>CM060925.1:265530010-266780010 GCA_030737875.1 Allium sativum | reverse complement strand
CAACAGGCCACATCCAAATCTAGCACAGAGGTGGAGTACCGTGCACTGGCATGTGCTACAGCTGAAATCACGTGGATGGAATTACTGATGGAGAAGCTTGGTTTCACTCCAAGATGAAAGCCGGTCCTTTGGTGCGATAATTAGAGCACATTATTTTTATCTCTAAACCTTATTCAGCATTCGAGAATGAAACATCTTGAAATCGATCTCCACTTTGTGAGTGAAAGAACACAATCAGGAAGACTTGCAATATATCGTGTGCCCGCATACTATCAGTGAGCAGATGCTCCCAGAAAGGCCCTCTTGACCAAGAATTTCATTATAATGAGAGAGGAACTTCGCACTATCAGTGGAGGTGGAATCCAAAATGGAAATGGGAAGTCGTAGCTCGATTTGAGGGGGACCAATAATGCTGCAAAATCTCAAGCATCGAATATGTACTTACTTTCACAATACAACCAAGTATTGGACTCAACCCAGTTCTACATATTTGGTACATTTAGTACTAGCCGTTGGCTCATGCATACTTGGTATATTTAATACTAGCCATTAGGCTCATGCATAATTGGTATATGACTGATGCATACTTGGTATATTCAATACTAGCCGTTAAGCTCATACATATTTGGTATATTATGTACTAGTCGTTGGGCTCATAGCACTATATATGTGTGCTCTTTGTATCATGCTTTTGTATTAATAAAATTACAATCGTTCCACACTAATAACTCTCCTCCTCATCTCTTAATGTTCTGGACATGTTTTAGAGGTCTGTTTGTCTTTTTCTCCACTGGTTATCATCCAATTTCTTTCTACATTTATATATATGTGTGTATGTATGTATGTGTATGTATGTATGTATGTATCATCTGTCTATGACTGAAAATACAACCTTTAAATATATATTGGGGATTCTCACTGTGCACCGACTTGATAGCTTCAACTGTCTCACCTTCTGTTTTCTCTGATCTGATAGCTTAGGCTATAGATTATTTCTCTTACGTTTAGTTTTCTCTACAGGACATACTTTTGCACAGCCGATAAATTAGCAGAAAAAAGGGTTCAACAAAATATACAACTATCAATGCATATGCAGTAATTTCCAAGTTTAACTCTTAAACGTTATAGCAAGCTTAATGTGATGCAATCTCTTACAGCAATATGCTCAATTTTTACAAATTTTTTTTGACAAACAAGGTTATGTGGTGCATTTTATGCATTTAGAAAATCAGATGATCCAAGTATTGAGCAATACATCTTTCAACTACCAACTACTCAAGTAACAGGTGGAACTTTTTAATTTTTTAACATATTCCAATTTCAATGTGAACGTATGCATAAGATTATTTTTCCTTTTGAATAGATCCCAACATAGTATTCAACATAAGATGAGCTATTTTTATCTTACAAATAATTATAACTAACAATTAGAAATGGTAGTATAAGAATTAGAGACGATTTCTTTGAATGATAATTGAAACTGAGATAGAAATGGAGATCTTGTACCCTGATAAATTATTAGATTTGTTTTGTACTACTGATTCTTTGGATTGACACACCTCCAGCAAAATAATCATTTTTCTTATTTTATCAAATTAAACTTGTACTATCTTCTTCATTATGTCAAATGTAGAGCCAAATTCCATATTTGTTTTCCTTATCCATTATGTATCATAATTGTTGCAGTGAATTGGCTATCGGCTTATGTTCATTTCAGATACCTGTTGCATTACTCAATGGTCAGATGTTGTTAAAGTCATTCAGGAACTAATCAGAACCAGTTGCTTTGCCACTAGTTGCATTGATATTATCAACGTTGTCTTTGGTCATTCCCCTGAGTACGACTCAAGCCATTCGCTTTCATCTACTATAAGCACAACCTCATATTATCAATTTTGCAAGGAAATTGAAGTATGTTATTGGGGAGTTTAGTCTCTCTAAGAAGGAAATATGCAAGATAGAAGAACTTATGGAACATTTTGCTCACCGACTAATTTAGATGGCAGCATTAATACATAACAGTGAAGAATAAATCTCTGAAGAGACATGGAATAAACACTGCATCCAAGTCTAAGAATGATCCGGTTTCTTATGATACAAATATGTACGTTGTGGATACATTAGGTGGAGTAAGAATGTTGTACAGAATCAACCCAATAGAAGTTTTAGGAGGTTCATTTTTACCTAAATTAGCTGATCATAACATTGCTGATGCTGCTTCTGTCGGATACTTTGTCATAAAAGCCCTCATGGAGGACATTTCTATCATATGATAGCCAAAATGACACAAATAAATTCATCAGTTCAGCAGTTTGAATGGAAATTAGGGCTATTGGAAGTTCTTTGCCACCTACTTCGTAATGCTGAAGAATAACCAGAATGCCGAAATGATATAAAACAAGCATATATAAGCCTTTCAAAAGGTGTAATAAAAAGAGTATGGGATCTTATTGGCATTCATGTCCTAATCAAGCATCTTCACTTAATGCAGATAAGCATAAGTAGTCAAGTCTGAAGGTTCCCAGTACGGTTTTCAGAATGATCAAGTTCTTGCGCGTTGGTTGATTCACCCAAAAGTTCAATTAAGTGAATTTAGGTTGATTTATTTTAAAAAATTCGACCCACACACATTATCTAATATAAATATATTTAATTCACTCTTGGTATTTTCATTAATGTTCATTCATTCACCCAGAGATTTTCTAAAACAAGATAATATATACAATGGTTAATCATTCACCCGAAAGGGGCTAGAAAATCGAGTGAGTACCCTTTCCAGAATAAGTAGAAGCCTTTTCCTGCTTCTAATAGTTCAAGGTTTCAACCCAGAAATGCATTCAAAAATGCTCAAGAACCAAGGCATACCACAAAGAACAGTACTCCAGTGGATATAAATCCTCCTCCTGGGCTGGTATGGTCAAGCACGGCGATCAAAGGTCAAATTTTGACCTGAGCTTTATTGCTCCAGTGGAAACACTCAATGAGGAGAAGATCATCGGAGTTAGTGAAGAGACCAACATTCGAACAGAGGGAAAATGGGGGTTGTCAATAGTAGCTTACATTTTTGTTAAGCAGCCCCCTTATCATCACTTTAGAGCTTTCATGGTTCGTACTTGGAAACCAATTGGATCATTCAAGATTTTTACTCGTGAAAACGAGTTCTATATAATTAGATTCACAAACTCTGAGGATTGTGAGAAGCTTTTGAAGGAGGGTCATACTTCATAATGGAAAATTGATTATTCTTAAGAAATGTACCAAGAAGTTAATTCTTGATCGATACTTATTGAGTACCATACCCGTGTGGATCAGACTCCCTGAATTAAATTTAAGACTCTAGGACAAAGAGGTTTTCAGTGCTATCGAAAGTTTAATAGGTGTTCCTCTCAAAATGGATGAGAAAATAGCAAAAGAATCTCGCTTGAGTTATACTTGCATTCTCGTTGATATTAGTTCAGATACGGAGTTACCAAATGAGGCATCCATATACATGCACGATGGGGACATCATTACTCAGCAGATCATATATGAATTGATCCAAATAGTTGCAAGATTTGTAAATGCTTTGGGCACTCTTTAGAAAATTGCATTTGCAATAAAGAAATAAGAAAAAACCCAAAAGAATTTACAAATCTTGACAACCCATCTGATAACAATGTTACTGAAATCAATTCGCATGATCTCACTCAAAATACCCACATCCGTGCACATATATCGATACCCACTAATGCAAAAGCAATGAACATTGACAATCCTACAAACTCTATTCCGGAATTGAGTAAATCTGACATAAACTCATCGCAACACTTGCAGGGGTCTGCAAGCTTTCCTGAAAGCTTGCAGAATGATATTGTTCAAGGCAAAACTAAGATGGTATTGAAAGTGCATCCTTGGATTGATAGAACAATCCACTGCAAATTGTGATAATAGCAACAATACAGAGGGGATCACAGAGACATAGGTCATTGAGTCCTCCCCCCCCCCCCCCTCAAGGAGAGCTCAAGGTTAATTAAAAATTTAGCAGATATCAAAATGAAAGAAAAAGAAATTGACTGTGCTGATCTTTTATCTGCTAATCCTATCTACACTGATTCCTCTCTGCTAGCTGCTGGACTTGCTCCTTCCAAACCTCTTCTGTTACTGATGTTAGCAGCCAAAAGGTTGTTAATCACACTTTAGCTGCCTCTAAGTCAGCTAAACCTACATCACCAAAAAAGAAGAAGATGAGAAAGACCAAAAGTTTATCAGATATAGTCTCAGTGGAGAATACATAGGATGGCAAAGACCATAAGTTCAAAAATAAATACATAAATAAGAATGCTAAATGGGAGAAACAACTCAAGCCATCAGATGACACTACTTTTAAAAAGTATGGCAAGAAGTTGGAGGTAAGGGTGGAAAATAGCAAGCAAAATGGTCCATGGTAGCTGAATGATATCCTTTATTTTATATGATTTTTTTGTTATATTATATGGATATCATTGCATGGAACATTGGGGTCCTTAATTCCCATGAAAGGCAACTCGATTTAGTCAATTTTATGAGTAAATATAAGCCGAGCATCTTAGGTTTAATTTAGCATAAGTTAAGTGACCAAAAAATTAATGATCTGCAAATAAGAAAATTTTCAAACTGGAATATTATCAATAACAATCTGATGGGAGGAAATGGTAGGATTATGGTATTACGTAATCCTATCATTTGGAATCTTATTAGATTTTTTATTGATCTGCATTATATCCACTACATTTTTAAAAATAAAGGTGGTCTTATCATTAAGATCACTTTTATATATGCATCCAGTTTTGAAAATGATAGGCTTATGTTATGGAATTGTATTTAGCAATTAAGTCAAAAAATAAATAGTCCCTAGTATCTAAGTGGGGATTTCAACATTGTGTTTCACAATTATGAGAAAAGAGGTGGCAATTTTACTCCTTTTTCTAAACTTGAAAGAATTGCCAATTTCGTATTAAAATCTAGATTAATTGAACCTTCTATCCTTCGTAGTAAATACACATGGAAGTCAGGTGAATATAGAAATATTCACTGCAAATTGGATAGATTTTTATTCAATCAAGATTTTATTATTTTCTTCTCTAATATGAAGTGTAATACTCTTCCCCAAAGTTCCAGTGACCATACTCCCATACAAATCTCATTTCAATCTAGTAAAGGAAATTCTAGTAGCTTTCCTTTCAGATTTGTAAATGGTTGGGTCTATGAAGATAATTATAAGGAGGTGGTTTCGAACAATCTTAAGAATAGTTTGCATGGAACTGCTCAATACAAATTCAGTAAAACTCCTCAAAAATTGGACCCACTCTAGGAATAAGAATGATATTAATGTTATAAGAGATGAGTGTGAGAATCTTCAAAATGATTTATATGATAATTGTTCTGGTAAGGTTAAGGTTGATTCTTTTTTTAATGCTCAAGCTAACCTTATCGACGCCCTCCATATTAACTTTGTCAATCTTAAACAAAAGGCTAAGGTTGACTGGTTAACCTATGGGGATGAAGCCAGCAAATTCTTTTATACTATGATGTTAAATAGAAAATACAGGAATGACATTGGTAAAATTATAAATGTTAGTGGCAAAACAATTAATGAAGGCTCTCTCATAGAGAAAGAGGCTATTAATTATTTTTGCTACTTATATAATACTTCTAAACATTCCGATATATTTCCTGAAATAGAATTCAAATTTACTATTAATTGTAGTAGTTCTGATATTTTACTTGCTCCTATGGACAGGAAGAAACCAAAAACATCATTTTCAATGCCAATAATGATAAGAGTCCTAGCCCTGATGGGTTTGGGCTAAATTATATAAAACACATTGGATTTAAATGCAATCCGTTTTATTTGATTCTATCTCAGAATTTTTTAGTTCTGGAAAATTGCTAAAAGCCACTGATCACACTTTCCTAACTTTGATTTCTAAAGTTGAAACTCCAACAGGTCTTGATGATTATAGACCAATTGCATGTTGCAACTTTATTTAAAAAATCATTTCTTCTATTCTTTGTAATAGATTAAAATGCTTTCTTAAGTTTGTTATATTTGAAAATCAGAGTGCTTTTATTCCAGGTTGATTAATTTTAGAAAATTTTCTATTAGCTCATGAGCTAATTAGAAATTTTAATGCTAAAAAGAAGAACCTAATGTGCATTAAAATTGATCTTCATAAAGAATTTGATAAAACAAATAGAAATTTTATCATCTACATTATGCAGAAAATGGGATTTGATATTAAATTCTATGCTCTGATTAATGAATGCATAAATAATGTGACCTACTTTGTTATGATTAATGGTTCCCCCAAAGTCTTCATCCATAGCACTAGAGGAACTAGACAAGGGGATCCATTGTCCCCGTATCTATTCTCTATTGTTATGGAATACTTTTGCATGCAAATGGAAATAGAAGTATTAAAAGGAAACATTAAGCTATTAATAGATGCAAGCCACATACCACACATTTACTATATGCTGATGACATGCTTTTATTCTCAAAAGCTGATAGAAATAGTGTTGATGCTGTTTTCAAAGTTTTAGAAAATATGGAGAAATATGTTAGCTTATCTATTAATACTAATAAAGAAAATTTTATTTTAGTAAGGAGGCCTCTCATGAAGAAGAAATTCTTAAACTTTTGAATGTTAAAGAAGGAAATATTCCTGTTAAATATCTTAGCTTGCTATTAACTATTAATCAGATTAATAAGAGAGGTTGCTCTAGATTATTTGACATAATCCATGGAAAACTAGAGGGATGGTCAAGTAAGTTGCATTCTTTAACTGGTAGAATGGGACTTGAACATACTGTAATTACTGCAGTTATTATTTATTGGATACAAACACACAATATTCCTATAAATGTCATTCAAAAAATTAAAAAAATGTGCTCCAATTTTATTTGGGAAGGAAAACATCATAAAATTTCCTAGGATAAAGTTTGTAAGCCAAAAAAATTTGGTGGACTTGGGCTAAGAAATATCAGAGACATCTCTGTGATTTGCAAGTTCAAATTATTTTGGAAATTTTTAGATTGTAAATCTCTCTGGGCTAAATGGATGAGGGCTATTACTTAAAAAATAGGAATTTTTGGATTGTCAGAAAGGAAAATCATCATTCATATGTTTGGAAAAACATATTAGACTGTAGAGATATTGGTAAAAAGCTTATTGTTAGAAAACTAAAAGATGGTAGTCAAACCAGCCTATGGTTTGACCCACAGATTAGTGGCAACTCAATTATTAATTTATTGGGCTGGAAAAATCTTTATATTCTAGGTGGAGAGAATGATAATGTGCAGTATCTCTAATAATTTTTGGTGCTTTCATAACAGTCCTGTTGCTTCTATTTTTAAAGTGCTATAAATGATATTCAAATTGATCAAAGCAGTTTTAAAGATTTATGGTGTTGGAAGCTTTGCTCAAAAGATAAATTTTCTTTTAAAAAAGTATGGGAATTTTTAAACGGGGATGAGGTTGAAGTTGTTTGGCATAAGGTTATTTGATGTAAAGCCCATAGTCCAAAAATGGCACATTGTGCCTATTTTGCTTTATTAAACAAGCTTCCTACTAGATAAAAGTGTAGCAGATGGAGCATTAACAATGATAATACTTGTTTATTTTTCAAAAAGTAAATTGATAGCTCTAATCATTTGTTTTTTGATTGTACATATTCCCAGTACATTTGGTATAATACCAAATGCGCTTTAGGATTCAATCATGAATTTGTTACTCTAAATATTAGGGACAGTGTGGACTACATTTTTAAATTCTTTAAGCCCAAGTCCAATAATTTTAATAGAGCATGTGTTTTTTTAACTGCTTCTATTTACTATATATGGAGGGAGAGAAATCAGAGGTTTCATACTAGCAAAGAAACTAGCTGTTATCGACTCTGGAAATTAATTGCTAATGACTGTCAAATTATCACGAAAAAAGTTAACAGGCACAGGGATAATAACTTGCATAACCAAACTATATATAAAAGAGATGTTGATTATAATAAGCAAGTTGAAGATCTGTTACTAAATGGCAAGAAGCCCCTTAAAAAGATGGCAAGGAAGCACTTCAATCCATATGCCAATGATATGAGTGACTTCAGTAGAAATCAGAGAAAGCACGTTAACTTCCTAGCTGGAGAAGATCATCTCAACCCTGATAACACTGATCAAATATGCAAGGGAAGTAATCAAATCTCATTAGGAAAAAATTTCTTCCACAATAATCCGGACAATAATATGCTATCACTACCTGTTACAGGGGGAAGAGATGCTCTTCTAGGAAGGAGTGATTCAGAGGAATTTCAAGATGCCCTTGATAGATCAGGCTTCCTCCCTGGGAAATCCATCAACTCTTGACATCAGAAATCACCCCTGCGTGGGAAAGCGAGATTCCACCAGCAGTGATCCGGATCTTACAAAGAACCTGAAAAGGAGGATTATTTCACAAAAGTTCAGCTTTTTACAAAGAATTGGAGATAATCACTACAAAAGCATGTTGAACAAGCAGATTTATCACTTATCTAGTTTGTCAAAAGGAGAAAGCAGCAGCAATGGAGCTACTGAAGTCATTAGAGACTCCCTAAGTACAAAGAGAAGCTTCGAAAGCTTGATATTCACATATCTGAAGGATTTGAGCAATTCTCCTAACATAAAGCATCAGAGACTTAATTCGAGGGAACTTGAGTATAAATCCAAACTAGATACACTTGAAAAAAGGGAAAATGAATTCCATAACTTCGTATGGAAGCCTCCATGAAGATGATAAAGTTTATTTTCCACATGAGATCGCCATTTTTCATTTAGGGTTTTAGTTGTATACTGTTTGAGCCGATGTTGCGTCTATGGTTATGAATACCCTATTGTGGTATTCGGGTGTATAACGCACTTCGGTGGTTACCCTTTTGCGTTTGGACCTTGGGCCTCATTTTTACTCTTTCAAAAATAATATTATTGGCTTAGAAGGAGTCAAATGATAATACCGGTCCTACTCAAAGTAGAATACAAAAATAGTTTCTAGAAATTAAAAAAATGACTGAATTTAGAGGACAGGCATACCAATGCTTTCTTCCCACTCAATTTTATACAAAATAGCTTAAACCCTGCCATCGCTAAATCTTCAAAAAATAATTGCATCATCTTCCTCGTCTTTTAACAAGAATAACCAGATGAACAGTCAAAGTTTTACATCAAAAAGCATAATCAAAAGACTTGTTCTTTCAAATGAGTCAAGGACAAATCTCAATCTTGAATCGGACATGGACTTCTAGTTGTATCCATGCTTTGTGATTCATGTAGATGACAACTTCATATCAACACTGACCGAGACCAATTAAGGCCAGAAATGGAAGTGTTGGATTTGATGAGTTTCAAGGTTAGCCATTTACTTGCGGAAGCAAAGAATAAACAAGTTGTCATGGACTGAATGTTGAAGAATTAAACAAGAATAAGAGGCGGGATATTTTTATGTGAAAGGTTTAAATAATGACTAGGAGTTTCAATTTGATAGTTATAGTTTAGATGCTATGCTTTGCACTATCAACGTGCAGTATCTACAATTGCCAGAGAAGATGCAGAGCCGGCTTTGCCACTAGGCAGACTAGGCCACCACCTAGTGCCTCAACATTATTTGGGGACTCCAATTTCAAAAACAAAAAACAAAAAAAAGAGGTAGTTGCCCAACACAACAACCAACTATCAAATAGAAGTGAAAGAAGATGATTACCTAAAGTCGATTACTTAACGCTCTTCAGTCTTCAACAAAAGAAAGCCTTAATCTATTAAACAACGATTTGCGATTTGCGATTCCCCCAGTCTCAATCGGCTTCATCTGTTCTGCAACAAATCACCGCCGCTAACACCAGGTAATATTATTACTCATTTTTTCTGATTTGTTCTGCATCATTTTCAATCGGCTTCATTTTTTCCTGATTCGGTAAATACTGGCTTCATCCTTGGTTGAAGCTAAAAAACTGCAAACGCCATGGAAATTGAACCTGTGTTCAATGAAAAGCGCATAATACGTAGAAAGAGACAATTTGATGAAAACAATAGTGAAGAAACGATGCAATCATCGGAAGAAAGTTTTAGAGTTAATTACTTTTTGTTCATTGTGGATCAAGGTTTGTCATCTCTTGAGAGTAGACTCGAACAAATAAAAAAGTATGATGAAATATTTGGATTTTTATGTGATGTAGAGAGAATGAAACATGCTTCTTATGATAGCTTGAAATCATCTTGTGCTAATCTTGAGAGTTATTTGAAATATGAGGTGACTTCTGATATTGATGGAGCATAGTTATTTGCGGAGTTGCAAATCCTTAAAGAGATGTTACCGACAAATGCGAAAAGGTCTATCGATGTTATAAATTATATCAAGAGGATGCGTTGTTTATATGTTAACGCATGGGTTGCTTATAAAATATTAGTAACTATTCCAGTGACCGTTGCCTCGGTTGAAAGAAGCTTTTTAAAACTAGAACTAATCAAATCTTTTCTACGGACGACCATGTCACAAGAAATATTAAATGAATTGGCAACAATTTCTATTGAGACAAAGATTTTAGAATCACTTGATTTAAGTGTTTTGCTTAGTAATTTTACCACTTGAAATGTTAGACATTCAAGTATAACGTGAAAGCATTTTGTTTCTTATCCATGTAATCTCAACTATATCATTTTGTATCTATGCAATCACAGCTATATCATTTTGTATCTATGTAATCACAACTTTTGCAATTATTCTAATGTGCTTGAACAAAAGCAAAAAAATGTTATTTTACTTATGTTTAACAATCTTACTTTGTTCTTCACTTGTTGTTTTTTTAATTATGGCAGGGCCTCAAAAAAATTTCGCCTTGGGCCACCTACACTTCAGGGCCGACTCTGAGAAGATGTATAATATAACTTGAGAGAAAAAACATAATGATAATTTTTTTCAGGTAAAACATGTTTGTTACTACTGGTAGAAATGAGGCCTGAAGCTATTGAATAAAGACTAAGACGGAGATAAAATAAATAAGAAAAGGAGAGAGAAAACATATTAGAACTATTTAATAAAATAGAAATAGATAAGAAAAATAATATGTGCGAGAAAGACAGAATTATTGGTTTACTATGAGTTGAAAACCTTGAGGGACATTATAATCTCTCTTCGATGAAAAACTTGAAACTCGTTGAGCGATTTGATTTTAGTTTTCTAGCATTGGCTCTTTCCACATGGTCAAGGAGTAAAAAGTCCAATCCATCCTAGTGAAATGTCAATTTGTCATAAAACCATAATTTTCCATGAAATGCTACAAATTAAAGAGGGAGGAGAGAGATTAGTTGCATGGATGAAATGGTTAGTAGTCCTACAAAATATACTAAATAGTAGTTAAATTAGTTAGATTTGGCCTATGTGTAGTCATTTATAGTGTACAGACTTAGATGTTGTTACAGAATATTGTAGGTTTATAAAAATAAAACACAAATCTAGAATTATCAAACCAATACTATTTATTCTATAATGGTTCAAAAGATTATAGAGAATATGAAAAATTACTCAATATCACAAAAAGAGTGCATTACCACTTAGCTATAAATAAAACTTGCATTAAGTATTAGTTAACATGCGATTTCAACAATTATAGTAGAGCAGTCATAAAATAGAACTCAAATATCAGCTAATGCATCAAAGCACGATAAAATATGTACCTAACCAAATATGAGCAACCAATTGTAAACAAACTCTTGTAATATCATATTTATTTTCCATATTTAAATGTTTCTTTTAAGATCATAATACAATGTTAATAAAGTTTCCACAAGCAAAATTCAAACTTTCTATTATACTAAATTAGTGTCAAGTATTATGAAACTTCACCAAATTTCAAGCAGAAATGTTTTAGTTAGAAAAAGGAAAAAACCTATTTCAAATGTCATCTAATCTAAACCAAGTACTATGGAAATCCAAAAAAAAAAAAACAGTTGAAGCGTTTTGTAAGTAAGGAAAGAAAAACATCAAATGCTATATGCTCTTTTGTGTGAACATTATCAGATTTTGGCTATTTTGATGTATTCATGTAATAGCTATCACACCAGGGATATCAGAGCGAGGGACAATGGCACTAACTGATATTTTTAATTTCTTTGTTTTTGTATGGCTGTCAATGGACACTTGAAAAATCCGAAATCCGTCCGCATCTGCATCCGAGAAGTGAATAAATATCTGATATTCGACAAAACGAATGTGGAAGCGGATGTAGGCATATCCGTATCCAAAAATTATCCATCCGCTTATTCTCATGATTATAGCTTAAATTATGTGCATTTTAACATAATTAAATATACTAATTTATTATTTTGTAAAATTGAGAGTATACTAATGCGGGTTAATTGCTCAAAATTATATGTTATCATCATATTTATTTATTTTTAGCACTTTGGTAGTTAATTGGGCTGAAAAAGCTTAATATTAAGCTAAAAAAATCATTTATGTTCATTAATTTATCGACTGTTGGCGGAGCAAATAATTATCTGATATCTGTCTGTATCCACGGATGCAGATATCTGATATCCGAAAATGATTTTGGATGCAGATGCGGATATGGAACTATCCGCATTCGAAAGTATCTGTTGACAACCCTAGTTTTTCGTTAAGTACAACACGCATTCATAGGGTCAACAAGTTAGGTACTAGGTACGGGTCAGGTCTTTCAGACCCAATTAAGTCATATATACCATTATGCAATGTTTACATTATATGTAAAACATCAAATTTAAGTCTTGTCTTCTAGCAATTTGAGCCAAGTCTTGATTTTTTCTATTAGTCTATTCAAAAATTGCTAGTTTAGGGTATCAGGTCCTGATTATGATTATCTAGCCTAATATAATGAATTAGGATGAAACATAGGAGCAATAATATTTGCAAAATAAAGAATATACATCAACTCCAATTATGAGAGAGAGAGTTACAATATGATCAAATTAGCATTCTCGAATTAATGCATCCTTACTAATAAAATGAAAGGGTGCTCTCTCACAATACTCTTACAGAATGTGCTTGCATTCGTCTTCCTAATCTTACTTTTAACTATACGTGATTTCAGTTGGAAACAAATCAATATATCTTACTTCAAATTAACATGTTAACCGGATTATCTATATTTTTGACTAATGTTACGCATGACATGTTATTCAACGAGCACAAAGTTAATTTCCTTAATTCAATGTAAATAAATAAAATACTAAAGAATACTATGAAAACTTACCTTTATAAATGGTGCTATGTTTGGATTATTTACTCCATCTTGATGACTGACATCTGGATATACAAAAGAACAGTTTACAAAATCAGAACATACATGAGAATCAAATTGCATCAACATGGAAAGTAAATATCATTCAGGAATGATATTACAATTATTATACATCCAAACTAATGGCATGCCCAAGTCAGCAGCAAGCTGCAATAGAAAGGAACTTGTTCAAACTAGAATGTATATTACTATCTTTGGCCAATCAACAAATGTGACACAAACAGTGGTGCGCTGTCAAGATGAGACTAGTTTTCTTTTGCATTTGAATAGTCCAACTGATAATGGGGGCTATTATATCCGATTAAACTAGTGAAGACATTTAAAATGGTTTGATATATTCAGAAAAAACATAGCAAATAAGTTAATATAGAGGTTCAAATTGAATCTGAAACAAAGTAATTTTAATCAAAAAAAATCATAAAAGAGTGCATAATATTCTTCCCACCACAGATATTTCGTGTACAAAAATGTAACAGCCTGTATTTAACATATCGGAGGATCGTAAAACATTTTTATTTTATTCCCTAAGGGTTGGATCATTCTCATCTTTTAATATGTTGGTTATGGGGATGTAAGACATGTCCATAATTTTTACCAATTTTGTTTGTGACCATTTTGCCCCTGTCAGTCTTGTATGGGGAATAACTTTTGACTCAGGTCGAATTAGAGAGTGAGACCTATGTCGTCGGAATGGAATTGATGGTTACCTTTCCGTAGAGTGGTTACGATAAAGATTTGGCTCAACAGTTTGGGAGGAATCGTTGTTTTAAGATTTTTCAATTGGCTGTTCAGGTTTGGAGAGCCACAATGCGCTGATTTGGGAAGGCCCATTGGTGGGCTATTGGAAGGGTATAAATAGGGTGTAAGGGATATGGGAAATGGTTTTAATTTTCCAGTCTCTCAATTGGTGCCTTGTGCTCCTTCTTCCTCTAACCCCTTTCCACCATTAAAAATCATAATCCAAGGAGGGAAATCATAGATCTATACTATTGGAGGCTAGATCTACATCAATTAAGGCAAGGATTCATCGGATCAAGGTGTTTGGTGCGAATTTCTTGCTATCCCGATTCATTTCCCATTGATTTTTGCTTGTTTGGGAGAATCGGTGAGTGATATGCATCTCTCACATGGATTCAATAAAGTATATGAGTGTTTGCGCATGTTTTTCATCAAATTCAAGAGTTTTTCCATAGATCTATGCATCAGTAAGTCCATTTTCGTAAGGATCACCCTACGATCTGATTAAGCAAGTTTAGATAAGTAATTTCTATGATATCTCATGTGAATGTGCAAATTAAATCCATGATTTTGTTCATATGTACACTTATGGTGATTTTGGTGAATTTTACATAATTATTGATTGAATTGACATATTAGTGATGTTATTGATTATATATCATGATTTTGGTCATGTTGGAAGAATTGGAGGATTGGTTTCGTCGAATTATCGTTTTGCGAAGTTTTGGTCGAAATCAGGTTTTGGGTCGAGCAAGGCCTGGTCCGTCATGGCGGGTCGGTCGAGGTTTGGTCAGTCGGGCCAAAAATCATGTCTTGGGGAACAAGCCAGTTGGGTCGAGCGAGCCAAGTACAAGATTGGGTCGGTCGCATTTGAATGGGCCAGGTCGAGCAGTATCTTGGGTCAAGCGGGCAACTGGGTCGGTCGAGTAATGATGCACAAGGTCTAGAAAGCAACTGGGTCGGTCCGGGGATTGTTACATGGGTTCGGTCCCCAAGTGCAGGAGTGGGTCGGCCGTATTGGAGGGGTCGACCAGGGTCGGTCGAGCTGGTCGAGCATGGTAGGTCGGTCAGGTAGAATAGGGTCATTTCTAAAAAAATTATTTTTGGGTACGATCCAGATTTGAGCCAAAGGGTCTGAAATAAGTATTTTTCAGGGGAAACCCTCTGAATCATAAATGCAGCGCAGTGATGTGATTGGCTCAGTGATGGTGTAACTTCGAAGTAAGTTCAAGTAGGAAGGTTCGAAGTATGGAAAGGTGTTCGTTGATCAGTGTAGAATAGTGAATGATGTGACAACTCAAAGGTCATGAGTTGGTGGATAATGGTTGCTCAAGAAGGTTGCTTGGGCTATGAAAAGTCGTCAAGGTGGATTACCAGAGATGCAAAAGCCGAGAGATTATCGTTGTCGTAAGTTCTAGCAGGCTTGAAGCAGGGGTAGACTAGAGACGTCTAAAAGACAGGTTGTAGGTCGAGTACCCTAGGCCTTGTAAAAAGGCATAATTGTCAAGGTTGGACATATGGAGTTTATGCTAGGACCGGGGTTACCATTAGCCCTTGACATATGGCAAGGTTGGTCATCATACGATTAACAATGATTTCGAAGCAGGATTGGCGGTGGTAGCCAAAGTCTGTCATGGTTGATTAGTTGCCTTGTTTGAACCATCTCATGTAGATTGTCCAACGTCGAAGGAGATGTTCCTTGGGTGCTTGTCTGATATTAGTTTAGGCCTTTGGGACTTGCGCTTGAGGTATGTTGGGTTTGATTAGGATGGTTTACATGAGATACATACAATCTGGATGTTATGAGTGCTACCATGATTGAATGGGTGTTTTGCTTTCCATGGATGAATGGTTGAATTGTTTATAGTAAAGGCTATCACTGTCCCATGTAGGACAAGATAAGGTTGAGTTCTTCTCTGGGATTGTGGGTAGATTAGTATGTTTATCTATCCATTCTCATGTACTTTATTGTTGAAGTTTGTTAGCTATTTTATCGCTCACTAAAACTGTTGTCTGACTCAAGATATTATGTCTCCTCTTATTACCTTAGGATGTTCATCCGGTTGTGGATGGGCAGACTAAGTTACAGGTGATTAGTGAGGACGATGCTACTGTGCGGAGGTGAGTAGGAGGCTGGCGTACCAGTTTTATTACTATCTAGTATTTCTATTTCTGTTGTTGAGTGCTCTAAGTGTTGTAGTAAGGCTCTATGTGCAGACCTTGATATTTCCTATGATGTTTTGATAATCTTTCAGGATGATCTGAAAGTTTGAAAAGTTTGCAATATGATGTTTCACTACTATTACCTGTTGTATATGTTATTATATTTTATCCTTGCGTTGTTAGCATTACGACAGGTTTCGATCTTGTTTACCTACTCTGATGATCGTCCATAGCTTCCTGGTACACTTTTCAGCGCATTATTCCTCTTGTTTAGTGCAGGGGTTATGGGCGGTCGTCACATTTGGTATCATAGCTCTGGTTATCGATTTTAGCCAAAGTTCTAAGACGTAATCACGTATGAGAGACGTACTTGTAGATTTTAGTTGGATGTATACTATATTATATAGTAGCGTTTGTACTTCTTTAGCTGTTTATCTTGTAGAAGGCTAATCATTCTAATTTACAGATTTAGAATGAGTCGTCATTATGTGGGACATTCTGCTAGGGAAGAAGCAATGCCTGGAGGGGGCAATGGCGGGGCGCCTGATTACCCAGCCATGTTTGAAGCTATGATACATGCATGCCTACGAAGGTCCCCCGCTCTAGTGGCAGATGCGGTTCATGTTGGAGTCCAAGCGACTAGAGCCGTGGAATTTGCAAAGCAATGCAAAGACTTTGCATCATTGGGAGGAAAACAATTCTAGGGCACCGAACCAGTTGAAAAGGTTCAAAGGGGGTTGGACACTTGTGTTCGATATTCAAGGACTTGGGCATTGATGATGCAACAAAGAAGAAGCTTGGATCAAGGCAGTTAGAGGGTAGAGGAATGGACTGGTGGAACTCTTACACTTGAGACCCCTGAAGAGGACATTTCATGGGAGCAGTTCCAAGCTAAGTTTGAAGCAAAGTTTATCTCCATCGTGCAAAAGTCAATTATGTTCAAGAGATTCATGGAGCTTAGGCAGAATGGTCAACCAATTCTTGACTATATTTCTGACTTCGAGGCTTTTGTCGAAGTATGCTCGTTCATATGTGGATACTCCTTATCAAAAGAACAAGAAGTTTGTCTTGGGATTGGATGAATATCTTGGGAATCAGTTCGTGGATCACCTCGATGATAGTTTTGAGAAGATTGTCGAGAAGGCTTTGAGGCATGGAAGTCTGTTTCCCAAGAAGAAGTCTGTTGTCACACCTAAGAAAGAATAGAAACCACAGCAAGGTGGTCATAATAATAAAAGGAGGCAGCAACAACAGAAAGGAAAGAATGGCCAAAGGAAGCCTAAGAGTGAGGTAGTCTGCTTTAACTACCAACAGAAAGGCCATTTTGCAAATGAGTGCAAGAATCCCAAAGTTGAGAAGAAATGCTTCAAGTGTGGAAAGCCTGGACATGGGAAGAAAGACTGTCCGGAATTTGCTAAGGGCAAGCAGGTTGTGAAGGCATATGCTTTGGAAGCCGTGCCAACTTCTTCAACAGCTCCTACTGTAGAGGAGAAGGGAAAGGGTGTCGTAGTGCAAGGTACTCTACCTGTTAATGGTGTTTCAGTTCATGTGCTTTTTGATACTAGAGCTTCGCATTCATTCATTTGCAATGAGCTTGTATTCCGCTTGGATTTGGAACCCGAGATTTGTGATAGACCGTTGATCGTGGCTAATCCAGTTAGGGGGTTCGTTCAGTTTGTGTATGTTGTGTCGTGGTCAAGTGTTGATTCATAGTTGTTCTTTTTTGTGTGATTGGTTTGTTCTTAACTTCGTTGGGTTTGGGATCATCTTGGGCATGGATTGGCTCAAGAGGTATGCGGCAAGGGTGAATTGCGAGAAGCTAGAGGTGAGGATCGAGGATGCGGAAGGGTGGAAGGTGTTGATTAGATTTAAGCGCGAAGAGGGTGGCTTCGTGAGCTATCTATATTCGCTTGGGATTCCACAAGAAGACTTGTCATATGTGCTGATCACTAATGAGTATGAGGATGTATTTGACGAGGTCAAAGGGGTTCTGCTACATCGTGAGATCGAGTTTAGGATCGAGGGTGCTAGATCAATTGTTGTGCCTCTTAGGCAGATGGCGCCTAAGGAACAGCGAGAGTTGGAGATGCAAGTTCGTGACCTTTTGGGAAAATGATTCATTCGGAGGAGTGTATCCGAATAGGGTGCATTGGTCGTGTGTGCAACCAAGGCCGATGGCTCGTTAAGATTGTATGTGGACTATCGTGAGCTGAAAAAGGTGAATAATAAGAACAAGTATCTGTTGCCAAGGATTGATGACTTGTTCGATCAATTTCACGAAGGCAAAGTGTTTTCTCTGATGGATTTGACAACCGGATTTCACCAGTTGAGGGTGGCAAAGGATAGTGTGCCAAAGACTGCTTTGAGGATACCATCCGGTTTCTTCGAATTGTTGGTGATGCCATTTAGGTTGACTAACGCCATCTTATTTTGTGGATCTTATGAATAGGGTCTTCAGAGATCAATTGAATAAGTTCGTGCTTGTTTTCGTTGATGATATTTTGGTCTATTAATGGAATGAGGAAGAGCACAAGATGCACTTAAGGATCGTGTTGGAAATGGGATAGCGGTTGACCCCGCTAAAGTAGCAGCAATTCAGGACTAGGATAGGCTTAAGAATGCGACAGATGTTCGGATATTCCTTGGGTTAGCAGATGTTACCGACGGTTTATCAATATCTACACCATTGACAGGATTGATGAAAAATAACCAAGTGTTCATATGGGATGCAAAGTGTGAACAAGCATTTGGGATCCTGAAAGAGAGATTGACGAGTGCACCTGTGTTGACCATTCCAAGTGGGAATGAAGAGACGGTGTTGTACACCGATGCAAGTGGTACTGGCCTTAGAGCAGTGCTAATGCAAAAGGATAAGGTGGTGGCTTACGCAAGTCGATAGCTAAAGCCGCATGAGAAAACTATCCAACTCATGATTTGGAGCTGGCGGCGATTGTGTTTGCTCTGAAGTGTGGAGACATTGCCTATTGGGGGTTCGATTTAAGTTGTTTACGGATCACAAGTCATTGAAGTATCTTTTCTCCCAAAAGGATTTGAATCTTCGACAGCAAAAATGGTTGGAGTTTCTGGCATCGTATGAATTCAATATAGCTTATACTCCTGGAAAAGGCAACGCAGTGGAAAATGCGTTGAGTCGAAGACACGCAAGTTTGGCAGCGATGTTTTCGAAATAGAAGAGCCTTATGTATTTGGCAAGGTTTGATTTCAGGCCAAGGCATGAGTTGGAACCTGAAATGTTGACAAGATTATCGATAAGACATACTCTTATCGAGAGGATTGGCGAGAGTTAAAAGCGAGATATAAAGCTTGTTGAGTTTATCCAGAATCTGGAACTAGAGGATAAAAAGTTCGAAGTTGATCGAGAAGGTTGGCTTCGAAAGCAAGGAGGATTAGTTGTTCCCGATATTGATGGATTGAGAGATGACATTTTGAGAGAATGTCATCACTCGATGTTGACAATTCATCCCGATGGCAATAAGATGTACCAGGACATGAAGCGAGTCTACTACTGGGAGGAGATGAAGTGGGATATTGGAAAGTTCAATTCCGAGTGTATGAACTTTCAGTTGGTAAAAACTGAACAGAAGAAGCCAAGTGGTTTACTTCAGCCGTTAGAAGTTCCTACATGGAAGTAGGAGCAGATATCGTGGATTTTATCGATAGACTACCTATAACCAGGGCAGGAAATGAAGGTATTTGGGTCATCATGGATCGCTTGACCAAAAGTGCGAGATTCATTCCTATCAGGTCGACTAGGACGACGTCAAAGTTGTCTGACCTTTATGTGAAGTGGATAGTTCGATTCCATGGAGTCCCAAAAAGTATAGTAAGTGACCGAGATCCATTATTTACGATTGGATTTTGGAAAAGTTTTCAAGAAGTTTTAGGAACTGAGTTGTGCTTGAGTACAACTTATCATCCTCAAACTCACGGTCAGCTCGAGAGAATCAATTGAGTTCTGGAAGATCTCCTGAGGGCTTGTGTGTTAGACTTCGGAGGATCATGGGAAGACCATCTATATCTAGTTGAGTTTGCATATAATAATAGCAACCAATCCAACATTAGGATGGCACCATACGAGGCAATGTATGGGTGACCGTGTAATTCTCCAGCTTGTTGGTTAGAAACTGGAGATAATTTGATACTTGGGCCTGAGATGATTAGAGAAACCTCGGATTGTATCGAGATCGTTCGGCAATGAATGAAGGCATCCCAAGATCGTCAAAAGAGTTATGCTGATAAGCGTCAAAAAGATTTGGAATTCGATGTTGGCGATATGGACTTTGTTAAGATTTCACCGTTGAAGCATGTGGTTCGATTCCGAAGCAAATGAAAGTTAGCTCCAAGGTTCGTCGGACCATTTCCGATAGTCGAGTGAATTGGAAAGCTTGCATATAGATTGGAGTTACCCAAGAAGATGTCGAGTGTGCATAATGTGTTTCATTTATCGTTTCGGCGGAAGTTTGTGCATGATTCGAATGTAGTGGTACCTCCAGAGCAATACAAAGACCTTGAAGTGGAGATTGCAGTTGTGAAACATCGTAAGCCGCTTCCTACTGTAGGGAATGACACGAAACAACTTAGGAGGAAAATGATGAAGTTACTCAAGGTACAATGGAGTGATGATGACGAAGATTGTACATAGAAGACGAAAGAGAGCAGGAGAGCGACTCATCCATAACTCTTCATCAGTAGGACCCTTTAATCGTATCATCGTTATATCGTTGTATCTCATTGTTGTTTGATAGAATTCCGCGTGCTAGGATAAGGCTATGGATGCATTGCTTGATGGTTGCAAGTTTGCATGACAGAATATGCATCTCATGGATGACAGGCATGTGGAATTATTGTGGTTGCTTGGAATTTCGGGGGCGAAATTCTTGAGGGGGAGATTGTAACAGCCCGTATTTTACGTATCGGAGGATTATAAAACATTTTTATTTTATTCCCTGAGGGTTGGATCATTCTCATATTTAGATATGTTGCTTATGGGAATGTGAGATATGTTCATAATTTTCACCAATTTTGTTTGTGATCATTTTGCCCCTGTCAATCTTCTACAGGGTATAACTTTTGACTCAGGTCGAATCAGAGGGTGAGACCCGTGCCATTGGAAAGGATTTGATGGTTGCCTTTCCATAGAGTGGTTACATTAAAGACTTGGCTCTGTGGTTTGGGAGGAATCGTTGTTTTAAGGTTTTTCAGTTGGTTGTTCAGGTTTGGAGAGCCACAATGGGCTGATTTGGGAAGGCCCATTGGTCGGCTATTGGAAGGGTATAAATAGGGGGTCAGGGATATGAGAAATGGTTTTAGTTTTCCATTCTCTCATTTGGTGCCTTGTGCTCCTCCTTCCTCTAACACGTTTCCACCATTAAAAATCATAATCCAAGGACAGAAATCATAGATCTATACCATTGGAGGCTATATCTACATCAATGAAGGCAAGAATTCATCAGATTAAGGTGTTTGGTGCTAAGTGCTTGCTGTTCAGATTCATTTTTCCTTTGATTTTTGCTTATTTAGGAGAACCGGTGAGTGATATGCATCTCTCACATGGATTCAATAAAGTATATGAATGTTTGTGCATGTTTTTCATCAAATTCAAGAGTTTTTCCGTAAATCTATGCATTGGTGAGTCCATTTTCATATGAATCACCCTATGATCTGATTTAGCAAGTATAGATAAGTAATTTCTATGATATTTCATATGAATGTGCAAGTTAAATCCATGATTTGTTCATATGTACACTTATAGTGATTTTGTTGAATTTTACATAATTAATGATGGAATTGACATATTGGTGATGTTATTGATTACATATATGATTTTGGTCATGTTGGATGAATTGGATGGATTGGTTTCATCGAATGTATCATTTGGCAAAGTTTTGGTCGAAATCAGAGTTGAAATGGAGATGTGTAGGTTTTGGGTCGAGCAAGGCCTGGTCGGTAATGGCGGGTCAGTCGAGGTTGGGTCGGTTGGGGCAAAAATCATGTCTTGGGGAACAAGCCAGTTGGGTCGAGCGAGTCAAGTAAAAAGTTGGGTCGATTGCACCTGAGTGGATCGGGTCTAGCAGTATCTTGGGTCGAGCAAGCAACTGGGTCGGTCGAGTAGTGATGCACGGGGTATAGCAAGCAACTGGGTCGGTCCGGGGATTGTTACACTGGTTCGGTGCCAAGTGCAGGAGTGGGTAGGCCATAGTGGAGTGGTCGAGCAGGGTCGGTCGAGCTGGTCGAGTATGGTCGGTCGGTCAGGCAGAACAGGATCATTTCTGAAAATTTTATTTTCAGGTACGATCCAGATTTAAGCCAAAGGGTCTGAAAAAGGTATTTTTTGGGGGTAACCCCCCGAACCCTAGCCGCAACGCAGTGATGCGATTTGCTCGGTGATGGTGTAACTTCGAAGTAAGTTCAAGTAGGAAGGTTGGAAGTGTTGAAAGGTGTTTCTTGATCGGTTTAGAACAACGAATGATGTGACAACTCAAAGGTCGTGAGTTGGTAGATAATGGTTGCTCAAGAAGGTTTCCTGGGCTATGAAAAGCCGTCTAGGTGGATAACTTGAGATGCGAAGGCCGAGATATTATCGTTCTCAAAAGTTCTAGCAGGCTCGAAGCCGGGGTAGACTAGAGACATCTAAAAGACCGGTTGTAGGTCGAGTACCCTGAGTCTTGTAGGAAGGCCTAATTGTCAAGGTTGGACATATGGAGTTTATGCTAGGATTGGGGTTACCATTAGCCCTTGACATATGTAAAGGTTGGTCGTCATATGATTAACGATGGTTTCGAAGCAGGATTGGCGGTGACAGCCATAGTCTATCATAGTTGATTAGTTGCCTTGTTTAAACCGTCTCATGTAGATTGTCCAACGTCGAAGGAGATTTTCCTTGGGTGCCTGTCTGATATTGGTTTAGGCCTCTGGGGCTTGCGCTTGAGGGATGTTGAGTTCGATTAGAATGGTTTACGTGAGATACATATGATCTGGATGTTATGAGTGCTACCATGATTGAATGCATGTTCTGGTTTCCATGGATGAATGGTTGAATTGTTTATAGTAAAGGATATAATTGTCCAATGTGGGAGAAGATAAAGTTGAGTTCTTCTCTGGGATTGTGGGTAGATTAGTATGTTTATCTATCCATTCTCATATACTTTATTGTTGAAGTTTGTTAGTTGTTTTATCGCTCACTAAGACTGTTATCTGACTCAAGGTTTTATGTCTCCTCTTATTACCTTGGGATGTTCATCCGGTTGTGGATGGGAAGAATAAGTAGTAGGTTACAGGTGATTTGTGAGGACGATGCTGCTGTGCGGAGGCGAACAGGAGGCTGGCGTACCAGTTTTATTATATATAGTATTTCTATTTCTACTGTTGAGTGCTCTATAAGTGTTGTAGTGAGGCTTTATGTACAGACCTTGATATTTCCTATGATGTTTGGATAATCTTTTAGGATGTTGTGAAAGTTTGAAAAGTTTGCTATATGATGCTTCACTACTATTACATGTTGTATATGTTCTATTATATTTTATCCTTGCGCTGTGAGGTTTACGACAGGTTTCGGTGTTGTTTACCTGCTCTAATGATCGTCCATAGCTGTCTGACACACCTTTCAGCACATTATTCCTCTTGTTTAGTGCATGGGTTATTGGCAGTCGTCACAAAAAAAGTGACAAATATCTAATTATGGACAATAAAATTCTAACTTTAGAAGCATATTAGTATATCTCATATTCTATTATTTGAATATATCACGGTCATAACTGAATTTGGATATTAAATCCAATGATTTTAGGATTAATGTAATTAGATTAATCTTATGGTTATCATATTGATTAATCTCACATTGTGAAAAAGACATCACAACTTCAAATGGAATACAACTGTGATTAAATTCAAAGATAAAATCAAAGTTTAGCATTCAAAATGTTTTAGAAATAATAAATAAAAATGAAGATTCATGCATATCTTGTTTAACTATTTATATCGGGTTTTCATCATTAAAATAAAATTTATTAGCAAATCGAGTACGATAGTTCTTATGCCCTACTATTAGCTTACCAGTTCCAGCCTTTCTACAAAAATGAAATATAATTTTTTAGCACTCCATCAACCGATTTTTATTGTAACTAATGAAAACTTCAGTGGTTTTAGTCTATACTTTGAACCCTTCAAAGATACACTAAGCAATAAAAATTCCAGAGGTGGTCAAGATCCAATCGGGTTTATGCGCAAATCAGGATTTGGACAAATGATGAAGATGATTAGCGAATTAGGTTTTGTGCAATCCATATGTAAACTTAGTATTAAACAGTTTAAAATGAGAGGAACTCAAATGAATCCATATCAACGACGAGTTACATGATGAAATCTTCGATCGATGGAGAGGACTTGCGCGTATTCGATCGACTACGAAGAGTAGCGGTGCGTTAGAGAGGATACAATTGACTAAAAAGAAAAGTAGCGCAATGAAGACGATGGATGAAATATGAAGTGGAAGATGAGAAATTAAGGCATGTAATTTTTGGAAGTGAAGAAAAATTAGAACATTGGAACTAAAATGAGAAACAACACAACTATAAAGTTGGTGGCAACTTTTAGCTGAAGCGAAAATGTATGGTGGGGTAAGAACTTATATTTTGGTTGTGTTAAAAATATGGAATAAAACAATAACAGTTTCACTTGCTGTTGAACGCCACTAATAAGTGTAACCGAAAGCATATTTTCTTTTAGTGAATTAACCTTTCCAAGGACTTACTTTATCTCATATACCGATGGGGGTGAAATTTGAAAGGTTAATTGGCATGGCTCTTATGCACGAAGATGGCAAGAATGAGAAGAAAGACAGTATGACTGAGGAGACACAAGCTAAGGGCGAGAAACATAAACGGTGTCCCAGGAAAGCAAAGCAAAAGAAAGATAAAGGTGGAAAGCCTGACAAGGCTTAGATCAAGAAGGATAGCAAGTGTCATGGTTGCGGAGCTATGGGTCATTTTGTGAAGGATTGCAGAAAGACAAAAAAACCTGCTTTAATTATGGACAAGTGGGACACTTCAGCAAGCAATGCCCTAGCAAGCAAGGATAAGGGGCAGGAACTTCTGGACAAGTACATGCTTTAGAGGATAATGGACCTGATCGAAGTAGGAAAGTCACAGTTGAAGGTTGGATTTACCTTTTTGACTATCCTATTAGAACCCTGTTTGATTCCAGCGATTCACATTCATTTATATCCAGTTCTGTAGTAGATAGTCTGCACCTTAATACTAGTATAATTTCAGACCCTGTAGTAGTCTCGAACCCCATAGGAGGATCGGCTCATTTATCCACGATGTGTAGGGATTTGATCTATCATGGGCATCGAGTTTGAATGCAATGCATACGTGCTAGTCTTTATGGGCTATGGTTTGATTCTAGGCATGGATTGGCTATCCATGTATGGTACCATTCTTGATTGTAAAAAAGGAGTATTTATACTTCTTACTTTTCATGGTAGAACTGTCAAAATTTCCTATGACCCACGGGGGTCAGTAATGCTCAATTTTCTAAAATTGCTTGATACTTCTGTTGATGATTTGTGGTATGTACCCATAGTTAAAGATTATCCGGACGTGTTTGAGGAGGTTAAGGGGTTACAGCCAAAGAGTGAGATAGATTTCCAGATTTACTTAGTAGAGAATGCGAAGCCAGTTGCTCTACTAATGTGCCACATGGCTCTTAGAGAGATGAGAGAGCTTAGCAAGAAAGTTAGGGAGCTATTCATGAAAGGTTTTATTAGGCGAAGCATATCAGAGTGGGGAGTTGCAGTCGTCTTTGCAACTAAGGCAGACGACTCATTTAGTCTATGTGTGGATTATTAGGAGATGAATAAGCTCACCAAGAATAATAATCACTTGCTATCAATAATTGATGACCTATTTGATCAGTTAGTAGGCGCATCTGTTTGCTCGCAGATGGATTTGGCCACCGGATTCATCAGCTGAGGGTGGCAGAGTACAGTAATGATAAGACTACATTCAGAACTCTAGATTTTTTCTTTGAATGGTTGGTTATGACTTTTGGGCTAACCAATGCAATAGCCTATTTTGTGGACTTGATGAGTAGGGTGTTCAGTGAGTTTCCAAACAAGTTTGTTGTGGTCTCCGTGGATGACATCCCGATCTTCTCAAAGAATGAGGAGGAGCATGCCTAACACTTTGGAGAGGTTCTAAGCACTCTCAGGTCGCATCAGCTAGACATAATTTTCTAAGTGTCACTTTTGGAGAAAGAAGTAAGGTACCTAGGGCATGTGGTCTTCAAGGACGGGATGGCAGTGGACCCCGCTAAAGTCGTCGTAGTTCAAGATTGGAGGGCTTCAAAGAATGCGACGAAGGTGAAATTTTACTAGGGTTGGCGGGCTGTTATAGAAAGTTTATCAAGGACTTTGCAAGGGTATTGGCCCCGCTTACCTGATTAACGAATAAGAACTTATCTTTTTCATGGAGCATTGATTGTGAGGATGTCATTCAAAGATTGAAAAGGGCTCTAACAACAACCCCAGTTCTAAATCTCCCAGATGGAAGAAAGATGTTCATGGTCTACACAGATGCATGTGGCACAGGGCTTGGTGTCGTTATGATGCCAGATGGAAGGGTAGTATGCTATGGAAGCAGACAGTTGATGGTTCATGAGAAGAACTACACTACCCATGCTCTAGAGTTGGCTGCTATAGTGTTCGCATTGAAGTCTTGGCGACACTATCTACTTAGAGAAAGATTTGAGCTATACACAGATCATAAGTCGCTCAAATACTTGTTTTCACAAAAGGATCTCAACCAAAGGCAGCAATGGTGGATGGAGTTCCTAGCATCCAATGACTTTGAGATAGCTTATACCCCCAGTAAGGGTAATGTAGTGGCAGACGCATTGAGTGGGCAGGGGATGGCTTTGAGGCCTCTATTCATAGAAAGGTAGAGCTTGGAGTACATCTTGACCTTCAATTTTAAGCCATCTACGGATTTCACATCGGGATTGTTAGCATCATTGGAGGTACGACCTACTCTGTTGGAGCGGGTTAGATCTACGCAGCAAGAGGATCCGTAAATTTCAAACATCTTGGTTAGGCTTGGTAGCACTACAAGCAAACTTCACTTAGACATCGGCTAAAAAACGATGTCCTCATTTTTTTGGAGTGATGTCTTTATCGGTGATGTCTAAAGTACCACTTTTTTACATCAGTTAAAAAACGATGTCGAAGCAGCATTAGGACATCATAAATTTATTAAAAAACGATGTATTAACCCCCTTTTTTGTTTATTTGCATCAACTGAATGTTGATAATGACTTATTATCAGCCTTGAATTACTATAAACAAATCATACAAGTAGTACAAAGTGACTAATACATCATTTTTGGTGCGAATAACTGTTGTAATAAGTGTTTTACCATATCATTTCTTTCTAATAGAAGTGATATCTATACACCAAACAGACATCAATTCACTTTCAGTGAAATGATGTCTGTGTGCTGTTTAGACATCATTTCCGTTTAAAGAATGTGGTGTTTTTGTTCTATTTATACATTGTTTTACTCTACATAACTGATGTCAGTTATGATTTTAGATATCAATATTTTTCCATATATATGTCCTACCACAAAAATGCAATACCAATACCAAAAACAAAAGTTTCCTGCTATAAATCATCCACCACAAATATGCAATATCAAAGACAAAACCAAAAGTTTCCTACTAACACCAAAAAACAACTGAAATTAAACTTGTCATTGATAGTATCCCAACATCCGCAAAAGCAAAACAACAAACACGAATAATTCATCTAACACCAACAAGCACATACATTCTAGTCAGAGAAACATTAAATAAAATTTACAAATGTTCTTCAATATAATCGAGCACCTCATTACGCACCTCCTCCAACTGGTCCACACTGTAACACTTTCGATTCTTCATGCTCCACTGCAAAGTTGATAATCCAGTAATGTACGATTAGTTTGTAATTGAAATGCCAACATTAACCAAATCAAATTGATGGCATTTTGGTTGGCTTGGGATAAGCATAAAAAAATATATTACAAAATCCAATATTATAATCATACCAGCATTAAATCATAGATAATACTGAAGGGAATCAAATTATAATGAGAATGCAATTAAAACTGAAAGTTCATTGTACCATTTTAATTTGGACACACCTCTCGATGAAGTCTTGCATAGGAGGACATCTACAATAAATAAATAAACAACATTAGTATTAAGATATAAAAACCTTAATTTAGAACCATATAAATTGAATCACATTTCAAATCTGAATCCTACATTAACATTAAAGCATAGAGTTATCTCATCCAAATATACCAAGACTGCAAAAATACATTTTTCCTACAGAAAGGTATCCATAAAATAACATAAGATGGATAATAACAGGAAAAATCGGGATATGCCTACTACAATATTATATGCTAAGCCATTGAAATATGACTCAAAACATTCAACTATTAAATAAAATATACCATTAACTAGTGGTGAAATATCAATAAGTTGTCAACCTAAGATATATTGAGTGCAGCCATATAGGAAAACCCATGGATTTTTATGACATAGTTGTGCCGAACATATCCAATGAAACGTGCAAAATATATTGCCACGTCCCTTAAGAAAGTTGTAAACTGAGCAAAAAGGCTTAATTTCGAATCAAAAGGCTCAGTTTTGAACTGAGCCTGCTGTCCCACTCAGTTTCTAATTGAGACTATCCACTGTTCGGCTCAGTTGCGAGCTAGGGTACGACACTTCTAAGTGCATCATAATCTTGATTTGGACCCAGAAGCATGCTGATGAAGATTTCTCTTTCTAGAATGAGCTTTATTACTGCCTGTTCTAAATGAATTTGCATTCAGAATATAATCCCGAATAGAATGCACAACCATAACTTATATGGGGATAACCTCATAAGTTGCAGTGGAGATCCAACCATGCCTTGGTTGTAATACAATCTTCTAAACTTCTCCCATAACTTGCTCTAGTATCATTTTAGGTTCCTTCTCTGATCTTCGTAATACCTCAAGGCTAAAGAAAAATGATCTAATAAAATAAAATAAATACTCACCTGATATATTTTTTTTTCCACGTATTTGATATATGAGATGTAATTTTCATGAATTTCGGGTTAAGATTTCGATATTTGGTAAGTCAGACCACAGCTTTTGAGCAACTTCCAGTGTTTTTTGATGTTCCCTTCTTCGCCTCGTGCTTTAATATTTCTTTTATGTTAAGATACTTGGAGGAGTTTGAGATGTAACGATTTTTCAAATTCTGTATAGTAAAAATAAAATAGATAAATAAATAATAATAAAAAATAAAGAGAGAGTTTTTGTATAATCAGTTAACATGAATGTCTATGGTTCTGGTTGTTCTACGTGCGTATTCACTGCATCAAATTCAAGGAATGAGTAACAGTTACCTCTCTGTTTTTTTGAATATCTTGTCTCAATACTGCCATTGTTGGTTCAAACTTATCTACACCACATTGATCATCAAGGTTATAAAGTGTAATATTTCGACCATCAATCAGCAACTTCATGGTATGTTGTGCATATTTTCTTTGTGCATATTACAACCATCAGTAAGCATGATTCACATTCATAAGGACAAGGATTTGGAACAAATTGGTTCCTTTATGTCTGCTTCTAAGCTTCCAAACTCCTAGCAGATCTAAACCTTATTGTAGGTATGTCTAAGTGCTACACTTTATTCACAAATACTGTTCAGCTGACTCTACTAAATGAATATGCGGATAACACGTATTGCCTGAACCATATCCAATTGATAACCGGCTTGTATGTGTTTAAACAATGGATAAAATAAATGGTCAGTGTAATCATCTACATGAATTATTTGGAAACCAAATTGTTGACAAGGTTATTATTAGATGAGTACTTATTATTCACAGAACAAATTAACAATATAAAAAATAATTAACAGAAAGTGGTAAGGAACGTACCAGGAACAACGATGAGCAAATTAGAAATGGAAAGAAAAGTTAAGGTAGATATCTCTTTTTGATATTCAAACTTAATCAATGAGAGTTCTTTAATTACGATCTGAATTTCCGAACTCCTTTTCTCTTGAGTTTCCATTTTCATTACTACTTTTTCAATTATGTTTCATGGATACTGAAGACACTATATAATCCCATGAATAATGGATATTCAAGAAACAATATTAAAAGTGATGTACGCTTGAACACAAAAAAGGAACATCAAAGGAAAAAAAACAGGTATAGGCAGAAAAATAATTGTAGTGGTGTACCACACAATGCATAAAAAAAAATCCTTTAAAACAGCAGAAGTGTGTTTTGCACTCGACTTTTTGGCAGCATTTATCGATCCATGGACAAAAATGTGTAGACTAATATTATGTAACATTATAGGATGAAAGCATGGTTGTGCCAATCCAAGATTGAATTCAAAGTACATAATAGAAAAAGAATGTGAAATGCTTGTGAATTTACAACTGAGTAACACACGACATGTTAATATTCTAAATATTGTTAGACGTAATCAAAGTAACATATTTTCTATCCAACTGATGAAACAAAAGAGATAATAGGGTTGATTTGTTTTTCCTGTCAGCTGCAAATATAATTACAATTCAATATGACGTTATATAGTGATATAACACAAATATTCAAATAACCACAGTACTTGACAATTAAATTGTAGTAATTCAGCACAAAATTAGTAGTTATGGTTTAGCTTTTAAATCCATACACTACAAAAAAACATTAAATTAAAGACTGACATTTTCAGTTTTTAATCGATTAGTTCAGTCTTTAAATCATAATTAAAGACTGATTAAATACTGAACTTTCAGTCTTTGAATTCTTAGTCGCAAAAAAATGTTAAGACTGAGATTTCAGTCTCAAAATGTAAAAAATGATACTGCAGTCTTAACTATATTTAAAACTGAATTTTAAAAACTGAAATTTTGTCTTTAACCAGTCTCAAATTTGCACAATTTAAATGAATAAAATATCCACAATGGTATATGGACGCTACAATTCCATACATATCGAAGACGCTACAATTCCATACATATCAAAATATGTTCACTACACAAACATTACATGCTATCAAACAACATAACAACGGTAAAGTATTCATGGACACATTTCATTAAGATATCTATATACATTAACAAGAAAATAGAGACACATGTTCAAACACATTTCATTAAAAAAAGTTGATCCAACATGTTTACAGAACAAAGGTACATGTAACCGTTGAAACAAAAACAAAAGAAACAAATCCTAACATATATGTACATACGGTATTTCAGCTTCTCATTTCGCATCCAATCAAGCATAAATTAAGCTGAAGAGCTCATTTTAACTTCTTAGACTTCAAAGAAAACCGATCCTGAATTCAAAGATCATATGAATTGTTTAATTTATAGTAAAAGTTTGGGCCTTTGTAACCTGTAGCATCCTTGCAAAGCACGGATCGAGCTTCCTTTATAGAATTTGGTGGTTCTACATCCCTCTCTTGTAAAGAATTATCCAAGAAGTTGTTGCATTTGTGATGCAAATGTCTTATTCAATACAGATAAAGCCACTCAGACCCTTTATACCAAGCTCTATTTTCTTTGCAATTTTCTAGAAAATTAAACACATCCTGTCGTGCACGGTCCCAAAATCGTCGACATAAGGCCCCACAAAAACATGTCCCTCAAAAATGGAATGAAGTTGTTTTATTACCTGAACAAGTTGATCCTTGAGAGATTCCATTCCAGTGGAGATGTCCGACTCAAGTACAACATCCTTTGCTTCTTGAATCATTTTCTTTAGCTTCGTTGTAGTCTGCACTCGAGTATTCTTGGCCAGTTTTTCCATAACTGCTTGCAAATAATTTCTGAACTTAGCTCTTAATGTGACAGTGAACTCATTTAGGTGCTCACCAGCAACATTATTCCTCCTTGCAAGTAATTCCTGAACTTAGCTCTTAATGTTACAGTGAACTCATTTAGGTGCTCACCAACAACATTATTCCCACCATCAGGCATAAACTGACTCCAGTCCTTGAACTGTGTGTTTTTTCTTTTTAACATAACTAGCATTGGCTGTATTCCACGAACAATCACATTTATTCAAATGATAGAAACATAAGCTTATCTGCATGAGCATGATATATAGGAATTATCACTCCATTGCTTTTTGATTGTGCAAGACTAAATCAAATAAAAGCAACGGTGTGATTGTACCAAAGGAAAAGAAACTAGGCATTAAGAAATTAAAATGATTAGAATGATATACATAACTACATCATATTAAGAAATCAAATAAAAGCTACTCCAGACGTTACTCAACTCATGAAATTGACTCAAAAAAATTCATATTTTTGGGCACCTGCCCATTTACTTTTCTCTTTATTCTTAAACTCACATGTTAACTTGTATAGTAACTGTATGTATCTTATAAATACATCAACTCGTATACGACTAGTAACGGATATCATATAAAAACATGTAAGCAAACGATGCTATAAATGAAAATTCAATACAATAACAGTTAACTTTGGAAAATGCTAATTTTGCAGCTTATTTTTTTAACCAGCTAGTGTATGACAAAGTAACACTATTTGATGGATTTGTGCAAGAAAGCAATATGAAACATGGACATTAAAGAATCTAGAAATATCATATTTTTTTGTCTCCGTCATGGTGGCATAAATTATATATGAACTTAATGGTGCAGTTGAAAAAGGTTAAATAACTAGCTTATGGTTTTGGATTCACATAAATACTAAGTAAAGCGTTTAACTTTTAACATACGGTTTAACTTTAACATATGGCATGCTAGTTTAATTGGTATGAGCACACTATTTTAGATGGTCTAAGCTACAAATAGTTAGCAATACATCCACATTTTATTTTGATTTTTTAGAAAGAAAGAAATCAGATGAAGCTAGAAATCCATGTGTAGTCCAAGAAATATTTGTTTATTTAATTATGTATAAGCATTTATTGTATCAATCATATTGCACTTTTTCACATTAAAAAGCCAATAAGTTGGGACTCCCAAATTGATCTCAATGTCAAAATGACATGCTCCAGGTAGCATAAAAATTGAATGAACAGATCTGAAAAATGTAACAAGTATGGCGAGTTCTGCACTTAAACGATGTGCAATAGTGATGACTAATGATGATAAAATACTAATTTAATCAACTTGATATTGACTTAATAGGGTAGTTAGTGACATTTAAGTGAGTTCAAGTTGAAACTGTAATAATACCTGAAATTTTTGTGATAGGAGAGCAAGTATTGCCAATGATTTGTCTAATTCCAAGTAATTTATTTCAATCCTGAGAAACAATCAAATTAAAAAACCAAACTTCAGTAAACAAGAATAAAGAAAGTGCCAAATGTCAAAATTCACAACAAAATTAAGGCAACATGCAAAGAGATAAAATGAGGACCTGAAGCATGCATACAATTAGAACAATAAGGTTGTGGGACGTGAGGACCTGAAGTACACAGACTTGAATTTATATATGTACCACCTACATGCAATTAACACATGTATTCAAGGCATAAAAATCAGAGTTAAATAAGCACTGCAATAAGCAATTTACTGACAATAAAATAATTTGTTCTAAGCAACCATCCTTACTTGCTTCACAAATTCAATCTCAGGAAAATTATTTACGCATGCAATTAATTAGGACAAGATGTGAGATTAATTTTAGGCATGAAAAATGGATGCAAGGACCACAACTATTCCTGTTTAACAGTACCTAAATGACTGAATTCTATTAACACAGAGTACTGGTTTTTTTTCAGCTGTGCTTGCAAAACGTTTTGATATAAATGGAAACGATCTACAGTTATTTCAAGATTTCAATCTAACTTAGTTCTGCTATGAATTGTGTGCGAAACCCAAAGCACCAAAAAAAAAAAAATGAATACAATCTACATAATATAAGCTGCATATAGTTGTGCAAATTGTGTGTTCCTAAAAACTATCATATCGTATATCATATCATATATAGAATAGTGCTAATTTCATGAAGAAAAATATTTGAATGGCTCTAGCCTCTAGTAGGTAACCGGAAACTAAATACAGTGTTATGGGCTACACCAGTATCAATTATTTGAATCCAAAAATACAAAACTAAGTGCGAAGGGATGATTGATCCACGTAGTTATAGGATAAACAAAATGTCAATTTTTATCACAAATAAAATTGCAGCTTAATGAGAGGGAAAAAATATATCTAAATAGAAATACAATAAAAATTTTGACATAATAAGGTGGTTTAAATTATTCATTTTGTCGCTTTGGAAAACAAGCATTGAAATGACTTTGAATTTGATATATACTATAGCATGTCAGATGGTAATTAGAGCTTTACATGGACAACTTGGAACATACACAGATATATCAAATTTAAAATCTATGTTGCTTTGTATTTCGCATCTGTTACATGTTAATGATATAGTGTTATTTGCTATAGCTAATGAAGAAAGCAAACAAATAAAACCAGGTGTTGATGCATATGGGTCAGGTACCAGGATTGCACATTAACGAAAAATAAAACGAAGATACAGTTTAGCAAAAGCATTGAGAATAAAAGCTCAATTTCAACACTGCTTCAACAGCGAGAGTCACAACTGCATGTGAAATATCTCAGTGTCCCTTTACCTTTGTATTATTTACACTATTCTGAGTGCAATACTTTATTTCAAAGAATTATGAACAAACTGGACACGTGGGCTAGTAAACTTCTATGAATGGCCGGAAGAGCTGAGTAAATACAAACGGTCATTACATCTCTGGTCCTTTACTAGCTCATGGTATATCATGTACATATGGCAACTTTGGTTAAATTTAACAGTTTCAAGCAGATTTTGTTCGAGCCGATAAAAATAATGATTTAGCTTGGTCAAAGCAATATAAACCCAAAAAAGAAGGCGGCATTTGCCTTGAAGTCTTGGTGGAATTGAGAAATACAGCCTATTAAAGCTTGTATGGAAAATACAATTTAAGGGAAATAATTGGTCTAAATGGATGCTACATAAATACCGTACTCAAAGTAGTTTTCCTCTCTGTTAGCCAACTAATTTAATAAAACCTTTGGTCTAAATGGATGCTACAGATACTTTAAGCAAAACCTTATCATATCATCTTCTAATTCCTGTGAAGAAAGCCGGCTTCAATTTTTTTTCTATGAAAAGACCTCTTTACAGCTCCCATCAATTTCTCTTTCGTTATCCAACTAATATTAAGCAAATTTGTCTAACAATCAAAGTGATCTAGAAGTAATTTACAATTCAAGCAACGAACTTTAACCGATTACAAACTCAGTGCAAACAAAACTCATCAAATCAATCTAACTCAACTCAAACAACAGAGTGAAACTAATTTAATTTTTAGATTACCTATTCAGAGCTGCTGATGTTAAACGGAGGCTGAAGTCAGCGCGGAAGGGGTGATCAAGGCACTAGGGTTTTGAGGTACAGTGAAACCTACAGAAATTCACAAACGGTAATAAGATGTTAACCAATATCTCTGTCAGTGCTACTCGTTTATGAATCAAACACCGTACATTAATAAACAAATTTCAGAAAACACGAAAGAAAAAAATTACCTCTCGAATGTACTTCGGAGTAGTAAGTGATGGTGGCTGTGGAATCGGTGTTAACTGGGTCGCGTAAGAATCGTGGAAAGAGAGGGAAATTTCTTTTTAGCGGGAAAGAAATGGAATCCATGGTCGATTCTTCGGCTAAATTGGATCTGCGATTTTGAGAAATGGGGGAATGGATTGGAAACTATTGTGGCAAATTCTATTTTTTACAGCAAAAATATGTTAAAATACACTATTATTCTATTACTAAAATACCCTTTCTCTTACTTATTTTAAACTTTATATATAATAATAAACCAAATTAACTTTAAAAGCAATAAAATTTGATATAAAACAGATATGATAATTAATATGTTAATGAATTACTTCATCGTGAAACTTGAAATTTCAATTAACGCAAGGTTTAGAAATAATTATTGTAATTTAGATGTGTTGAACTTTTTTTTTTAATTTAAACAATTCTGTTGAAACTGATTTTTTTTTTTTTGCAAGAATAAAAATTCAATTTGTTAAATCTTACTCAATTTGGTGCAATGAATTTCTAGTTTTTGGTGTATGAGTTTTGAGTTTGAAAGAGATAAGAGAAAAAACATGAAAATAAGGGTAATTTAGTAAAAAAAAAGGGTGTTTGCAAAGTAATATTTGATGTGCACTAAACTATTATATTTTTTGGTGCATGTTTAGTTGTTTTTGGTGTAAGAATAGAATTAGCCAAATATATTAGCCTGTACGACTGTAAATTTAATAGATTTGTATAAGTTCTACATGTATTAACAGATTTGTGTCACTGCGAAAGTGATGACCTACAATATTGGCAGCGGGGAAATAGATTACAAAATTTATTAGTTTATTTATTTCATTAAATTTATTAAATAAACTTGTCGTTTGTCGAAACAAAACCGAATGAGTCAAACGTATCGGACATCAGCCCCTTTTTTAACATTTACATAGGAAATGCGCCGCTTAAGTCAATTATACATGTACTATGTTCTCAGTTGGATAAGATTAATCGCTCTAACACACAAATATATCGTTCTCTTTTAAAAATTGTTGTTTGATAATGCTTATTTTAGAATTTAGAAAATGAGAAAACTGGTCCAGAATCATCGTAAATATTTGCTTAGAATTTTTACTGTCGATGTTTTTTTCTTCTTGAAAATGGGTTTAAAATCGTATTTCTGAGCATTACAGACCAAAGGGAAAACAAAGGCCCAGAGCCTTGTTACTTTACAAATTCGCTCTGGACACTTCCACAAACCTACAGAGCGCTACTTTACAATTGAGCAAAAGTAAAACTAAATAAAAAAGCAAAACATAGCTCAGATCCAAAACCCTCGTCTTCATCAACTATGGCGGCTGAAAGGTGAAGTAGCTCGTGCATGTTTCTTGGTGCGGAGTCGATGGCGGCGACCGATCCACGTCTAGCCTACCGCTTGCTGCAAGTATTGTTCCTCTAGTAAGTTCTTTTCTCTTCCTCATCAATGCCAATTTCAGATCTTTCATTGCTAATTTGCTGATGAACTCCACTGATCGTGCTTTATTCTGGTGTATGCGGTTGGTCCTCTCCTTCCATGAACTCCAAACAGCAACTATAAAAGCGATTGCGTACATTTTGGGTACCTCACGTATGCCTTGCCTGATGATTTCAAGGTGAGCGATGATTTCATGTAAATTGTTTTCTGAGGTATTAAAGTTTACCGCTTTACAACATTCTTCCCATACTTTCTTCGTAAACCCACACTCAAAGAACAAGTGAATGTGATTTTCTTCATTAGAATTGCAAAATACGCATGTGGAATCTGCAATGATACCCCATTTGTATAGTCAATCCTTCGTCGGAAGTCGTCCCATAACAGCCTTGTAAGCACAGCAAGCCATTTTGGGTACATTTCGTTTACACAATACGATATTGCTCCATGACTTGATAGAATGCTTAGTCTAAATGTCACTCCATGTCTGTTTTATGTTAAAATTATTGCCCATCCAGGTCCAGTTGTCAGAATTACGATTCTCATGTATTTGCATTCTTTCAATTACTCCTCTTTGCTCTGGGTTACATGCAACATTTACATTCCATTGATTATCTTGAATGTTGGAGTTAACCTTTAAATTTGGACAACCAAATGCAGAGTATGTATCCAATCAATGTGTTTCAATGAGAGATTTACCATCTAGCCAGGGGTCTTTCCATAAATCTGTATCATTTCCTTTGGCAATTTCCCGTTTGCAATGTTTAGCTAGAATATTTCGAACTCGCAATATAGCCTTCCACGTTGACGATGCATTATTATCCTTCTTCATAACCCAAGAGTTATCTCTGCCATACCTACTGTTCATCCATCTATCCCGTAACCTCGAGTTATTAATGATTTTCCAGGCTTGTTTTAGGGTAAATGAATCTCTCATAACTTTGATATTTCTTAATCCCACTCCTTCCTATTTGGGTCGACGTAGATCATCAAACTTAATTTTATGAAGACCACCTCTCCAAATGAAATATGTACAGACTTTCTCAATCTTTTATATCGACGCATTTGGTAACTGAAACGTTTGGAGCCAAAAGTTGACTTTAGCATGTATAACAATGTGTACCAATTCTATTTGACCAGCAAAAGATAATAGTCTTGAACTCCAGCCATAGAGTTTGTCTCTTATGCTTGTAATCAAGCCAGTGCATTCTCTGTCAGTAATTTTATTGGATGACAGTGGCACACCCAAATATTTCACTGGGAGTTCCCCTTCTTGAACATTTAACACATCAAGTACTCTTTGGTTGTTTCTGCATGTTTTGTTAAAGTAGCACTTTGTTTTTAACTCATTGACTTTTAAACCACAATGAGTGCCAAAAATGTCTTTAATTCACCCCTCAACTTCACCATTTGCTTTGATGCATATAAGTAGATCATCTGCATATAACAAATGGCTTACTGTTGATGTTTGAATTCATGTACAAATTCAAACATCAATAAGATGTACTGTTTCGAACGGGGTGCTGCCTCATGGATTCCTGCGACCTCACAGGCCAGGTCGAATGCAAAAAGTGGGGGCATTGTGTAACGACCCGTGTTTTTGGCCGTCGGATATTTAATTTAATTTATTTATTTTAAATATTATGTTGGAAATATTAATCGAATTTTATATTTAATTCGTTATTTAAAACGAAGTTCGAACGTTATATATTTATATAATTATGAATCGAGCTTGATTATGGCGTGCAGTTCATAAATTCGAATTTTGAACTTCAACTGGATATACAGAGTCCGATATAAGTCGGATTTCTGTGAAACAAGACACGTTGGAACCATATTGACGATAATTTTCATATGAAAGAGAAAAATCCAGTTTTCGTGTTATAGTTTGTAAGTTATGGCAAAATCAAAATTTGAAAAAAACGCTGTGGAAATCATTATTAAAATATCGACCTTTAAAATGACCATTTTGTAAACGATCTCGGATTTCGACGAAATCAGTTTCATTGGGACCGTAACGTTAATTTTGAATACGGTGGTGAATGGCGTGGAAAACCGATGTCGTATGTGACCACGGTAGCTATAAACGCTCGTTCATTTTCTGTAGCGTGTATTTATATAAATAAAAGGATATTTGAGTGTAACTCGAGCAGATGATCGAATTAGGCCGCGAAACCAGTCCCGTTGAGCTTGTATCGTCAATTAGAGTCAGGATAGGTATATAGTTTTTTATTTTTAGAGATCGGATAATTTGGCGTTAAAAAGGGTAGTGCGGTACGCGGTAAAAATAGCCTACCGAGGAAACAGTCTCAGAATGTGACGAAACTGGTGCCGTTGGGTTCGTATCAACAAATTATTGTAAGATTTCAATGTTTCAAGTTGATTTGATTTATCTGGTGATCGTGGAAAAATTAAACGCGTGTTTATTTCTGGTTTTATAAAGGAAATTTTTCCATACGACCTCGGATTTCAACGAAACTTGTCCCATTGGATCCAGAATATCTTTTTACACTAAGATTAGCATTTTTATCAGTAAACGTAGATCAATTATAGTGGTTTTTATCAACTACTTCACCGGTAAGTTTCGTGAAAATAATATAATAATCATCCCTCTCTATAAAAGGCCACCCAACCCTAATTTTTCCGTCAAACACAAAGCTGTAGTCAACGCAAGTTTCTGCCGCCACACACTTGAAATAAACGATCATCATAATTCGAAACTTCCTCCCCAATTCATTCGAAATCCGTTCAGCAATCAAACCAGTTCCTAACTATAATCTTCTTCAACTCTTCGAGGCCGTTAGTTTGAACGGCGGCGATCAGAAACTGATGACCGAGGTGGCCATAATCAACGTTGAAGTCACTGGCGGTTATCCGGGAACTGCTAACGAACGATGATGCTAGGAAGGTCGGGGCTTTCGTCGAAGGGGGAGCGACGTCAGGCGCTTGCGCCAGCACGGTCAGATGGGGAAAAGGCTTGGAGCGGTGCCGGTCTTTGAACAGAGAACAAAGGTGAAAAGGTTTGGTACTGGAATGAAGAACGAATAGAAAGGGAGGTTTATTTTCAAAGGGGCATAACCGGTTTTGGTCTTCTGGGAGTTAACAAAGAAATTGGTCAAAACGTGACCCAAGTCAACGCGTAGGGAAGGATTAAACGAAGCTGGCCATGTTAGAAATCATTAGGTAGAAGGAGAACAAGTTATTTCGGGCCTAATCATTTTTCGTTTATAATATATACAGTGCGCTAAAAATTTTCCATATGCTTAATTATAATTAGAGGCCTAATTGAAATGAATAAGTTAGTAAATTAGTGATTTTCGTTAGGACATGGGAGTTAAAACAAACCAAGTGCAGAAGTAAAACAAGGATTGGCCATTTTTCTTTACCTAACGTGTTCAATATATTAATTTTATGGTTGGTAAAACTAGGGATTAATTTAAATAAGTATTACATCTAGTTGGCACCCAGATTTTCAACTATCTGAGATAGACCAGGCTCGACAATTTTAAACTGTTATGATGTTATAAATTTGTTAACTTAAACCTTTAATTAATGAATTAAAATTTTAATTTTATCGTTAGGGTTTAAACATTGGTGATTTGTGCTTATGGAATCCGAATTAAACAAACTGTTGGCTTGGGAAATAAAAGGTCAAGAACAACATGCCTTATTAAGTTTTAATCATAATTTAATTAATAACAAATGTTAATTAAGGAATTAGTTTTAATTTTAAAAAAAAACCGTATAATGATAATGTTAATAACTTCTTGTTACATTAACAGAATGGACCCAAACAGATTTTGTTACGATCGTGGCGCCAAGCTCAAATGTTATGGAGCTAATCTGGACAGATCTGGATACAGGGAGGATTTACAGTAAAATTAAAACGATTGTTTGGTTTAAATGTAATCGGACTGTTTTAACACCAAATGGAATCAAGGTGAGTTAAACTCACTCGGTTTCCCATTTATATTTTTTTTATAAATTGGTTTTTTTTTATTTTGTGTGCTCTGCATGCTAATGATTGACCGTTTGCTAGTTATAATTTATTAGTTGATTTAACTGATGAAATTAAACTATGTTTAATTTCAGTGAAATACCAAATCGTTATTTTAACGATTGGTTCCAATGAAGGTAACTTACCTTATTGGTCACGTTTATTTATAAACGTGTTTCAAATTGTTGAATTGTTTGAATTGCTTGTGGTTGATGTTGAATGATTGCATTTAGTGTTATCAGTTAAACAAAACTGAATGGTCTGATTTGAGATAACTAGTTTGATACAGGGAAGAACATGTTGGAGGGATCCAACCGGATTCCTCAAATATATTATTTATTTTCATATTCTCATATATGAACTGCCCTGTTTGTATTGTTTGAATTGATTGTTGATTTTTAATATTCAACATCTGTTTGGTTTAAACCAATGGGTGATATTGGTTGGGTATTTGGCAGCGTATGGCCTATAAAATCAATCGTGTCATGAATATTGATTCACAGTCAGGTGAACTGAAAAAGATGAAGTTATAAAATTTATTTTATAACTGGAGTTGGTTTTTGAATATATTATTTTGAATAAAAGTTATAAAAGGGAAATAAATAAATATTTTATTTAAGATTTTGATTTGTTAAAAATTTATCTTATAGAATAAATGCTGATGTTAGACTGATTTGTAAGTACAAGATGAGAAATAAGGTTGCATAGTTACACTTTGGTAATTGTTTTTGTGAAGAAGAAATTTATGGAATTATTTAAATTAATTATTTAATTAATTTAAAGTGAAAATTTATTTGGAATCGGCTAACGAGGTAATCAAGTTTGAGTGAATTAAATCGACCATTTTGAATTTGAGTTGATTATCAAATTAATGTGTTTTTGGGTTAAATATCGTTTAAATTTAGATAAGGTTTTAAAAAGGGTTTAAGATAAACCAGAATATATAAACGAGTTTCAAGGTGAAAATCGTTAATATTGAATTAACGTTATTTGAAAATGAGATCAAGTAAAAGGGAAATTTGAAAAAAGGTTTCAAAAGTGGGGAATGGTCGAACAGATTTGAAAGAAGATTGGAAATAAATGAATCTGGTTAAAAAGGTGGGTTATAGGGTTGTATAACTAAACCCAAGTTATAATGGAATGTATTTCGAGATGGAAATAGGAATATTGATTTTGTGATTACAACTGATATTCATCTGAGGATAAGAACGTTGTTTGATCAAGGTCTGAGAGGTAATTAAAATACCCCAACTTGAACAACATCGGGATTATCTGAAGATGATATTAGTTGGCGATCGTAAAAGAGGTTCATGATAATACAACGAATGTTTTGAAAGGGGAATGGAGTGGAAATTGTATATGGTTATAAAGTATTTTGCTAAGTATTATAACGTAATGGTTCTGAGGACATTAGTATATAAAAATATAGTTATTCGAGATAGAGTAAATCAAACATAGTTATTCAGGATAAGTTACCATTTCGTACGACTGCTAGCGAAATTCGCAGGGCTGTAGATAGCCTACGGCGGTCGGATGCTTCCTGAGGGAATCAGGCGTAACCATTGTGATCGCTGTGATCTAGAGTCAAGCGAATAGAGTTAAGTCGAACATTAGTAAATCGATAGGAGTTAAATAAGTCGAGTTAGTCAGTTAGAATAAACCAATTAGAATAAACCAGTTAGAGTTAATCAATTAGAGTTAATCAATTAGAGTTAAATCGAATTAGAGTTATTCAAATATCGTATTTTTAGACATGAAAAGAGTTTGAAGTTTTTTTTAATGTAACAAAAGTAAACCAGTTTGTTAAAGGCCAGGTGATGCTGAATACTTAACCAGTGAACTCATTGGAGTGTCATGATTGAAACACTGTATATTTTGATAGTTAAAACACCGACTATCAAACCTCTCCAATACGATTGTTGGTATGGAAAGACCGGGATCGAATTTATATTCGAAAACCATTCCGACCAACAAATACGTGAAGATATCAGAAGATGATCGAGATGGTGCTGTGAAGACCGTGGATTTTCACAAACGGAAGAACCACTAATATTCTCTGCCTGGCAAGCAGAGATAAGCTGTGATTCTGTCGTGGTTGGATTCTACGGGTTGCAAGGACTTCTCGCTACTGACCAATGGGGTGATTCCTATATTGGATGCAGTAGGAGAGTACCTTCGGTTCATCCTGTTCCTGGATGACTTGTATGGACGGATGCCTGACAGAGTATTTCCAAAGGGTCACGTACGTTGATTTCTTCAAACGTGCTATAGTTGTTGGCGGAGAATCGCCGTTCTCTCAGCTTCCAGCTAGAGTATTTTTGTGGACGTCAATTAGTGATATCTGACGGATCTGACGATGTGACATTCAAAGTGAATGGTGACCAGATGTTCAAAGATAAATTTTGGCCTCAAGCCTCATCAACCGGAAGATGACAAAAATCGGGCAGGCAACATGGCTATGTGGGTCGCTCCCATTAGGGTGTATAATCACCTATCTAGAGAAATTCCTATTTGCTTCTTAAATCTATGTTTCGATGCTGTCCCTTGTCGGGAGACGGTTGCTGATCCCAACCGTCGGTGATATACACTCGATACACTCAAGTGAAATGAGTGGTCGGTCATGTGTGGGCCGGGTTGCAAGATGTTGAACCCAGTGTATTCGTCTCTAGAGATACACTATCGGCAGGTGGTCCCATACCTTGTCATAGTCGGAAATCCAAACTCCAATAAGTGCCCGCGGTTTTTGATTATATACTATATATGTGGAGCGTGAGATGCAAGCGTTCCACTAGATTGGTAATTACTTGTATTTAGACATTATTATAATATCAGAAAAGGTATTGGTTTCAAAGATGTTTTGGGTTATCGTAAGGTAAAAACCGTCCGTGTTTATGTGTGGATTTGGTCTTACGATTATCCTTTTCCTTTGGAAGGATTTTGAACTTTAAAATCAAGTTGGATGATCACCCTTAATACTGTGCGAGTTTATCTCACTCTGGTTCACCAGACTGACCCGGTGTTTTGTAAATGCTCGGGTTAGCCCGGGTTAACAGGATCAGGTTACCAAAAGCTGTGAAGAGACGAGCTGGAGATGTTCAGTCGTATGATATATTATAGCTACTATTCCGCTGTGTGTTGTATCTGAGGACAGGTTATTATCTCTGTCCAGCGGTGTGATGCACTCTGATATTGTAAGTATTTTAAATCTCTCTGTAAAGATTTATTTCAGTATTATATTTTATTCCGCTACGATGTGAGACTCTGATGTGTTGTTTCTTCTTCTTCTATTCTAATATTTCTTTCTTTCTTATCTCACCCTCTAATTTCTTTCTAATAACTATCCAGTGTTTCGGTGCTTGGAGGATCGGCATGAGTTACAGTAAAGGTATTTATGTCGGTTTTCGGGGCTGAAATCCCTGGGTCGTTACAGTCCACTGTAACGACCCAGGGGTTTTCGGCCCCGAAAATCGACATAAATACCCTTTACCGTACTCGTGCCGACCTTCCAACACCGAAAACACTGGAACGTTTATAGAAAGAAATTAGAGGGTGAGATAAGAAAGAAAGAAAAATTAGAACAGAAGAAGAGGAAGAACCAACACAGAGCCTTATATCGCAGCGGAACAAAATATAATACAGAAATAAATCTTTACTGAAAACTTTGAAATACTTACAATATCAGAGTACAACACACAGCTGGACAGTTTTGATAATCTGTCCTCATATATATAATCACACAGCGGAATATCATTCATTTGAACATCTTCAGCTCGTCTCTGGACTTCTCAGTACCTGATGACCTGAACCTGTACACCTCGGTCTAACCCGAGCATTTACAAAACACCGGGTCAGTCATTGCCCCTGCACCCCTACCTAAGGTGGTTGCACCCCTGGACCCTCCTTCGTAAGGGATAATATTTGATAAAATAATAAAATCTTTTGTCTCTATAGTATCATTGACTATAAACTATGCTACCGTAATATTGTACTAATTTATTTATTTACGGCTTTCGACTAGGATTTTAAAATGATTTTTGATGAAGCGGTTGATCTTATCATCTTTACAATTACATAACCAATCAGAAGTGTTGTCATATGTACAAGTAGTAAGGGTGAATATATTAAATGTCAAGAGATATTATTTTAATCTTCATGACATATAGAGTCTACAAATAAAGAATATACTTGCATTGTATAGAGACCTGAATAAATAAAAAAGTATTATCTCTCTAAAATTGTATTATCTCTCTACTTTCTCCTGTTCTTAGTTTATTTCGTAACAAAATACTCCATAAGTTCCAAATTTAACACATAACATTATAAATACAATATTTTTCGACTAATGCAACACACGAGTTTGTGCTAATTTTATTGTGTGTTTCTTTCTTCTTTACCTCATATAATTGTCATCTCTTTCTATGTTATACTTAATCCCTTCACTTTGATTCCCTAATTCTATGATTAGAAATTTATGAAGGAATCATCATCGTCAACTCCATCTTTTTCACTTTCTCTATCTCAATTGTTGTCTCTTTCCAATCTTCATCTTACCATTAAAAAAGGTGATAAGGATAGTGTTTTTTCTATTTAAGATTCGAATAATTTTTTCTAATGATGTATAAGATCTAATGTCTTAATCGAATTTCAAAAACATAATATGAAATCAGTACTAAAGAAATGAAATTTTTAATTTTCATTGTCACTTCATATGAAATCAGGAAATTGTTGGAGATAACAGTATGGTTAGTGAGAAAACCGGTAATGGACATTAGTAGACGTTGTCTTATTTCTAGGGAGGTTGGTTTAAGTTTGCTTAATTAAAATTATGAGGGAAAAGATGGAAAGATGAGAAACACACTTGTATATAATGAAATGACTATAGCTTACACTATTCCACCCAACCTTAAGTACAGTTTAATTTTTGAATCAATTGCAAAGTAAATTCATATACGCGACACTCCTCCAATTAATAATGAATTATATAATTTTAAAATTTAGTTTCATTTATATAAATACACACCTGGTTCTGTTTGTTAATAATGAAAAAGCAGCGAATAGTTTGAGATTTAACATGAATATGGATGGAACCTCTAATAGTTTGAATCTAATAATAAATAAATTTGTGCTTAAATATGGTTGAGAAGTTTTTGAAATTGAATTTATTTTTTAATTAACTATCCAATCAATTTTATTATCCATGAGCTAACTCTGCAATGGTAGGTTAATCTCACAATTAGTCCACTGATGTGACACATTAAAAGAGTAGGTTTTGATTGGTTGAACAAATATTATGTTGGGTAGTTAGTAGAATTATAGCTATTTTTATGTCGGAAGATTGGAAAGAGAAGGTGTTGAATTTGTGGATTCAAATATTTTTTAAAGAGGAATGTAATCAATTAGTTGATTTGATTGATTGTAATAACCTAACTTTTCGGCTCTCGAAAATCAACACTAATACATCCTCTATATTCATGTATCCCAAATCAAGTGCCAGAAAAGAAAGGAAAATGAAGAATAGAAGAAAGAAGAAACAGAACAGAATCTCAAACCAAACAGATAACCTATAATATAACAATGCTCTTTACAAAAAGAGAAAAACTTTTAAATAAGAGTACACATAACATGTCTTTACAATTGCTGATACACACAACAACACACAACGAAATAAAATAAAAGAATACGAACATACGACTCGACGCTAACTCCACTTAAGAATCTCCAAAGCAATCCAAGTCCAATATGAAAATATACTCGATTTGACTTGTGCATTATAATATAATAACACCTGAATCTGACTAGGCAACCGCGTGAGATAACTCAACTTATATGTAACATATCTCAATACAATATGAGGCCATACACATCTCCGTAATGGTTATCCCCTCAATAACATCCAACTATTTATTAAGAGAAAAATAGTTGTATAGTAGATAATCTCTAGGGTGTAGAATATAAATTTAATCAAATAGCTAGAATGATTACATTCGACAATAAGTATACACTAAATATGGAGTCATATATCCTATCACAGGTTAGCAAAACCCCAAACTGTGTTTCTACTCTGTTTTTAGCCATTTTCGATGTTGAGGTTTCATTCAGCATCTTTCACATGAGTCTTTATCATTGAGTAGAACAAAACTTCCCAGTTGGGATCACACATCATAATAGATCTCAGAATCACACATAGATTCCTCAACAGATCTCGGAATCACACAAGCATTCCAATACATCAACAGATGTTGGAATTACGCCTAAATTTCTCACTAGATATCAGAATCACTACATGTATTCGAGCATCTCAATAGATCTCGAATCTTTACATATACTTTACTTCACAACCGCTTCCAAAACATAAAACATGTATACAAGTTTTGAAGTGGTTTTCGATAAGTAAATACTTAGCAATCCCGGTCTCCTCAAAACCAATCATTAGATTTAAGGTCAAGTTCTATAGTCAATTACCAACTACAATTCAAACAATAGATGATTGTATATGGAAAACAATTTTGCTTAATTTTCATAACAAACGAATAAACATCCATGGAACAATCAAGTCATGAAGCATGATAAACAGTCAAATCTCTATCAAGTCACATAACATGACAACCAATCAAAGCACGATAAACTCATATAAATGGCCTCTAATCCCTTTCCATTTAATCAAAACTTCTTTTATTAGCAAAACTCCTTTTTTCCTAATAAAACTTCATTTGTTAAATAAGACTTCACTTATTTATTAGTAAAACCCAATGCAATTGACGGTGCTTCACTTGGATTCCATATGATCTAGATATTGCGTAAACAAGTTAATAAGAGATTAAAAGATAATTAAACTCAAATTTAATTAGATTAAATCTCCCATCCTCTTTCCATGTGATACCTCCATCTTCTCCAATTCAGGTATTTGAAGCCACCTCTCTCTCTTCTGTGCACAACATGCACCATGGTTCAGTGACACCACCCCCCGCTTAGGGCTGTTATGGTTATTGATAATAACATATTATTTTAGTTCACATTCAAATATGATTTTTCTTCATAAGCTTCGAAATCAGTTTAATTCTATATTAAATTCCAGATTTACTTATTCAAGTACTTTCTATATTTAAATTACTATTTCATGATTCAAAGATATTAAATAACTCGTATTCTGAATTCACGTTGTTCAACTTCTGAATTAATCAATTTCATATTTAAATAAATTAAATATTCTAGTACTAAAACTCTGGGTCATTACATTCTTCCCCCTAGAAGGATTTCTCCCGGAAATCACAAGTTAAGTTGAATGTCAATAAACCCACTAAAGTTACTTCAAAAAATTATTTTTAAAAATCATGTTGAATTTTTCTAATGTCCGAAATTATGAAAAATTACGGTAACACCTCCTTTTGAAGGAACAATTTGGATATTTTCGTAGGTCCTCTATTCTCCATATATGCATCCTTCTTGGTTAAATAAATAACAATCTGAAACCATGTGAGACATTTGAAGAGGACGTTGTGTGCCACCAGGGCTTGCGCCCTAGAGAGAAAAATGAAGGAATTATGGCTAGAGAAGCTATTCATATTTATTATTGAATAGACATAGTTGGTGCCTCCAAGTTGATACAAGGGTTTGACGTCGTTCTTCATTGCTCTTCTTCTCCAACAATGTTTGTAGTCATTCAGATACTCTTTCCATTTCTCAATTCGGTTTTTGATTCAATTGTAATTTTTTTATTTTTTTGTTTTGATATATTGAGTGTAAACAAAATTCGTTTTGGTGAATCAATAAAAAGAGCGGTTGGGTGGAATATTTGTGTATTGCTATTACTTCTGATCTATTGTGTTGTTATTTTCCATCAAATTCATCTTTAAAAGATTGGGTGAAAAATATTCTTTTTTGGTGTTTTGTCTTTTCCGCTGCGCACAAAACCCAACATAAGGTAGGTCTTGAACATGTAGAGAAAGGAATATTTAAAAAATGTTTATAGAAAGGAAGATTTAAGCCTTACCCTATTAGATTTGTGCTTACTAGCGTCAAATACAACTTAGATTCTTTTATATAAAGATGATGATATTAAATATATATTAAATGATGTTAAATACATTTTAGCATGCATAAAGTGAGTTGTTTAGTAAATATAATAAGTTTAACCGCATTCACATTAATTACAACATTAATCATCGAATTTGCTTAAGATTACAATATTGAATATTTTATTGTTTTATGACTTCTTAGATACTGAATTAAAGACCGACGTAAAAACTAATGTTTGGTCTTTAAGCAGTCTCAATAAGTACAAACCGATTTGAGACTGAATCTCAGTCTTTAATGTAGAATTTTAAAGACTGCATATTTCAGTTTTTGTTCAGTCTCTATCTAAAGACTATATAATTTCAGTCTTTATTTTTCAGTCTCTATATGGATGTTTTTTAGTAGTGATATGCTTAAATTCTTTTGAAGAATCAAAGCCAATTATGAACATGCATGCTAGTCCCTTTCTTGTGCTTTATTCTTTTCGAAGCCTTAGATATAACGCAGTAATATTAGTATATGGGTTTGGTATGATTCGGTAGAAATTGTTAATATTTTGACATGTACTGATTCATGTGAGGACTGTTTCGTGGTGCTGCTGATGCCTGATGGTGATTGGCGACTTCCTGATTTAACCTGTAATGTTGAGCTTCATATGTGTGTCATTATTAATGCCAAAATAAATGATTATCCAAAATCAAGGTTTGAGAATTTTGTCGATATCTTAATTGTATGGAATTTTTCTTAACGAAAATGATCTACAAAATTATCCTATATTTCACAGTTGGATTTTATTTCTATAACAAAAACATTGCTATTGCAGCTTGAAGTCAATTGAGGATCTCAGGCAACATCACTTGTTAAACGTTTTAGTTTTTCAATCTTGATGGATTGAAAACAAGATCAAAACCGAGTTCTGAAAGTATAAGAAAAACAGAAGTGAAATTCTAAGAAGCTTTTGTGCTGTCCCCTAGATGACATATTATCAGGTTCATTGTACTTCATAAAGCATTATATCCAAGTTTTTACACTAATATTGAATACTAGACTATAGTCTTTGTCCAGGGACTTATCCACAGTATTTCACTTAACATAAACTTGAGTTTTTTCTAATGCAACCACTAAATAGGCAGTAAAACAGGGTGTTGACTCACCACTTGGCCTCTCGATGTAACAATTTACTAATTTATCTATTTATTATGGATCTGCGTATAAAAAGAAATTTCCTTAATCCTATATATGCTAGCATCACCCTGTTTAATATTTTCTAGTGAATTCTAGTACACTTTGGATACCATAGCAAACAAAGTCAAAAGATGGAACAAGGTTACCAACCCTCCATGAGGATCTTATCCTGATTCAACTGCCCAAGAGCAGAAATGGACACACCATCTTCATCTTTGGTCAAAAACTTAACGACGGGAGCAACTCCAAATTAATCAAATAAATGACATATATATTAGTTGCCAAATTAATTAAACATTAATTTAACTACGCCATAGTTAGAAGTGGAAAAATACTAACGATGAGCAACTTATCAGTCAAAGAAATTTGTAAATACACAAATTTGTCTTGTTGGATATAACCATATTTGGTTTAGTTTCATAGAATTCATATTAATCACATGCATTCGTCAAGCCATTGGAATGCTTTTTATAGACAAGTGACATCAAAACTAAAACAATATGCCCAAGATCGATTAAAACTTCTTGCATAATACGAACTTATGTCTCCTTGCTAATCCATGACTACAAAAGATAGATGTGCATGCATGTGTGCGCACTAGCTTGTATGGAATACAAACGATAGTGATATGACATGTTCAACAACCAAGTCACTTTTGCAATTCAATGCATAGCGCCTCAAAATAATATAAAGATTAGGAACATACACCCATTCAAACTGATGATCATAGTATAATATGAATTGCATTACAAGTTAACAGTGTGACATAGGTTGTAAAGTAATCTACGCTACTTACCTTCTATAGAAATTTTAGGCAAATATAAACAAAAACAAACCTGAGCTTTGCCCAATAAACCGGCCAGTAGCTTTAACTAGGCTTCACATAGCCTACAAATGATAATAAACAATTTGCAACTTAAGCGGTACTTTAGCCTGTTTGCAGTAATCATTTTACTAATTTTGTCCATAAAATACAATGAAAATCTATAGGCTGCCCACAGTCCGCAAATGACAATCGATCCACGGATTAAGCAGAATAAGTGGACGTTGTATTTTATATCTTAATTGATTATACTTATATCAAATATAATCTATAATGAATAGGATAGCAAGGTATGATGTATACCTTAACTATGGAAACTATCATGAATAGGATAACAAGTGAAAGTTATGATGCATATTTTAGCTGAACGATACTTGTGTCAAATATAACCTATAATGAATAGGATAACAAGATAGTGAGCTGACCTCTAGCAAACCTTGTTCCAAAATGAAATCCTTAGTAATAGGAACTACAGTGAAAACGTTAATCTGAACTAAAAATTGGTATTCAAAGCAACATTCAGTGCAGCTTTTCCTAACAAGGACATTTTCTTTTTGGTTTCAACATGACTGAACTACATCTACAAGAAAAATTATAAGCAGTATATATCAAGTATAACAAAAGGAATTAAATATAGAGTTGAGATAACAATCTATTACCATATACCGCTATTTATTAACCATTTTTCTCCACTTGAGTGAGATCTGCTGCCTCTGGAACTATCTATTACTGCATACCGCTATAAATTTGAGCTTTGAGCTTCACAAATTAGGGCTTTCAGCTGATCGATTTCAGCTTTAAACAGAGCTTCGAGCTTCACGAAACAGCTTTACAAATTTGGGCTTTGAGTGTGTGAGGAGAGAGCAGCTTCAAAAATTAAGGTTCGAGAGATTGGTTGGGGGAAAAGTGAGTGAAAGCTGAGTTTTTTGTGTTTTGTTTTTAGTTTTTGTGTAGTGAAAAAATTGACTAGGTGTCTGGGGGGAAATAATTTGGTTAAGGGAGGGAAACAAATAGGTAAGGGGGAAAAGATTCGAGCGACACGTTTTTTCTTTGTTTTAAAGTGTATTTAAGACATCGGTCCTTCAATAAATAGATGTCTAAGAAACCAACAACATCACTTTAATTTTTGACGATGTTAAAAAACATTTTGATATCGGCTGAATTTTTGACCGATGTTAAAACTGTGATGTCTATTCTACTTTTTCTTGTAGTGTAGAGGAGAGACTTCTAGTAACCTTGCTAGATATACCATGGACGAGAAAGGGTGGCTAAGACGAGATAGAAGGCTATGCGTCCCTAAGATTGGGGAATTACTTAAGGCAGTGCTTAAGGAAGCTCATCATTCTCAGATGACTATCCATCCGAGCGGCCAAAAATGTATCGAGACATGAAGAGGGTTTTATTTTGGACTGGCATGAAGAAGGATGTGGTGGAATTTGTAGCTCGATGCTTGACTTGCCAGCAAGTAAAGGCTAAAAAAAGAAACCTGATGGATTGCTTTATCCTCTAGATATCCCACAATGGAAGTGGGAGAGCGTCTCTATGGAATTCATCGATAGGTTTCCCCGACCAAGGATGGGTAATCTGAGCATTTGGGTGATAGTAGATAGGCTTACGAAGAGCGCTCATTTTATTGCGGTTAAGAGTAAGAGGACGGCGGCTTGGCTAGCATAAGTATATCTTCGAGAGTTAGTTCGATTGCATGGGATTTCTTCTAGTATAGTAAGCGACCGCGACCCCATTTTTACTAGTGAATTTTGGAAGAGCTTATAAGAGGCATTAGGTACACGACTACGTATGAGTACAGCATACCACCCTCAGACAGATGGACATACTAAGAGGGTTAATAGAGTTCTTGAGGATCTTCTAAGACTGTGTATCCTAGACTTTGGAGGGACTTGGGAGGAGCATCTCCTATTGGTGGAGTTTGCCTACAACAACAGTTAGCAATCGAGCATAGGCATGGCACCTTTCGGAGCGCTATATGGACGACCGTGTAGATCGTCGACTTGTTGTTGGGAGTCTTTGGTCAGACTTCTACTTGGACCAGAGATGATTCGAGATACTTCTGATAAAATTTATTTTATGCGCCGAAGAATGAAAGCCGCTTAAGACAGATCGAAAATCGTATGCTGACAAAAGGAGGAATGATTTGGAATTCGAAGTGGGAGATATGGTTTTCATCAAAGTATCACTACTAAGGAATGTAGTTCGCTTTGACTCAGTAGGGAAGTTGGTGCCAAGATACGTAGGGTTGTTCCCTATAGTAGAGAGGATATGCTAGATGGCATATAGGATTAAGCTACCAGACATACTGGAGGGCATACACGATGTGTTTTATGTTTCCCATTTGAGGAAATGTTTCCATGATATGGAAGAGATAGTAGAGCCGAGCACACCTGAAGGAATGGAAGTTGAGAAGGAAGCATTGGTGTGAAGATTTCCTACTCATATCCTTGGATCAGAAATCAAGAAGCTACGTAAAAAGAAAATTAGATTGGTAAAAGTACAATGAGGAGAAGATGCGACGTAGGAACCCGAAGATAGGATACGTGTGTCTTATCCTTTCCTTTTTGAAAGTACATTCTTGACTTCTTTTCCAAGCTTTTGTTTTGCATTTGCTTCTATCATGTTTATTCTATCGCTCAAACCTTTCGATCCTTAGGTAGAATCCAATGGTTGGAAACATGTGTTTGAAACATGTTATGATTGATGGTTACAATTGAATGCAAGTATTTGCTAGTGGTTTCTCGTGGATGCATATACACACATTGGGTAATAAATCGGCTCAATCACGTATATATTGCATATGGATATGTGTGCATTTTTTATTTTTCTATAGATGGAAATGGGTGAATCATCATATGGATGTTGCATTTTGATGAATGATTGTGCACACATATAGAATATATATGACATGCTAGAATTAATTGCATACATTTTGGACTCATGGCACAAACATATATTGCATTAAGGAGGTCAACTGAACCAGTTGACTGCCTGATTCTCGCATTAGTGTAAGGACATATACACACAATACAATTGCATATGTTCATACAGGCATTAGAAAATTTTAAGGACAATGGATTCCTATGGATGATGGATGAGTAAATGGTTGTAGGTGGTTGATAGGATAGTAACATTCTTCTTAACTTGGAGATTTCGAGGAAGAAATCCTTTAAGTAGGGGAGAATGTAACACCCTAAAATTTAATTCACTATAACTATACTTTAATATAATAAATTGGGTGTTACTTAATTAAAATATTCAGAATTAAGTGAAACTGGCTTTACCATTACCTTCGTCTTGGAATTTTGGTTCAGACAGACTCCAAGTTTGCGTGAGACGGATAGCGTATGAAGAAGTTATGGGCATTAGAAGTTTGTATACATATAAGGATATATGAAATAATATAAAAATAATTCAAAAACATTCAAACGAGATAAGCGGGAAAACACTCGCAAAACTAGACCGTTGTAGGACGACCCACCATCAGCTTGGGTCGGCTTATGTGTCAACCCAAGGTCGGTTGTGTCGACCCTAGGGTCGACCCCATGGGTCGGTGGGTCGACCATTGACGATCTAGACAGGTGAGTTCTGTGAATCAGGACTGTTTTCTGACTAGGTTTGTTGCTGACTCAGCACTGCATGCACAGTTAAGATTAAAACCCTAGAATCTAAAGGCTAAGGTTGACTCTATGAATCGATAAATAGGTGGCTTCTTCCATTCCTATACACACCATTTCTTCATATCTTCTGCCTCTATGAAATTATACTAAATATATAAACATATAATGGGGGAATGCTGCTGAAGCCTAGATCTAGAGAGACAATATTCAGTACATGCATGCATATAACATGTAAAAGGATTAGACTGGACTTTTCTACGACATAGAATTATATATATATAAGAGATTTAATCTCTTCTCCACCAAGACCCACTGTGAGTTCCCTGTCATTTTCAGATTTGGTTTCTTAGACTATAACACGACAGTTAAATAAAATTGGGTTATGATATACAGTGTTTCATTATACATGTTTTTCACTGTTAATCACCTATGTTGTTGTGATAAGTAAAACATATGCCTTTACTGTTGGAAAATTTATGAGTTATGTGTATTTATCTTCCTTTTCCTCATTTCAATGTTTTAGTTTATTTCTAGTCTTGCCTATGTACCTATGTGATTTGATTCTATTCTCTTTCCTTTGTTTTCCCTTTTTATTTACGCTAAGCCTAAGACTTTGGAAGCTTAGGCAATAATCAATTAGAGTGCGCATATAATTAAGGGCAATAATGAATAACTTAAAAAGAGGAATTTAGGTATGTTGTTAAATTGGGACTGTTTAACTATAATTTGGGAAAGGGATAATATAAATATGTTTAGACTTACTGTAAACCGATAAAAAGTGATAATGTGTCTATATTTGCTGTAAATTGATAAAATGGATAACATCCATAAACCAGTACATGTTGGAACACAGTTGATGAATATTATGCTTATGTATTGGACATGTTAGATTTGACTTAATACAGACATTAAGTAAATGACATGTTAGAATATTGTAAGTACCAGATGTAGGTTAATAAACTGAAATGCTATGGAAATTGTATACATCTGGGCAGGTGTTTTGGGAAGGGTTCTACACACATAATGACATGTAATATTACAACCACGCTTATCAGTAAGCCTAAACCTGCTAGGTTAAACATGAGTATTAATAAGCTAAGAGGTCCTTCATTCTATTATTGTATCGGTTTTTGGGAACTCTGAAATCCTAGTTTTGAGGGCACAAGCTTAGGGGGTTTGGCTTGTGTCAATCTTCTGTTTGGAACTCATATCAGTCAATATCCCTGTTGGTTTTTTATTAGAGGGGAACTCGCACTAGGTAGGGGCCAAGGCACGCTTTACTAAACTAGATAGTAAGAGATTCACATGGAGAAGGTGGTTATGGGTGTGTTCTGGTGTAGTCATGAGCGTGCATGAGTCCGATTAGGGAAATTAAGCCGTTGTAACACCAGTAAATAGGTCTGTGTCATATAGTTGCTGGGTTAGGGAGTGATACACCCTACTGCTAGGGATGACACAGGGTATTTACGTAGTAGGGAGTCGATCACATGGGTAGTAATTAGGGAACAGATAATCCTGATGTTATGTAATTACGGTAGCACCTAATCCTGTTATGTAATTAGGGTACGCCTAATCATGTTCTTAATCCTGTTGGTTATTCTGCTATTATGTAATTAGGTTGAGTATCTAATCATGTTAATCTTGTTATACTAGTACTGGTGTAGACATACCCGTTTTAGGATATAAATGTGAAGCATTACACTATCATAGTTTATTCCTGTTATTCCTATATATCCCGATGTTTAGTTTAGTTTGCCTTATATGACATTGTACCTCTCTCATCCAGTCTTATTTACCTGTCTTGGCATTTCTATTTTATGCATATTTGAAAATCAATGGAACTCGCCAGACTTTATGTTTGTCCCTTTTGTTTTCACTTCTTTCTTCCTCCCCTCCCCCCTTCCTTAGGTCTTCAGAGTGGAAGCACTCAACAGTGACTAGGACTATCTCTTATAGCTTGGTCTTGGATTACCTGAGATGTACCGTTTGTTAGGGAAAGCGGAATGAGGGGGTGAAGATGGGGAAGAAGAATGAATAAAAAATTCGAAATCAACCCCTATTTATAAGATTTGAAAGGCTGCAATGCTTCTGGAACGTTACAAATAGTGAAAAGACACTTCCTTTGAAAATTGAATTTCTGATAGTTGCATGTTGACATATACATATATGTGTGTCGATAAATAATGTACAAAATATTTTTAACACTATTTTTCAAGTGTTTAATTGTATATATTATTCTGGAAATTCTTGAATTAAAACTTAGTGATATAAGTGAGTATTCTAAAGTATAAAATCGTATAAAAACAAAAATGTATATTATATAAGCATATTTATAAATTTATAAAGTTTAAAACTATATAACTATATAAACTTATATATTAAACTTTAAAATTTATATTTGAAATCATATGTAAGATAGAAAAACAAATTGAAATTTGAAAATAAGAATTTGAAATTTGAAAAACAGAATTTGAATTTGAACCTGGAGTGCTATTCAGAGTCTTACATATATACTAGACTTTATTATTATTTTTGTCTTGAACTCTTGATAACTTGATTACTCATGAGTCTTGAATCTCCTTTGAATTATGAATCTCTTGAAACCCTAAAACTGTACAGCCTTCAGTATTTTAGTCATGTATATAAATCTTGCATATATATATATATATATATATATATATGTATGTATGTATGTATGTATGTATGTATGTATATTCTAGATAGAGATGTTAATATATATTTTATAATCAATTAATATTGAAATAAGGTTGTTGTCATCAAAACTCTATTCTCCAACAATCTCCCCCTTGTTGATGATGACAACCTTGAGTTATAAAATATTTATACCTGATATTACCTGTTGATTTGATTTCTTGATTACTCCCCCTTTGACCATGAATTCATTCTAACTCACCCTTAAACTATGCATATCTTAACTATATCCTATTTTATAATTTCTCCCCCTTTGTCATTATTAAAAATAAATAAAAATAAACTCCCCCTAAATCTATACAATAAATAAATATCTATCCATTATATGGTTATAATATTTAATACTATATTATCCTAATAAACTAGTATACATGACTTCCCCTAAATTCATGACTTCCCCTAAATTCATGCCTATATTATCCTAATTCTAAAAGTATGATCCGACAATGAATCCAAACAAGCAATTCAAACAAGAAAAACTAATCAATCAAATCAAAATAATATATGTCAATTTAAAAACACTTTTTGAACCTTCAACTAATCCTAGAAACTAAAACACTCCCCTTAATTAAACCTATCCTAAATCTAATTCCCTTAAAACTATAATAAGACTTTAATCTAGAATAAGAAATAGTTATGATAAGATATCCTTAAAACAATGATACACCTTGAATTAATATAAGTCGAGCAATTTAATCCAAACAATCAACCAATTTATGTTTTGTTGTCACAAAACATCAACAAATATTATATTATAATGCAAAACCTGAGGTCAATCGGTCAAAGTGAAGCCTTTTTGGCGTTTTCATAAATACCCCTACTCGATTTTTGCTGTGCAAATAGTTGTAAGGGTGTTTCAGTCTTTCGAGCCCCACTTCGCTATCCACGTCATTCCATTAGATAAAATTCCGCACAATCTCTATTCCTCTTTTCATTTTCTTCCCATTTCTCCTCGGTCCACGTTTCTATAACTTACCCACCATTTCCGTTCTTCTCTTTTCCCCTCTTCATTTTCCAATCCCTAACTCCCTCTTTGCTGTAAATAACTCATCTACCATTTCTGCAAATCGTGCCAATCAAGAAAAGCCAAGGCATCACATATCGGTAAAGTTGCACCCCAGCCGCCATGTCGATTTCAGACCGCCTGCCGCGATGTCGATTTCAGACCTTCAAAACCAAGATTTGAGATGAAGCAAGTCTATCTCCTGCTACCGTGATGATTTTAACGCTCCTACATTTAGATCCCCAAATTTTAGAAATTGGTCAGGTTAGCATCGATTTAGTTTTCCTTCCTTTTAGTGGTTCTTCCTTTTAGCTGTTACAGGTCGTCAACTCTCGGCTAATTTAGTTTTCTCCCTTTTATTTCGCAAGTACCTTTCGCAGTTTATAGATGCTTCTGTTACAGTATTTTATTTGTCACTAACTTCTTCATTACTAGACAAAAAAAAATTCTTAGAGATTCAGTATGATATAATTTAGCATATCAATTTGAAAATTTATTATTGATAGATTTTGAAGTTTAACTTTGAAAATAATGAGTTTTCTGTATAATGCTTCAGAAATTATAAATTCCCCATTTTGACATTTAAGGCTTTATTCCAACGCTACTCTATTCATATCGAAGTTAAAGGCTGTGTACTTTGCATGTGTTGAAGGTTTTAGGTTTCGTAAATACAGCCCTTTAAACATACATATTTGATTTTGATAATTTTGAATTGGCTTTAACCATGCAGAGTTTTGTATGTATCAGGTTAAAAAAATTCAAAACAATAGGTTTTGAATATATCAGATTTAAAAAAACTATTTACACAACTAATGAATTATATCTCATATATTTCTATTTTTGTTCTTTGTCTCACTTTCAGGTCTTTCTACCAGGTTACTAAAACTTTCTACCAGATTTCCCTGTTTTAATCATTGGGAATGGTTATCTTTTGATCTCAAAGTTGCGGATCTAGGTGAAAATTCATTTTGCTCACTTTTGTTCGCAATTTTTGTAACTTGGAAGTTGATTTTTCTTTACATGGTACAGATTTCCCTGCTTTAATTGACTAGGAATATGAAATTTTTGATCTCAAAGTTGTGGATCCCAGGTGAAACATTCATTTCTCTAAGTTTGGTTTGCACTCTTTTTTCTTTACTTGGTAATTTATTTTAATACTGATTTCACTGCTTTCGGTATTATGAGATGCATAGATATAATTTCCATGTTCAAATTCATATCTACCAATCGCCGCTTAAATGTGTCCGATTTGAGATACACTCGATGACAAAAGAGTTGAGGGGATTTGAGAAATGCATAGTTACATGAAACTGATGTTGTACCAATGGAAACATGGTTCTGTTTTCACTTTTTGTGTAAATTACGTTACCTATTTTGCATTCATCAAAAATGTTTTCAGTTGTTTTAGCATGTTTATTTATCCAATAATTTTTCAAATTTATGATTGCTAAAATGTTCAGTTGTTATATGTGAAGTCTGAAGTTGAAAACAACTATATGATGACTGAGCTCAGGACTTCATAGACTTATATAATTTCATCGATCAACCTTTTTGGTGTATAAATGTTATATCAAATGCATTATTACTTCTTTTTTCGTGGTTTTTCTATTGTATTTTCTATTTTTTTTATTCTTCAACATTTGTTAACGCATATTGTTTCTTTTTTAACAAACATCATTTACACGCCATAAATTGGACATCTAATGTAGACCGAATTGATTATTGGTAGGCATAGGAACATATCATAATGAAACCAAATTTATTCACATGGAGCTAAACATGTGTTTTCATTTTACTCCAATACGGTATATGACAATTAGCTTGATATTAGAATAAAGTGATAAGCTTTACTTCAATGCAGTATATGACAGTTAGCTTGATATTAGTATAAAGTGATGAACTGTTATATGTGTTTGTGGGTATGTGTCTATATTTTAATAATTAAATTACAATAACTATATGTTTTTTCCACTCGATATTGTCATGATTTTTGCTTTTAGTTGAATTTTTGTTTTGTTTTAATTTTTACTTCAAAGTAATAAACTAGCACATGGTAGATCCAATACCGCTTCAGGTTTAGTTGCATCAAACATTACTAATTTTTTGTCTGCTATCTTTTCAGACAGTGTTCGAGGAATCAGATGAGGGAGCTGAAAATTGGGTTGATAAAGCTTCAAACTTCTTACTTCTTTTAAAGGTGCAACATCACTTCTGTTTCCACTGTATATTAATTTAAACTAGACTTTACATAGTCACATATTCCTTTATGACTATATAATAATCATATAATGAATCTTTATATATGTGTTTACCTACTGTAGTATGTAGTTGAATGCCAATCCTTTTATTTCTATGTTTTGTTTCTCCTCCTCTCTACATTTTTTTTTCATTTAATTGATTCTTACTAACATTCTTTTCTGAGGCAAGAGGTTTTTCAAGTACAATAAGGCAATTTAACGAGCTAAATCTAAATTCTTTTTTCACACATCTACATAAGAAAAGTTCAAGATTTTAATGTTGTAAACAACTGAAAATCTCATTAACTATGCTACTATTTTAAGTCAATTTTGTAGTCACATATTGGTAGGAAAGTAATCAAATATAAGGAAAAAAGAACATATTTGGCATCAATCAATAAGGAAGATATTATACATACTTGGCTTCAGCCCAGAAAACCATAAGTTTGTGTAAATTTTGTAAAAAAAAATCTACATATAAATGCTTCTCTTTGGGCATTCATTTACATCTAAGTACAATATTTAATTTACCTAATATATTTTATTTGGTTATTTTATGTGTCTAAACAGAAATTCCTGCGAATAGTTGATGAATACATTAGTTGCCAAAAAATAGCAGTATTTTCTATCATATATAGAAATTAAAGGCAAGTGCATAGAATTCAAACCATGCATGTTGTATTAGATCCCACTCTTAATATATTTTATTTGGTTATTTTATGTGGTTTTTATCCATTTCTTTTATTTTAGATTTGAAGCCTACACCAATTCATCCACCTGCTACTAAAGGTTATTTGAATATATTTTTCTTAAATATTAAGAATGTGTGACTATTTTGGTATAGTAACATGAAATGTCCGTTGAAATTCTAACTGCTTCCCAAATGATAGTTTGTAATTTTCCAATGTATAGCAATTTTTGTCTTGCAGTAGTGAATTAGAAATATTTGTAAAATATACGAGTCATTAGACTAATATAATATATTGTGATTAGAAATATTTGTTAGCATTTGTACATGAAATCTTTATGTGCGTAAGATAAATGTTTCATTCTGAAAACCACATGTAGCACATGATATATATCGGTATATGTTGAAATTATGGGGTAAATCATGTACAGCATATCGCTTGGTTCATAAACGATGTTCGACTTTTGTTCACATTATAACTGTTTTTAGTGTTAATTCATTGTGCTTTTTACCATGTTTTTACTGAACTTTTGATCGTTTTTTATGTTGAATAGCTTCATGCTTTCTGTGGCATCTTTTCCTTATTTCTGATTGGGCAATATCTGCCGATGTAATGGGGCTTATTTTGTTTAATATCTTGAACTCATGTTTCTCTGATGTTTATAAATTCGTCTACATCGCGTCCACCCTGTTGTATTCTATTTCGTTTTTTTTTCTTCATATTTTTGATATCCTAAATTTGTACATCCGAAACGCTGCACCGATTGCTCATTTTATACATCATTTCCAGCTTCGGTCAAATACATCTATGCACACGTCCATCGGACGTGCCAGCGTACTGGTAAAAAATAAAGGCAAACATTTCTTGTAACTTCTATTTATCCTAAAAACCTATAAAACTCCTATCAACCACAAATGCATAAATATTTTTCCAACAAATTTATCAATCACTAATGAAATTTAACCATGTCAAGTAAGTCAATCAAGACAAAAAAATCAAACAAGCCAATCAAGCCAATCATGCAAGTCAATCAAGTAAAAGTATATGTTATGTATTTGATTAATAATATTATATTTCTAATTAGATAAAACCTCCTCATACAGTAAACTTGTTGTGTGTGGAGTTAAAAGTTAACCTGTAACGCAGTGTGTGTAGTATGTTGGTTATATGTCATATGTAAAGAAATATGAATTGAACTTTGTATGAGAATGATTTTATTTTTACATGCATTATAATAAATGAGGTATGATATGAAATAAGATGTGTAATGATATTATAATAATAATGATTTGATGATGATATGTATTTTTGTAAAATATATTTAGTAATATATAACTATTATGCATATACATATATATTATAAATTATTTGAATCAAACAAAGATAATGTTAATTTCTAGACTTAGGTTAATTATACTAATGAAATTTATTGAAAGAATAATAAAGATAAGAGTTTAATTAAAAAAATATTCAAAATAATTCTATGTGAAATATGGAGTTAAATAATCTTAATAGGGTACTTCTTATAGTAAAAATTAAAGATATTCTTAAAGTGAATATAAAAATTGTATCATACAAAGTAAACTATTTTGATATAAAATTTATCTATAAGTATATATAAAAACTAATTTAAAAAAGGACTTCAAATTTAATTTTTTATGAAATATACGTCAATATTTTGATACAAGTCAATTTTAGATTTAAACTTTAGAAATCAAAACATATTAATCTGCTAAAAAACCATTTATATGTTAAAACTTTAAAAGTACTTTATAGTTATATAAAAAAAATATTTTTGGTAATACAAAGTAACGTATAAAGTTATAACTTCAACCTATTTAATACATAAAAATCATATATATATATACACATATATTTATTTATACCAAAATTTTAAGTTAAATACACAAGTTCTATAAATTTTAAGAAATCTAATTTAGTATGAGGTTACAAATAGTATTTACGATAATGTAACCCAAAATTGTAATTATATTGTGAAAAATATACAAGTTAAACTATGTATGTTTAAAATACATATAAAAAATATATGAAATTAATTTTTATAACAATATCAAATGTTTGAAAAATGTAAATTATTTCAATCATATTAACATATCTGTGTACTATAAATATAATTTCAATACATATTTTTGAAATACATAATAAGTAGATGATCAAAATTGATAACTAGAGTCTATACTGACATTTTCATATTAAAAAGATGTCCTTTTAGTTTTTGAAATTAAAGCAAAGAGTAGTGAAATTTGAACTTATAAGAAAACAACTTTTTCAAAAAAATTGGGTAGGTATATTGATAAGTATAGTATGGTGTATCGAAGTATGAACCAAAATATCTAAAATTATTAAAAAGATAAATTTCTATACCTAACTATGTGCATAGATGTATATTCCTAAATGTAATGATAATTATGGAAATATTTTAAGGTGTACCTCTTTTTGTAATCCTCCACTTTGTTGTCCTTCCATTGTTATGAAACATACTGCTAAAATTCAAATTAGACTTCAACACCAAAGGTACACCAATGGTACTTTACCAATCGGTAAGAAAAGAAGCCACAATCACAATGAAAAAATAAAAGACACAAAGTTTTTATAGTGGTTCAATCTCAAGAGAGATCTACATCCACTTTGGTAAAGATTTCCGTTAGCAATTCAAGAGTTCAAGTTTGGAATCGCTCAAAGTACACTCATATTCTCCATTACACAAATTCCTCACTCAAATCAATACAAATCAGCGAAGTGTTAGATGGATCTTGCTAAATGTAAGGAGAAATTGTGGAGAATATTCAATCTCTAAGATGCTTGACCACTTTTAGTGGATTTCACGATGAATTCGATGCTTGATCTTCACTTTGATATGATAGATGGTGTTAGAATCTCTTAAATCAAGAGTAAATGCAATTTGGCAGCCCTTCAGGGCGGTAAAAATCGATCCCTCAAAGTAGGGAAGCATGGCCTATTTATAGGAGAAGTTGGAGCGAAATGGTGAGCTAAAATGTGTATGTGTAGGCTGTGGATCGAACATAGGAGAAATTACATAAATGCCACTGCCAGCTATTGATAGCTGTATTCATGATTCAACGTTCGACCGACCGGGAGAAGCGTGTTCGAGCCACTAGACTCGACCGACCCTATTTGAGTCTTGATTGGTGTTCGATCCTGAGTGGTGCTCGAACCTAAGTGGTGTTCGATCCTGAGTGATGTTCGACCCTTGTACCTTTTCGGTCCTTGTACCTGTTCGACCCTGGATTATGACTGAACCTATGTATTGCTCTGTACGACCGACCCTTGCTTTAAACTTAATCTATTAATATACACTTGATCCTTTATGGATAAGCATTTTGCCCCTCAAGGTTTGTAATTTCTCGTATTTATTGAAATTTGCAAGCTTTGAAACGATTAATTATAGCACATCCTGATAGATTAAGTTTGAATTCACACGGGACGACCGTATATAGTTTTAATTAATCTCGAGAATTCTTGCAGACATATTGGTTCGAGCAGAAATTCTGGGTCGTGCGAGAAATCTGGGTTGAGCAAGCCACATGACTCGAGCATGTCACTTGGATCGAGCATACCATTTGGGTCGAACACATCTTTTGGCTCGAACACGCCACTTGCCGATCATGACTATTCACCTTCCTCCCCTTTATATTGTCTTCAGCTTGCTCATCCCAAAACATTGCTTATTTCATTCGAAAAATCCAATAATGGCAGCCGCCTCTTTTCTTTAAAACCCAACACCTTAATCTTCTCTTCTTCCAAATTCAATTTAAGTTGAACTCGAGCCACTAATCGGCAGAGCTCATTCGAACCCGTAGTAAGACCGACACAATCTCGAATCCTCTGGAGCAGCTATTACTCTTAAATCTAAGACATTTTACTGCTTGAAAGTCATTTTCATTTCTTTTTTGCATTGTTTTTGTTTGTAGAAGTCAAAGGTCTGAAATGAAGTGTATACAGTACGGCTTAAGTGCGAATTGGACCTTTCGGGTTGATGTTGATGAGAATTGGATTGAATTTCGATGAACAGAGGTTACTGTTGTATAATTGGGTGTATTTGTGGAATTGAAATCATCCGAAAATTCTTTGAGCTCTGATTTGTATTTAATGCATACTAGATGTTTTGTTAAATGCTTGTGACACGTAACTTTTATTCACCTTGCTGATTTGTCCATACACTTGTGTGTGAATGTTTTGTGCTTGTTGTTTGAACTCATTTTTGTCATGCCCATATTGTAAGGTACTCCAAACCAAACCCCGTCAATGATTTGAATACATTGCAATATTTCAGGTTTTGCTTTGAGATGATGTCCCCATGCCCGACTCAAATTTATTTTGTGCATGTTCGACCCAAATTCATTAAAGGTTTGAACATGTTCGATTAGCTGAGACTTGAACATGTTCGACCCTGTTTGGGTTAAACATGTTTGACCTTATGGGGTTGGTCATGTTCGACCAGCTAAGGCTCGAACATGTTTGACCCTATCTGGGTTGAACATGTTTGACCCTATGGGATCGGTCATGTTCGACCAGCTAAGGCTCAAACATGCTCAACCCTATCTGGATGAACATGTTCGACCCTATGGGGTTGGTCATATTCGACCAGCCAAGGCCCAAACATGCTCGACCACGTCTAGGTTGAACATGTTCGACCCTATGGGATCGGTCATGTTCAACCAGCTAAGGCACGAACATGCTTTGCCCTGTATAGGTTGAAATTGTTCGATCCTGCTAGCATATATTTGAGTTGTTTGGGAACGAGCGTGGTCTCATTGTTCGGTTGAAGCTTGTACTTAAAAATCTGATTATGTAGAACACTATTTCACAAATCTTTTACTTGTCTAATTCAGATTGCTTGACCATGTTCGAGTCTGTTGTACTTTGGCATGTTCGATCCCTGCGGGTTCAGACATGCTTGACCCTATGGTTGCTCAGTTGAGTTTGTTCCTGCTCAAACTCGAGCATGGTTGTGAGTTTTGGCATCTTTATGAATTTATTTGTGGTTTTGGCTGAATTCCAAGCTTTTTTGATGTTGAATGTATGATTTATTTTTTTATGCATAGCCATTCATATAGAAAATGTTAACCCGACAATAGTTATGCCAGAATCCCAAAGAAGGAACCAAGTCTGGTGAAGCCAGAAGTTCTGGGTAAGTTGTTGGAACCACATATGGAGCAAGTGCTGGCCAAACCTCGACCATATTCCACTATACTACTTGAGAGACATAAGAAATAACTTTACTTTAACTCATTACAACAATTGTATACGGAATATGGGATTTCATAAAAGGAAGAAGCCAGACTCCCTAGAAAAAATGAGTTCGCCGACATTCCTCCCCTCGGATATGTCGTAGTGAACCGATACATGTTGACGAGCGGGGGAATTCCCCCCTTTAATCCTTACATAGAATTGATTCTTAAGATCTTAGCCATAGCCCCATATCAGTTACACCCAAATGGTACTTTTCCTTAATGGGTCTTTATGTATTGTTTATGAGGGTCAAAGGGCGTGCACCTACATTTCAAGATATCTGCTCCCTGTATTCTTTTAAAAGGAGAAAGGGTCATCCCTCAATTATTTTTGTCGAGAGCTGGAGCTCTAGGATTATTACTAATTTAGTAGAGAGTGCCCGAGCGTTCCTTAACCAATATTTCTGTGTTCGTTGCCCTTCGAACTTCCATGGTTACTGGGCAAAAGGGAGTGAATATTCTACAGTCTTTGATTCCATTTTCCCTTTTATTCCAATGCTCATATATGAAATTATATTGCAGTGACTCCCATTGAAAAGGATAATCCTTTCAATGAAGTTCTCTTTAAAACCTTAACGGCTGTTCCTGAGAATGAAAGGAGCAGGAGATTCTTACCCACAGAGGAGTTTCTCTGTCGATGCAACATGCTTCCACCCTCGCGAACTTCAGGGATAAATCCGACAGATAAGAAAGATAATCTTCATAAATCCCCGGCAAAGAAGGCTCGAATAAGGAAGTACACTGATCCTACAGGAAGCAACAAAACTCCTTCCGCATCCAAATTAGCTCCCACTGAAAGGGAGGTATTCAGACAATGTGAGGATAAGAGTCCTTCGGCTTTACTTGATCAAGCTAGGAAAGAGATCACTGTTCTGGATCCTGTGGAAGAAACTGAGCAGGTTGATGCGGATGACTCTGCTTCAACAACTATTCAAATTCCACGCAGGAGAATGAGCAACCTGAAGAGGCTGAAGTTGGTCCTGTGAATAAACTAAATACTGAAAATCGTGACGAAAATCCCGTTGTTCAAGGCAGTCAATGAGATGGTATGTCGGAGACTTTTAGGAATCTTGGTGATCTCAGCTCAGCTAAAGATCTTATCCCGAGCGATACTTTAGCCTCAAAGCCAACAGCTTTAGTTATGAAGACTAGAAATGAAAAATACTCATCTCAATATCCTTATCCTGGAAAAACACTTGAGGACATAGGAATTTTCTTAAACGATCCTCCTTCGACTAGCTCGTTATTAGATGTTTCATGAGAAAACTTTCTTTTACTTACACTTGCGTCTCACGCTCCCAATACTTTTCATAGTTTTTTTTTCCTATTTTTCCTCAGTACTTCCTAACTCAAGTACTAAAATTTTATTTTTTTCCTTTTTCAGGTTCAGAAATGAGACGCTTCCTTGAGGATATCTTTGAACAGGGTGTCCAGCAATTTGATCCTAAAAACTTCATTGAACCCCAGTCTTCCCATCATTCGAAGAACTTACAATGTTCACGGCTTGCTTATCAACCTCACCGAATGGGTGATATTGTTGAAACCGAGGAGCAAAGGAAGTGGAGACATGACCATTTTGATAGGCTGGAGGCTTAGAGGATTAAAGAACCAGAACAGCGGAAAAGGAAGAACGAGAAGAAGAGAGAAAGGAACAATATGGGTGAAGGTAATTATGGGAAGCACCACAAATCAGATAAGAGCCTAATGCCAAATATCACAGTGTCAGACATTCAAGATATTGTTGATGACACATACTTGACTTCCCTACCAGCTACTCCTACTTCTTCTGACCTTCAGACCATTATAGATAGGCCTCGTTACAAGATAAGGCTAACTAGCCTAATGCTTGCTGAGCGCTTCAAAGGTTAGGATTTGAGAGGGATGTACTTTGACATGGACTTCATTGTAATGACAAGCGGGATCTTCTTGAGGAAATAGCTAGTACCAAAAGCAGTATGATCACTCAATATGATGTTGCAAAGAGTCAAGCTAAGGTCAAATTGGATAAACTGAGTGAGAAGGTTGAAAAACAGCTTGGATGTCGGAACAGATACGATCATGATCTTCAAAGAGTTAATTCAACCCACCTCGACCATATTATAACATTAGAGAATGACAAGGCTGCTTTAATTCATGCACTTAAGTCTCAAAGCTCCACAAAGGATTCTGAGGCTGAGATTTCTAATCTTAAAGAAGAGCTTTTTGCTACCATACAGGAAGAAGATGCGCTTGTGAAGCAGGTCCGAGAAGCCTAAACTGCTCAACAGCTTACAAAGTCCCAATTGGCTGAAGAGAGAAGCGCTTCTTCTATTCTAAGACAAGAGAACTTGACCCTCTAACATAGGCTTTCTTCTCAATGCTTATCCCTAGAGGCGCTAACTACTAATGTTAAGTGTCTCGAAGAGGATAGAGCTAAAGCCGTGGACGCTTATTTAAAAGTTAAAGCAAAGACCCAGGAGACCCTATTCAAGTTTTATGTTTACAGCATCATAGGCCGTGGCAGCTTGCATTATCTGGGAAAAGACTTTGCTGAGACCTTAGCTCTTGTCTGAGAAGAAGTTCTTAGGATTAACGGGAGCGATCGTGGTGAAGAGGATCTTATAGAGGAGCTTTTAGATGAGAAATACCATGAAGATTTAGCAAAGGGGAAGATTATACTAAGGTAAAAGCGGGCACTGTCAGGTGGCAAGGCTGGGCCTTCTGGAGGACAAGCCCAAGATGGAACAAATGGTGATGACCCTATTCTTCCTACCGATGCCGAGGCTTCTGGTTTGCCATTCTCAAACAGTCCTCCTGCTTCTCCGAAAGAAAAGGACGCAGCATTTGAGGAGCATAATTTTAAGGAAAATTCAATAGAGAAGGATAACAAGTATAATGAAATAGATGACGATATTGATGCAAACATATTTGAGGTCGAAGAGCATAGAAATCTTCAGGCTAGTCTTGTAGCTACAGGTAAACTTGAAATTATTGAAACTCTGCTATACTTAGACTGCCTATGCCCTTCGCCTAACACGTTCGCATTTCGTATCCATTCTTCATCGGTCTTAGGTCTGATCTTACCGTCACCCTCCCCTGTTGTAGGAAAGACAACGATGAATGAAGTCATCATGACTGATTCAACTTTGACGGTAGTTCCTCTTGCCCCAGCTTCTACTCCTCCTCCGGGTGATCCATCCCTTCCTACTTTTACCATCCCGGGTTCTCAAGATACTCGGATTCCAGCAATTGCAAACTTGGGTCACGATGAGGATTACATTTTAAGTGGGGAATATTTTGAGCATACTGGTGAAACCCTAGAGATGGACACCAAGCACACAAAGAAGCACAAATTTAAAGTCTCATCAGCTTCCGGTCACAAAGTGAAGAAGCATGTTGCTAGGAAGAAAGTTATTAATTTGTCATCTCAGGAAAGTCCCAGCGGCCAGGGAAACAACTAGCTAGTGTTCCTTCTCCTTCCACAAATCCTGTTCTGAGGTCGGGTGGAAAGAAGCAGTAACATTCAAGACTTTGCTTTAGTTTCTAATTACCGTATTTAGACCGGTTGTATATGCGAGTGTTGTCCCTCGCCTACTACTCTTATGCTCACTACTTTATGCACTTTTATGTCTGATACTTTTGCTCTAGACTTGTGATTTGGTTCTGCGTTGTTGCAATGAAACTGTGTTCTACTTGCAATACTTTTAGCTTTTTTACTTTAGCTTTGTCGTACTTTCTTGTTTTGCATTCCACACCTACTTTCTTTTCATGTTCACAACACAAATTTTTTATTACAAATTACTACAACTTTTGATATTGTAATGACCTTGTGGCATATTTTAGTAAATTAGTTTTTCAGTTCTAGCCACAAATCATTACTAACCGGATTTATCTGACCAATTTTGTTAAATTTACTTAGCATTGACTGGGACAATACCCGAGACTTCTTTCTCGTGACTGGCCACTTTTGTGCTCATCACAGTATCGAAGTTTCTGAGTTTTCCTTAGCCATTTCAAGGTTCAACTTTGTTGGTCAAAGTAATCCTTGCAGGTGCCAAACCTTTTATGTGAAGTTGTGACGAGTTTATGGTATGTTTAAGTAAGCATTATTGATTTTTCTTGATGTGGTGGTAATGAATACCCCACACCAAAATTTGCTGCGAACTTTAAAGGTTAGGCATGATACTTGTGATCGATTATGTTTGGAATCTCCTGACTTACTTATGAGCCAAAAGTTTCCGGTTTAATCGAGCAAGCTCACACTTTTTAGTGGAGAGGAGTCTTTGTTACTATGCCCTGCTTGAGAGGTCTTATATTTTATCATATTCAATCATGTTTCTCGCTAATATGGAAGTCCAGACACTTCGGAAAAACATATGCCCCCGGAGAGGTCTTGGTTTTGATGCCTTCATAGAGGTCTTTTATGAACCGTTATTCATTGTGGTTGAATGATTCATCCACTCGTAGAATTTGTAGGGTGCCCTCGAAAAGTTCTTTGGGTCCGTCACTAACCGGATTTAGAAGATCAGCTTGTGGTCGGATGCCCCCGAGGGAGTATTTAGAATCCCTGGGTGTGTCGTGATCGGTCCATGTATAAATGGCACTAATGATTGACCAGATGCCCCTCAGGGGGGATCTTTGGTTTAAAGGTTCGGTGTTTTTCGCAATCTATAAATGGTACTGACAATCAATTGAGTGCCCCTCGAGGAGGTGTTTGTTTTAAAAGCCTGGTGTTTGCCGTAGTCGGGCCATGTATCAATGGCATCAGCGGTCGACTAGGTTCCCCTCGGGGAGGTCTTTGGTTTAAAGTTGCATCGCTTCACGGGGCTGACGCTAGTTCGTTCATCGGGTCTTACCACAATTTGTCAGAACTAGGGTCATGAACCTTGCAATTAAGAAGGTGCCCCTTCGGTGAAACTCACAACTTATATTGTAGTTTGAACATCGCATCATTTGACCATTTAATTCCTGGAGCCCCTTTGTTTATGATGTTGTGCTCCATACCTTCGTAGCTTGTTGCGAATGATGTTTTAAGCATTGAGCAATGGGCATTCGAGCTATCCCAATCGGGATTTGCTGAACACCGGGTTTTATTAAGTCATAGATGCGTCAGCATTCTTTTTAGGGGACCTACAATCAAAATCGATTTTAAACAACTTGTAAACAAGAATTTGCAAATGTACGATTTAGGCAAGTAAAGCAATTTCTTTCATTAATATGTACAGGACTTGTAACAATGTTGCATGGTATTTACACCGCATGATGTTTATAGTTTGTAAAATGAAAGAAACATTAAACGAAGTAATGAAGAAGATGTATGCTCTTCCATGCTCTCAGAAGTCGGATCCCATCTGTCATTTTCAACTCGAATGTGCCACCTGAGAATTTCTAGCTTATCATATATGACCCTTCCCAGTTGGGTCTGAATACTCCAATTCCCATCATGATTATTTTTAGAACAAGGTCCCCAACTTGGAAGGTTTTCCGTTTAACTTTAGCATTAAAATGACGAGCTATCCTACTTTGATGTGCAACGATCCTGATTTCTGCTTCCATTCTTTTTTCTTCAAGCAAATCGAGTGCTGCGAGCTGTAGTTTCTCATTCTCCTCTTAGTTGAAGTGGATTCTTCGATGAGTGGGTACTTCCAGCTCCACCGGAATCATAGCCTCGGATCCAAATGCGAGTGAGAATGGAGTATGCCCAGTCGCAGTTTTATGAATTGTACGATATGCCCATAGTGCAAGAGGAAGCTAGTCTACCCAACTACCGTTAGTTTTTTCAAGACGCTTTTTGATGGTTGACTTCAAAATTTTGTTTATTGCTTCAACCTGCCCGTTGGCCTGCTGATGAGCAGCGGTTGCAAAACTCTTCTTAACCTTGTATTTAGCACAGAAATCTAGGAATTCACTGCTCTCGAATTGAGTTCCATTGTCGATGATTATTTTCTAAAGTACCCCAAATCGGCAACTAATGTTCTTTAAAACAAAGTTGATCACCTTCTTCGAAGTAGTAGTTGCTAAAGGTTCAGCTTCGGCCCACTTAGTGAAGTAGTCCACTTCCACAATTGCATATTTCATATTTGACTTAGCTGTAGGCAATGCTCTAATCAAACCTATGCCCCAGACGGAGAATAGCCATGGGCTAACCGTCCGAGTTAATTTAGTGGGAGGTGCTCTTAGAATCTTCTCAAACTTTGGCATTTATCACATTTCTTGGCATAAGTCATTGCATCCAGGTTCACATCGGGCCAAAAGTAGCCATATCGCAGAATTTTCTTGGCCAGTGTTTGACCGCCTGTGTGACCTCCGCATTCTCCCTCATGTAATTCTGCCAAGATTGCTCTGGACTCTTCCTTGGTTATACATCGCAGCAGTGGCATGGAGAATCCTCGCCTATACAACCTTCCGTTTTGGATAAGGTATAATGGAACTTTGTGCAATATCTTCTTTTGCTTTTTCGGCTCTTTTGTTCCGTTGAGGATATACTCCTTAATCGGAGTCATCCAAGACACAAGTTCTTCGAAAGTCTCCATTATCCAGTCAATATCTACTTCTTCAATGGTGGGAGTTGAAAGGACTTCAATGGGAATCAATCCCAGCAACTGCGCATTTTGATTAACTGGCATACTTGGCAAGAGAATCGGCCTTTGAATTTTCCTCCCTAGGAATGTGAGATATAGTGTAGTAGTCAAGGTCGTTAAGAAGTTCCAAAGATTTGGTAAGATAGGCAGGAAGTTTTCCAAGTTTGGTTTGGAATTCCTTTAGGACTTGACATACCATTAGCTGTGAGTCACTAAGGATTTGCAAGGTTTTTAGATTCAATTTCTTTGCCAGTTTTAGACCTGCGATTGATGCTTCATATTCGGCCTCATTGTTAGTTGATTGGAACTCCAATATTAAAGACTATCATAAGGTATGACCTTCTATAGTTTCTAGGACAATTCTGGCCCCAGAACAGTAATCATTTCTGGATCCGTCGATGTATAGCTTCGAGCCAGACACCATCTTTGCTAGTTCCTCTATTTCCTCTGCCATATCCATGAACTCAGCGATGAAATCTGCTAAAGCCTGCCTATTAATAGCTCTTCGAGGGTGATAAGTGATTCATATTGACTGAGCTCAATGTTCCATTTCAATAACCTCTCTGAACTTTCTGGGTGAAAGAGAACTTGTCTTAGCAGTTGATCGATGAGAACCTTTATAGGATGGGATTGGAAATACGGCCTTAGCTTCTTTGAGGCAATGAGTAGACAATACGCAAGCTTTTCTAACTTTGGGTAGTTTAGTTCTGCCCCAGCAAGCCTCTTACTGATGTAGTAGACTGACTATTGAACCTTGGCATCTTCCCGGATAAGCGCGACGCTTAAGGCATGTGATGAAACAGCCAAATATAAGAATAGCTCTTCTCCATCTTTAGGCTTAGAAAGCATTGGTGGCGACTCCATGTGCTTAATCAACTCTTCGAAAGTCGTTTGACCCTCAGGTGTACATTGGAAATCTTTCTTCCCTTTCTTCAAAGCATCGAAGAGTGGAATACACTGATCCGTTGCTTCAGAAATGAATTTGTTATGTGCTGCTACTTTCCCATTCAAAATTTGAAGCTCTTTCTTTGTCCTTGGAGCATGCATTTCCCACAAGGCTATGACTTGAGAAGGATTCGCTTCAATACCTTTGGCGTTGACCATGAATCCGAGAAACTTTCCTGATGCAACTCCAAAAGAGCATTTAAGCGGATTGAGCTTCATTCCATACTTTCTGAGTATGTGAAACATTTCAGCCAAGTTTTCAAGATGTTCCTCAACTTTTTTTGACTTTACCGGCATATCATCCACTTAGACTTCCATTGTGTTTCCGATTTGGGATTTGAACATGGAATTCACAAGGCGATGGTAGTCGCTCCTGCATTTTTTAGTCCGAATGGCATTACTTTATAGCAGTATAAGCCTCTATCTGTTATGAAACTTGTGTTCTCTTCATCTAGCTTATGCATCATAATCTGATTGTAACTAGAGTATGCATCCATAAAAGATAACAGCTCATGCCCCGCCGTCGCATCAGCAAGTTCATCAATTCTAGGTAGTGGGAAACTATCTTTGGGACATGCCTTGTTGAGGCCCGAATAGTCTATGCACACTCCCCACTTACCGTTGGACTTTTTAACAAGAAATGGATTGGAAACCCAATCGGGATATGTAGATTCTCGTATAAAGATATTCTTGGATAACCTATATACTTTTTCCTTTAATGCTAAAGATCTTTCAATTCCTCGAATTCGTCTTTTTTGTTTTACAGAAGTTAAACCGGGATTAATATTCAACTTATGCACAATTACATCAAGTGATATTCCGCACATATCGGAATGTGTCCAAGCGAAAACATCTAAATTTGCTTTTAAAAACAAGAATAAATCTTTCTGCAGCTTTAGGCTCAGTTGAGAACCTATTTTCAAGACTCGGTAGGGATCTTTATCATGCACTGGAATGGAGATTGTGGCTTCATCTAGTGCTTCTCTATCTTCCCCCACATCGGCTTTCCTTGGATCGATTTCCTTTTGAGCTCCGTTGTGTTCGCCAGTGTGAGGTCCCCACCCTAATTGCTATAATAGGGGGGTATGAATGCGGAGTGAAGGTTCCACATCTTTCTTCACTTCTTTCTTCCTAGCTTCAACAAGTTCCTCCATTTAACATTCTCTCGCTACTTGTTGGTCACCTTTAATCACGCCGATTCCATTTTCGGTTGGGAATTTCATTGTTAGGCACCATGGAGCCATTGTTATTCTAAAGGCTGTGAGGGTTGGTCTTCCAAGGAAGGCATTTTATGTTGAAAGCTCATCGACTATGATAAAATCTTGCTTTATGGCAACCTTCTTCTCCCCCTCTTTGAGCTCGACGAGCAAGTTGATGATGCCAATTGGTTGAGTGGGTTGCCCTGTAAACCCGTGGATCTTATTTTGGCAAGCCTTAATGTCATCAATGGAAATGTTAGTCCTATAGAATGCATTAATGAATAGGATATTGACGGAGGCCCCGCTGTCAATCAAGACTCTTCTGAATATGGCCGGATACAAACCAATGTTAATCACCATTGGATCTGCCATGGGTGTTAGTAGTCCGTCTGAATCTCTTTCTTTAAACACAATATCATCCCATGGGGTCTTTGGCATCTTTGCCGGAAAAGCTTCATTCATGATCAAGAGCTCTTCTTCTTTAGGAAGGCTCTTCGTCTCATTAATGTACTTCACAATGTCCCCCCAGATCCTTCCAGCTGGATGAGGCCCATCTGAAACGGTATTGATGATTAATCTTGGGATGATATCAACCGGAGCATTTTCATTTTGTCTTGGCTGTCCCACAGATGTCCTTTGTCCTCGAGTGGTTTGGGTATTTTGCAGGTTCTTTGTATACTGTTGAAGCATTTTTCTTCCTTATCAATTCCTCAATAAGGTTCTTCATATGTCTACACTCATTTGTATTGTGTCCTGGTTGGTTATGAAACTGGCAGAACCTCCCTGACTTTATCGCGACATCACTGATCTTTGCTGGCTTCGGTGTTGGATACTCGTCACTATCTTTAGTTGCCATGAAGATTTTCTCTACAGTGTCATTCAAAGGAGTCAGTTCTGAATTTTTAAAGAAACATAATTTCTTGTTGGCTTGGTTATCTTTTCCATCATTTCCCCTTTTCTGACCACCCGTATTCTTCTGGTCGCCTTCTACATCATTACTTTTCTTTTCGGGTTGTGTGCTGCTTTCGGGAACATTCATGCATAGGTCGGATCTTCATCCACACCTATGTATTCCTCAGCTTTGTCAAACAGTTCCTTAAGCGTACTTGGTTTCTTCCTTTTAAACCGTCGTCCAAGCTTGATCTTTTTTTTATGGCTCCGTTCAAAGCCATTAAAGCCAAATGAGGCTCATAATTTCCAACCTCGGCTGTAGCTGCGTTGAAGCGGGTGAGAAAGACCCTGATGGGTTCTCCCGGCCTTTGCTTAAGCTCGTTCAACTCCATGACATCTCGCACCTACGTAGCCTGGAGTCTGAATTGCTCACTGAATAGTTTGGCCAGAGTAGAAAATTCATCCACAGACTTGGGTGGAAGCTTTTTTAACCAAAGTGAAGCCACCCCCTCATGGTATGTTGGAAAGTACAAGCATTTCAGCTTGTCTACGGCGCGTGCTCCGTCCATATGTTAGTCATATTTGAATAGGAACACGTTGGTATCACTAGTCCCATTGTAAGCTTGACGTCTAGAGTTTGAACTTATTTTGATATGGAGCCATCTTGGTCCCCTCCGTGAATGGGGTTTTGGTAGGAGCGAACCCCCACTCCTTCTCATCATTTTTCTTTCTCAAGCTCTTTTCCATGATTTTGCGGACCATTTCCAATATGCGCTCCTATTCGTTGAGCTGGTCAATGGGGATGACGTCGTTATCCTTGCCGTATGTTTACCTAAGCAAACGTTCTCGGTTCGGATTCCGGGGCCCTGGGCTACCCGCTTGGGGAGGTGCCCCTTTGGTGGTTCCAAGCGCATGTTGAGAGGTTGCTTTATCGGAGCGGTTACGCATAGGTGGTTTAGCTTCTTTATGTTGAGGATCGTTAAGATCTACAACCTTTTGAATAGAATCTCCTCGATTTGGACTTGAGGAGCACGAACCCGCATTTTCCATATGATCTGTCTGAACAGTCTTAGCATGAGCGGTATTCATGGTAATCTTTGCTGTAGCGGCCTGCATGGCGAACATAGATACAAGTTTCTTCAGCATGACGTTGTTTTCAATGTCCATTTGGCTGTTTAATCCCGCAACAACTTCATCCAACTCTCTTCTCTTACACCCGTTCCAACCTTAGAAGTTTCCCCAACTTCGAACTAGGTTGTGAGCGGAGTATTTTCACTGTTGGCGGTATTGTCAATCTCTTCAGAAGTTTTACTAGCAGTCTTCTTCGATGGTCTACCCATGATTTGAGACAAGGACTTGAGTTTGAAGGAAGTTCGTCGATTGGCTTAGATCGTAGATCCGTAGGATCTATGGTTGAAGTAGGCTTAGAACTTCAACGCAAGGCCTTCAACCTTTTGAGAGAATATGAGAGAGGGTAATGCGAATGTGGCCCCACGGTGGGCGCCAAAATGTTAAAATCCAAATTAGACTTCAACACCAAAGGTACACCAATGATACTTCACTAATCGGTAAGAAAAGAAGCCACAATCACAACAAAAAAATAAAAGACACAAATTTTTTATAGTGGTTCAATCTTAAGAGAGATCTATGTCCACTTTGGTAAAGATTTCCATTAGCAATTCAAGAGTTACAAGTTTGGAATCACTTAAAAGTACATTCATATTCTCCATTACACAAAGTCTTAACTCAGATTAATACAAATCAGCAAAGAGTTGGATGGATCTTGCTAAATGTAAGGAGAAATTGTGGGGAATCTTCAATCTATAAGATGTTTGACCGCTTTTGGCAGATTTCATGATGAATTCGATGCTTGATCTTCACTTTGATATGATAGATGGTGTTAAAATTTCTTGAATAAGGAGAGAATGCAATTCGGCAGCCCTTCGGGGTGGTAAAAATCGATCCCTCAAAGTAGGGAAGCCATGGCCTATTTATAGAAGAAGTTGGAGTGAAGTGGTGAGCTAAAATGTGTATATGCAAGTTGTCAATCGAATATATGAGAAATTACAAAAATGCCACTACTAGCTGTTGACAGCTGTATTCATGAATCAACGTTCGACCTACCGGGAGAAGCATGTTCGAGCCACTAGACCCGACCAACCCTGATTGAGTCCTTATTGGTGTTTGAACCTGAGTGGTGTTCGATCCTAAGTGGTGTTCAAACCTGAATGGTGTTCGATCATGAGTGGTGTTCGACCCTTGTACCTATTTGGGCCTTGTACCTATTAGACCCTGGATTGTGACTGAACCTTTGTATTGCACTGTGCGATCGACCCTTGATTTAGACTTAATCTCTTAATATACGCTTGATCCTTTATGGATAAATACACGTTCACATCTTTCAGAATTTGACGATAAGATCTTCTATATTGTGACGGGCTTGCTTTTCTGATCAACATAGTATATTTATCTGCTGTATTTGAAGATCGTACATGAAAGATATTGATGATTTAGTAGTTTATCCATCTTGGTGCCAAAAATTCGAATTTGAGTTTGAATGAAGGGACACTTTAACTACTATAAATAGGCCCAAAAGTCATGTCCCTTCATAAACTTTTCTCTTCTTCTTCTTCTTCTCTTTTTTCACTTTCAATCAAACTCCCGAAAGGCATAACTTCTTCATTTCTTAACAGAATTGGATGAAACCAATGGCAAATGGAAGAGGAATGCGAAGGCTACGACCCAGTAACAGTATGATTTGGATGGTATTAGGTTGCAACAAGTAGAAGTAGTAGGAGAGATATAAGAAATCCCGTACATAATTTTCAGTTTTGCATAGCCAACTTTAAATAGTCATATCTCACTCAATTTTGATCAGAATTTTATGATTAACCCATCAAAACGACTGCGAGCACAAAAAATATAGTCTGAAAAGGATTTGGGACATAATAGTCTAACCTTTGGATGCAATTTGAAGATAATTGTCAATAGTTTTGTTTCCTTCTCTCCTTATTCACCAAAACTTCATTCGATCATTACTTGGTCAATTCTTAACGGATTCACATGAAACCAGTGGCATTACGAAGCAAATGAAGAGAAGAAAAGTATGAAGTTAAGTTGCAGATGAAAATCCAAAGCTGTAAATTGATCTGGTACTCATTTCTTTGTTGATTTACATTATATATATCCATTTCTTCCTCTTGATGTTTTTTTACCAACCGTCATTACTCTTCTCCTGCAAAACAAAATAACTTTTCAAATAATCAAATAACTAACAACAATTTTAAACAATAATTCAAGATGGTTTTGTAACATATCCATATATCAAAAATTTCAAATTTAAAATTTTAAAAATCAATTTTCAAAGATCAAATTATTAGTTTAAACTAGTGTTACAAATTATTTCATAATTTTCCGTTTAATATTTCCAAAAATCAGATTATGAACTTTTTGAAAACCTATGCTCTAATACCAATTACTAGGGAATGTAGAATGCGGGTCTTAAGACAAGACTAATATAGAGGGGGGGAGTGAATAGTGTTTGTAAGGAATTTACAAAAATATTAAACTTAAATGATCTACTATATGAATCACACACAACAGGGATGATCACATACATAGAATCAAACACAAACAAAGAAATAGATAAATATAAAATGCAGAAAAAGGAAAGAACACACAGGATTTTATACTAGTTCAGATAAATCCTACGTCCAGTCCCATGCAACGCTAGATTATGAAGAGTTTTATTAATATCACTATTCAGGTACAATCCCCATGATTTCATGGCTACAAAGGTTAACACCGCTCCAACCACTCTTGATTTCACCGCTACAAGATTATAACCGCTCCCTTTTCTTGATTTCAAGGATACAAGGAATTCATCTTTTCCCAAACACTTCCCAAATGATTACAACTGCCCTGTAACTCTTCAATAACACTTCAATTTAGAGAGTAATGAGTAGAGATTGAGAAAAGAAGAAGTCTTATGTGATTAGAGTAGAAGTTGGCGTAGTAGAAGTGTAGAAATCAACAAAATATGAAATATTAATGGTGAGATGAAGAGGGGTGAAGATGGAGAACAAGAATGAATAAACAATACGAAATCAACCCCTATTTATAAGATTTGAATGGTTGTAACGCTTTTGAAACGTTACAAATAGTGAAAAAACATTTCCTTTGAAAATTGAATTTCTGACAGTTGTATGTCGATTATGTCGACATAAGCATGTATAAAATATTTTTAAAACTATTTTCAAGTGTTTAATTGTATATATTATTCTGGAAATTCTCAAATTAAAACTTAGTGATATAAATGAGTATTCTTAAGTATAAAATCATATGAAAACATAAATATATATTATATAAACATATTTATAAGTTTATAAAGTTTAAAACTATGCAACTATATTAAACTTATATATTAAACTTTAAAAAATATATTTTAAATCATAAATAAGATAGGAAAACAAACTTGAAATTAGAATTTGGATTTTGAGAATTAGAATTTAAAATTTGAAAATCAGAATTTGAAAAACAGAATTTGAATTCGAACCTGGAGTGTTATTCAGAGTCTTATCTATAAACTAAACTCTATCACTAAATTTGTCTTGAACTCTTGATAACTTGATTACTCATGAGTCTTGAATCTCCTCTGAATTCTGGATCTCTTGAAACTCTAAAACTGCACAGTCTTCAGTATTTAAGTCCTGTATACAAATCCTGCATATATATATATATATATATATATATATATATATATATATATATATATTCTAGATAGAAATGTTAGTATATATTTTACAGTTAATTGATATTGAAATAAGGTTGTTGTCATCAAAACTCCATTCTCCAACAACGTTTTCGACTTTCTCTCTTTTCTATTATGGCTTATGGTGAGAGATGTGATTTTATGTACCCTGATGCTTTGTTTTATCAGATTTTTTATAAGACAGATTTGATGTAACTGGTTTTGTTGTAACCTGTTTGAGACTACGTTTTATTGTTAACAATGACGTTGAAATTTTCGCTGCTTATTTTATATATGTCTTGTGAATTTCTGTACTGTTACCTACTGCACTTCATGAAACTTAATGCATTCTCTTATGAGTGACAATAACGGACGTGGGGTGTCATAGCTTATCAAGAAGATCTTGAACAAAACAATGAAATAATAATTGAAGACGATCATACAGATTTTGGACCTTTGATCGATGAATCAAACGTTTTGGTAGAAGCATTCGAGAGTACAGAGGAAAATATCGTAGAATATGAGACCGATTCTGAATTAGAAGACGATGACGATTGATGTAGATGATGAGCATCATCTTTCTAGTTATAATGTAATTATGCAGTATACGACGCATATTTTGCAATTTATGTAACTCTGTTAAATTTTTTAATATTATTAGCTTATCATTATTTACATCTTTTATATCCTATGCAGTTTTTCCTATTTATTTTAAAATTGCAATGTAATATGTTTCTTCTTGAATATGAGACCCAATCTAATACAGGTATATACAATTTCATTTCCTTTTATGTCATTTATTTAACAACTTACATTGTTTGTGTCAGTTAATTGAAAAATATATTTCAATATAATGTCATTGTTCTGTTTTAAAATGATTTGTATATGATAGGTATATACATATGTCATCAAGAGGGAGTTGTTCTTCTAATTCTTCAGGTGATGGTTGTGGTCCATCGCAGCAGTCACAGTGTCCCGTCATTTCCTTAGTGTCTAGAGCCGAGTGGTAAAAAATAAACTTTATTCAACATGTTAATTTTCTTACCAACTAAACTTATGTATATCATATTAAAATCGGGGTTTCGACCTACAACCTTCAAAGGTTGTTCTAGATGTGTCGAAAGCAGCGTACAGGGCCAGGATGTCGGCCTGTTGGCCGAAGTGGGATACCATCCCACCTCACATAAATGAGTGCATTTGGCAGGATGTTCTTGCAAGTACATTCTTCTATATATTTTTCCATTTTAATTTTTTATCGTTGATATACTGCACATATTTTACTGCTTAATGTTTGTTTACCGTGAAATACAAGCCGAGCTGGATATACAAACTCATGACTTATAGCTGGCCCGACTCTTCTGGATGCAAAAGATGAGAGAGAATAATAAGGATAACATATCATCAATAAAAAAATGGAAAAACCTAGTTGGATGGGGGAGGCCATGTGGGAAGGATTTGTCAGATATTGAGATACTACTGAGGCAAAGGTAAGTGTACCATTTTTTTTTAAATATAATTTTTTTTGATCAATAGATAATGTATCAAATTTTAAACGTACATGCAGAGTCGGAAAGAAACTCTGCAAATAGTAATATAAACGCAACCACTAATCGAGCAGGATCAAAATCATTTCAGCAGTATTGGCAAGAGTTGGTAAATTTTATAAATGCGAATTATAAAAAGTTAATATGTTATACAATTTTAAATGTGTAATAATTGTATGTAATAATCAAATTCAGGAGGCTGAGGGGGAGGGTCCAGTCTCATATATGGACGTGTTCACTCGTACGCCTGCCATCGAGCATGTAAATCCAGATGGGACCATCTCATATACATGACACGATGAGAAATCTAAGAAGAGCCTTATAAGAATATTTCATTTTATGTAGTAGTATTTGTAATAATTGTTAAATTATAATAAAATAAGATATTATGATATTAATTTTATCTATATTCTTATTTGGTCGTGCATACAATGTTTGTGGAGCAGCGCCAGTAGCTTCTGTCTAAGACAAGGCGAGAATAACTCAAAATTGATGAGGAGGATGTTATATTCCACTCAATGTGGATCCAACGAGGCGGAACAGGCATTAGGGCTTTGGAAATCAAGTGGTAATCGATCTTTTCCTTAATTTAATTTTTTGTTTAGAAAAAAATAGCATGTACGAGTTATAGATAATTAATATAATCGCACATAATTAAAAGATTTTTAAATAATTGTTACAGGCTAACACTCAGAGATGGCGCCGACAGTGTAATGACCCGGGGCATTTACACCGATTACTGACACAGATACTAGTTGATCGTAAGATCGTATTTTCAAATACGATTTAAAATCCAGTCTTTTTAATTTCAAAACATGTTTACTTATGTATGACAGCGTTTGCATCTGCATATAACACAACACTTACAAAAATCCAGTTTTACACATTCCTGTATGATAGCATGAGTTCAATAGCGCTTGATTAAATTTCATTTTATACATGTATATGGAGAAAAAACAACACTTTTAATAGAAAATTGTGATGCCATTTTTATTGTACATGTTTGGTTTTTTAAAGGATTTAAGAAATCAAGTTTTGGTAAATCCTTGCTTTATAAGTTTTAACACTTGAATTAAAATATGACAAAAACCCTTCTTTTGTCAAAAACAAGTTCAAGTTCACTAGCACATAATCAAAACATGAAAGCCTCCTTTCCTTTTTGTCAAAACAAGATCAAAAGAGAATTCACATGTTCATGAGCACAAAACATGAAAGTACCAATTCATTTTGCAAACATTCTCTCATATACATTTATGGGTGTACTTGAACACAACCTACCCTAGAGATTGAGGGATATGAGCACATGGCATGCTCATTTTTGTATCTTGTATTTTCAGTTTTAAATCATTATTGATATCATTTATTTTCAGTTTTAAGACATTGTCCTTTCTCATAAATTTTCTGAAAAATTGATATTTTCAAAAAATTGTTTTCTTTGTCAAAGAACATGTGCACATAGATCTACACAATCTTGCATTTATCACATGGATTTTACCTACACTAGTTAAACACTAAAGTATATAGATTTTCCAAGATTTTTGATCTCAATATCATCACATGTTCAAGATCATAGTGTACAAAAATTTTCAGATTTTTGCCTAAACTTGCAAGGCAAGTAGATGTAGTTTATGTGTCATGTTAAATCAAATTTGCATATGGAGATTTTGATTTGAAAACCCTTTGAAAAACTTAACCTATGTGATCCTAAGAAGGATGCTATGATTTGATAAAACCAAGGAAAAAGATTGTGAAAAATCTTAGTTGTACATGGCATTTATTGGTGACAAATTCATAGTAACAAATGAGAGAAAGAAAGGAGCATGTGCATGGGATTTCAAGGTTGATAAGGGCCTGATCTAAGCCATGTGCAGGAGAGAAGAGAGTACTTTGTTTTTATAAGAAAATGATTTTTCTTTTTTGTATTGTAACTTTTCAAAATCTAAAACTGATTTTGGCAACATATTTTATTCATGCATACCACTATAAATAGACCACAGCACACACTTCTCTACACAACACAAACACAAGTCTTCCCTATTTGATCAAGTAAAGGAGAGTAAAAGCCTAAGGGGTTTCAAATCTTCAAGGATTTTGGTGAGTAAACTCTTTTCAGAAAATTCCTTCCTGCATTTTCCATTCTGTTTTCAACTGTTCTTTTTAATACCTATGGTTTGTTTGTTTGTTGGATGCAATCTTGGTTAGATTATCCTGTTTACTTAGATCAAAATTTGGGGTAGACACTTTAATTGATTTACATATAGTGTAGAAAATTTGTTCTTCATATCAGAACTGGAAAACAGTTATGAAAAACAGTGAGCATAAATAATAGTAAACACTACTTAGATCCTTTGAACTCGCAAAGAAATGATGATCCATATGAACCTCCTACTAGTAACATGCATTTATACTTAGTTAATCAAAAATTATTGCATGAATGCTTAAATATTTACCCAGTAAACATACTCACTTTGGATAGTTTGCTATATGTGAGGAAAAAACTTCTTTTACAACTGTAAATCTATTATAGATTGATATATTGTAATGCAAACATATGTACATAAACATCTACATCTGAATGGGTTATATGGAATCAATTCAACCTATAAATCAAACCTGAATGATTAAAAGTCTGGACAAACCTAAAACAGAGAGCTAAAATCTGTGAGTAAACCAAACAATTGAGTAATGTAGATTTAATTGTTGTATCATATATTGATTCTATTTCTGTATGATGTGGATCTATACAGATCTATGGTATGTTATACCATATATATATATAAAAAAACCAAACAATTGAATTATAAGTCAAATTTAAGCTTTTTGAGTTATGGTAAAACCTGTATACATTAACAGGTGAAAAGTTTAGCTTCAGTTGACTTTAAAAATCTGTAACTTGGATTCTAGTTATTTTAAAACTTGAGTTCAATAGGAGGATGGTTTGTTTATGGCTGTAGTGTGTTCTAAAAGTGATTTCAAGTTAAACAATGATTTACAATTTCAGATATAAGAAAATTACAGTAAGGGATCCTAAAAACTCATATTTTCAACCACCACCATTTCACGATTCAGGCATCTGATCTTGGTGGTTATTAGATAACATGAATTTTAATATTAGTCTCATGATTTTTAGTTATGGGAATAAGGAAAAATTTGGAGTGGTTCAAAAAGGGGATTTGGCTCAAATTCGGGTGATGACGATGGTGGTGAGCCATGGCAACGTGGGTGGGGTAGCACGATAGATCAGGGATCTCGGGAAAAATATTAGATAATTTTTCTATAACCTAATCTGAGTAAACGAGATCAAAATAGGGTTGAAGCATGTTTGGGTAGCTTGGAGTCAGCGTCGAACTGCTCTGACGATGGTGAATGTCAGGCGATCGGTCCATGGGGAAAAGAAAGAGGGAGGTGTCGTTGTGCTTGGGTTGAAGTCTGGTGGTGACCGGAAGTGGGAGGCGGCGGTACGAGGAGTTTTTGTGTGATGGGTTTTGTGAACTTTCGGTCAAATTTCTGTTCTGCGATCTGATCGAAGGGCGAGGCTACTGGTGGTCGAGATGAGTTCAGATGATGGTGCGGCGTCTGTAACAATGGTCCGAAGGAGGTGTTCGTCGATGGACTGTTGGTGCACGTGCACAGATGCACGGTGGAGCATTGAAGGGAGCAGGAGATAGGAGAAGAAGAAGTTGGGGCAAAAGGAATTGGGATGATCAGGGTGTTGATCACACTGTTTGGCAAACGCAAAATGCTAGGATCTGGCAAGAAGAATAGGAGGAATCGGGCAAGAAATATTGGGGTGATCAGCATGGTAATCACGCTGTTTTGCAATGCAAATTCTAAGATCTGGCAACGCGGTTAAACAAGGCAAAGAGGAAAATAAAAGTAGGGAAAATGGAAGGGTAATGGGCCAGATTTGGGCCAGGAAATTAAAAAAAAAAAAGAGAGAGAGAGAAGGATAAAGAAAAGGGGAAAATAATATTATAAATAAAAATAGAATTTTTATTTAAATTAGTAAATGAGGAAAAAGGAAGTGAATCAGGTGTTGAAGATCGAATGGAAATTTTTGACAAGTCGAAAATAAATTAAATTATAAATCTAATTTAGAATTTGAATTAGAAAATAATTTTCTAATGAAATAATTGAATTTTGAAGTTAACAAGCAAAGGAAAATCGTATGCGATGCATACACTAAATCTGTTCGTTTAAACTATAAGTCAAAATTTTCCTGATATGAGCAACTGAACATGTACAGTCTGTATTTTTTTTAAATTAGAACTGTAAGTCACATTTTTAATCGTGTTTAGATTGATAAATAAAAATAGATATTTTTATTGGTATAGATCAAGTATAAGAAATAAAAAGGGAAAATTTGACGATAAAATTATCAAGTGTAAAGTTTGTAAAATAAATGATTAAATCATAATTTTAATCATTTATGAATGATTAGATTAAGTAATAATGATGAGAATTATTTTTCTAAAGAAAAATTAAGGTAAGTATTCATTTTTAAAGGTGATGAACAAAACTGAAAGAAAAACCCGTGCGACGCACACACTAAAATTGACCGTTTTGAAGAGATGATCAATATACCAGATATTGACAAGATGATCATGTACTGTTTGGTTTGACTATAACTGTATATGCAAATTAGATTATAATTCTATTTAGATTTATAATTTAAAAGGAAATTGTTCGTTAATCATATCAAAGAGACCGGAATTTATATTCCACTTTGATTTGATTATACGCCGCGCGTCAGAGATTGTAGAATTGAAGACGGCGAGATACAAGGACTATTTTTGAATAGTGCCTTCGGTTTATCCAGTCCCAGGACAACTTGTATGGACGAATGTCCGACAGAGTATTTCCAACGGTCACGCCATTGATATTACGAATATACCAAGTTGGTGGGGAGAAGGTAACTTCTCTTTATTTTACACTCAGTGTGTATTTGTATATTCAATACGTGATCACGGATTTGACGATGTGGCATTCAAAGTGAATGGTGGCCGGATGTTCTAGAAGATAACGTCGCCTCAAAGCCTCACACCCAGGAAATGACAAAAATCGGGCTGCAGCATGGCTATGTGGGTCGCTCCCATTAGGGTGTAGTATCACCTATCTAGAGAAATTCCTTTTGTTCTAAATCTATCGATTCTGCCCATTCAGGGATGGTTGTTGTACACAACCATCGGTGATATACATTCGATACACTCAAGAGAAATGAGTGGTCGGTCATGTGAGGGTAGGGTTGCAAGACGTTCTTGTTGAACCCAGATGTATTTGCCTCTAGAGATACATCAGCGGAAGGTGGTCCCATACCTTGTCAGAGTTGGAAATCCAATTTCCCTAAGTGCCAAGCGGTTTTTATTTGTATACTATATAGGAGAATGTGAGATGCAAGCATTCTTCTAGATTCTAAACTATTTGTGGAAAACCTATATGATAATATCTGTTTCCAAGTATAGAAAGTGTTTTGATCTCATAAGGTAAAAAAACCCGTTCCGTATTTACGGCGTGGTCTTATGAGATATTTTGATTTCTTTAAACTGTTTTTAAACTGTTTACTCATACCAGTCCCCTGACTGACCCGGAGTTTATTTTTCTGTGTTTTTCCCTTAAACTCTTGGGTATTCATAACGATTGTTATGAATAGACAAGTGAATCAGGATTTTGATGGAACTTGTGAAGCTGAAATGAAGATTTTGCTGTGTGTTGGTCCATCTATCTACTGTATAATTAAGTCTGTCAGTTGATCATCTATGATATGTACTGATGTACCAGAAATGGGTTGTATCACTAGTCATGTGATGTTCTGATGTATCATGTACTGTTGTGTAATATTATAAAGTATCATCTTTTGTGAAAATTCCGCTGTGAGTTCCTGATGTTCTGCGTTTATATCTTCTATCTATTCTTATTTCTTAATAATGGCACAACTTCCGATGTGTTCGAAAGTTGGGTCGTTACAGGCAGACCAGAGCTAATATTGACTAAGCAGAGATTGAGGATTTGAGGTGTTGGGTGGCGCAACTTGAGGACCAGAATCGCCACCAGACCATTGAGATGACACACCTTCTAGACCATAGTTTGGCCGAGTTCATGTATCAACATGGACTCTTTCCACCTTCGGATGGCTCTGCAGGTTCCGGAGATGATCTGTGACTGGGTTTGAGGTATATATTTTTTGGGTAGTGCATGTATGACTTTGGGCTTAACTAGACTTTGGGTTGATAATTTGTACATATTATGATGGTAGACTTGTGTATTATTTTTATTTTGATGGTGCACTATGTGGTATGCACAAATTTATGGATTGTATAATTAGCGGTTTGAGTTGGTAGTGAAATTTATGTTGATTTTGTGTTTTTGTTGATTTATTGAGTTAAAACTGGTTTTATTTTGGTATTTGGTAGGTATATAGTATATTGGGGTCATATATTGTTGCTGATTTAGTGGTTTGTGTGAGAAATATAGTTGGAAGATTAAATAGCAGCTGAAACGATAAAAAATGGAGGTTTTTCGATAGTTGGCGACGACTTGTATAAGCAATGGTTTCCGATGGCTTCCGATCGCCAATGCCAACCGTCGGAAACCGTCACCAACTATCTCCCTCCATTGAAAAATGAATCGATAGGCTGTGTCGGGAGCTGTCAAAATTTTTGTTCCCGGACGCCTTGGAAAGCGACGACTATTTCCAACGGCAGCCGATGGTCGGCGTCCGTTTTGAGCCGTTGGAAATAGCTTTTATTCTTGTAGTGATTTCAACAAGTTTTTTGGGGAATTCTTCTATGGATATTTACAATTTTTTGAATTTTATTTTATACAGCAAAGCAAAAGAACATGAAAGTATGATGCTATAGTAAAACAGAGACCCAACTTAAATGTAGAGTTACATAGGTAGCCACATTGCATGATCGTTGAAAACAGAGATGCTTCCCTAATTTCCACTTAGTTATTTGTTAATTGTTGATTTTAATATTGAATTATTAACTGCAAGTGTCACTTTATAATAAATAAATTTTATTATTAATTAATAATTATATTAAATTGCGGTCTTAATTATTGTATAATTACTAATAGTTAATTATTCAATAGCAATTATTTAATCTTAATTAGTATTAATTACTAATAGTTAGTTATTTAATAGTAATTATTTGATATTAATTACTTAAAGTCAGTCATCAAAATACTACTAGTTACTTATTAATGACTAATTATGAGTAGTTTTTTATTACTTCTTAATTATAATTGATTATTAATTGTTAAATACAACTTATTATTAATATCTCATTAATTATTGAATATACTATTAAATATGCTTATGGTAACTAGTAGGAAAATAAAGTTGTTGAGAATATATTTATCAGAACTAAAGGTAAAGTGTAGTTGTTAAATTTTTTTTTTTTTTTTTTTTTACAACTCATAAGGAATGCCATTGTAAAAGTTACATATGTTGCAACTGGCAAAAAATGCAATGTAAAGATATGTTATTTGCAACTGGTAAAGAAGCGCAGTTGCTAAACATATGTTTTCCGCGACTGATAGAGAAGTGCAGTTGGTAAAAATAAGTTTTCACAACTGGCTAGAAACTTCAGCTGTTAATCTCATTTATTACAACTGCTACGGAAGGTCTATTGCTAATGATCATTTATTACAACTGTCTATGGTGCCTGATGAAAATAAATAGTTACAGTAGGGTATTTTTCTTGTACTGTGAACTATCATAATTAAGCATAAATCATAATTTACACGCTTATTCTATTTTTATTTTGTTTTGAAAACATTAGAATGATGCATATTTAAAAAAAAAAAAAAAAAAAATATGATAGTATAAGTTGAATGCTTTTCATTTGTAGTTTTGAACAAGTTTGAATCGAAATGTACATCGAACCATTAAGAGAGAAACCTAATCCAGACTGAATTCAAATCGTAATTATTTTTAAAACACTGAACTCAGCTACAAGGATGTCATGTCTAACATACACTAATGCATAAGGATTTTTTTTATTGGCAAATTCTATTCATACACCTAGCATACACCGATTATTTTGTTAAAAAGTTTATGACTAAATTACCCTCTCCTTAATTACATTTTAAATATTTTTCTTATAATTCATCTAATTAAATATTAAATACAATAATATTTGACTAAATTTATAAAATTTTATGAAGTTATTGAAATCTAAAATATAAATTAAATCAATCCTCACAATTAACTAATGTATATTGAAAGTGTTCAAAAATTTTCCTTTAAAATTAGAGCTCATTTTGATGAAATAATATATAGAAAAACAACCAAACAATTTATTGTACGAGTGTCGCAAATCAAAGTTCGCTTTTTTTCAATTTAAGTAAATTTATAACAAGAAATTTCTTGTTTTATGTAATCTAGTTTTGCAGTTTAAAGAGAGAAAATTATAAAGACGTAAAAAAGGTATTTTTGATAAAATTCATAGTGTATGTAAAATAAGTTCTGGTGTATGCTTGCTTGTTGTATTTTATGGTGTATGTAAAGAGATTACGGGTATATAAATAGAATCAGCCTTTTTTCTTTAAGGATCGATATAATATGCATATAACTTGAGGAATAGTTGGTTTTAATGTTATATGATCAAACTATGAGATTTATTATCAAAAAAATCATTAGGTTTGATGAATGAGGCATAGTTTGTTATAGATATTATATGATCTAGCCATGATATTTTTCTCAATCACATGATCGGGTTTGAATTTTTATGTGCACTTTGTTTATATATGATCCAACCATGAATTTATTTTCTCAAACACATCATTGGGTTTGATTTTCATATGCGCTTAGCTTATTGACCGATGTCAGAAGCAAGCCTCTATAGTATTAAGGTACCACCATGTACAATTTACTCATTGTAGGCTCTACTCAAGCAAAGGCCTAATGCACTAGGTAAGGCTATGTGCACACAACTCACTGTTGGATGACGACCTTAGCAACTTTGAAGCTGCATGCAATTAAAAACCACTTATTTGAAATTCTAACTAAAACCCATTAGTTTCCTTGAAAAGATTTGGCTTTTAAGCTTGAATTCCGGTTGCACTATTACTTGTCCATGCAATCTCTTACTTGTGCTAACTAAATGATCAATATACCATACTTATAAGACATGCTGAATTGAAAATTGTTTATTTCTAAAGTGTATGGCAATCCAGTTTAGAATTAAATATCAAACATCTATCTCTATCTAACATGTAGAAAGAGGAAAAACTTAACCATCCACTTTTTTGGGGTTATTACTCAGCAAACTGTAAAGGACGCCCAACATTACATCTATGTTCTTGCATGGAGCAACTCCTTTGTTATAGAATTGCAATCTTTCCTAAACTTATGCACGTAATATTTTCCCAAACATGGAGGTATTTGATTCTGAATTATACATACATTCATAATTATAATTATTGGGGATTGAGTGTACGTAATGAGGAGATGAAGACTGGACGATATTTTCAATCACTTGAGAACTCTGATGTAAAAGAAAAGAACAGAAGAATTTTTCTAAAGTTAGAAGATACTTTAATGTCCATGCTTGATCAAACTACGTTCTAGTACCACTGATAACAGTGAACAGTAATAGCAGAGAAATAGTGGTGAAATAGTTGAATGGGTAAAATAGTTGAGTAAACGATTTGATGTAGAGATATTGCTAGAATTCCAAATTATAGAATTTTTATTAATTTCCAGTACGTAACTACAATGCGCATAAACACTTAATAAATATAAAGTCTTTGTTATACAATAGATAAATTAGGTAGAATAATATAGATCGAACACTTCAGAGAGAATAGTCCAGTTAGAACATTCTAGCAACTAATTATTACATACGCAATTCATTATTTGTTTAGATAAATCTAATAAAAAATTCACCAAATTTCTAGAAACTTTACCACCCTTCAACGCTCAGATAGAACGTTCATAAGTTATGTAAAACCCTAAATATTTATGGTGCACGATTATATGTTTTATTTTTTGACAAGGACCATTTCCGGAGAGGTTTGAACACTTCGCTGTCTTGTAGGATTTAACTCATTAGCCATATACTACCTACACATGTATTTAAGTCAATGGTGTACCTATATAGGGCCCAGTGGGGGATTACGCCCCCACTGGATTTCATTTTGTTTTCTCTAATTAGTTTAGTTTAGTGTGAAATGGGGTTATATGGGTTGAAGATGGAATCAGAATACATGCTGAGTTTTCTTTCCATGTTTTATCCTTGATATTGATTGTTTGTTTATTATTCAGTAAAGGTTGCATCTAAGTTCTCAAGGTTTGTCGAATTATTTCTGTATGAAGTATACACATGCAACATAAAAAATTTAACAAACGCTTGAGCTAAATATAAAATTACTGTTGTGTGTGGTATGTTTTGGTTCAAACCATTCACTATGAGCTTTGGTAAGGAAAATATAATCTTATTCATCGAATTTTTTCCATCATAATTATTTTCAAATGATTTCGTGCAATTTGGTCACCAACTTGGCAGTACATCCTAGATTTGTAGTATGGCGATTAAATTTCCAACCTGGGAGAGTCAGTTTTTTTTACAGCTGAAAGAGTATTTTTGACCGTGAAAATTATTATGGTTTTTCTACTTAATTGACCGCATGATGAAATGATGAATATATTCATAGTAACTTATAATTGACAAGATATATTAATTACATGCAAATACCCTATTATTTAAAATTTCAAAAATATGAATCTAAAATGTTTTTTTTTTTTTTTTTTTTTTTTTTTTTTTTTTTTTTTGGAAATTGAATACTTATATACAGATCTAGGTAGCATGCAACATATTATAACTCCATATATGTTTGAATCACATTATGAAAATTTCGATCCTATGACTTCTTGCATCAAAGTTGAAGTGCACAACCAATATAACAAAGGTGATGATCTTAAATTGATATGTTTGTGGACATTCTGTTATATTTTTTTCTTCATATTTAACCAAAATGTTAATATAGTTTTGTTAAACTTACAAGATAACATGTGCTACTTTTTGTTATGGAAATATGTTTATTTTCCAAAGTTCCACCCCCACAGAGTCAAATCGCTGTGTATGCCAATGATTTAAGTGTCCGATTTTCAAAAAAAAAAAAAACAATCGAGTAATATTTCACCCTAAATTGAATTTTGGATCCTAATATTATTTATAGAATTGTTTGCATTTTCTTAGTAGTTTTTTTTTTTTTTTGTGGGGGGGGGGGGGGGGGGTGGGAGGGGGCAGAAATCATGAAATAAAGTACTCACATATCTTCATTTTATAAATTTAAAAAATAATTAGGCTAGCTGTGCTAAAAGAAAAGAATAAGATGATTTTAGTTATTTCAGCTTAACTTATAATTTACGATAGTTTAATATGATAATCTTTTTGTTAATCAATGAGTTGATCTTTTAAATCGATTTTTATCTAGTTTTATCTTCCTTTGATAGCAGTTACTCATTTAGCGTTCAATTCTCACTAAAAAAACAATAATTTTAGCAACGAAAGAATGTGTAACCAGAAATGTGAAATTCTTTGCACTGAAGTTTATCCAAGAAAACATTCCCTCAGGACAATGGTCAATACATGAGGCTTTTCTGAATAGATTTTGATGTGGCAAAAGAATATATGGAGAAGGATTGGCTCCTAGTCTAAGGCTCTGGTTTCTCAAAATAAAAACAAATAATAGAACCTTAGTTGATAGCACTGTAAAGAAATACTGAATGTATCATAATATGCAACAATTATTTATTATGACTATTAATAAGCTATACTTATATGATAATCATGCAAATTTCAACGCTGTTCAAACACGCAATAATTATAAAAAATAATGCCAAATTCGAAGTAAGACCAACAACATTATCCTTGGGCACTAAAATACGCAAAAACACCAACCATTAAAGCATTTATGTAGGTAGCCGGTTCAGATTCAGTGTTTCTCCAATCTCTTGTATCATTATACCGATCATACTTATCTGGCCCTCCAACAATAGCTCCGGTCAGCAAGTTAGGGTTCGGGTTCGGACTATTGGCATAAGGTTTACCTTCATCGCAGCCTATCTTTTCAGGATGAGATTCAATTGACGGTAAGCTCGATCCCCGGTGGTGGATTCGTTTAGGGTAGTTCTGACCATACCCTACCATGAATGACATCCTTAATGGATTTTCCCCGAGTATGTAGTCCACCTATAAAAAACACTCTTGTTACATTTACTCAAATGCAAAATATATTGCACAAACGAATTTCAACTTCTAAAGGTAGATTGGTGGAAAAAAAAAAACTTTTTGATTAATTTTCCAGATGTATTATGATCTCTTAAGGTGTAAAAGAATCAGATGCTATACGTGTCAATATATTACAGTTTAACTGAAATGTTATATTTCGAAGTGAAATGAAAGATAGCTTACAAAGCAACAAAGAATTGTTCTTTGAAAGCTTTAGCAAACGGACTTTGCCATAAACTTAAGATTCGGGCACCTATTTTGGTCGAAAATTAAAACATATTCATACATTTTACATTCAGCTCAGAATAATTTGTTTACTAAGATTAATAAGTATATATGAATAGTAAGTTTGAAATAGAAACTCACCTGACTTTTTGCAACTTGTATAAGCCTCGAAGGAGGAACATTGACATTGTTGCCGCATCTAACATTACCTTTAAGACGTTGAGCCAAAGCTACTAAGATAAATGAGAGTGCCGCTGGATTCTGCATATTAGCCATATTTGACTTGATCATTAGACCACCTACAAACAATTTAAATTATCAATCAGTGATCCGAACAACTCATTGCCCATTATGTGTAGTGTAACACTTTAACTCACCTGGAGAGTATGTAACAGTTTTGGTAGGGGATTCAGGTAAAATGGTGCATGCAACATCATTATTAATTGTTTTATAAGGTTGGAAACGTTTATCCTTGGCATCAAGAATATCCTGTAGACGTCCTGATTTTAATAGAACATTATTTCTGATAAAATAATTTTAGAGAATTAGAAAGGTTAGATCATATCGACCTTGTAAAGTAGGACATATATGCCAGCGTGCTTGTCGTCCCATCCAAATTCGCCCAATACTTTTGGTATATTTGGCTCGAGCCAGTTAATATTTTCGAGAATGTATTGCATATAGTCGTTTTTCTTGGTAGCTTTGTAAAGCCAGGATGCTCCCCATATCAACTCATCCTTTAGTCCCACAATTTCAAACAAAAAATCATACATCCACCGTGAATCTATATGTATCATTTGTAAATATCAACAGAAGAGGAGTTGCAGTCTACCTGATATCCACTAAAGTCACAATAGAATGGACATTGTCCGCTTGCACTACTATTATAGGATCCTCGAAATGTATCGGCAAATTTGAAAACCTATTAAAATTTAAAAGGATCAAGCTACTTATTTAATTTTTCTCCACGGTAGAGTATCAAGAATTAGGAAAGGCAATGCATAAAACTAAAGTAGGTAACAAATTAAACTTGTTACCTTAACAATCAATGCAGTCCACTGCAAGAATTATAGTATGGTATATATAGTTAACCATGTTAGATGGAAATTAACACACTTGCGTGGTTTTACAGATGCCAATATGATTGAAAAGGAAGCAGAAAAATGAAGTAAAAGGTAGTTATTATACCCTAATTGCTCTGTTTAGAAGCCGGTCAGAATACTGTTTATCGGACTTCCGAAACGCTATAGAAGCAGCAGCTAAAGCAGCTGCAGTTTCAGCAGAAACCTCAGAACCAGGCCTTTGAGTATCTATAGAATAAACCGTTCGTGGAGTGTCCATGTCTTCAGGCCTTTCCCAGCAGGCATGATCAGCATTAGGATCACCGACACCCACATACATCGTATTTGGGTCATTTGTAGCTTTTAAGAGGTAATCTGTACCCCATTTCACAGCTTCTAATGCATATTGTAGTTGTTCTCCCATCAAACCTCCGAATTCAATCGTATTCCATGATAAAATTGTTGTTGTGAATGCCATTGGAAACCCGTATTTTACATTGTCCCCTGCATCGTAGTATCCACCAACTAAATCTACCTAAAATCGATAGGCATTTATCATTAAAACTAATAATATATGCTGTTTATGTATGTACACATTTCTTGTTGTGTGATGTATGTTTTGAAGAATTATAATATTGGTACATACACCGGCATCAAGGCCATCCGTAAGGGCAGAATCCTTCCGCCAAGTCATTCGTTGAGATTTCGGAAGCTTTCCAGCCCTCTGACCATCAAAGAAAATTATACTCTTCCAAAGTGCTTCATAATATTTTTTATTTTGATTTAAACTTGCTTCTTCATGAATGTGATTTGAAACATCACCTATTGATCTCATATTCATGCTTGTTCCCCATCCTCCGATGAAGATAGTTAACACCAATACCAAGGAAAAAGGAGAACTAGTAAACATTAGTTTTCTATTTTCGTTTTACCCACCCACAAAGCTAACAATAGTGGTTTAATTCATACATATACATATACATATATACATATATATATATATATATATATATATATATATATATATATATATATATATATATATATGTAGATAATGATTGACGAAAAGACTAATAATCTTTAATATCTTTCCATTTTACAACTGAAATCTAAGGAAATTAAAGATTCTCTCATTAGTTAACATTCATTGTAAATGTTCTTAATTGAGATATATATACATAAATATCAGAATAATTGCATTTAATGATATATTTAGAATGACTTATGTATAAGCATTTCTCACGTATCCTTTGCAAATGTTATATTGCATGTGAAAGTAGGATCATCAGATACATCATCTCTATTAGAGTGGAAAAAAGAATGGGATGTGTTGAAGATAACGGAATGTAATAAATGTCAAACGTTGAAGATAATGGAATGTAATAAATGGCAAAGAATATGATGAAGAATAATATTGGTTAATACATGTTGAAGATAATGGAATGTAATAAATGCCAGAGCATATGCTGAAGAATAAACAATATGCCAGAGAATATGCTAAAGAATAATATTGGTTTCTATCATTTATTTAGTGTATAAATAGAAGCCATGTAATAGAAAAATATATATTAAAATTCAGTAAAGATGTAGCTCTTTAATTTATATTCATCTTCTCTTCTTCTCATCTCTTTCTTATTTATTTTTTATTCTTCGTCGGTTAGTTTTATGTTTCGATTAGTTATTTCAACATGGTATCAGGGCCGGTTGTTGTCGCGTATCTGTTATTTGCATTTAGATAAAGTTATCATCTATTTGTGGATCTGTTATCTTTTATTTTTCTCTTATTGTTCTTACTGTATTTTGTTGTTTCTTCTTTGTTGGTTTTGAGATTTTTTTACTTGTTGGTGGTGATTGAAATAGATGATTGTTGTTGGTGAGTTTAAGATCTGTTATTTGTTGTAGTAGATGAGCATTGTTGGTAATTTTGAGATTTGTTATTTGTTGTTGAGTAAAAAAAGAAGAAGAAAAAAGAAGCGGTGTTGCTGAGTTGTTGACAGGACTTTTTTTAGACTGAGGAAGAGTGACTGTTGTTTGGTGTGGCCGTATGATGACTGTTGTTTAGTGTAGAGGACTGTTGTTTAGTGAAGAGGAAGTGTGATAGAGTGATTGGTTTGTGTGATGGATGTTGTTTTGTTGTGGTCAAGATTAAAGAATTTTGGTATGGTGTTTGTGAATATGAGTGAGTTGTAATTGTGCGTGTTTTGTCGTTGTGGTGTTGATTGAAGTGAAGTGTTTTGTGGCTGGAGTAAGCAATGAGTATGTGTATGAAGTAGTTGTTGGCAGTTAGGTGAAGGCTGCGTTGCTTTGTAATTTCCGGCAATGTTGTTAACAGTAGTGTGGGAAGAAGATGAGGTTGGAAACTGCAAGTTGTTCTCGGAGGTTAGTTGTATTTGTGGTAGGAGTATGAAATGGTTGGGTTGATTGAGTTTTTAGAGAGTAACATTAGTTTGAAGATGTTTATTGTTTGTTTGATGTCTATATCGGTAACCCTGTTTATTAGAAGGACAATTGACGTTGACTGAAGGTGGTAGGTGGTACTATAAGGTATGTTTGGAGGATGCAAACATATGTTGATTCATCCCTATTGATTTGGTTTTGGTTTTAGTTTTGTTTTCATTTGATATGTTTGGGGAATGCAAACATATGCAAACTCATCTCATTTTTTTTTTTTTATTTGTATGTTTGGGGGATGCAAACATACAAACACATCAGGGATCAGTTTTGTCATTTGACCGCTTAGATCTTTTGCATATCGGTGAGATTGAAGATTGTTGTTGGGTATTTGGTGCTTGAAGTTTGGTGTTACTCTCTAACAATATTGAAATGGTTTCGCGATCTTGCTACTCTTTAATTTGCAGCTTCTATTTGGCAAACTCATGATTTTTCACATTGCGAGTTTGAGGGGGGATGTTGAAGATAATGGAATGTAATAAATGCCAAATGTTGAAGATAATTGAATGTAATAAATGGCAAAGAATATGCTGAAGAATAATATTGGTTAATACATGTTGAAGATAATGGAATCTAATAAATGCCAGAGAATATGTCGAAAAAAAAACAATGTGCCAGAGAATATGTTAAAGAATAATATTGGTTTCTGTCATTTATTTAGTTTATAAATAGAAGCCATGTAATAAAAAAAAAAAAAAATTAAAATTCAGTATAGATGTAGCTCCTTAATTTATATTCATCTTCTCTTCTTCTCATCTCTTTCTTATTTATTTTTTATTCTTCGTCGGTTGGTTTTATGTTTCGATTAGTTATTTCAACAGAACCAGTGGTTCCTGTAAAAAAAAATTTTGAAAGTTGATGAAAACAATCCAATCCAACCGGCCCAATGTTTTTGATAATTTTTTGCGTGTACCTCGCCGCAACAAATAATTGAAGTACTTTAGAATCCTTGGAGAATTTATTTGTTTTCAGATTTCCGACACCTGTTATATTAATTATTTTGTAAGTACAATCATTGTATCTAAACCCTGAATTTATCAAAACTGAGCAACCTCCCCCACGTAACGCAACCTTCCAATAAAAGCTTGTACTTACCGTATTCTTCTCGGAGACAATCAACTGAAGTCGTATAAAATTATACACCCATCCATAGCCTTTCAATCATCCCACATAGCCCCTTCCCTTTCTATCTTAGCGTGACAGCTTATGGTTAGGGATATTATGGTAATCGTTCCATTATCAATCTATTAATAGTCAATTTCGAGATAAGCTAGTGTAATACATTTTTTTATTAAATTCATTATTTAGTTTTCTGAATCACGCTTTCTTTCTTCTTCTTCATTTTTTTTTTTTTTTTTTTTTTTGAAGTACTTTAACATGTAAGTTTTAAATAGTATATAACATACTACATAACAAGTTGGTACGACCTCGCAAGACGAAGATCGAATCCATGATCTCTTACACTGTCTAAGTGTTCTAATCCATTTGGACAAAGATTTATCAATTTTTCTTTATATAAAGTGGATAAATTAGTAAGAATATAACAATAACTTTTATCAATATAGAAATTTCATACGATGAATTTGAGTTGTCATTTGTATTATTTTCTTCTAGAGTGGAAATTTTTCAAAAATAGAAATCAAATGTAATTATAATGGTATGTAGAAAAAGGACTTCAAATCCTATATCTTCCAACATAGATGCCTCCATCGTTAGAGTTTTTAAGATTACTACACAATTAGATTTTAGAAGAGAGAAGAAGAAAACATGAATAACAGATGAATTCCTCCAAACAAACTTTTATTAATCCACTAATTGATTATAGAGAAAAACATAAAATTGAGAAGATATCTCAATCCTTGCAAACAAAAACTAGTTTTTTTCCCCTTCCTCGTACAAATAAATTTATTTCTAAAGAGATGTTTATATAGGCAAATAGAAAGAATAGATCGATACCCAATTGGGCCCTAAAATATCTCAAAATAAATCTTTCTATAAAACTTGGTCAAAATAAGACCACGCCGGCTCAAACGTTTGACTTAGACGGTCAGACGTCTGACCTAGACTCTGGGGAAACAATTCCCTAACAACTCAGACGTCTGATCTGATGTCTCAGACGTCTTACCACCTGCTCTGTTCATTTTCTGCCTCTTTCAGCAGCAACTTCTAATATCTCGAGTCATCGGACTTCAAATCTCCATCTTCAACATCCATTAGTTAAATATCACAAATCACAACATTCCATCTTAATATATAATCACATCAACACTCCTACAAACACCAATCTTAAAACAAACCTAAAAAATCGCCTACCAATGATGCATCTCCCTCATGAGATACACCATACAAAAATTGATCTCAAAATTATCTATAATACCACAATGGCCTCCATGTAGGCTTTGCGGCTTTACGTTGCTGGCTCCACCTTGATTCAGATGAACTTGCCTCTCCTAATCCGGTTTGAGGACTCATAACATTCTCTACCGTTTTTTAAAGAAATTTATATATGTTATTATTTCCCCGTCTTGCGCGCAGAAGCTCTTTATTACCCTTTGAACCCTTGTGACTCCACCTCTAGTCGAAAGATTGCAGCCCTTTTGTTCTAATTGTCCTATTGAAGCAAGATTCTTCTTAATTTCTGTGATGTACCTAACTTTTGTTAGCTTCACCACCTTCCATCTTTCATCTTCAACTGAACCAAACCTATGCATTTAACATGCAAATCTTGACCATCGACAAATTCCACTTTACCAGTTTGTTCTTCATAATCAATAAATACTTTCTTTTGATGGCACACGTAAAAACAAGCTTCTGAATCAAGTATCTTGCTTTTGCCTTCAGTAACACATAAAACATTGCCCTCAAGTTCCTCACCAAGATTCACCTCATTATCATTATTATTTTGTTCATTCGACTCTTCTTCCAATGCCTTCATCTTCTCCTTATCCGTTTTAAGCTTATGACACAATTTCAGTTGATGATCAGGTTTGTCATAGTAAAAACAAATGTATTTCTTTTTTATGTCTGGTCTATTCGATTGTCTTTCCATATTTCGATCATTAACCCTCTTTGCAATAAAATCATTTTCAATTGGAGTTTCAATTTCTATTGTCTCCTTAACTTTTCTTCCATAAGGCTCTTCTCCGTATCTCCTCATTAAGCAAGCTACTAACCACTGACCCCAATGAAATAACGCCATCCGAATTTGAGCTATTCAGTGCAGCCACAAGTGTTTACCAATTCTCTGGTAATGAACTCATCATCATTAAAGCTTATGTTTTATCATCCACTTTGAAATTCACGACAACCTATTGATTCACAATTTCCTAAAAATCATTAACATGCTCTCTAATTGATTCACCTTCCTTAAGCTTCAGATTTACCAATCTTCTCATAAGAAGAGCCTTATTTGTTGCTGAGTTTTTTGCATAAACTCATTCCAATTTCTTCTATATTGCATAAGCAGATGTTTCATTAGCAACAATATGAAACACTAAATTATCCAAAAAACATCGAATAGACGCACTTCTTATCCAAAGTCTTCCATTTTGCTTTAGATAAATTGCTAGGTTTTTCCTCATTATCCTCTAATGGTTGATTAAGATCATTAAGATAAAGAAAATCTTCCATCTTTGCCCTTCATAATCCCTAATTTCTTCCATTAAGCTTTTCCACAATTTATGTTATCTATATTCAAACGTTCTTCAAAAAAATTGTGTAGAAGGCTCCGATACTAATTGTTAGAGTTTCTTAGGATTACTACACAAGTAGATTTTAGGAGAGAGAATAAAAAAATAATAACAAACGAATTCCTCTAAACAAACGTTTATTAATTCACTGATTGATTACAAAGAAAGACCTAAAATTTAGAAGATATCTCAATCCCTAAAAACAAAAACAAGTTTTTCTCCCTAACTCGTACAAATAAATCTATCTCTAAAGAGATGTTTATATAGACAAATAGAAAGAATATGACAGTACCCAATTGGGCCCTAAAATATCTCAAAATAAATCTTTCCATAAAACTTGGTCAAAATAAGACCATGTCGGCTCAGATGTTTGACCTGGACGGTCAGACGTATGACCAAACTCTCGGGAAACAATTCCCTGACAACTCAGACATCTAACTTGATGCCTCAGACGTCTGACCTGATGCCTCAAATGTCTGACTACTTGATATATCCACTTTCTGCCTCTTCCAGCTGCAACTTCCAATATCTCGAGTTACCGATTTTCAAATCTCCATCTCCAACACCCATGTGTTAAATAGCACAAATTACAACACCATCCACATATAGTAAAAGCTATTATTTCCATTAGTCAAATTAATAATTAATTTGATTATTAATCAACCATAAACATTGAAGATCGAATAAAGGCATGTGAGACATGACTTTTAGAGACATAGAAATTGGACCACTAAACAATTAGAAGATACTCCAATTAGGTTAATATCGGGTCGATACATCTGTATGTGGATATGATTTGTTGCATTCGAAATCATTTTCGAATATCGAATATTTACCTTCGCGGAGATGGAAAAATTTCATATAATTATCATAACCGTCAACGATCATTAAACCAAAGTCATAAATAGTAATATTTTTTGTCAAGCTTGTTCCACAACTAGAAAGACCCTAAATTGCGACAAACGCTAGCGACAAACTAAAATAAGCAATCGTCGCTAAATGACACTAATCGATACCAAACTCTGGATAACCTGCGAACCCAGCCAAAATATTTCACTTCCCCCTCCCTTTTCAGGAAACAAACTCGCAAAAGCCAAAAAAAACCCTCTACCCCACCATCATTGACAGCCACTCTAGCTCCACAAGCGACTGCCGTCACTAATTGTATCCTCGCTGTAGCCTTACTTTTCCTTGCTCCGCCCCTTTTCTTCCAACAAAGTATAATTTTTGATCTTTTGATTAACTTGTATTGAATTGTTAATTACCTTGATTGTGTGTATGTATATATTAATAAACTATTGTTTGATGATAATCATAAATTATTACTTAATTTTGGAATATGGTTAAAATTCTAAGTTTGAAAATTAGTTGATTATCGATTAAACATTTAATATAACTGTTAACTTTAAAACATATTTTAAAGAGTGATAATCATGTAAGTTGATTATTTTGACATCTCCTGGGACTACATTACCGAAAACTGCAGACGCATAAATTTTTCATGATTTTGATTTATGTTTTTTTAGTAAGCATACATTTGTAAAAGCAGTGGCTGACTATTACAGAAATATTATTGCTTTGGAACCTTCTAGATTCATGGTGCATGTGGGTCTGTATCCATGTTACGTCTGGCCCGTTTTCGGCCTAATGTAAAAGGTAAAAGGAAAAATATAACTAAAAAAATATCAAGTCTCAGTTTAGCTTCTCAATTAAGGAATTTAACCATAGTTTTAACTAATATAACCCTAAGTTAACAATTATATGAAATTTAAAATACGTTTTAAATTTTATAGTTAAGTTAAAAAAGTAAAAAAATACTATACTAAAATTGATTTTGTCAAAAAATTAGAAATGAATTTAACAATGACAAATACTACACTTAAATCGATTTTCTTCAATCTGTAAAAATGAACTCAATAAAAGCAAACATCCTACTAAATTCATTTTTTCTTTAAGAAAACAAAATTATTATAATAATAGAAAATATTGTACTGAAATATTTCATAAACAGTTCATAAATAAATATAATAACAATGAATATTCTAGTGAAATCGATTTTCTAAAAAGATAAAAGTTAAATATACAAATCAAATATATTTCTAAAGTTGATTTCTAAAAAAAATAAGCAATGATTATCATAAAAATAAATATTATTATAAAAATGAGTTTTGAAAATGTTAAGAAATGAATATTAGAGGAACTAATATTCTAGTCAAGTAGTTTAAAAAATTCAAGAAATGAATATACAAGGATAAATATCCTACTAAATTTATTTTTCTTACAAAAATTAAAATGATTATAACAATACAAAATACTATAATGAAATCGATTTTGTAAATCGTTCAAAAATTAATATAATAACAAATTATAGTAAAATTGATTTTTTGATAAGGTAAAAAATAAATATACAAGATCAAATATTCTTCTAAAACGATTAGACAAAAGGTGGTGCGTATAAGAGAAATAAAGTGAAGTGCTGTCGAGTTATAACAATGTAGTGTATAAAGCCTTAATCCTAAAACACTTTACTCTATTGTTAGAATACAACAACAAAAATATACCCCTTGAATGCAACTAATGCGTAGAAGAGAAATGTAGCAAAGTGCTATCAAAATTTGACAAAAGTGTGGTATGTAAAGCCTTTAAACCCAACAGGCTTTACTAACATATATACATGTTAGTGAAATTACTAACATGTAATTTAAATAGGAACAATGTTCGATTATTATGTCGACCATAGTTGGAAACCATACGCAGTTAAATACATTTGCTTAAATCTGTTTTGTATCGAACTATTATTTATGGGATCATCGTGGATAACTTTTTGCACCTAGAAGTAAATTCTGTAGTATCTGAGGTCGATTTTGTCACAATGAGTCCAATATAAGACTTGGTAAAAAAATGCAGCACAATCACTGTTCCCTGCCGTTTAAATTGAAGGGCGTCAATATGTAAGAAGAACCTAATGTAGTAGTGATTTTTTATACTTTTTGAATTCTGCTAAGGGGGCATTGTAGGTTGGTCGTAAAGGTGGTACATAATTATTAATAACCACTGAATACATCATTATGAAATCAAAATTAAAACTTACGAAAGTTGAATATATGGCGACTGTACAAGATGCAAAAGGACATATATCACCCAATAATCCAATGTCTGATAGTCATTATAAAGTGAAAACACTGATGTCGGCTTTCAGTCTGCTGCACCAAAAGATAGATACTTGTATAAATGGTTGTATGATGTTATTGAATAGTTGATATTAATCTAAAAAATTGCAAAATATGTGGTGAAGAAAGATACAAACCATGAAAAAAGAAAGGAAATGAAGTTACATACAAGAGAATACATTATTTACCCTTCACTCCTAGATTGCAACAGTTATATGCATCGTCAATCATTGCATGTCATTTGCGGTGATACTGTGTGAGAACACTAAAAGATGAAAATTTAACACATCCATCAGATGGAGAAGCATAGAAATATATTTTTTAGGATGTATCCTACATTTTCCGTAGAGAACCGTAACATCAATCTTGGTTTACGTACACATAGGTTTTCACCATTCTCTTAGTTTGGCAATTAATATTTATCTTTTCTATTACCGTTACTCCTTATAATTTACCTTCGTAGAGACATATGAAAACTCCATAATATTTATCACTATTGTCGTTCCTTCCCTTGATGACCAACACAAGGCATCAATGTTTATCTACAACAATTCATTCTAGATGGTCGATAAGTCCCCATGTGTGATGAAAAGCATTCTTAATTTTTTTTCTATTTCACAATCGATAAATGTGAAATTGAATATTAAATGTGTAAATTTACCGTTCGCTATTGAAGGAGAGATACAAGGTGGAGGTCTCTCAAGTGGCGCAGTCCACCAATCATGAACTGACCTTAGAGGAATGCAATTATATCTGAGACGCTATTACTGGCCCGCCAACTCGAAATAGGTGGTACAGATTTAGAAATATGGAGGGAAAGTGTTTTATTAACTGAGTTATAAATTTTATGTAATCCTAAATCTTAAATTAAAACTCCTAATAGAATAAATTACAAGTAGCGACGACCCAGGCCAGTTATATGAGATCCCAACAGGAGGAGCAAAACTAGATAACTATACTCCTTCAGTAGATGACCGAGTTTTAGGATCGACAGATGAGTGGATTAACTGTCATGCTTGATGAGCGGATCACCACATATCTATCCAAGCATGTGAGGATGCCTGTGGATCAGGATAGGTCAAGGATGGGGATGATAATGAGGATGATGGTACCGACTAGTAGGTACTAGTTTTTATGCCATTTTGTAAATATCAACATATGTTATTGGATGTATTTTTGGTACATACGAGTTGTTGTGGATATTTCGGTTTGGTTTATGAATGTAGTATTTTTTGTGGTATGTATGTCATTCTGTGGTATATTAGTTTTATTTTTGAAATTTATATGGATATGCGTTCTGGAGTTGAATATATATGGGATGCGGGATAATTAGATGTAGAAATATGTAATTGAGTGTATAAGAGTTGTGGAATGATTTGATATGACTAGCATGATTACTGCGTTGCTGGATGACAACAAGCTGAATTGCAGAGTAACAAATTTAGTTTGACCACGACTAGGGATTGTTGATATCGGGTTATAGGTCATGTATGGTGTTGGTTGGAGATGGCTAGTATCCGTTTATGGTCGTCACTATCAACAACCTTTCTAGGAATGTTGGTTATAAAAGCGTGGAAGATAGAAAAATAACACAATAATATGCACTAAATGGTTATAATTTCATTATATCAAAATTGTAAATTTGGGCCGCCAATATGCATATAATACAAGTTTTGCAAAACAACGAATATATACAAGATGAACGACATTATTGATTGTGAAAACCACCCATCTTTGGAGGGGTAGGACAACCCAGCCTACACCGTAAACTTTGCAGTTTAGCTTACCCACTCAAACCTCTCTAAACCGTGTTAATTTTACTTAGGGTAGGTGCTCAAGGCAGACTTTGAACTTTCGACCTCTTATTGGGAAGAAGCATGTCTTTCCATTTAGCCACTAAAGAGGGCAACTAACAGACACACACACACACACATATACATATATAGATATTTGTGTGTGTATAATATTACTAACATAATCATAACATGAAAAACTATAGTGTTTATGAAAATCAAACGAATAATTTTTTGATTTGAATGTCTTCATTTCCGCTTTTATATGTATTCTTTCGTTTATCAAATATTTATCTGTTTTTCGAATATATTTATAAATATAATTTGAATTTTTTTGGGTGTCCATTGACGTGTTTACTTATTATACAATAGGAATCCTCATGTAAATTGCAATTTGAAAGGATGTTCTTTAAATTTTCCCAACTATTAAACATTATTCTAATTTTCAACAATCTCCATAATTTAATTGATACAAGGATAAATTTATAATTTCCAGTGTTAAATCTTCATTTTTTAATTCATGGTGATTCAAATTTAAAGATTCGAGTATAGTTTTTTAATTCTATCTTCTAAATACAATTATGTAATAGGGAACTTTTGTAAAATACATTTTTTAGGTTTTAAAATAGAAAGCTATATGTTATAAGAAATGAATTTTGAAAAACACCATTGTTTTTTTTTTCCGATCAAATTGTAGATAATTATAGTTTAAAATGTGCAAATATTTATAGCTTCAACGACATATTTGCAATAATAACTACAAATATCTACATTTTTTCAAAAATATGTTTTAGCGTTATGCGATAAATTTTAGATTTAATTTTGTAAAACGCCGAATTAGCTTTAATGAAAATAATTTTAGGGATATAATGTAAAACATGTGGATTTTTTCCCCTCATATCAAACCACGAAATTGAACGGATCCAAATTTCCACTTTGTAAAATACACATTTGTCATGGCCTTTGTGCTGAATCCAAAACGAAGAGAGAACGAATTTACTTAAGAGCAAAAAATATTAAGAACTAACTACTATTTTCAAGGCTAGCAAATTTTTATTTTTGAGACTACTTACTTCCCCTTCTCGTGCCACGTCAAATGAAATAAAATCGTACTTATTTCCCCATCTATGCCATGTACAACGAAATAAAATTTTGAAGTTTGTACTCGATACCTTTACTTCTAGCATGGTATAAAACAAAGGATTGTACTTAATAGGATCACATTTTGTAATAGATTTGAGTACTATAATTTCATGATGTAACGTTATAAGATAAATATGAATTTTTTTGTACGAATCCGATAAATATTAGGAAGTGCCTTAATCTCGAGTATTTTTGAAATTACCTTACATAAAATCATAGTCTAAAAGTTTGGATTTATCATGTCCCGTTTTGTATTCAAATAGTGTGTAAAATACATACACATACATACATACATATATATATATATATATATATATATATATATATATATATATATATATATATGAATGTATGTAATAGAATTTTATCAAAAACTTGCGTTAAGTATCAAATTAATCAGACTATAATTAACCTCTATTTATATCTTTAACCACGTTTTTCCCCCTTAACCCCCTTCTCTAATCTTTCTTCCTCCAAGCAAAGTCCCGCTACTCCACCATTACCGTAATACACCCGATCTCCTCTCCTCCATTTCTTCACGAGATTACAGACCGATTTCAGCAAAATACTCCTCTTCCCGAACTCATCTTCTCCATCCCTTCAATGCCAAAGCCGAACTCCTCCTTTGAAGTGCGACTTCAGGCCATCCCAGAGCCTCAACATTGACCCGCGTCAGCTTATTTCCACCGAACACCCCCAAAAAATGCATATTGAAGCTAAATGATGCTACGAACCCAAATAAATTATCCACAAGTTTATTTAAAGCTCTAATATCCCCATGCCCTAAACCCTAGATGCGCTATACATTTTTGCAGCGAAACGAAAAGGGCTCGATCCCCTTTAAAACTCACGTAGGATTGTAGAGAAACACTCCAACATCACAAATATATTTGTTTTGAGATTTATAGGATTTCATTTCAATTCCTATGATTTTTCCAAAGATGTATTTCTCACGTTTATTTCTTTGTGGTGGCGGTGAGCTTAGTTGACTACGGGAGATGAAATGCTAGGGTTAGAAAGGTAGGGTGATATTTACAGGGAAGCTTAATATTTTTTGTTTGATTTTATATTTCCTTTTATTCGATCGTTACCTCCGCTCGTCGTTTAAAAATTCGTACGGGTACATATGATATTTGATTTCAATGAAAACGGACATGCAGCTATGTTTCGACATTACAGACCCAAAGAAACATCGTCGAATTCCGAGTCTGTTTGCTCACACAACGTATTTTTGTAAATTCAAATTATTGATCGATTCACATTTTAATTCTACACGATCACAAAACAATTTCGATTGGCGTGAAATTTGAAATATAACAATAATTCATTATTATGGATTTAATAAATTCGTTTCGTTGAAAATGGAGGTCGTATGGAAAATGGTTATTTCTAAAGCTTAAATAAAACCAATAAAATATTAATAAAATAAAAAACAATTCAATTTAATAATAATAGATTAATATTATTTTATGTTTTCAAATAAAATATCATATAAATCCAAAATAAACATACTTGGGTTTATAACTCGATGTTTTATCAAAATCCAGGTTAAATTGATATTCAAATTTATAATAAATTCTTTTATTTTATTTAATATATGGTTATATATTATAAATGATTCCATAGTGATTTTTTGAAAGTTTGGACATAACTCACAATCTATAAAACTAAATCTCGATTTTTCATTTTCCTAGAAAGATATAGTTAAATAGATTCTAACATTTCTTGTTTCAACGAATTCTGACTTGTATTGAATTCTGTACATTCATTTAAAGCTCAAACGTGATATTAAGAACTATCGTACCGTTGCGAGCCCATTTTTAATTATATACGTTCAAATCTTAAATAAATTAAATTTCGAGTTGTTAATTCTTAAAATAAATTTTTTTAAATATTTAATATCCATTAAATATTTCTTAATAAATTCTGGGTTGTTACATTTCCACTCGTAGAGATTTGCAGAAGAGATTAACGGAAAACTGGTATAAAATATCTCAAAAATCTAGACTATCATCCTTCGATGAAATGAACTGCAACTTCTCCTAATATATATATATATATATATATATATATATGTGTGTGTGTGTGTGTGTGTGTGTGTGTGTGTGTGTATGTATGTGTGTGTGTGTGTGTGTGTGTGTGTATATATATAAGAGAATCAAAGTTTATAATCTCGTATATATATAACTTAATTTCAGAGTTTACACATAAGAATTCAGATCCAGGGAGGTAGAAGTTTAGATCTAGGAAGATAGGATTTAGAAGAAGCATCTGACCTGAGGTCCGAAATTAAGAAATGGCTAAATAAAGTGGAGGCGCAAGAATGAAATGTGGAATAGGGTTAGGAAGAAGCTAGGGTGTTTGCTTATATAGTTGCAAGTGTTAACAAAGACCGTAGGATCTATTAGATTGAATCCAGATAATCTGTGTTTGTAAATAATATAATAACCACTGCAACAGCATGCCTTCTCCACCCATTTTACTCAAGAGCCATCGACACCCTCCTAGAAGGGCGGTCGACACCAGTGGTCGACGTCCCCTAACGAAGCTATTGACCACTCTTGTAAAGGCCTACAAATCCGTGCCATTTGATTCCACTGAATACAACTCGCGTCCAACTCAAACTGCACGAAAATACGATTCTTTAATAGAAAGAGGTTAGAGGGTGAGAAATAGAAAGATAGAAAATTAGAATAGAAGAAAATAGATAAGGGATAGAACTAAACAACAACATAGAATCTCACAATTGCAGCGCAATAAGATATATAATATATATGCATATAATCACCTTTGGAATAATTCCGTCTCCACGTGCGCCTCCTCGCCAGTACTCTAACGCTACCTATCTCCTCCTTACCATTCACTTGTAGCATTGTCGACCACAAAACCTATGCGTGCTATGAAAAAGAGGCCGAATTAAAAACTCCATCACCCATATTCCAAGTGTTTGAGCATGAAGCATCCACTATCATCAGCTCCATGGATTAAAGAGTGGTTGTTTTCACTTTTTTTTTTTTGAATTTATTGTAGTATTCGAAGAATATATAAGTCCGCCCTTTTTTTGCTTGGAACGAACTGTTCGTTCCTAAGAAGAAACAAAGGCAAAATGGATATATATATATATATATATATATATATGTGTGTGTGTGCGTGTGTGTGTGTGTGTGTGTGTGTGTGTGTGCGTGTGTGTGCGTGTGTGTGATTTTTATATTTTATTGTATTCAGCCACATTCTTAACTGATCAAGTCATGTGTGCAGAATATAGGGTAGGGTTCAGATGAGTATGTTGCATGGGAATGATTTGTGACTAAGGATATTTTCACTATTTTTATTATTATATTTATATGAAACTTGCGTGCCAAATTTCATGTTAAAATAACCCTATACGACTCTCGATCGCCATGAAACTAGTAATCTTGTAATAACTTAATATTCCAGGCACGATGGAACTGGTTTAATAGAATTCCGAGATAGTTTGTAAAATTTCCTTTATAATTTCACAACGTGAATTGATACTTGTTTATATTGCGTGATATCACAAAATAAATCCAATTGGTTTGAAACTTGAAATCCTACAATAATTAATTATTATGGATTTAATAAAATTAGTTTCGTTGAAATCTGAGGTCGTTTGAAAATTGGTTATTCTTAAATTCCATACAAAATTGATAAAACGATTAAATAAAAATCAAGGCGTTTACCATTCGCACGATCAAACGGTAAGCCCAGTCGATACGAAAATCGAAATCCTATAATTATGGGTGGGCATAAACTGCAACGAAATACGGAAACCGCCCAGACAGAACCGCAAAAATAATGCGGAAAACCACACTGAATCCTCTCTCTAAAGCAAATGACCCGAACCGAACCGACCCACAATGATACATGATTAGATTGTGGTTTGAACTGTTGACCAAACCGTAGTAAAACAAACCGAACCGAATACCATCTTTAATAATCTTATGATAAAAATATAACAAATTCCTATCTATTTTTTTGTGTTAAAGATGCATATTTTATTTTCAACGTACGTTGTTGTTATATTAGTAATAATCGTTATCACAAAAGAAAAAAATTATTGTTTCATTATAATAGTTTCCATTTTTTAACTAATAACAGTTATAATATTATTTGAGTTGTCTTAATTAATGTTTATAAATTAATTAGCATTGATGCTTGGTTAATTTTTTTCATTAGCTTGAAACTGAAGTATTCATACAACTAGAAACCAATCTTTCAATTCAGGATTACACTAAGTGTTTTAAGCTTCAAGTGACAATATCACACAATTATAAATTAATTGTTGATATAAGTAATTATCTTATTTGATATTTAATACGGGTTCAAACAGAACCAAACCAAAACCGGACCATATTACAATAAAACTGAACCGTAATCGAACCGTTTGAACGATTAGCATAATGGTTTGTATTTTTGATCGACCGTTTAATGCGGTGCGGAAGCGGTTTGGACTCCAAACTGCTCCAAACCGAACCGCGTCCACCCCTATCTATAATAACTTACTAATAAGAATCCAATGGCACAAGTTTCATCGCATTCCGAGACTGTTCTACGCTATTTTAGACATCAAAATACCTATCTCCAAATATAACGAACTATATATATATCCTGATTCCAAACATCAATACGAATTGAATGGAACAAGTTCGCGTCTTAATTCGATTATTAGCTCAAGTTATTTACAAAATTTTCCTACTCAAATTAATTTCATTTAGTTAATCGCTACACAAACTAGTTGCGCGTTTGTGTCTACCAAAGTCACATACGATATCGGATCGCCATGAAAATTATTTTCTCATAATAGTTATACATTACGGATCCAATGAAACTAATTTCATTGAAATCCGACTATTTTAGAATTGGCTATTATTAACTAGATTAAATTAATATAAAATTCTCATTTTCACCAAGTCAACATTAAACTAAAATTTAAAACTCTATCAATTTCTACTATATTCCAATAGCATATATAACTATTTGGAAACCATTTTGATTAAATTCCAGGTTATAATGATACTCCATTTATTAAAAATCTTATTTATTTTATTAAATAAATCTTTATGGTTTACAAACGATTCCATAGCTACTTTCTAAAAATTTGATTTTGACATAACTCAAAATCTATTATATGAAATCTGGATTTTTCTCTTTAATTATAAAATTATACTCAAACGGATTTGGACAATTCTTGTTTCAAAGAATTTTGACTTATATTGGATTCTGTATATTCAATTAAAGTTCAAAACGTAATATAACGAAATACCACAACGTTACGAGCTCGTTTTAAATTATATATAAATTATACGTTCAACTTTGTTTAATTAATAAAATGGAAACCCTTTTATATTTTCAAATTAACATTTAAAACCATTTTAAATGTTCAATCTTTGACGGTTAAAAATCTGGAACTCATATATCAACACATATACAAGAAATACGATTCATTATAGATTAATTCATATAAGATGGATCTTTTTCTACAACGCATGTAGTGTCAATGGTCATCCGCCTCAGTGGTGGGTATATACAATCATAAACCAAGTGATCAAGCAATAAATCATCCAAAACTACCAATCAGATATATAAATATGTAAATAAAAGTCAATACTATTATATGGTACAATAATATATCAAAATGCATGAGTTAAACTCACCATCCATTCCAAACGACGACTTTACGTTGTTTTGACCTAATTTCAAACAAGAGTTTGAAATTAGTTAAAATTCCAAACTATTCAAAATTCCTTCAATCCACTGTGTATGCATAGTATTCACTCATATGTACACAATGCAACTGACAGCGTGTCAATCTGATATAGTATGAACTAGATATCACGATTACAAGTAAATAAGAGACTAAAACCTAATTAACCTTTCCTTTACCCCTAGCACGTGACTTCTTCCCCAAATCCTTTCTTCTTCTTTTTTAAAACCATGCATCCTTCCCCTTCTACATAGCATGCACACCAAGCATTTACACGGAGCAAGACACCTCCATTTGACGAACGAACTCCACCAAGCCACGAACTCAACTTGCTCATCACCACTACCTTATGTCCGACATCCCCGATCAATATCTATCCTCTTTCCTTAATAACCATTTCTCTATAGTCGCAATTTTCTAGAGACCACCCTACCTTGTTAGACCATTTCCAGTCGACTTCGTTCATCACTACGCACTCGCCTACACTATCGAACTGGCCTCCAACCTCCCCTAGATCACTACACAACCCAATCCTATACCAACAATAAAAAACCGAGCTCCCCTAAATACTGTCACACCAAAATCAATGCATACCAAAGTGTTGCTCTTAATTATATGGTTCCAATAGATCTGGAGTTGCTTGAATCCGTTAACTATAGATTGAGTTTTAATTGAATGAAATTGTGAAGATGGCAACTTGAATGTTACAAGAGAAGGAAGAAAAGAGGAATAAAAAAGATTTAAAAGTTAAGCTGAATTTGTAGGGAAGATATTTTTGTAGATATTTTGATTATTATATTCACTTAATTTTTGTTGAGTGTTTTAAGCTCGCACAACATCATAACAAACCCCATTGCCATGAACTTTGACACTTTGCTGCATTTTAATATTCCAGACTCGATGAAACTGGTTTCGCCGAATTTCAAGACTATTTGCAAAATACTATTTTTACATGTTAATTAAAATCGAGTAAATACCAATTGATTTCCAAACACTTTAATTCTTCGATAATAATTTATTATTATCGTTTCTATTCAACTAGAATTTTACAAAAGCTTCAAATTCAAATTTTTTTTGCAAGGCTAGCGGGTTTGAAGTGGACCCCGACCACGTTTATTAAAACACAAAAAAAAGACATACAAAGGCACCGTGCATACAATGTATGCAAAGAACGCCAAATAGAAATAAAACTACAAACACACATAAAAGGTAGCAATCACAACAAAAGCTGAATCCAACAAGAGGTGAAGTTATTATCAAACAAAACAAGGAAGAGGCAAAGTCCCGCCGAATATAAAGTTTGAAGAAAACCCAAAGATCATACGCCGAAATTAGCTTATCAGTGAAGGCTCTAGAATTTATCTCAATCCATATCATACGTACAACCTTTTTGATGCACAACATGAACCGGATATGTACCTCTTTTCTCTATTTCATCGACATACTGATGAAATGCCATTGCATGACCGAATAACTGTGATGCAGATCAATCCCGAAAAGTTGCATTATTTTCTTCAATATGGCATAGGAATAAGAGCATTCAAAATATAAATGTTCTGCCTTTTCCTCCCCATTTGCGCACAGAAAATAGTTTAAATTCACAATCATTCCCATTTGATTTAGCTTTTTTTAGTTAAGAAAACATCATGAATTGCTTTCCAAAACATCAGATTCTCCTTTGGTAAGGCAAATTTTCTCCAAACTAATTTACTCCACTCACAATTCGGAATTGATTAAATATTAAGCAGAAAGTGATAAACACTTCGAACACTGTGGGCAGCGCCATTCAACGTCACTTTGTTACCAGTCGAGCAAGATATACTGGGAAGATGGGCCTCACAAGTAGCCCTTGCATGAGAATTGGAGAAAAAGGAAGCACAACTTTGGCAATCCATGGAGTGAGTGACCGCTGCATTCCTATTAATGCATGTTTGTGGAATGCAATCGTACCCCAAAACTCTAGAAAGAATAACACCTTTGGCAATCCATTGATCATCCCAGAAGAAAACAGTGCATCTCGCAGTCACGCTATACTGTATAAATGGTAGTAGTTTAGCTCTTAAGTCAAGAATGCATCTCCACGCCCAGCTACACGAGATTGGTTTGTCCATGAGCCAGAATTTCTGATTTTAAATATTGAACTTCCAACACCATTGAACCCACAAACTGTCCTTATAGCAAATAAAGTAATTGAAATGTGTACAAGTAGCTGGTAAATTCCACTGTTGAAGAGATAAAAAAACCTAGCCCTCCCTTATGCCTAGGCAGCTGCATTTTGTGGAAAGAAACAAGAATAGGCTTCCTATTAAAAATGTTTCCAGTCCAAAAGAATCCGAGAAGAGCAAACTAAATCATCAACACAAGCTTTTTGGGCTGAACAAATGCCCTAGCTTAGTACACAGACAACGAAAATTCTATACTGCAAACAAGAATAAGCCTATCCACTTGCGTTAAAAATTTATTAGCCCAGCTACTTAGCGAAGCAGTAATTTTGTTAAACAAAAGAATGCAATTTGCTATGGTAATTTTAGCAGCGCACAGAGGAAGACCAAGGTAGGTGGATCCTTTTTCTAGGGGTTGCATTTGGAGCAGAGAGTTTAGAATGTTAGTTTGTCTCTCATTAATTCCAACAAACATCGCATAAGATTTGTTGGTGCTAAGCTGAAGCCCTATCATAAAATGGAAGAAATTGAGGGTATCAAGAATTGCAATCATTGAGGACATTGTTGGTTTAAAGAAAATCATGATATCATCGGCAAACATAAGCGTGGATATAGAATTGTGCTTACATTTAGGGTGGAACTCAATTAAGCCATGATCATACTTCTCCTTAAATATGGAAGTAAGAAGCTCCATGACGATAATAAAATTCCAAATTTTCTTAATCGATTAAATTCAATATTTAAATCACTATTTCATGATTCAGTTATATTAAATAACCCATATATTCTGAATTCAAGTTATTCAACTGTTGAAATAATCACTTTCATATTAAAATAAATTAAATATTATGATACTAAAAATCCAGCTTATTACATTCTTCATCCCTTAAAAGGACTTCTTCCCGAAATCACAAGTTAGGACGAATGTCACTAAACCCACTAACTTTAGTTCAAATTTCTATTTTTAAAAATCATGCTAAAAATTTCTAAATTCCGAGATAATGGGAAATTTTGGCAGCACCTCCTTTGTACGATTCGATCCCAAAAAATTGCAATTTCAATATATAACACTTTATATCTCATCTCAGTGATGAGACATCCCAACCATGGGGAAACTACATATAAGACACATGTATGGCATGTAATCCGAAATACATACCATTTGTCTGGCAAACAAATCTTTATTAATGAAACGAGAAAACATAAGCATACTAGAAAGATTTTGTTCCATATACCTATTGTTGGAATATTTTGTGAATTTATTAAAAAAATTAAGAATAAATAAAAAACTGAGCCGTTGTAAGTTAATAACGGTAACATATATTTGAGCCATTATTGTAATGCAATTAATGTAATAGAGCCGTTGAAATTCTCTAACGGTAATATATTTACATACATATAAATATATTTATGAGCCATTAATGCATAGAGCCATTGGAAGTTATAAACGGTACTATATTTTGTATCAGTAAATTTATTTTGGAACTGTTACATTTGCATAACAGTTATGGGGGTGTGTGTGTATATATATACATACACATGCATATGATTGATCTGTTACAAAATATAAATAGAATTAACAAATTGCAATGAATGGTAATAAATTAATATTTATTAACATTCATCTCTTTTTTGAAACGTATGCAATTTACATACTGCAAATTTCTTTGAACGTTTCTTTCATTTAATATGGCATTAATTGCAGTCCAATTCTCCTCCCACTAGAATAGCTACAGTTTCTTCTATATAAGAACTTGGTTATAAACCAGGAAATATACAGAACATAGAATACAGAATATAGAAGGAAAAATCTCTCTCTCTTCCTCTTCCACAGAAAGAATTTTTTTTATATTTTTTCTATCTTCTACTCTACCATTCTTTGACAAAAATAGAAAGAAAAATATACATGAGCAGTATTATTTTTAGAGTGCAAACTGAATCAGATTCATATGTGCAAATGATCCGTTATAGAAAGAAAAACAAGGAAGAGGCTATTTTATCCCAGAGGTGGCGGCGAACAGTACGAACTACTTTGCACCTTGAGTAGATTGCCAAATCGTCTTCAAGAAAGTGACCTAGTCCACGACTCAGCTGAACCATTGTTTACAACAATTTGAAGACTTTACCAGAAAAACAATGGCTTCGACTGCAAATCTTGACGATGCTGCCCCATCATACAAATTTCAATTTTCAATGGTCAGCGCTGCGCTTTTCTGATTTAAAGGACCACACTTTAATCACTAGCATTAGAAAAAATTGATGAATGACAGGTCAGTAGAGATGCATCACATAAGCTTTGTAATAGCTTTTGGGATCATCTCCGAAGGTTTGACTTTATATGAATAGTTATATTGCTGTTATAATTGACAATCTGCTCTAAGTTTGAAAAGGATTTGTCTATTATTATTATTTTGGATTACGCATCTATTTGCTAATTTAAAAAAAAAATCAATTAAAAGACTTTTGGAAAACAAAAGTAAAACTTGTAAGTTCTGAAATTGATTGTGGATGGAACAAATTTGTTCATAGAATGATTAAGATTAAAAAACAATATAAGTATAATTATATTGTTAACTAGAAATTATAATGTTATATTCATTCATGTTAAGCTAAAACAACCGTTTTAGAGAACCATGTGAAAGTACTTGTATGATCTATTAAGTTGCATATTAATAGTTTACTAATATGTTAAATTAGTAAAAGGAAAAACTTTTACAAGAAGCATATATTTAGAAATTTGCCCTTCTTGTTTAGAGAATTTTAAATGAGGTAATACATGTTTGTAACTGAACATTTAATTGCATGATAAATGTTATTAAACAGCATTTAATGATATTGTGAATGAGATAGTAATCACATTTGATGGGTCAATAACTTTGTAGTAAAATTCGATCAGTGAGTTTAAAGTTGAAATAAACTTTAAATATTGGTATAAGATTAGCTATTTACATTTGATCATATGTGATAATTTTGGAAGATTACTTTTTATTAGAGAATCTGAATTTCAGATTTATTTTATGTGAGAGCTAATTGACGTAATGAGCTTGTACACAAAATCAGCATCATATTACATTTATTGATGATTGTTCCGATGTCGTTATTTACAACTTATGAACAATAGTAATTAAAGAGAATTTGTTTTGAAAGTGTCATTAGAATAGGCACTATTTGACTGTAAATTTTGGAAAATGTCTTTATTATAGATTGACATTAATTAAGTGCATATTTATTTGGAAAATATCATTAAAATTTTGGCATTATTGAAATGCATATATTTATTTGGAAATGTCAAAATAAATTGACATTAATAGAACACATATATAATTTGAATATGTCATTAAAAATTTTGACGTTAATAGAATGCGTATGTTATTTGAAAATGTCAGTAAGAATTGACATTAATAGAATGCATATATTTGGAAATGTCACTAAATATTTGACATTAATAAAATGTGTATGTTATTTGATAATGCCATTGAGAATTGACATTAATTTGATGAACAAGTTTTTGCATCAAAATATATTGACATACTTTATATGCATAAATTTAGAAAATGTCACTAATAAAAATTGACATTAGTTAAATGCGAATTTAGAAAATGTTATAGGAAATAACATTAATTGTAATGACATTTATTTAATAATGAATGCATACACAATTGAAGAATCATATATTGTGGTTTTTAGTTTGAGAAAAATAGTGGGGGTTTCTATTAATAGTGAGGGTTTCTCTTAATAGTGAGGGTTGCTTTCAACTATTCGAGAATAACATCTATTTAGGTAATAATTTGACTTGCTACTTTCCTGCTTTTGTAACGCCCTAAATAAATGTTAATTTTTCTTAATGATGGATCTAGAAAGAGAAAAAGAAAGGCAAAAGATCTTGGCTTATATTTTTTTTGTTCCTTTACTCTAAAAAAGAATCCCCTAAAACCTCCAAGAGGCCTATCTAATTTAGATGTCAATTCTTTGGCAAGGGGCTATAAATGATGAGTTAGATTCTTTGGAATCTAATAAGACTTGACACTTAGTGAATTTACCACATGGTGTAAATCTAGAAAAATAATGAGTGCTTAAAAAGAAATTAAAATATGATGGCATAATTGATAAATATATTGCCTATTTAATAGGTAAATGATGTAAGATATAATATATAATTTATTGGCATCATTTCTCCTGTAATTGGAACTACATCCATTTGAGCATTACTTCACTTGCATAAATTCAAAATTTAAAAATGGATGTTAAAATTGCATTTTTTTTAGATGATGAATTGAAACAGGAAATTAATATGGGCCAATCTGAATAATTTATAGTTCATGGTCAAGAACGTAAAATTTACGAATTAGATAAATCATTATATGGTTTAAAACTAACACATAAGAAATGGCATGAAAATTTTGATAACTTTATAATCCCACATGGATTTAAAGTTAATGAAAGTGACAAATGCATTTATTATAAATCTGAAAATGACATTTGTACTATTATATGTTTATATGTAGATGACCTATTTTTGGGTCAAACATTCATGCCATAAACATTGTTAAATCCTTACTAAGTGTCAACATCGATATAAAAGATCTAAGTTAGACGAATGGAATCCATGGTATTAAGATTACTAGATTCAAAAAGGACTTTCTTTGGATCAATCTCATTATTTTGAGAAGATTCTAAAGAAATACAATTACTTCGACTGTAAACCTGCATGAACACCATATGATCCTAGTGTGAAGCTATTTAAAAACACTAGTGAAGGGGTATGAGAGCATCATTGACAGCCTTCGGTTTGCCAATGATTGTATTAGACCCGACACTGCCAATGCCGTGGTATTATTATGCAAGTTTATCAGTAGACCTAGTATAAAGCATTAACATGTTATTGAGAGGGTCATGAGATACCTAAAATAAACCATGAGCCTTGGATTACAACTAAAATAAATCATGAACATTGGATTACATTATGAAAAGTTTCCAGCTATACTTGAAGGATATTTCGATGCAGACTGGAATACTTAATCTGATGATTCAAAGGCGACCAGTGGCTATATATATATATATATTGCGTTGCTGGAGTAGTTGTTAATTTGTTGAAAAAAAAATCAAGGAAACATATTATTTTGACTCAATATACTATATAGAGACTGAGATAATAGCACTAGCCACAACTAGTGAAGAAGCAGAGAACTAGAGAAATCTGCAAGTGGAGATCTCCATATGGAAAAACTGACACCGTGGTGTAATCTATTGCGATAGTTCCGCGGCTATTATAAAAATTTCAGAACCGTTATTACAACGGTATAAGACGACAGTCGTAAGTACAATACTGTAAGAGAACATCACATACATAGTGATGAAAATTTGAGGACTATTGAAAGAAGGACAGAACCGATATTACAACGATAAGAAATAACAGTCGTATGCACAGTATTGTTAGAGAACATCACATATGAAGTGATGATAATTTGGCAGATCCTTTGACGAAAGGACTGACGAGAAAGAAAGTCCTTAATGATTCTAAAAGAATGTGACTATTGCCCTGAGATTGTGGAATCACACACAATGGTAACCCGACCTAAATGACTGGAGATCCCAAGAACTAGGTTCAATGGGTAAAAACAAGTTGTGTAGTGATAGTAGATGAACATGCTAAATTTATATATTAAGAAGCATGTATTCCTGAAGTGATTAGAGGATGAGTTAATAGAAACTCTTAATGAGATCTATACTCTATTTGGAGTGGAGTACATACCTTCAGGAGTACTCTTGACAGACTCACCTATGTGAATGTGGAAATGTGGCCGTTTCCTATGGAGTTTTGGGTAAGATTCCTAGAGCGTTCACTAAACTGGGATAGACGTGCATGGCCATAAATGCATGGTCTTATTTGATTGCACTCTAGAAAGGTTGTGTGTGGTTTGATGTCAGGAATAGAGTTCAAGACTATGTGTCACTCTAGTAAAAACTGAATCTTATTCACTATGCAAAGGTTCAAGTCGGATGACACCTTTGCTTATGCACAATCTTATCTATTTTTAATGAACTGCTCAAAAATATTTTTTAAGAAACTCAAGTGGGGGATTGTTGGAATATTTTGTGAATTTGTTAAAAAAAATTAAGAATAAATAAAAAATTGAGCCGTTGTAAGTTAATAACGGTAACATATATTTGACCCATTATTGTAATGCAATTAATGTAATAGAGCCGTTGAAATTCTCTAACGGTAATATATTTACATACATATAAATATATTTATGAGCCATTAATGCATAGAGCCGTTGGAAGTTATAAAAGGTATTATATTTTGTATCAGTAATTTTATTTTGGAGCTGTTACATTTGCATAACAGTTATGGGTGTGTGTGTGTGTGTGTATATATATATACACACACATGTATATGATTGAGCTGTTACAAAATATAAATAGAATTAACAAATTGCAATGAATGGTAATAAATTAATATTTATTAACATTCATATCTTTTTTGAAACGTATGCAATTTACATACTGCAAATTTCTTTGAACGTTTCTTTCATTTAATATGGCATTAATTGCAGTCCAATTCTCCTCCAACTAGAATAGCTACAGTTTCTTCTATATAAGAACTTGGTTATAAACCAAGAAATATACAGAACATAGAATACAGAATATAGAAGGAAAAATCTCTCTCTCTTCCTCTTCCACAGAAAGAATTTTTTTTATATTTTTTCTATCTTCTACTCTACCATTCTTTGATAAAAATAGAAAGAAAAATATACATGAGCAGTATTATTTTTAGAGTGCAAACTGAATCGGATTCATATGTGCAAATGATCCGATATAGAAAGAAAAACAAGGAAGATGTTGTTTTATCCCAGAGACGGCGGCGAACAGTACGAACTACTTTGCAGCTTAAGTAGATCGCTGAAACGTCTTCAAGAAAGTGACCTAGTCCACGACTCTGCCGAACCATTGTTTACAACACTTATATACTTATATAGCCCAAAATAGAGTTAAACAAATAGACACGTAACATAATAACTACAACATGTGCATAAACAACAAAGAAATCTTATGTAATAACCAAATATGATGCAATTGGTAATAATGGTGCGAGTCTATAAGCAATAATCATATAGTGCCGTCTCACTAACAATAATAACTCAGGATTTATTTAGGTTCTGAAACCTCGTCGTCGCATAAGGATAATAAACAATGCATAAAAAATCACCTTATGCTCAACAACATCAGGTTACCACTTAACCAATCATTCATGCTACCAAATCGTGTCAACGCAGGAAAGCAAGCTTGTATTTTTATCGGCCATGGGGACCAGGAATTTTTCCCTTTCTTCAACTGCCACTAACTCCCTCATGTCTCTTCCTTGTTCATCATCTTCTTCTCTTTATTTTTCTTTCCACCTCCTCTCCTTTTTTCTAGCTTTCTCCCATATCCATATAATCAAGCTCGTCTCCAATCGATCTCTCCATACTTCCATTTTTTCTATTTTAGATATAAAATTCTACTCATCCTCTAGTTCTTCAACTGATGCTCTTGAGCCTCGTTATTGGGTTAGCTGGTTCATCTTGTAGTCGTTTGGGGTTGTTACCTTTTGTCTTGGTCGAGATTACTCTCGAGGATTATTTGGTTTGTAGCTTGCATGCTCTCATTCTTGCCCATGCTGGTCAGTCCCCAGTCCATTGCTCCACTGACTTAGAGTAACGAGAAGATGATGATCTTCATGCCTGACTCATAGTTATTGATTGCTACTCTGTAAGTGCTTCCATAACGCAGTTTCTAAGTTTTCTCTTTGAGTTTTAGTTTAGGAATAAAATGATTTAATCGGTTCTTAGTTAGTGTCTATATCTTAGTGGTAGTTTTACCCAAACTGTTAGATTTTTTCCTTCGGTTCGAGTCATTATGTATTTCTTGTTTCTCTTTGCGCTTGGTATTTTTGAAAAAAAATTGGATGGTTTGAAGTTTTCGAGTCTGTGTTTATCCTTTGCAATGAATCATTATAATTTCTTGTGAGGTCATTGTCTATTTGGATGTAAGTTCACCTTTGTGATTTTGGCATAGTTTGTGTTTATGGCATTCAAAACTTGCAGCTGGTCTTCCTGTTTGGGTTTTCCTTTGTATTTGTCCCTGTTATCCTCCTCGGTGGTTACCTTGACAATGGAGTTAGTCAGCGATTTGCTGGGGGTTAAGTACGTTCTTGCTTCTCAAATCATTTGTGTCTACGTTGCTGTATTCGTCTAGCCATGCTTGCTGTGTTTGAATGTAATATTTGTACATGGAGATGTGATGTTTCTAGTGGAACACTATGCTGGCCTTTTTTGGTTCAGTGATGTTATTTGTTCAATGGTGAACTGAGTTCTGCAAAGTAATTTCAGGGATGGTTGACTTTTCTATAACACATTTTTGGTCTCCTTATGATTCTGTGTAGCCAAGCTTTAGTTAGCTATGTTTTGATATTGGGAATACGCTATTTCGTTTGCTGGTTGTTGTCATTGCATGGAAATTGTAACCGTGTCGTAATTTTTGTTGGGGTATTTTTGCTGCTTTGTATGCAATTGTGATTGTCTCTTTGCGTGGAGTATAAAATAGTTTGTAAGGAGTAGTCTAGTTATACTGACTGGCTCTTATGCTGTAAACTATTATAGAATTAGTGGACGGGCCACTCTAAAAGCTAATAGTGACGGACGGTCCATCTCAAAACCCGATAGTAGTAGTTAAACAATGTGTTCAACTCCTGCAATAATGTAATTATTCTTTGTTATAACGATAAGTGTTACAGATCAATATAAAAATCGTCCAGCCTTGCTAAAAAAATCATTCATGCTACCTCAGACAAGTCAAAGATTTAATTTTCAAATTCTCCACAAGTCAACAACATAGCATGAATAATTCTTAAAGCCCATATTGTTATGGTTTTTGTGCGCAGCGGAAGCTTGACAAAATGCCAATAATAATTGGATCTTTTTCACCCAATTACTTGAAGATGAATTTGATTGAAAAAAAACACAAACAATATCAGAAATATGAGCACACGATATTCCATCCAACCGCCCTCTTTATTGATTCACTAATAAAAATTGTTTACAAACGATCTCAACTATCATTACAAACAATTACAACTTGAACCAATAACTTATTGAGAAATAGGTAGAGAATATCTAATGGCTAAAAAATTTGAAGGAGAACAGTCAATTTGAATAGCTAGAATGATCACTTTTGGTGGCTCTTACCAACCACTCTTGGTGGCTCTCACCCACACTTGGTGGGTCTCACCCACACTTGGTGGCTCTCACCCACTTTTGGTGGCTCTCACCTACACCTGGTGGCTCTCACCCACACTTGTTGAAGATGTTAGCTGGCCTTTTTTATAGAGAGAATTGCTTTATGCCCAAGAAAACTTGGCATCCAAATTATCTTCATATTTGTTATAAAACTATTTGGATAAGCACCAAATATCCTTGCAATAAATGTCCACAAATATAGCAACCAATATCTCTCCAAAAATCTAGCACCAAATCTCTTCATCAAATCTAGCACCAAATCTCTTCATCAAATCTAGCACCAAATCTTCCAACAAATTTCTCCACAAAATATGTAAGATTATATGTTGCCCAAAATTGTGATTTGCGTATCACCAATTTCAACACTCCACCTTGATACCAAATCACAACATCTCCTCTACTTAAACAATATCCCCTTAGCTCTCACTTTCAATCTCTTCTTTCTCAATTAACACCATCTCGATTTTAACGGCTACGAGATAAAACCATCATGTCTTCTCTTCAAGTCCAGGCTCAATTGATTTACAGGCTCAATTACACCTTCTTGATTTCATCAGGCCACAAGATTACCTAATTGATTTCCAGGCTCAATCACATCTTATTGATTTCATCAGGTCACAAGATTACCTAATTGATTTAGCTCAATCACAGCTCCTCTTTATCGATATACGCCTACCACTTGATCCCTCTACATCTACATGGATCCCTCGAGAATTATCAACGTGAAGACAACAATCGATAACATGATCCTCAACGGATCCTCAGCAGTGATCAAAACCAACCTCTCCACCTTGCTGCGGACTACGTTCTTCATTCCAAATTCTCAAAATCTCCTACTCCATAATAGCCATCCATGGAAGCAACATCATCTACGACTTATACAATCTTCAATCCAAAATCACTCCAAGTTATGCGATGAACTAGTTCTGATACCAAACGGTTATGATTTTTGTGCGAGCTTGACAAAATGCCAAGAAAAATTGGATCTTTTTCACCCAATCACTTGAAGATGAATTTGATTGAAAAAAAAAAGAATCAAATAATATCGGAAATATGAGCACACGATATTTTACCCAACCACCATCTTTAATGATTCACTAATAAAAATTGTTTACAAACGATCTCAACTATCATTACAAACAATTACAACTTGAACCAATAACTTTATTGAGAAATAGGCAGAGAATATCTAATGGCTAAATTTTTTAAGGAGAACACTCAATTTGAATAGCTAGAATGATCACTCTTGGTGGCTCTCACCCATCACTCTTGGTGGCTCTCACCCACACTTGGTGGGTCTCACCCACACTTGGTGGCTCTCACCCACACTTGATGAAGATGTTAGCTGGCCTTTTTTATAGAGTGAATTGCTTTATGCCCAAGAAAACTTGGCATCCAAATTATCTTCATATTTGTTATAAAACTATTTGGATAAGCACCAAATATCCTTGCAATAAATGTCCACAAATATAGCAACCAGTATCTCTCCAAAAATCTAGCACCAAATCTCTTCATCAAATCTAGCACCAAATCTCTTCATCAAATCTAGCACCAAATCTACCAACAAATCTCTCCACAAAATATGTAAGATTATATGTTGCCCAAAATTTTGATTTGCGTATCACCAATTTCAACGCATATGATATACATAAGCCAATCGTATGCAGTATCAAATTTAAACACCCTCTTAACCACATAGTTTCACTTTCAGACTAGTAGCATTCACTCATTTAGTCTAATGCGAAATAAGGTTCGGTTTCCGGATTAGAAACTATCATTCTCCGCAGATATCCATATACTACAACAGAGAATCACATAATCATATGAAAGATCCTACATCTAACTTCATCGTCAAGAATCAAGTGAAAAATACCCACTCAGATTGGTATAAGCTACCACAAAATCATGCATTCGAATCTAGATCAAATCGGAAAACGAATAAAACAACCTACATAAACATTACATACTCATTCCAATTGGTTCATTAATATACCAATTTTAATATTTGTCTTTATTCAATATTTAGTAAATTATTCTTATACTAATATCATTTATGAATCATTTCAAATAACTTTACTTCAAGTTATTAACCATATTTAACTTAAGTTCAAGTGTTACGTAAACTAGACTTTCCATTTTCACAAGCTCTTAAATTCGGGCATAATTTCTGTAATAAATATAATTATATTTCCATGGTTCTCTCATAATAAAACTCTACAAACATGATCAATTTCTCCTACTTTTATTATTCATTCAGAACTTATATTCGAACTCCAACATACTCTTGTATTAGCTAAGTGTATAAACACTAACATGTTATTTTCACTTAAGTCGGCTAGTTCAATAATTCAAAATCAATTTAAACTCATTACTTCTCAAATTCCATATTCTACTACTTCAATTTCTTTAATATTTAATTAATTCTTTCAACCTTCGTTAAGTTTATAAATTGTAAACCTATTCTCTTATGTTTTAACATAAACTAGTTAAACATTCAAGTTTAACTTGGAAATATCGACTATCCAAAATCGTCGAATATTCCATTTTATTCATAGATGAAATCTTCCAAACATCATATTAGTTGAGATCCAAAATCATATAACTCTAATACGTAGGCTACATGCATCTATATTATACTTAGTTGAAAACTTCAGATGAAATCTGGATTTATACTTCAAATACCTTGGATTCAATATAGAAATCTATTTTATTCTAAACAATTATCCATGGTAGCAAGTTCTTACTTAGAAACTCGAAAATGAATCTTGATGATGCTGTTCAGTCATCATTAAAATTATTTTCCAACAACCAAAGCAAGATCAACGCATTCAAAATAATTTAAAATCCTTTTTAAACTTCCGAACAATCTCAATATTTTTTAAGCTTTGAAAATCTTTTTCAAACTTACTGGAATTCCAAATCATTCAATTCTCAACACAAATTAAATTCATATTTTTAAGTCTCATTTATAAATTTTCTCTTACTTAATTCGTGTTTAAATTCATTTAAACAATTTTCATTAAGATTGAATTCTTAGCCAATATCATCATCAAACGCCTAATAATCAAATCATGAAATTGAATTCACAAGGTGTTCGTTTTCAATGTTACAGTGATAACCAATCTACCCAACCTATGCAAGAAAATGGATAAGATTACTCTTTTCCAAAAATAGTAGTCAATACCCATAAATTGGTCAGGCACAACTACAAATCAATCAATAATAATCAACGCTCATAAAAAGGAGAGCATGACCAATCAATCAAAAAATAACAACTTAGTATCATCGTTTCCTAACAATTAACTCATCCATATAACTATAATTAATTATGAAAATTTCTTTACATATATAAAATATGAATCTTCGTAACTTATTTCGTTAACTAAATTCAGAAACAATATCAAATCGAATGACTTGTTCTAGTGTTTTGGAATCTTCATAAAAACGAAGGTAAGTTGACCGATTCAGATTTGGAATTTAGACTTAAAAAATCAAACAACCCAATATGAAATATTTGTACTCACTAACAAGTACGCACTTGTATACATAATATATATACTCTTAGAACACAATCTAGGTCTTTACTAACCCTATCCCTAGTGAGCTATAACCCCATACATGCCTAGGTCTTAGCTAAACCTAAGGTTTAATACCAAATGTAATAACCCGACTTTTTAGCTTTCGAAAATCAATACTAATACATCATCTGTATTTATATATCTCAAATCAAGTGCCAGAAAGTCTGATTGTTAAAGGAAAAGAAAGGAGATAGATGAATAGAATAAAGGAGATAGAAGAATGATGTTACACAATAGAATCTCACAACATAACGAATATTCCATAATATAAACAATTCCCTTTACAAAAAGAGAAAAACTGTAATATATACATTAATCAGAGTACACATTGAATCAGTATGAATAATTATAATAACCTGTCCTTACAATTGCTGATATACATACCACAACAAAAACAATGGAAGAAATAAAAGAATACAAGCGTACGTCACGGCGCCATCTCCTCTTCAAAAGCTATTATGCAATCCAAATTCGATCTGGAAAATATACTCGGTCTGACCCAAGCATTATAGTAAAATAACACTCGGATCAGGCAAGGCAACCGCTTGAGATACCTAAGCATATAAGTAACATATTTCAATATAATCTGAGGTCGTATGCATGCCCATAACGGTAACCCCTTAATAACATCCAACAATTTATTAGGAGAAATATAGTTGTATAATAGACAATGTCTACTGTGTAGAATATAATTAAGCCAAATAGATGGAATGGTTACATTAGACAACTAATAAGGTACAAACAAAAACACTAAGGCATGTTCGCATATTAGATTTTCCGCGAAGATCTCCCGGATCAAGCCGGCCCCGAACTCCATGAACATGAATCAGAACCAATTTCCGAGCATTGTATGCCACTAGATAAAATATACGGTAAGTTAAACATGACTGGACCACGCATGATAAACCGGTGTGCACCACATGGAATCAATTATACCAAACTCTAGCGCGCCACTTCGAGGAGCTCCCGCATGTTTCGATAATAAGCATACACTAAATTTGGAGATAATATACCCTTCCATAAGTGAGTATAACCCCAGATCATGCATCCAATTTGTCCTTAGTCATATCCGATGTCGAGGTATTGTTCGACATCTTTCACAATAGTCTTCCTCATTCGAACATAACAATAATTCCTAATTGGGATCACATGGCATAATAGATCTCGGAATTACACATATATTCCACAATAGATCTCAAAATCACGCATGGATTCCAATAATACATCAATAGATCTTGGAATAAAACATAGATCCCTCAACATATCTCAGAATCACTACATGTGTTCGAGCATCTCAACAGATCTTGAATCACCACATAAACCTCACTTGAAACGACCCGAACTTCCCCGGTAAGGAAAGCCCGGATTGCTTTGAGGACAAGCCACATCAGGACGCAAACCGAAGAACATTTCATTGCTTATTACAACAATTCTATCAGAATACAAGAATATACAGAGTATGAATAAATAAAATACATTCGATAAATATCAGAGATTACAATAAATTACATAGCAGCGGAAAAATAATACAAAACATAACAGAAAGAAATACGCAGATACAGAGCTTTTCGAATATCACTTCAGTTATAAACCAGGATCCTGTGAATATAAATCTGCAAAACCAAAACTACTAGCTGCCCTTGTGGAAAATAGGGGCACCCGGAGTTTAGGTTAAAACAATAAACTCCCGGTCAGTCATGTGACTGGCGTGAGAACTAAAACAGTTATTAATCTTTATTTTTAAAGTTAGGTAAATCAAGGGACCACGCCGTATAACACGGAACGGGTTTCCTCCCAAGAATACCAGTGCATAAAACAAACAGCGCAATGCTAAATAAAGAAAAATGAAGCTATTATAAGACCCAGGTCCCATCACATAATGCAACGCAAGCCGGAGGATAGGGTTTTTACCTTATAATAGCCAAAGAATGCTTGATACGTGAAATTTCATATTTTATTATTACTATAGGTGAAGAAAACAACTTCAATCATAATGTATAAATCATAGACGGCATAAGTGACCCATGCCACTATGTCACTGTACTAGGCTCTACAAATAAAACCGAAATATCACGTATTGGAAATTGGATTCCATCATGAGTCGAGGCAAGGGGAAAGCTCCTCTCCGATTCGAGACACTCTAGAAAATATCCTAGGACCACACACAACATCCTTGGATCTTCAGGGTCGGTCCTCTCTTACTTTTGAGGATTGGCAATTCCTGAACACATGTTTCCCAATCCTACAGGACCTATATAATGGTTTGTATGTCGGCTCACATAGTTCCAGTTATCGACCATTTATTCGAGACGCCTCGCATTCCAACAACCACACAGGTGAAAACTATATAAATGTCAGCTAGTTTAAGCACTAACACCACCACTAGCTAGAAAGAAACGTCGTGCTCTCCCTGCAGTCACTATCCCCTTTTTGACTCATACCGAGGTGTGAGGCTCGCGAATTAACGCCTTACACAAAGCTGCGCCACATAGGCCGTGCTTTGATCATCAACCACAAGAATTTACTTTTCAATAGAAGCCTTGATCATTTGCCACTTAGGCATGCCACAATGGCAATTCACTCCATGCCACTGATGTCCGTCGATATACAGCCTCTGAGCTCGTATGTCTCAGAGAAGGGCATTAAGCAAGAGAATAAATTCTCCACCGCCAAACAGATGTATATTTAATAGAGATCAATCAACACAAAATAAAATCCAATGTTAGACACACAGTCCATTTACAAGTTCATTCTGGGTCTGAACGAAACCGGAGGCACTTTCCTCGCATATCCATCGATCTCCAAGTACGTTTGGACGATCACCAACTGATTCCCTCATCTTGGGTGTACAGCCCAATCAAGATCATCAGTAATCACCCAAACGATATGAAGACTTCCGGTCTTCAACCACCGTCTTCATCTTCGACTTATCGTCAAATCGGTTATTCAGAATGGGTATAAACCCGGCCTTTCCGAATAACCCGCGTGTATAATAAACAAATGTTACACAAACATAACATACGCCTCATTCCAATTCAGAATATTCTTTTATTCAAATTTTCACATTCTTAGGGAAAGGTTCTCATTAATTTTATCAAAGATAAATTCTTCTAAATTTATTCTTTAATCTTCCTTTGGATATCATTTCAAACCATGTTAAGGTTTTCCAAACTAGTCGGGATTAGCGAACCATACCGAAGTAATTATTTATTTTATTTCCCAATCCCAACCTATTCATCCCATGAAGCAAAACTGGTAATACTCCATATCTAACACCATGGTATTATCGGTAAAACTAATTACCATTTCACGTTCAAATCTAATTAAAGATTTAACTATCGCTTTGGAGCAAAACTGGTGATACTCCATTCTCGATCACTTTCCAAATTTGATAATTTAAATTATCAATTCACATTTCAATCTAATTACAGATTCATTGAAACTCCACTTAGTTTTAATCTTCTCAAAAATCAATATCCTGTCTTTAACTGGGTTAAAGAACCAATGTCACCTAAAATACGATTCACGATAAACCCAAAATCACTTTTTATTGTTAATCGGGTTAAAGAACAGGTGTTATTCAAAACACCGCTCACGATAAACCAAAAACCAATTCAAATTCAACTCCAATTAAATACTAATTAACAGGACAATTTCACTAAATCTTAGTTAAAAGATTTATTCTTTTTTAAACTTGGTTCAAGAACAGTTGTGAAAACCCGTAACTTCCCCGTGAAGGAAAGTGTCGGATAGTTCGAGAACAAGCCACAACAGAACTCATATAAAAGAACGTTTCATTGTATATTACAACAGTGCATCAGATTACAAGAATATACAGAGTATAAATGAATATTACACAGAAATATCAGAGATTTAAATTACATTTAAATACATAGCAGCGGAAAATAATACAATACACAACTAGAAGAGATATACGGATACAAAGCTTTCCGGATATCATTCCAGCTGTAAACCAGGATCCTGTGAATATAAATCTGCAAAACCAAAACTACTAGCTGCCCGTGTCAAAATAGGGGCACCCAGAGTTTAGGTTAAAACAATAAACTCCAGGTCAGTCATGTGACTGGTGTGAGAACTAAAACAGTTATTAATCTTTGTTTTTAAAGTTAGGTAAATCAAGGGACCACGCCGTATAACACGGAACGAGTTTCCTCCCAAGAATATCAGTGCATAAAACAAACAGCGCAATGCTAAATAAAGAAAAATGAAGCTGTTATAAGACCCAGGTCCTATCACACAATGCAACGCAAGCCGGGGGATAGGGTTTTCCCTTATAACAGCCAAAGAATGCTTGGTACGTTTAAAACAGATCATTTGATACTATTATAAGTGCATAGTGTATAAAACAACTTCAAATCATAAGTATCAATCATAGACGGCATGGGTACCATATATCATGTCGCCATACTAGTTTTACAAGTAAAACCGCAAATGTCACGTATTTGGAAGTTGGATTTCCATCTATGAACCGAGGCAAAAGATAGTCCTCAACCGATTCGAGACAATCTAGCCCATGTCTCAGGATCAGAGCTCGAGTGACCCTTGGATCCTCAGGGCCAGTCCACCGATGTGGATTAAACTTAAACCCTGAACATGCGTTTCCCCGCCCTATGGGGCGTAAACGAGCCAACTAAATGACTCCATCGGTTCGAGAACGACCGATCAATCCGAGGCGCCTCGCAACAGCAACAACCACATAAGTCAAACTCGTCAGGGCGTGTAAAACCACTGACGCCACTTCTAGCTAGAAAGAAACACATGCCCTCCCTGACGTCCTCTCCAGTTTTTGGTTCATACCGGGTGTGAAACTCGCGAAGCAAACGTTACACAAAGCTACGCCACAAAGGCCTTGCTTTGATCATCACCACAGACTTTGCTTTTCAACAGAAGCCTCGATCAATTGCCACTTAGGCATGCCACACAGGCAATTCACTCCATGCGTTTGATATCCATCAATATATAACCCCTGAGCTCGTACGTCTCAGAGAAGGGCGTTAAGCAAGAGAATAAATTCTCCGCCGCCAAACAGATATATATTTAATAGAGATCAATCACACGGACTAAAATCCAATGTCAGACACACAGTCCATTTACAAGTCCGTTCTGGGTCTGAACGAAACCGGAGGCACCTAGTACCCCGCACATCCATCGATCTCCAAGTACGTCTGGACGATCACCAACTGTTTCCATCTTCTTGGGTGTACAGCCCAATCAAGATCATCAGTAATCACCCAAACGACGTGAAGACTTCCGGTCTTCGACCATCGTCTTCATCTTCGACTTATCGTCGTATCAGCTATTCAGAATGGGATAAACCCGGTCTTTCCGAATAACTCGCGTATATATTATAAAAGTGTTACACAAACACAACATACGCCTCATTCCAATTCATTAGGCACTAACCGTAAATTAATCAAGAGAATAATTCCCCAAATATTAACCCCGAAGGCCGAAACCAACATCAGATTAATATCCAGAAAACCATTCTGCTTAGCTAACCGACAGTTAGTTTCTGATTTTCACATTCATAGGGAAAGGTTCCCATTAATTTTATCCAAGACAAATTTCTTTAATCTATTTTTGAATATCAATTCAAACTAGTCGGGATTAACGAAACTTACCAAAGTAATCATTTGGTTTAATTTCCCAATCCCAACCTATTTATCCCATGAAGTAAAACTGGTAATACTTCATATCTAACACCACAGTGTTATCGGTAAATTCAATTACCATTTCACGTTCAAATCTAATTAAAGATTTAACTATCGCCTGGAGCAAAACTGGTGATACTCCATTCTCGACCATTTCAATCTAATTAAAGATTCATTAAAACTCCACTTAGTTTTAATCGTTAACTGGGTTAAAGAATCCGTGTCATTTAAAACACGGTTCACGATAAACCCAAAGTCACATTCATTAATTATCGGGTTAAAGAACAAGTGTTATTTAAAACACTGTTCACGATAAACCCAAAAATCAATATCAATTCAATTTCAATTAAATATTATTTAATTGGTACTCTTCATTAAATCTAAATAAAAGATTTAATCTTTTCTCAACTGGGTTCAAGAACAGTGTTAGTGAAGACACCATTCACGACAAACCCAAATCACATTTGATATTCAATATAAGGCTCTGAATAGAAAATATATCGGCTTATATTCAATATCAAATTCTACGATTAACAAATGTCCTATTGGAAATAACGATATAAATATATATCTTTCAAATTTCCATAACAACATCCGTATAATCACGAATTCCAACATCGAAATATTCCGAAGACAATTTCGATTCAAATCCACTCCAATGCAATCATTGGATATTCTGGTTATTTTCAAAACCCTTTTTAAATTCAATTTATTTATTTAAAAATAAATAGAATTATAATTCTAGTTCAAAACCAGTTCATTTCGATAAAAATCTATTTTTATCTTTTCAAATGTGGAGTTTTTCATCCCAAATCTTCACAAATCATTTCTTATGATTTTACACAAATTATTATTATTTTTAATAATTTTATCAAGGCCCGTACAGTCGATTTCCATCAACGGCCATCGAACTGCACTTACAGCGACCTTTTCCGAATTTGATTTGGACGTAACTCCAAATCCAACCGTTAGATTTCTAATTTCTACTATTCGTTAGAAAGCTCTTTTCGATACGAACCCAATGGTTCCGGTTTTAGGAGAATCCGACGGTCGGATCTCCCGTAATGTCCGTTTGAAATAAATGGTCGAAATTCGCAAACTGCCGCGGCGCGGCGCGTTCTATTCAGGCCATTATATTATATATATAATATATATATAATATATATTTCGTCGATTTCTATTTAAAACGAATTATATAAATAGTTTTAAAGTTCGTTTCAAAAGCAATTTCAACTTCCATTACAATTCAAATCAAAATTGAATTCTTCTTTATAAATTCGTTTTAAAATTCATTTCTATTCAATTCAAATTTCAATTCAATTTGAGTTCATTTCAATTCGCTTTCAATTCAATTTGAATTCGTTTTCAATTCAATTCATTTCGAAATCGTTTTCAATTCAATTCATTTCGAAATCGTTTTCAATTCAATTCATTTCGAAATCGTTTTCAATTCAATTCATTTCGAAATCGTTTTCAATTCAATTCATTTCGAAATCGTTTTCAATTCAATTCGAAATGAATAAAATCGATATAAATATCGTTCATGTCAAAATGGCGTCAAACTAATCAACACGGCTTCATAAATCTCTATTTACAAATATTCTATTTCAAATATTTCTTTTTCAAAATAGTTGTTATTATCAAAATATTTCGTTCAACACATGACCAATCTCAATGGATGAGTACTGTCAACACATGAACTTTTATTTTATATCGATAAAGATGTAAATTTTATTACTAAAATATTTCGTTCAACACATGACCAATCTCAATGGATGAGTACTGTCAACACATGAACTTTTATTTTATAATATTCTTTATTTTTCAAATTGGAATGAGGCCCAATCAATTACCATATAAAGTTAATTATATGGATTTTCATGCATTACACACATATAATAGCATTGAAAAATAATCAACCATCAACCAAAGTGCACTACACTGTATAAACATCAAATATAGATATCTAACGCTTATAACAGCCTGTCAATCAATCGATCGACATATTTAATCAATTAGGATGAGTGAACTTCAAATTTCATCCTAACACCCGTGTGGGGTTTCAAACAATCAAACACATATTTTATTTGTGCAGTTGGGCGATGTGTAAAATTTATCGACCCAATCAATGTCCTTCAAATAGGTGTACATAAACAAACCGTCTGGTTTGTAAATGAATATTTATTTATTCACATTCACGTTAAAAATTATATTTTTAACGACAAAACATTTTATTCCAACATATGAATTTCTATTCAGTTCATTCTTTAAATAAAATGATATTTTTATTTTTCTAACTTATTTTAGAAAATTTCGGCGGCATAACGGCACGATACTAGAAACGGGACAAGGCCTAGCCTTATCCCCGGTCTAGTGAAGGCCCATGCCTTTCACACATCAATTAATCCATTCATTTCCCCAAACAATTCAATTTCACCAAACGATTCAATTTCACCAAACAATTCAATTTCAAATCAAATCATCTATCTAATCTATGCAACCAAACAAACAAGTCCATGGTCTGTGGACGATTGTGTCGGGTGCTACTAAGCACCGTCTGCATCCTAGTATATATATATATATATAACTAGAAAATGAAATTGAAGAGTGAGAAATTCTCACCGATAGCTATCCAATCATCTTGACTCTTCTTTGATAGAAATCTTCGCCATTCTCGCCCATTGTCATCTTCGTTGCCCGTATTCTCTACATATGTAAAGATCGAATTTTTACTTTGCTATTCAATATATAAAAATCGAATTTTTATTTTGCTATTCAATATATAAAAATCGAATTTTTACTTTCACGCTATATGGATAAAAATTCTATTTTTATCTCGCTATCCTCCATATAAAGACTTCGCCTTTTCACATATAAAGATTTTATCTTTTCAAATATACAGATCAAATCTTTTCAAATATAAAGGTCGAACCTTTTCATATATATCATTATAAAAATCACGTTTTTATTTTTCTACACATACAAAGATGATATTTCTAATATTCCTATCATGTAAAAATTATATTTCTAATCCTTTACATAAACAAAAATCATATTTTTATTTCGAAGTTCAACATATAAAAATCACATTTTTATTTCGAAGTTCAACATATAAAAATCACATTTTTATTTCGAAGTTCAACATATAAAAATCATATTTTTATTTCGTATATGAAAATTATATCTTTAACCTTTTTATAAATTAAAAACTGAATTTTTTTTAAAAAAAAATAAAAATCTCCTCTTCCTTATAAATAAAAATCGAAACTTTCATTAATAAAAATCCGACCTTTCATAAATAAAATCCTTATCTTTTCATTAGTAAAAATTCAATCTTTCTCCTTATTTAAAAATCAAAACTTTTCTAATTTACTTTTAAAAATCCTAATCAAAAAAATAAATAAATAATAAAGTAAATAAAGTAAATAAAATAAAAACAAAATTAAAAGGGAAACTTACAGTATCCGATACAGGGGGGGGGGGGAAAGGGGGTTTGCTGTCGCGGGTTCGGGACGGGGGGGGGGGGGGGTCTGCGGTCAGCATCGGGACAGGGGAGGGGGTTTCTGGTCGAGGCTAAGGAGGAGGATGGGGGTGGGAGTATCGACTTCGCGGCGGCGCAGGGGAAAAGGGGGCGCGGGGCTCGATGTTACAGGCGAGGGGGAAGGTGATCGATGTCGCAGGCGAGGGGGAAGAGTGGGGGGTCTCCGATGAGGCGCGGTGGCCCTTGGGGAGGGCGCGGCTCCTCTCCGCCTTCGTCGCCTCCTTCGTCTTCTTTTTTTTTTTTTTGTATTTCTAAAATGAAACGAACGTGGGGGGGGGGGGCAGAAAGATAAAGGGAGGAGAGTTTTTATTTATTTATTTACTTATTTATTATTATTTAATTATTTAATTCAACTTAAAGTTGGCTTTTTCATACGACCTCGAAACGAGGCCCACCGCCTGTCGTCCATAGCGCATTACCCCCATTCCGAACACAATGGGATATGTTTCGTAGGTTGATTTGATCGTTTCGATCAGTTTCCTTTGAATTTACATTTAAATCACTATATTGAATTTTAAACGTACATTTCAAATTACCGGGGTCACATACTAACTCGAAAAATTCCAGAAAAATATTTTCTAACTTCGTATTGATGATACAGTCCTAATAAAACTAGTTTCGTCGAATTCTGAGACCGTTTGTAAAATGGCCATTTTCCAGTCGATTAAAATCAACTGAAACTGGTCAAACGCGTTTTCCTTTGCCACGCTCACATATTGAATCGAAAAATTATGAAATTTGAAACCTAGCAATAACTTGACACCACGGACCCAACAAAACTGGTTTCGTCGAAATCTGAGGTCATTTGCAAAATGTCCATTTTTAAGGGCCTGAATTCCATAGCGACTATTCAGAATTTTCAACTGGACATATCTTTTGATTTCCGCTATGAAATCTTGATTTTTCGGATTCGTTGGAAAGATATTATCAATTAGATCCTAATGTTTTTGGTTTCACTAAAATCCGGATTGTTTTGCACCCGGTACATTCAATTGAAGTTTGAAATCGAATTATCGAACTACCGCGCCATTTTCAATTCTATTTATAATTATATATAATTATTTATATTCTAACGATGACGCGTATAATATATACGTTCTAATTATATTCAAAATAAATTTCTCGTCGATATTATTTAAAATAATTCATTTTAAATACCCAAAATTCGCTAAAATTGCTGAAATAAAAATTTTAAACTGGCCCAGATTTTCGGGTTATTACAACAGTGTTATTTAAGACACCATTCACGACGAACCCAAAAATCCCATTTGGTATTAATTACAAGGCTCTGAATAGAAAATATACCGGCTTATATTCAATATCAAATTCTGAAACCAACAAATATCGTATTGGAAATAAAGATATAAAATATATCTTTCAAATTTCCACAACCATATATGTATAATCACGAAATCCAACAATGAAGTATTCCGAAGATAATTTCGATTCAAATCCATTCCAATTCAATTATTGGAAATTCTGGTTACTTTTAAAACCCCTTCAAATCCAATTTATTTATTTCAAAAATAAATTGATTTTAATTCTAGTTCAAAACTAGTTCATTTCGATAAATTTATATTTTTATCCTTTCAAATGTGGAATTTTTCATCCCAGTTCTTTTCAATTCATATATTATGATTTTACATAAATTATTGATATTTTTAATAATTTTATCAAGGCTCGTACAGTCGGTTTTCAATAACGCTTACACAGTCTGTCGACCAATCGATCGACATACAACTAATTAATTGGGATTAGTATACACCAAATATCATCCCAACACCCGTGTGGGATTTCAATCCACAACCACTGAATATTATTCGTGTAGTTGGGCAATGTGTAAAATTTATCGTCCCAATCAATGTCTTTCAAATAGGTGTACATAAACAAACCGTCCGGTTTGTAAATGAATATTTATCTATTCACATTCACTATATTCATATTCACGTTAAAAATTATATTTTTAACGATAATCAATTTATTTCAACACATGAATGTTTTATTATTCATTTCACAAACAAACTTCACAACACATCAAACAAGCATATAGGCCGTCCATGGTCTGTGGACGACGGGTGTCGGGTGCTGCTAAGCACCGTCTGCATCCTAATATATATTTTTACTAGAAAAAAAGATTTAAAGTGAGAAGTTCTCACCGACTAGCTAAACCAATCGCCACGACTCTTCTTATGTAGAAATCTTCATCGTGCTCGCCTTTGTCAATTTCATCATCCATGACCACTACATATATAAAAATTATATTTTTATATTGTTGCTACGTATATAAAAATCACATTTTTATAATCACTTTATATGGATAAAAATTCTATTATTATACCGCTACTAAATAGATAAAAATTCTTTTTTTATCTCGTTAGTAATATAATAAAAATTATATTTTTATCACGCCATTTCAATAAATAAAAATCATATTTTTATATCTTCTTCATATATTTTTACAACGCTTCTTCCTATATAAAAATTATATTTTATATTTCTACACCTTATATAAAGATCGAATTTTTATATCATCTCTATAAAAATCACATTTTTATTTCAACATATATATAATAAAAATCAGATTTTTATTTCGCTACATATATAAAGATAATATTTTTATATTCTCTATTATATAAAAATCATATTTTTAATACTTCTACTTTATAAAAATCATATTTTTATCTTTACATTATATAAGAATTATATTTTTAATCCTCATATCTAATAAAAATCATATTTTTATATATGCTATACATGTATAAAAATCAAATCTTTCTTGCTACTTCATGTGAAATAAAATAAAATCTTTCTATGCTATATATATAAATAAAAATCTAATCTTTTCACTTTTAAAAATTTAAACTTTATATAAACAAAATCATATCCTTTCCAAACGAACAAAAATCATATTTTTATATATGAATAAAAATCATATTTTTAATAATTAAATTTTATATCTTTATATAATAAAAATCAGTTTTTTTTCTAATCTAATTAAAACACCGAATCTTCATATTATACAAATAAAATAAAATTAGAAACAAACGAAATCAGAGAGACTCACGGGTTTTCGGTTGGAGGGTGAAGGACCGTCTAAGGGGAGGCGCAAGGCTGAGGAGGTGGAGGTACTGGGCGTCGGAGCTGCCTGGCGGTGGGCTACAGGCGGAGGGCGTTCGCTGTTTGCGGGCTAGGGTTTTAGGGTGTCATGGTCTTCATGTCGGAGAGGAGAGAGGCTCGGGGAGGGCGAGGCGCCGTCGATCGACGGCGACTGAGCTGGGGCGGCGGCCCTTGGAGTTGGCGGCGGTGGTGGAACATCGGGGGGGGGGGGGGAAGGAGAGTAAAGGGAGGGTGGGGGGGGGGGGGGGGTTGGAGTTATATAATTTTATATTTAATTGTTTTATTTTCCACCAAAAAGTAAATTTTTATTTCGAACTCGAAACGAAACCCACCGCCTATCATCCATAGCCAATTACCCTCATTCCGAACACAATGGGATATGTATCATAAGCCGATTCGATCAGTTTTCGTCAAAATCAAAATATAACTCTATATATTGAATTTGAACGCACATTTCAATTTACTGGGGCCACGTATGGACTCTAAAAATTCTCAAAAAATATTTTCTACCTTTGTATTGATGATACGGTCCTAACAAAACTAATTTCGTCAAATTCTGAGACCGTTTGAAAAATGGCAATTTTCCAGTCGATTAAAATCAATTGAAACTGGTCAAATGTGTTTTCCTTTGCCACGCTCACATATTGATTCGTAAAATTACGAATTTTGGAATCTAGCAATAACTTGACATCGCGGATCCAACAAAAGTGGTTTCGTCGAAAACCGAGGTCGTTTGCAAAATTTCCATTTTTAAGCGCTAGAATCCATAGCGACTATTCTGAAATTTCAACTAGGCATAACTTTTTATCCTCGCTATGAAATTTCAATTCTTCGGATTCGTTGGAAAGTATTCTCAATTAGATTATAATATTTTTGGTTTCACTAAAATTCGGTTTATTTTGCACCTGGTACATTCATTTGAACTTTAAAATCGAATTTTCAAACTACCGCGCCATTTTCAATTTCTTTTATAATTAAAATAAAATATTTATATTCTAACGACGATTCAAATAAATATATACGTTCTAATTCTATTCGAATTAAATTTCTCGTCGATATTATTTAAAATAATTCATTTTAAATATTCAAAATTCATCAAAATTGCCAAAATAAATTTTTTAAATTGGCTCAGAATTTCCGGGTTATTATATCACTTCACAACAACTTCAAAAATGTAGAACCTTTATTTTATTTTTGAAGTGGTTTTCAATAAGTAGAACACTTACCAATTTTGGTCTCCTCGAAACCAATCATTAGATTTAAGGTCAAGTTCCATAGTCGATTAATTGACTATTAGGTCACACAAATTGTATATGGAAACAACCACGCTTAATTTCCATAACAAATGAATAAACATCCAAAACATTATCAAGTCACAAAGCATGATGATTACACAAAGCACAATTAACTCATATAAACGACTTCTAATCTACTTCCCATTTAATTAACATTTCATTATTTAAAACTTCTTTTATTAGTAAAACTCCTTTTTATGTCTACAACAATTCATTTATTAATAAACAACTCCTATTTGATTAATATTCCTTTATATACTAGTGTATATATCCAATTTCAACATATAAAAGATATATGTATATATTCTACTATTTCTCTATTCCTTTGTAGCATTCAATACTTCCAAAGTTATTCATATACTTATCCCTATGGTATAAATATATCCACAATTCATTTCCCTATTCCTTTATAACTTCAATATTTCAAAAGGTTTTATATATACTTATCCCTCTTGTATAAATATATCTACAATTCATTTCTAAGATATTCTTTCTTTAAAATAAAATCAAAGATGTTAAAATCATTATTTATTAAGAACCTATCTCTTTTATAAGTTAAAACATCTTATTCAATATCTTTATCCTGCAAGATTCCTATACTTGTTTCTATCTTTATATTCTCATTATTAAATATCTAAGTATATCCAAAATTATTAATCACTATGCTTTAGTTTAACTATATTCCAAGGTTCAAATTCAAATGTTGTTAAAACACTATTTACAACAAGCCTAAAACAATTTCTTTTATAATTTTCTATAGAAATTCGTTTAAAGATTCAATTATAATTAAAAGATTCAGTTATACTTACTTCATGAATGTAATCTACGTGGGTTAAATACGAATGTAATTAACACATTATCATGGCAAACCCAAAAATCATTTCTTTACTTCTCATTATCTTCAAAACATTCATATCGATAAATGTTCGACAAGGTGAAATACTAGCGGTTTCTAAACTATTAATTATAACAGGTGTGTTATAGTCCAAACTCGTTTCGAAATATTATAAAATAGGTTTAATTGATTTTAATATATCTACATATATAGTAAAATAAGTTAAAATCAAGTTTTAAATAAAGAAGTTAATTTTTTTTTTGTGTGTGTATATAGTAAAAATAGCTTAAATTAGGTTTTAAAGAGAAAGAGTAAAAAGGATTTTAAAAGCATGTTTTATATTCAAAACCATTCAATGTCACTTTTTCAATTCGCGTTCCAATCCATATAATTTCCAAATTTTATAACAACACGTATTTTTCGAACATTTAAATTATTAAATTTAATTTGACTTTTGAATATTTAATGGTTATAAATAAAATTTAATGCTTTAATTGTAAAAATTTATAATGTAAGCTTAATTAAATGGTTTCATTAATGGAATTTAAACCTGTATTAATTTCAACTAAAATTGTAAATTACTTTATATTGATAAACATTGTAGGTTGAAATTTAATTTCAAATTATTTAATGAATCGACTTAGTTAATTTATATTTGAAATCCAATTTGAATTCATTTAATAATCAAATTTGGAATTCAAAATAACTGAAATTTTGTTTATGAAGTTAATTAGAATTCTATTTCGATTTGAGTAAAATTAATAAAGTTTTAAATTTAATTAGAGGTGAATAAACGAAGACTGAATATTTAAATATATTAGTGAACCTGTTAAAGTAGCCATTTTTGCAAACGATCTCGGAATCCTATGAAATCAAGTTCATTGGATCCACAACTGTAAATTATTGTAGAATTCAAAATTTCGTAGTCATCGGACTTACCGGCTGTTCGTACAAAAATAAATTGTTAACAAAATTTGGAATGAATTTAAAATAGAAAATAGGTTGAATATGAATAGCCTTCTCTCTCTAAACCTAATTCCCCATTTTATCTTATAGCCGCCTATATCCATTTCGTTCGAAGTAAAAAAAAAGTGAAAAAAGTGCACCACTTATTTGTCTACTTCTAAAATTAAAACCGAATTGAATATCGAATGCAATCAGATGATTTTAGATCATTGAAATCGTGTGTTTGGAAGCTCCAAAATCTATGGTACCAGTTTTAGACGCACACCAGTTCTGAGTGGATCGACTTTGTACAGTCGAGGTATGACATGGGGAAGCTTAGATCTAGGAATGGTCGGAGGTAGATTCAAGGTCATGGTGGTGTTCGTGGAGGGTCGGGAACGCTCTGACCACTTGTGGTGAAAAACGACGTAAATGGTTCCCGATAGGGATGTAGGTCGGGTGGAGAAGGGAGGCGTCGAGCTTCGGCTGGTGGTGATTGATGGGTGCAGCTGGAGGCGAGAGGTAATTTGGCGATGTCGGAGGCAAGAATCAGTGATCGAGGTGGTTGTAGAGGTCGGTCAACCTTTGTTCTAGGGTTTCTAGAAACGATGGTCTCAAATTCGGAGTTGGGGAAGAAGTTGTTCAGCGTGGATTAAAGAAAATTGAGGTTAATTAATTATTAGTTAGTTATATTAATGACATTTTAATTTGAATAAACTTGTAACACACATATCTATTTCATACGAGATCAGGTATGGATGAAACTAGTTGCGTTGAAATCATATCAACGCATACTACGCGTATAATTTGGGTTTGGCGTAATTTGAAGATTGTGGGGATTTTAATGTTCGACTGCAGCTGATTCGATGTAAAAATCCAAGGTGAATGATTAAACCGACTCACACTTAACTAAATATTAGCTTGTTAGTTAGATTAAAATCATGTGGTAGTATGATTGCATTAATTGTTGTTTGGTAGTAAAAAATTGCGTATTTATGGTGAAATTTAATTTAACTGTTTATTTAAAACTATATAATTAGGTTAAATCTGAAATTTAATTGCTAGTTTGAACCTAACATCTAATTACTAGTAAACTAATGTGACACTGAACTGCTTGGATGGATTTGTTTGATGATGTCTTGAGTTAACCTGTTTGATATATTGATATTGAATTGTTGTTCGTGTTGACTAATCCCAACCATTTACCCTGGATGTTATGGGCATCAAATAAACCCGGGATTAGTCATTAAAATGAATTCAGAACGTAGGATGAAATGATAAATAACTATGACCCTGATTTGGAGTGAAATGATATACATCCATTCCCGAAATACTAAAATTAAAATTTAAGGATAGAAAATTATATATGGACACTGGTTGATTTTATAAATTAGTTTTAACCCTAAATTTGATGTATTTTTTAAACAATATAAGTGACATTTTATAACTGGATTTCGTTGGGATTTGAACTTTGAAATTTTGGAATTTATAAGTTAAGAAAATTATTTACTATTGTAAACTGAAGCTAAATTTTGAAAATTTAGCATGAATTGAATCAAATGAATTTTGAATCATTCTGGAGTTTAAATAATTATCCATCTTTGAAAATTCACTTTAAATTTACTGATTTAAAGTGATATCCGTATTTAAACTCGAAGTTATTAAAGATTGAAATAATCATGATTGAGAATACTGATATAGAATTTAAGTTATTCAAATCGAATTATTGAATTGAATTGAGTTAAAAATGAGAGGTGAATCGAAATGAATTATCGAAGTTTATCGATTTGATTTGAAACTTAACGTGACTTCAAGTTATTTGAAATTGGGAAGAAAACTATTTTAATAGAAAACTGTGGTATTTTGAACCATTTTAAACTATTTTACTTATAAACTATTTTTCTTCATAAATTGTTTTCCAAATAAACTATCTTTCCTAACAAACTATTTTATTTTACTTATATATATAACTATTATTTTAAATAAACTATTTTAACAAGCAACAATCAATTTTATAAAATTCTTTAATATTTAATGATATATATTTTACTATTTTTTCTTCTAAAATCCTCTTTTAAACCTAAATTCTTTATATAAACTTTTATTGTCTTAACTATTTGTTTTCAAACGGTGTCAAATATTTATATCTTAATTGTTTTAACGTATTTTCAAACTATTTTAATATATATCTTATTTTTAAGAATGATAAGTTTTGTGAGGTTTAAATATAGATTACAATATGGAAATATATTCTATTTGAATATGAAATGGTTTAGAAGAAAATCTGATATTTTGATATTAAGATTGAACCTTTTGAAAGGTAAATTAACCAACCGGTGTGAAATAAGCGTTTGGTTGTGGGGATCATATATTGTCATACTCTCTGCCAATACCGAAAACCACTTTAACAACTATGTACGTGGTTGAGAACCAGAATGAAGTATGTTGATTTGGAGGCAGTTACTAGATTTGAAGAAAGAGAACGTAGTTGGATGTCCTTGACCTTCGGGTCATAATTAAAATAACTAAAACAGGTGTTATTCTATGACCAAATGGGGTTAACTACCCTCATCGGTGACTTTTTCCTTTATTACTATTGTCCCTCGATGATTGATTTGATGTGTATCCTCAATTTGGGAGTGTTGTTCCGAGGTGGGCGGTAGTAGCAGCTGTGCGTTACCACAAGTCCGGGCATGCAACTGGTAGATTCCTACCCTAGGTATTCCTCGTGTATCTTTTCATATATATCCTGATCGCGCCCAATGTGATTTTGTTTTGCATTATACCTATGGAGTTCTCCCTGATAGCACATCGGTTTGCTGGAGTTTACAGTACTATATATACTACAATGTTTATAAACGATGTGAGGGTAAAAATGTAATCCCGTCTACGCTATTTTAATACCTTTTCTTTACTGAATAGACAATATTATAATAGCATATTGTATTACATAGTATCTAGTTTATTGGATCCTTAAGAGATGGAAATTACCGTAACATCACTTAAGTTATTGCACTCACGAACGCATTGGATAGGAGATGTGAATTACCATAAGCATCTTTGACGTCATGACACTCACATTATTACCTGATTTTGATTTAACTGATATGAAAATATTTTAGTTCTGATCCGAGTACATTTGTATTTTCATTGGTGCTCGGGTCAGCCTAAGTTTTCAGTTAGCGAAGATCACATTATTTGAAGATGAAGATGGAGCTCGACAGATGTAAAGTACTAGTATTATTCCACTCCATATATTGCTATGTTTTATGATAGATTACTCTGATGTATTGTTGTAATGTATAATCAAATGTATATTTTAACAGCTTCATGAACTGTTATTTGATTATTATATTTAATCCTTCCGATGTGAGATTCTATGATTGTTTTTCTTCTTTCTTTTCTTATAATAATCTCAATAACTATATGTACTTTAGTTTTGTTTAAGTCGGTATGTGAGGATTATTGTCGATCTAAATGGTCAAAAATGCAGGTCGTCACAATTGGTATCAGAGCTTTGGTTTGGCGATAACCTTGGTTTGATATAAAATGGTTTTGTATTGGGTTAATATGTTTTGTTGAGCATTTATAAATTCTTGTCAATACTTAGCACACCAATGCATGATAAACACTCCAATATGATTGATCGATACAATATTGTTTTGGATCATACTTTATACAAATATTTAACTTTAAATTTTAATCTTGATTTTGGTTGTTAGGTAATGATAATATTAGATTATCATCATTTATTATTTATTAGTCAATGAATAAAACTATCGATTATTTAATGATTAAGAAAATGAAATATGGTAAATTTGTTTATAACAAAATAAGATGAATTTAAATATGAAATTAAGGATTTAGATTCGGGTTCTTTTGATGCATTGATTTACAAATGGTTTTGAAATAATATAAGTATATTTTAGAAGTACTTTCATATAGAAATTGTTTACAAATGGTTTAAAGGAAAAGTATGTATTCCCTTCTTGTCTCTAGAAAATGACTTCGATGATGAGTGCACGCACCATCAACGTTTATTTTTGTGAGTCTGAGTGGGAGAGACAACTTAAAACTTCCATTTTGTTTTGAGAAATTGAATTTCATTTAAATCTTTTATAATTTAGTTTAATATAAAAGATATAATATAATATTTTGAAAGTGATTTGTAAATGAACCCAAAATTGAATTTTTAAGTTCCCAAATGATGTATGATTTTCAAACAAATGAAATGAATTAAATTTGAAATTTTAGAAACCTAATAATTGTATAATAAGAAAATCAATCTAAAGGAAATTAAATTAAATTAGAAACTCTACCAAACTTGAAATAGTGAATTATAATAATAACCTTTCTATAGCATAAATATAACTTACCCATGATATATAAGAAGTTAAAATGTTACAAGATTAAGCAATAAGATAATACAAGTTTTGATATCAATACTAAAGGTGAAATTAAAGTGATGATTTTTAAATATTAGTAAAATCTAAGTCATAACTATGAATGATATATATTGAGTCTTGTTATAAAATTGAATTGAAACATGTAAAGTAAGTAAATTTAACAAATGAAATAAATTATAAATGGATTCTTGGATTTATTTTACTTAGTAAAGTTATTCAACATGAGTAAGCAAATTTAAACTGTTGAATATTCTTATTTACTAAAACGAATAAGAGAAAATATATAACACTAAATTGATACCATAAACATGTATAAAATTTACCCATGTCCTAAGACTGAATTGTATGCTAATGCAAGTGAAAATGGGGTAGATAATTTAATTTAAGTGGTTATAACAAATAATATATACTTAGCTTCGCTTATGGAATTTAACTCAACAAATGGAGCAAATATATTTACTCGATGAAAGAACAAGATTTGATTTAACAGAGGGAATAAATTATTAAATTTGAAGTAGAATGGATTTTCAATGATTTTGGACAGTTGGAACTTTCTATTTGATTTGGGAATTAAAGTTGAGTGCGAGAAATATGAAGAAGTAAGTTTATGGTTTATAATAAAAGTTAGTTGGATAATTTATAAAATTAATAAAGGTTTAACCAATTAATCAAATTAAATTAAAACGAGCTCATCGCGTAGCGGCTATTCGTAATTTTTCAAATCGAGTATAAATGAATATATAGGATCAAGTATAAGTCGGAATTCTTTGAAACAAAATCTTTCCGATCTATTGGAATATAGTTTTCTAATAAAAGAGAAAATTTTAGATTTTGTATTATAGATTTTGAGATATGTCCAATTCAATTTTTCAAAACCGCCGCATTTTGGTAGTTCATAACAAAATAAATAAATAATAGTATCCAACATTTTGAAATGGAATAATAAGTTTATATGATCTTGATAAATGTTATATGTGACTGAATTTGAGTTATGAAAATATTAACTTAAATTTCGAATACTTAAGTCCTTAAGTTATATGTTTGGGGTTAAATAAATAAATTAAGTTGGATTGGAGTATTATTAAAATAAAATTTAATATGGACTTGAATTTAGAAGGTAAATGGATTCATGTTAATTCGTGAACTTAAGTAAAGAAGAAAAAAAAAGCTCAATTAGAGATTAATTTAGTATAGGTGGTAAACATACTGAATATGTGAATAAATGAGAATGAAAGAATTGGTATGGAAATTAATTAATTAAAATAAATACGTGTGATATACATACGATAATTATTTGCATAATCGATTTTGATCCAGATTCGAGTACATTATTTATATCGTTCCAGACAAGGATTTTTCACTCGATGCTCGATGGAGAATGTTAGATATGAGTTTTTGGTAAGATTCTGAATTTTCCTAGCATAACTATGATTATGCGAGGAGAATGACGGTTTCTAATCAAGAAACCAAATCTGAATCTGCATTATAGTGATTGGGTGAACGATACTAGTTCGGAATTGAAATTATGTGATTGAGCTAATGGTCAAAACTGATATTGCATACGAATGACGTATGTGGATTGTACAAGCTTAAATTTTTAATTTTGAGATTTTGAGCATTTAAATTTTAAGTAACATAAATAAGTTTGACTATGTTATGTATTTTGATTTGCTATGTGTATTGAAATGCTTGGGTTCGTGTTGAATATTTAGGATATATTATCATATTATTTGATTCATGTATAGCCTCTTTGTGTTGCTTAAGTAAAACAGGTTTATAGAATAAAAAGTCTCTAGTTTCTTTTGATTGCATAAATAGATTTGTTGCCCGACAAATAGGTACATTTATGAAAATTGATTGGACTGGGTGATTTTTATGTCCCAAACATGGGTAGCCGCTTGGCTTTTATTTTCTTTTGGATGAGTGAGGCCCTACATGGCATTTGCGGCTTTTTGAACCTAATAATATAGAGGAGGTGCTGTCGAAATTTTCCGTAAAGTTATGACTTAGAAATTTTTTGTGGAAAATTCGAGTTTTCAAGTCTATATAAAACAATTTTGTAAGTAAACGTTCTAAGTTGAATATAAAATAATATGGTTGAATATTAATTGATAACTTCCTTATTACTTTCTGTTTGAGGATGAAATGTTTTGAGTGAGGGAGAGTGTAATATCCCATATTTTTCGGACATTTAAATTATTAAATTTAATATGACTTTTGTTACAAATAAAATTTAATGCTTTATTTGTGAAAATTTATAATGTAAACTTAATTAAATGGTTTTAGTAATGGAATTTAAACTTGTACTGATTTCAACTGAAATTGTAAATTAATTTATATTGATAAACAGTATAGGTTGAAATTTAATATTAAATTATTTAATGAATTGATTTAATTAATTTATGTTTGAAATCCAATTTGAATTTGGTTAATAATCGAAATTGGAAATCAAAGTAATTGAAATTTTATTTATGAAGTTAATTTGAATTATATTTCGATTTGAGTAAAATTAATAAACTTTTAAATTTAATGTGAGGTGAATAATCAAAGACTGAATATTTTAATATATTAATGAACCTGTTAAAATAGCCATTTTTGCAAATGATCTTGGAATCCGATGAAATTAGTTTCATTGGATACATAATTGTAAACTATTGTAGAATTAAAAATTTCGTAGTCATCGGACTTACCGGTTGTTCGTACAAAAATAAAACGTTGGATAAAATTTGGAGTGAATTTAAAATAGAAAATAGGCTGAATATAAATATCCTTATCTCTTTAAACCTAACTCCACATTTTAACCTATAGCTGCCAAATCCATTTCGTCCGAAGTTAAAAAAAGAGAAGTAAAAAAAAGGCTGCCACTTATTTATCTACTTCTAAAATTATAACCAAATTGAATATCGAATGCAATCAGATGATTTCAAATTATTGAAATCTTGTGTATTGGAGCTCCAAAATCTATGGTCTTGGTTTTATACATGCACCAGTTCTGAGTGGATCGAATTTGTACAGTCAAGGTACGACATGGGGAAACCTGGATCTAGGCATGGTCGGAGGTAGATTCAAGGTCATGGTGGTGTTCGTGGAGGGTCGGGAATGCTCCGGCCGCTTGTGGTGAAAAATGACGTCAATGGTTTATGAACAAGGTTGTAGGTCGGGTGGAGCAGGGAGGCGTCGAGCTTGGGTTGGTGGTGATCGATGGGTGCAGTTAGAGATGAGAGGTAATTTGGCGATGTCAGAGGCAAGAATTGGTGATCGAGGTGGTTTCATAGGTCGGTCAACCTTTGTTCTAGGGTTTCTAGAAACGACGGTCTTGAATTCGAAGTTGATGAAGAAGATGTTCAGCGTGGATTAAATAAAATTGAGGTTAATTAATTATTAGTTAGTTATATTAATGACATTTTGATTTGAATAAACTAGTAACCCACATATTTGTTTCATACAAGATCAGATTTGGCCGAAACTAGTTGCGTTGGAATCATATCAACACATACTATGCGTATAAGTTGGGTTTGGCGTAATTTTGAGTCTGGAGATTTTGAAGTTCGACTGCAGCTGATTCGACATAAAAATCAAAGGTGGGTAACGAAACCCACTCACGCTGAACTAAATATTCTCTTGTTAGTTAGATTAAAATCATGTGGTAGTATGATTGCATTGATTATTGTTTGGTAGTTGAAAAATGCATTTATGTTGATTTTCATTTATGGTGAAATTTATTTAACTGTTTATTTAAAACTGTATAGTTAGGTTAAATCTAAAATTTAATTACTAGTTTAAACCCGACATCTAATTACTAGTAAGCTAATGTGATACTAAATTATTTGGATGGATTTGTTTGATGACGTCTTGAATTAATCTGTTTGATATATTGGTACTGAATTGTTGTTTGTATTGATTAATCCCAAACATTTACCCTATATGTTACGGGCGTCAAATAAACCTGTGATTAGTCATTAAAATAAATTAAGAACGTAGGTTGAAATGATAAATACCTATGACCCTGATTTGGATTGAAACGATATATATCCATTCCTGAAATACTAAAATTAAATTTTAAGTATCACTTGGTTATATGTTAGAAAATTATTTTTGGACAACGGTCGATTATGTAAATTTGTTTTAACCCTAAATTTGAAGTATTGTTTTAACATTATAAGTGACATTTTATAAATGGATTTCGTTGGAATTTGAACTTTGAAACTTTGGAATTTATAAGTTAAGGATTTTTTTTACTATTGTGAAATGAAGCTAAATTTTGAAAATTTAGCATGAATTGAGTCTAATGAGATTTGAATCGTTCTGGAGTTTAAATGATTACCCATCTTTGAAAATTCAGTTTAAATTTACTTAATTTAAAGCGATATTCGTATTTGAACTCAAAGTTATTAAAGTTTGAAATAATTCCGAATGAGAATACTGATTTAGAATTCAAATTATTCGAATCGAACTATTGAATTGAATTGAGTTAAGAATGAAAGGCGAATCGAATTGAAATATCGAAGTTGGCCTATTTGATTTGAAACTTAGCATGACATCAAGTTATTTGAAATTCGGGAGAAAACTATTCTAATTGCAAACTATAGTATTTTGAACCATTTTAAACTTTTTTTCTTTATAAATTATTTTCCTAATAAACTATCTTTCCTAACAAACTATTTTATTTTACTTATATATATAACTATTATTTTAAATAAATTATTTTAGTAAGAAACTATCAGTTTTATAAACTTCTTTAATATTTAACGATATATATTTTACTATTTTTTTATAATCCTCTTTTAAACCCAAATTCTTTATACAAACTTTTATTGTCTATACTATTTGTCTTCAAATGATTTCAAATATTTATATCTTAATTGTTTTAACATACTTTCCAACTATTTTTTTTAAGAATGATAAGTTTTGTAAGGTTTACATATAGATTTCAATATAGATTTATATTCTATTTGAATATGAATTGGTTTAGAAGATGCTATGCCAAAAAAAAGGTTTAGAAGAAAATATGATATTTTGATATTAAGAATGAAACTTTTTGAAAGGTATATTAACCAACCGGTGTGAAATAAGCGTTTGGTTGTTAAAGAGTCTGGGATCGAATATTGTCATACTCTCTGCCAATACCGAAAACCACTTTAACAACTGTGTACATGGTGGAGAACCATAATGAAGTAGGTTGATTTGAGGCGATTACTGGATTCGAAGAAAGAGAACGTTGTTGGATGTCCTTGACCTTCGGGTCATAATTAAAATGAATAAAACAGGTGCTATACTGTAACCAAGTGGAGTTAGCTACCACCATTGGCGACACTTCTTTCTATATTACTATTGTCCCTCGACAATTGATTTGATTTGATGCGCTTCTTGATTTGGTAGTGTTGTTCTGTGGTGGGCGGTAGTAGCAACTATGCGTTACCACCAGTTTGGGAATGCAACTGGTAGATTCCTACCCTCGGTATTCCTCATGTGCCTTGTTATATTTACCCTAATCGCACCTACTACGATTTTGTTTTGCATTGTACCTCTCGAGTGCTCCTTGGTAGCCCACCGGTATGGTGGAGTTTACAGTACTCTATAGAATACAATGTTTATAAACGGTGTGAGGGTAAAAATGTAATCCTTCCTATGCTATTTTAATTCTTTTACTTTACTAAATAGACACTATTACAATAACGTATTGTATAATATGTAATTTATCAGATCCTTAGGAGATGGAAATTCCCGTAACTTCACTTAAGTTATTGCACTCACGAATACATTGGATAGGAGATGTAAATTACCGTTAACATCTTTAACTTCATGACACTCATATTATTACCAGATTTTGATTTAACTGATATGAGAATGTTTTAGTTCAGATCCTAGTATTTTTGTATTTTCATTGGTGCTCGGGTCATCCTGAGTTTCCAGTTAGCGAAGATCACATTATTTGAAGATGAAGATGAAGCTCGACAGACGTAAAGTACTAGTATATTCCACTGCATATATTGGTATGTTTTATGATAGAAAACTCTGATGTATTATTATAATGTATAATGAAATGTATATTTTAACAGCTTCATGAACTATCATTTGATTATTATATTTAATCCTTCCACTGTGAGATACTGTGATTGTTTTCTTTTTTCTTCTTTTTCTTATATCAATCCCAATAACTATCTATAATTTAGATTTGTTTGAGTCGACATGTGAGGATTATTGTTGATTTGAACGATAAAAAATGCGGGTCGTCACAAATTCAATCCAATTATGCCGATCACACCAAAATGTGTGAAATAGAAACAGTACAAGAAAAAGTAGAATATACATCACAGTTTTAACATCGGTCGCAAATTTAGGCGATGTCAAAAAGTTTTTTAACATTGTTAATTCAAAAAGTGATGTTGTTGGTTTCTCAAACATCTATTTATTGAAGGATCGATGTCTTAAATACACTTTAAAAAAGGTGAGCATCCATTTCAAATTCACATGAAACATGCTACCTTGCTATTGATCCAAACCACAAAAACAGATTACCACTTACTACTGTTATAAATCAACACCGTTTATTTGTAGGAATCCAATGAGTGAGATCGGTGATCCCCGCCATTCCCTTCGTTAACTTTTCTTATTGCTCCTCAAATTCATTTCAATCTGTTATCTCTTCTTTGGAAAAAATGGCGGTGGCGTTATAAGCTAGGGTTTCAAATCCCTTCGATTTGAGGCTTGTGCTCTCTTATCTGCTCCGATTTCCAGTACCAATCTCTGTTGCTTTACTCGATTTGAAATGCTTCGAGTCAATCCAAGATTGTTTGTTCGATCTCTGGTATGATTTTTAATTCGAATTTATGTTTGATTTATGCTCAAACATGGATGCTTTCCAATGAAGAATTGTGTGTGAATTTATAGGGTTCCTAAGTCCGATAATATATCTGATTTCTTATTTCATTTGGTCGTGATTATTTGCTCCGAGTTTATCCAGTTTTAAATATTCAACCCTTCTGGAATTTTCGTATATGTTGGGGTTTGAACACGAGTATTTATTGGGATTTTTGATTAATTCTTCCTTGCCAAAAAATCTCATATATATATATATATATATATATATATATTTCTGGAAATATCAACTTGATGATTTTTTGGACCTTTGATTTCTGGAACCTTAATCCTTTTGTTGACACTTTCAACATCATTTTTAAAGGATACTTTGCGTAATACATTCCTTTAGATCTTCAAACAATTATTGAAACTTAGAAGAATTTGTATGGTTTTCTACTATTCTTTGCGCTATGCATTTCCCTTTAAAAGTATCTAGAAATTTGCTGTAACATAATCAACGTGATTTTAAACTAATACTGTCCTAATTAGTGTGCTGTCTTCAAAATGATGAGTTGCTATCTTTGAAGTATTCTAATAAGAACATATAGTAAAAGCTTGAGTTGATACTACTACTGATTTGCCATTGAACAGAACTAATACTTGATCATTTTTTGAATGGATACTTCACATTGGTCTGTTGTCACTTGAATTTGTATTATGATGCTTCGACGCTTTTTGCTCCTAAGAACAGACGCTAAAAAAATTGAACTGATGCTTCACTTTATAAGTTTAAGAACATATGCTTTACTTGAACACGCCTGTTGTGTATAGTTGCATTTGTGTATTTCGACCTCGTTCACCAAGTTTACACTGCTTGCTTTGAACATGACAACCTAAAACATTTGCTGTGTGTACCCTTACTGTCTTAACCATTCCTTGCATTATTAGCTGAATCATCTACGTTTTCCGTGCTTTTAGTTTCATTACAGTCCATATTTCCATTACTGTTACTTTGTAGGTATATATTTAGTACAGAACTTGGATTATTAGATTCCAACACAATAGAATACCGAACTTGTAGGTTAGGACATTTTCCCTTGAGCTTCTGCTTACATCCTTCTCAAACATACTTTTATTTTTATCTACATCATCATTATTTATAATATTTTCTATAATAGACTGGGTTTCTTCTATGTGATTGTTTTTACCGTCATTGTTATACACATCAGTTGCATTAAATTTTTTGGACTCGTGATCTTTGCACTATATAGTTACCTTTATTTGCCTATTGAGACATGCTACTGCATTCACTATTTAAGGCTGCTTATTGTATTTTCTATAAACCGTAGTGGGTTTTATTTATTTATATTTAATCTCTGATTTCATTTCAAAAGTATAAAAAAATACACCTAAAGTGCCATAAGTGCATACAAATTCATTGCAGCTACATTTTAAATCAAATGAAGTTTGAGTCAATAGAACTTACAAGTAAAGAAATAAATTCTAAGTCGTGAGTCCCTGATTGATCTTGGGATGCTCCAGGTTTACACTGCTTGCTTCACTTGAGAATATTTTGCTTGTGTATCTTACCTTGTTGATTCATGCATGCTTTTTCCTGTCTTGACCATTGTGTACCTGGATTTGATCATGCTATCTTGTTGGGGCTTTGTACCAAGATGTTTACTTGAGATCTTTGACCATCCCTTGGGCTTGCACTTGCTTGCTGAAGCTTGACCATGTATTATACATTATTTGATAAAACTGGAAGTAGTTTTGATTACGACGTTCCATGTTTACTGGTATAATTGTTCCGAAATGTGTACTCTTGTGCTACCTAACTTGTGCATGATAAAATTATTATGCATCTGCACCACTGTGTTAATTTGAGTCTTGTTGCATGTAAACTTGGGTTGTTGCATGAATTCATTTTGCATGCAGTGTACCCCCTTTTTTTGTATTTTTGCCTCGGCCATTTCGATTCATGATTACATGTTGAACCTATATATATGTGTATACATATAACTGTATGTGTATATATGTATCGTGCGTGTGTAATAAATATATTTGTGCGCTATATGAATGGCAGACGTGAATTTTCTATCAGTAGACCACTATATCTGAGTTGTGGCTATTCAGAATCAACTAAATAAATGTTGGTTCCGATCAGCAAACCAGTATAGTTGTGTTGCGGCTGATCTGTGAGAACTAGAGTGTATATATCAGACAAAGTCTAGAAAAATGATGAGAAACACACAAAAATCTTGAGGCAAATAAAATTTAAAATAAATTTATATTTGCTTGTATTTAAAATAATATTTTGTTCTAGTTTACTCTGTGTGTTTATATGATAGGTATATAGGTGACTGGACAGGATTGGAGCATAAAATCTATAAGAAGAATTGAAAGTGTTACACTACGGACCCGTTGAAGGAGGTGCATATTGAGGTGCTCAGCTACATTGAAGAACACTTGTAAATCTTGTTTAATGTTTTTCTGACTGGAGTGATGAGTGTTATAGCGAGATAGCAATGTAAAACTGATTCTGTAATGTGTTGAATTGTGTATGAGAAATGTGAATGTAAAATAGTTGGAGTCAGAAATTTGTGTTATTTCATATGTTGAAATATAATATTTAATTAAATAAAAATAATGTTTGAATATTATATTATGTGCAATAGTATTTCATTTTATAAATATTTATTTTTGTATATGAGATGAGAAAACAACATAAACAACCCATCATAGACATCAGCATAAAGCCATCATAGACATCAATCAAAAGTCGATATGGTAAATATACTTGTTACAACAGTTAATTAATTAATTTTTGATGTCTTAAAACTGCATTGACATCATCTTTTAACTGATGTATAAAAGGGGTACTTTAGACATCACCGACAATGACATCGCTCCAGAAAAACGAGGACATCATTTTTTAGCCGATGCCTATCTGACTTTTTCTTGTAGTGCAAACACGATATATTATATGAAATAATATATTCCCTTCACCACAATTCAACATACAACAATATTATATGACCAATGAGGTCCACAATCAAGTTTAGTCCAATCAATTCATATAACGTCGTATGAATACAAAATACTGTAACAATCATTTTGAGGAACTCTGTTGGATTCCTTCAACATGTCCCCCTGCATCATAGTTCATATATCAACACAGATACATATAATACAATTCAATATAAGCTAATTTATATAAGATGAATCTTCTACTACAACGCATGTTGTGTCAAAGGTCATCCTTTCCACGGGCAGGTATATACAACTACAAACTAATTGATTAAGCAGTAAATCATCTAAAAAACCAATTACACATGTCAATATGTAAATAACAATTAATATTATTACATGGTACAATAGTGTATCAAAAAGCATAAGTTAAACTCACCATCCATTCCAAACGACGATATTACATTGTTTTTTTATGTAATTTCAATTTGGCATTTGAAATTAGATAAAATTCCAAACAATCCAAAATTCCTCTTATCCACTGCATATGCGTAGTATTCGCCGACAGAAACCCGTTGCAACTGACAGCATGTCAATCAAATGTCGTATGAACTAGATATCGTGATTACAAGTTAATAAGAGATTAAAACTTAATTAACTTAATATTCAATAAACATTTCCCTCACCCCAGCACATGACTTCTTTCCCAATTCCTTTCTTCTTCATTTTCAAAAACCATGCATCCTTCCCCTGTACACTGCATGAACACCAAGCATTGATACGGAGAAAGACACCTCTGTTCGACGAACGAACTCCACCAACATGTCGCCCTCCTCGAGCTCAAATTGCTTATCACCACTACCTTACCTCCGACATCCCAATCAGTTTCCATCCTTGTTCCCTAATAAATGCTTCCTTATAATGGCAATTTGCTAGAGATCACTGAAACTTGTCAGACCGTTTCCGCTCGTTTTCGTTCATCACCACAAACTTGCCCACACCATCGAACCAGCCTCCTACCTTCCCTAATCACCACACAACCCTTCTCTATCTTGACTGTAAAAAATCGAGCTCCCTTGAATAACATCGCACCAAAATAAAGGCATACCAGAGTGAAACTCTTGATTATGTGTTTCCAACAGATCTTGATTTGCTTGCATCCGCTAACTATAACTTAAGTTTAAATTAAATAAAGTTCTGAATGTTGGATCCAGATTAACCCTAGAGAGGGTGAATAATGTTTATTGAATTAATTCGAGATATTAAAAAATACCATAACACAGATTATAACAGAGAATATAAATGCAGAAGTAAATAACATAGTTTTTACCCAGCTTCGGCAAACCCTGCCTACTGCTGCATTCCCAAGATTTTTACTAGGTATTAAAATAGACCCCACTTACAAAACCCTGTAAACTCATAAACCCTGCTCCTGTTCTAATCCTACGCTCAAAACTCTAGACTGATATTTGTCCCCAATATCAGATTTTCCCCTGGCTACAAACCCGTAGCTAGTAAACCCTAGTTTTAGTGACAAACTAGTAAACCCCTAGTTTTACAAACAAACTAGAAAATGGTTTAAATTTGTTACAAATGAAAATAAAAAACAAACTTAAAGACAAAACACGCTCTAATTTTAAACCCTAGGATACAAAAAATTGACTCAAAAAAAACTAGAGTTATTCTCCTCTTTTTAAAATTATGTGTTAGTTCTTAGTAGACTTGGCCAAATTCAAAACCCTTACTTCAACATGCTTTAGTTAATCGGCCCCTTTATCTTTTTATTTCTAGAAATTGTTAATGGTGGCCGACCCTAAAATTAAATTAGGGTTTTTAGTTGTTCTCCCTAAATCGCAACTTCTGGAATTGTAGGCTTTGATGGCTTCGATGTTTGATGCTCCTTGCTAACCGATTAGGGCTTTTTCTAGCGATCGAAAACTGTGAGTTTGAACTGATTTCTTCGATTTTATTTTAGGGTTTGTTGCTTGGTTTTTGGATTGTGTTTGCCAGTGATGATATAGATGTATAAATATGATTTAGAAATCCAATTTACTCCCTGATTTCACATATGACTTGCTTTGATTATTGCGTGATTTTGTTGCCTCAAAACTTGCAGTGATTTGTTGCGCGGTTTGAATTGCTTGATTGATTCTTGGTAAAAATGGCTATGAGTTTGAGATGGAAAATTAGAAACAAATATAAAATGATTCTTGTGGCCTCGAAAGTGTTCCATGAATTCTCATTTTGATTTTTGTTGAACCATTTCCATATTTGGTGAATTGATTGTAGGAAATTTCTTGCCAATTTTAACTCGTTCCAAGACTTTTGAATCTGCTTGATTGTTTATTTCTAGAAAGAGATGATTTGAATTGTTTATACAAGCCTACAAAATTCCTGATTTGATTTCTTGCCAAAGATAATTTGTGTGATTGTTCCCATGCCATGAAAAAATGATTTATTTCTGAAACAATCAAGTTGATAATTTGTCCAGAATTATTTGCTTATTTCTGGAAAACAATTTCGTGTACTTCCCCAAAATTGTTTCACTGTAAAAATGATTTTCTCCTTGCCTAAAAGAGTACACTTATTTCTGGACACATATTTTGGCAACCGAATTTATATGTTGTCTATATACTTTGATTTGCAAAAGAAATTTCTCGCCAAAAAATGTGTTGCTGAAATTATGGAAAAACATATTGAATTGGTTTCTTGTCGTAAGTGTTTTTCGAAAATACTGGAAAGAACTGTTGCAAAAATATTTGTACCAGTGAAAGAAAATCTTTCCCATTCTTTCTAACTAATTGTTTACACATGAACCACTATTTGACCCATTGTTTGACTTGGTTTGTTGCATATGTACTGGATTTTTTGGTTCAGCCAATTCATTGATTTGACCATGTTTCCCATGCACAAAATATATGTGGATATACATACACATGTACTTGTATACATTTATAGTGAAAAAATATATTTATGTGAGTGCTATAGATGATGTCTTCCTTGTGGTATTTACAGTGATCACTGTGAATATCACAAGTTGTATAAACATAGATGGATGTCCATATAAATCAGATCAAGTCATGAAAAATGATGAGAAACACACCAAAACTTCGAGGCAATTTTTTTTAAAATAAAATTGTATTTGCTAGAATTTAAAATATTTTTGTTCTAGTTATTGTATGTTTCTTCTGTGATGGATAAGCAAAAGAATGGACTGACAGTGAAGCAAGCAAAAGACGGAAGATAAATCAGTGTAACTGTATATGAATGTATGAATGTATTTGTACAACTTGAGTAAAATGTAACTAAGTGTTTGAGTGTTGTAGTGAGGCAACAATGTATAAGAATGAGTGTTTGTATAACTGAGTGTTGTAGTGAGGAACAATGTATATGAAATTGAATATAAAATGAAATGTATTGTATTACAGTGAGATGTACAAATAGTGGAGTTATAAATTTGTGTTGTTTGAAATGTTGTAACAAAATATTTATATTTAAATAGAATACTGTTTGAATATTTAAATTCTTGTGCAGTATTATTCTCTTTAAATGAAAATATTTGTTTCTATATGTGATGTAGTATAACAGTTTAATTACAAGCACACTTATAATATATATACTAGATTGGAACTCGTGCTTCGCACATGGAGAGTGTTGGACATCGTTGAGTGAAAGTGCATGGTGCTGGGGGCAAAAGGCATGTGGTAAGAGATTTGTACACATTGGAGAAATCGAAGTTGAAGCCTTCTTAAGAATCACATACATTATGGATCATCGTAAGTGGTAGCAGTAACACACAATAATCATTGTAATAACATAATATTTTGTTGATTTTTGCTTACAATGACATTAACAATGGCTTGCTTCTTTTTTTAAGAACCGACGTTATGTGTAGCTAGCTACTTTATGTAGGCCCAGAATTAACTTTTTTTAATAAACATGAAGCATTGGTGTTAGCCCCATGGAGTAATTATGAATTGAAATATAATTTCGTAATTCATTGAAATTAGTATGTCGTAATGTCATGGAAATAGGGAAAAGAAATCATCTTGAAGGCATATGTAGTTGCAGAAGTAGTCTTTAAAGAAAGTTAATTATAGCAACCAACATACGGTTTTAAAACGTTTTCGTATTACATACAGATGATGCAACTTTCTTTAATTTACATACGTAATAAGACTTTGAGATAGCATGGCTATAAAAATGTATATGACATGTCGCTTATTCTCCTACTTGTTTTGGTATAGTCAAGGTTTTAAATCTCGGATATCGGTCGTGTTTCGTCTTAGGGATTTTATAGACTCGGTCTCGTATCGGGGGAGATCTCGGACGAGATAAGTCTAACTCGAGAGTTTGTCTCGAATTTTCATCTCGAGCCTGAAAGTTCATATCGGAACAGTATCGGGGTACATGATATGTTAAAAATGATATTTTAACAAAATGATTTTTATGAATGCTATTAAAAACATAGTAACTTAAACTTAAAATGAAAAATAACTTTATTATTCTTTATTCTGCGAAAGATCATTCATACTCTAAATCGTAATATGCTTAAAACAGAAATATTGTTAGACATGAAACATTAAAAGGATCCAAAACATTAAAAAAAATCAGCATAATAGACCATAAAATACATAATTTTACAAGTAACATATATGTAAAAAGACGAATCTGAAAATCATATGCATTGTAAAACATATACGAACATACAATATAGTCATTCAACATGCAAAATTTGAAATAACAAAAGATGGATATGGCTAGATTTGAGTTTTTTAATTATAGTTCTAGTTCAGGCACAAATTTAAATTTTAACCAAAAAAAACTAAGATCTCGAACGATATTCCAGTATTTCGTCTCGATCGATATATCGTTCGATATTGCAATATCTCGGGTGATATATTCGAAAGGAGATTTAGAGTGATATTTGCTGTTTCATTTCGGAAGGAGCCCGGGACGATATCTCGAAGGAGATCTCGGGTGATATTTGTGAGATTTGAAACAGTGGGTATAGTAGGTTACATGTCTATATATCTAATGTTTATATCTAAGTACGGTAATGCTGATAATTCAAAGAGAACCCTATGTAACCCCGCAAAATTTTTAAATGTAATACAATATGTCAATAAGCTAGAGTAGTCTGTTTTGGAAGTGTAAACTTACGATCAATAGTAGGTAAAATGTAAAACAACAATTGGGAATACTAATTGGTTCATAATGCGTAAATCTTAGTCTCTTAAAATAAATGTGTATGAATAATGAATGACATTAGCTAGTAATATTTACTTGCACGTATTATGCTAGTTTAGTCGTAACTTTGAATTAATATTCATGTAGTAGTATGTCGATACCACTGTCCAGGGAAATTGGGATATTGTACTAAGTAATTTATAATTTATTACATGTTATTCTATTGGAAGCGATTAAGTCAATATTTCTGAACAGAAGATGGTTTGACGAAGGCATGATATAATATTTTGCCATAAGAATATACACCAAAATTTATGGAAACAAACACCAACCGACTAGGTATTTAAATATCTATATATTAATATGGATGATATTGTAAGCAAGAGTCGGTCCCTTTATCACACTCTATTCAATATTTTATATTGTCTGAAGTTCCGGTGGTTCTTGCAACCAACAACGCAAGTCTGCACCCGAGAACAAATATTTTCCAACAAACGTGTCCAATCATGATACACTTCAACTACTGACCACTGATTAGCTTGCTAATGCGTAAATTGTAATCCAAGTTAACTCGTGTGCAAGTACAAGAAAAACTGGTTTGTGACTATTTGTGCATGGCTATAAATTAGGCTATTGTTATACAATATGCATAGGCACATTCATCACATCCGAGTGCAGTCATAGAGCTGCAGCGTTAGCAACTATATGTTGTTCCCTATTTGCATTTTTTGGTTTTGGACATGCAGTCGTCAAAGTTGAATTGCAAATAAGAAAGGTTGAAATGCAAGCGGTGATTATATTTTCAAAACATATAGAAGATATGAAGCCGGTATATCCTTATTGTACAGTAATTGAAAAGGACTTTTTGTAAATCAGCAGATGGGTAAATTTTCATAGCATGTACGGAAAGAAAACAAAAAAAATAGCAGTTATACCCAAATGTGCATTTCATAGTAGTGAGTTATCCTTGGCATGATCCGTCTGTAGAATTGCAGCTGACGAAGTTGAGCCTAAAATTTTCCGTTTACGATTTCCTTGGCTTCTACAATTCTCCAATACGGCACGACGATCAATGTGGCATAGCTTTATGTTATGTCTTGCATATCTTTTTGCACTGCCAGTCTCCTTTTCCGCTTTAACAACGATAGGGTACATAAGCAGTAACTCATCAATCTGAAGTTGGATTTCCTTTGCTCTTATAGTAAAAAGTAAATAGATAATACCATAAAAAATATTACTCCTACGGTATTCTGGTGGATATACGCACTCGGTGCAGTTGATAATTTTTTATCATGACCTAACCAATTGCTTATGCAGTATTTAATAGATGGAAGATATGATATTCTATTGGTATTCACATAATGTTTTCTAGTGAGTGGCCCGTGCTACACATAGGAAGTTGTGAAGTTTGTAATTGTGTATTATTCTTTTCTATGATGTTGAATTTTTTCGATCTAGTTCCTTTGATATTTAATGTGTTTGTGATTGCTTTTAATGCTATCAAACTATTTCGATCATTTTCCAACTATATATACACTATGTGTAAATGTAGTATGATTGGGTTAATTATTTTTGTGCTAAGACTATATTCTCTTACTACCTTGAGAGACGATAATTACAAAATTCATGTATGATTTTGATGGACAACGAAATATGACGTTTGTAGATTAGAACTTGAATCCATGTACTTTTGCAATTTAGTAAGCAAAAGGTTTGTAAATATCCTATATTTTATGGGTTAACTTTATATAATTTATCAATTTTTTATTGAACTATATAAAGTATAGTTCTTACATTTGAGTTTAACATACGTAGACTTTGAATACATTAAATTGCTACATAAAACTTTCATACATGACCAAATTTAGCTAAATCCTATGTGGTTGACGTACATTAAAGATAACTAAAGAATATGGGCATACATCCACTGAAATAACGATATGAGATAACTTATAAATTGATGTTGATGTTGTCTAAGGCGGTCAAACTTGCGGAAATATCTTGTATCACATGTGTTTATAAGTATTTTTAGATTTGTAACTGTAATGAATTGAACTAACTTCAATATGTTGAAATGTTACTTTTACGTGATTGCATAACATGAGTATAAGGATGAAGGATCAAAAAGTGTTATTTACAAAGTATTGGAAGAGGCAAAATGTTCTTAGATGACACAGATAATACCTAAGTCTACCACCTTATAGTTGGAGGGATCATCTCTTTCTGGATATACTAGTAATAGTGCAGAGTAATCATTACTGAGGCATGTACACCTTATCTTGCGTACCTTGTCACACCTGGCATTTATGTAGTGATATCTCTTATCCACTTTATATGCCTATCATGTTACTTTTATTTATTTACTGGCTAAAAGTAACTAGACTCGCCAGACTTTATGTCTGACCCTTTTTGTTTCCTCTTCTTTCTTTCGTTTCCCTCCTGAGTTCTCAAGGGAGGGAATTCTCAGGTTTAGTCAGGATTCTGTAATCGTCTTGCTTGGAGCTTCGAAATGTATAGCTCAAGCTTCTATCTTTGCTACTATGGCTCATGATTTGGGGATTATGCTTTCTTTGTTATTATACTCTGATATTTAAAGTATAAGACAGTAGTTTTAATGATATACCGAGTTTATGTATTTTCAGACATATGGTGTAACCATGCTTTATGATTAATAAAAGTTTTTAATTCTGTTGCTATTTTATATCTGTCTTGTAATGTTTCTGTTCTGTTTACCTATAACACTTCACGAAACTTAATGCATTCCCTTAGTGAGTGACACTAACAGACGTGGGGTGTCACACTTGGTATCAGAGCTGAAAGTTACCAGATTGGATAAAACTTTTTGAAAACTATTTTCAAAAAGGTTTTAGAAGAAAGCATTTTCAAAAGAAAAGCATGTTTTGAAAACATATTCCCCAAAGTCATAGGAAGTATCTCTCCACTCTCCGCTTGATTCCTTTTTCCTTTTGTCCGGGGGACCGATTCTTCCTGAAATGTGTCCCCATTCTAGCATGATGCCATATGTATGTTTAAACTGCGACACATATCGAAGGGCGATGAAGTACCTAACCTCCATCTGTAGATGTAGTTGTATCACCTACGACTAATTTTCTTGAGCTTCGTAAGGATTTCCGTGCGATGAAGGAAACTTTCAAGAGACTTGTTAGCCTATTACACAAATATGGTAAAAAGGAGAATAAGGGAGTTAGATTTAAGGAGTATAACCAAAGGATGAGAAAAATGATGGCCCGAGAAGGAAACATAGATAAAGTTCAAATAAATCTGAAAAGGAAGAAGTTAAGGTTGAGGAAACACAAAATAAAAAGGTATGACCCAAGAAAGGGCGGCAACAACAACAGAAGAAGGGCAGAAAGAATGACAAGGCTAAGGGTAAGAGGAAGTTTCATAGTTGCAGGCGAGACGTTCACTTGGCCCAGGACTGCAGGAAAAGGAAGAATGCTTACTTCATTTATGAAGAGGTTGGACACTATTCTAGGGAGTGCCCAAGGAAGCAAGGGCAAGGTCAAAGGACAAGAACATCTGGAGGGCAAGCGAATGCTCTCGTGGCTAGTGCACCAGATAGAGGTAGGAAAGTTTCCGTGGAAGGTTTGATTTCTTTTTCCATTCATCCTATTAGAACACATTTTGATTCTGGTGCCTCACATTCATTTATATCAAGTTCTGTAGTTGAATCTATGCACTTAATTACTAGTATGGTAATAGATCCTACAGTTGTTTCAAACCCCATTGGTGGTTCGGCTCATTTATCTATAATTTGTCGGGGTTTGAAAATATCTGCGTTAGGTGTCGAGTTTGAATGTGACGCATATGTGCTCGGGTTTATGGGCTAAGCATTGATTCTAGGAGTGGACTGGATTACCATGTATGGTGCCATTCTGAATTGTGAAAAGAGGGTTGTTAGGCTTTTGACTTGTCATGGGAGGACCCTCGAGATTTCATGTGACTACAAGGGTCGGTTATGCTTAGTTTACTAGAGTCTCTTGATGCATCTATCGACGATCTGCAATCTGTTCCAGTAGTCTGAGATTATTCTGATGTTGTTGATGAGGTACGGGGCTTACCTCCGAGGCGTGAGATTGATTTTCGTATATATCTGGTGGAAAATGCAAAGCCGGTTGCATTACCAGTGCGCCATATGGCTCCAAGGGAAAGGAGGGAGCTGAGTAAGCAAGTAGGTGAGCTACTTGAGAAAGGGTTTATCAGACGAAGCATACCTGAATGGGGGGCTCCAGTAGTATTCGCACCTAAGGCAGATGGTTCACTTCATTTGTGTGTTGATTATAGAGAGATGAATAAACTCACTAAGAAGAATAGGCAACCTCTTCCAAGGATTGATGATTTGTTTGATTAGCTTGTTGGTGCCTCGGTATTTTCTCAGTTAGACTTGGCCACGAGGTTCCATCGGTTGAGGGTGGCTGAGGACAGCATAGATAAAACTACCTTTAGGACTCCGGATGGTTTCTTTGAATGGCTAGTTATGCCTTTTGGGCTGACGAATGCACCCGCCTACTTTTTCCATCTGATGAGTAGGTGTTTCGGGAGTTCCTAAATAAATTTGTTTTAATCTTTGTCGATGATATTTTGATCTTCTCCAAAAGTCAAGAAGAGCATTCCCAATATTTGAGAGAAGTTTTGAAAACTCTCCGTGACCATAAGCTTAAAGAAAAGTTCTCCAAATGTCATTTTTAGAGAAAAGAGGTGAGATTCTTAGGGCATGTGGTCTCCAAAGAAGGGATAGCAGTAGATCCCGCGAACGTGGTTGCAGTGCAATGGAGATGAGAAGCTTTCTTGGGTTAGCAGGTTACTATAGGAAGTTCATTAAGGACTTCACAAAGATATCAACCCCACTCACTAGGCTGACGAAGAAGAACTTAGCATTCTCATGGGATATAGACTGTGACATTGCTTTCCAACGACTGAAGAGGGCTCTAACAATAGCCCCAGTCTTGACCTTACCTAATGGGAATAAAGTGTTTACTGTTTACACTGATGCATGCGGTACAGAAAGTAGTGTGTTATGGGGGTAGACAGCTGAGAGTTCATGAAAAGAACTACCCCACCCATGATCTAAAGCTAGCTGCCATAGTGTTTGAGTTAAAGACGTGGAATCATTATTTACTTAGAGAGAAGTTCGAGTTATACACCGATCATAAATCTCTCAAGTATCTGTTCTCGCAGAAGGATCTCAACTTAAGGTAACAGCGGTGGATGGAGTTTCTAGCTTCTTATGATTTTGTGATTTCTTATACCCCTGGCAAGGGTCATGTGGTGGCAGACACACTAAGTAGGGAGAGGGTGGCCCTGAGTCCTCTGTTTATGGAAAGAAAGAACTTGGAGTTCATATCAGCTTTTGATTTTAGACCCTCCATCGAGATTTTGCCTGATTTGTTTGCATCCTTGGAGATACGACCGATTCTTATGGACCAGATAGGAGCTTCGCAATAAGGTGACCCACAGATTCTAGATATCATAGATAAGCTCAGAAGAGGGGAGACTTCTAGTCACCTCGACAGATATGCCATTGATGAAAAGGGGTGGTTGCGATGAGATCTAAGGCTTTGTGTTCCTCAAACTGGAAGCTAGATAAAGGCAGTCCTGGAAGAAGCCCACCATTATAAAATGACCATTCATCCAAGCGTTGATAAGATGTACAGGGTCATGAAGAGGGTTTTCTTTTGGGCTATGATGAAGAAAGATGTAGCCGAATTTGTTTCTCAATGTCTGATTTGCCAGCAAGGAAAAGCTGAGCAAAGGAAGCTCGGTGATTTACTCCATCCTTCAGAGGGCCTGCATTGGAAGTGGGAGAGCGTCTCCATGGATTTCATAGATGGTTTGCCTAGATCAACGAAGGGAAGCATCAGCATTTGGGTGGTAGTAGATAGACTTACTAAGAGCACCCATTTTATTCCCGTTAAGAGCAAGAGGACGATAGTATGGTTGGCAGCACTTTACGTTCGTGAGATAGTCCGTCTTCAGGGAGTACCTTCCAATATCGTTAGAAATTGTGATCCCATTTTCACTAGTGAATTTTAGAGGAGCTTGCAAGAAGCATTAGGTACACAGTTGTGCTTGAGCACCGCTTATCATCCTCGGACCGATGGGCAAACGGAGAGGGTGAACAGAATTCTAGAAATCTTTCAAGGCTGTGTATCCTAGACTTCGGAGGGACTTGGGGAGAGCATCTTCCTTTAGTAGAGTTTTCCCATAACAACAGTTATCAAGCTAGCATCGACATGACACCCTTCGAAGAACTGCATGGATGACCCTATAGATCAGCAACTTGTTGGTGGGAACCTACAGAAAGATTGTTACTTAGACCAGACATGGTTAGGGAAACGTCCAAGAAGTTTGACCTTATTCGACGGTAGATGAAGACAGCTCAAGATAGGCAGAAATCCTATGCAGACAGAAGAAGGACTGACCTTGAATTTGAAGTAGGAGACTTGGTTTTAATCAAAGTGTCACCTCTGAGGAATGTGGTTTGCTTCGGATCGGTAGGGAAGTCGGCACCTAGGTTTGTAGGACCGTTTCCCATAACCGAGAGGATTGGCCAAATGGCCTATAAAATAAAGCTCCCAGAATATCTATCTGGTGTCCATGATGTTTTCCACGTTTTCTATCTGCGGAAGTGCCTATATGACACCGCATAAGTTGTTGAGCCGAGTGTTTTGAAAGAGGTAGAAGTGGAACGAGAGGCGACAGTCAGGTGAGTTCCTTCACATATTCTTGGATCATAAGTTAAGAAGTTACGCAATAAAGATATCAAGTTGCTAAAGGTTCAATGGGGAGACAACCAAGAGGATGAGATTTAGAGAGACCAAGGACAAAATTTTTGCGCTTTCTACCCTTTTCTTTTTAAGGGAATGTTATTAACTTCTCGTCCAAAAACTTTTATTAGTGCTTGCTTCTATCATCTGAGTATATCCTATCGATCAAATCTTCGACCTTTAGGTAGGAAATCCTATGATTGTAAACATGTGTTTGAAACATGTTATGTTTGATGGATGCAAGTGGATGCAAGTGTTTGCTAGTGGTTTCCTGTGGATGCATAAACATACACATTAGGCACTAGATCGGCTCAATCACACTCATACCGCATATGGATGTGTGTGCATTTTCTTTTCTTTCATGGATGGAAATGGATGTACTATTATATGGATGTTGCATTTAGACGAATGAGTGTGCACACATATAGAACTTACATGTTATAATAGGATTATTTGCATACATATTGGATTCATGGCACTTACATACATTGCATGAAGGAGGTCAATTGAATCAGTAGATCGCTTGATCTTCGCATTAGTATTGGGACATATACACACATCTTTGCATATACTCATGTAATAATTAGAAATCTTTAAGGACAATGGATGCCAGTGTTTGGTGGATGAGTAGATGGATGATGGATGGTAGCATACATTCTTTTCAACTTGAAGATTTCTGGGACGAAATCCTTTGAGTAGGGGAGAATGTAACACCCCGAAATTTTAACAACATTAAAGTGGATAAATTAAAGAATAATTAATTGAATATTTATAATTAAGGGAAACGGACTGCGCCATTGCGTCCGTCTCGAAATTTTGGTCAAGATAGACACCTAGTTTGCGTAAAACGGATAGCGTATGAAGTAGTTATGGACGATATAAGGTTGGCAGAAAAAGCAGAAATTCCCTGCGCACTTGACAAGTGCACCCATGTATTTTTACACTGGCACACCTGTAAAGTGCACCCAGAATAGTTTTTTTGGGTATTTGGGCCTTTTCCCAAGTGGGAGGTGACCCGCGACCTGATTTACCCTAGGGCTTATGTGGTAGTCGGTTCAAGAGGGTTCTGCAGCTATAAATACATAACTTTTTCACATATTTCTTCATTAGAAATCATGGCGGCCAAACTATGTCGGATTCTGAACTAAACTAGAGTCTCTCATCTTCTTCTAAAACATATCAAATTCTGATATTCAAGCATAGACTCGGCACCTTTTCTATAATCTGAGCAATCCAATCACAGTGAGTTCTAGTTGCTTTTAGGTTTAGATAAATAATAGTGAATCATGAAAGACTGTGATTTGGATACATTGTAAACCTTGAATCTACGTTATTGTTAGATCGAATGTTATGTCATGATAGATCCATTTCTCTAGATTCAATTCAATTGTGATTATTCTATTATGTTATTATTATGGATCTTGGTTTGTAACTTTTATGATATGCTATGATCCAGATGTGTGTAGACCTATTTCTAAACTAGTAGATCTAATTTATGTGGACATTGAAACTGATAAACAGATCTAGATTATCAACTTATGTTATCATATTAAATCTATTTTATGTGATCTAGATTGTCACCTTATGTTAACATGTTAGATCTATTTATGTGATCTAAATTATCACCTTATGTTAACATGTTAGATCTATTTTATGTGATCTAAACTGTCACCCTATGTTATCATGTTAGATCTATTTTATATGATCTAGATTATCACCTTATGTTAACATGTTAGATCTATTTTGTGTGATCTAAATTATCACCTTATGTTAACATGTTAGATCTATTTTATGTGATCTGAATTGTCACCTTTGTTATCATGTTAGATCTAAATCAATTGGACATCTAAATTGCTAATTTAGATGTTGTGACATCATAGTTCATCAGTTTTATGTCCACCTTATTATGATGACAATTTCATGTCCATGTTTGTATGTATGTTCACCTTATTATCATACTTGTTTATGTTTATGCCAAGATGATCGTTTTAGTTATAATCCCATTATTTTCCCAATTATCGTTTATGACTAGGCTATTGTGTAGCCTAGGCATGTTGCCAATTTTGTGAGGGTGCTAGTTAAGGAATGGGGAAAAAGGGTTAAAAATGGTATAATTTGAATATGAACATTTTTGGACATGTAATTCAAATTATTGGGTAAAATAGGTATTGCCACCTATAAAAGGAAAGGATTAATTAATTGGTAAATTAATTAAAAATGGCATAATTTGAATATGAACATTTTTGGACATGTAATTCAAATTATTGGGTAAAATAGGTATTGACACCTATAAAAGGAAAGGATTAATTAATTGGTAAATTAATTAAATATGGAATGTCTAGTAATTACAATTAGGGATTGTAATTGTACTTATGACACGAGGTTAGGTTGCATTAGTGGTGGAAGTCTGCCAGGACCCGACCGGCATATCCAGCAGCCACTAATGTTGAACCTAATGTGGGAGGTCTAAGTACGTAAATACGAATCGGGCTGACACAAGGTTAGGCCCAACTGTGGAATAAGTCTGCCTGGACCCGACTGACATATCCAGCATCCACATGTTGTAGGCCTAATGTGGGAGGTCTGGCCCATTATGAAACCATAAATGGACATGGTAAAGAATTAGATTACTTAACCTAAGTTAATCCATAGGGATTGTATGAACTAACATTTAAGTTGGGGGTTAAGTAAACATGGTTGAGGAGTGGGTTAAGTAAATCTTGGGTAGGTGGGTAGTATTAGTATATATAAGCCCACAAACTTAACCCGATAAGGTTATGTAATTTAAGATACGTAGTGGTATACATAATCGGTGGAAATAATAAAGTTATGCAATCAAAGACACCTTTTAGGGTAAGCATAACTTGTAGAAATGATAGGGTTATGTATTAAAGACATTTATAGGTAAGCATAACCGGTTTGGAAGATTGGGGGTTATGTATTAAAGACACCTGCAGGTAAGCACAACCGGTAGAAAGATTGGAGTTATGTAATTAAAGACACCTTTTAGGGTAAGCATAACTGGTATAAATAAATAAGGCTATGTAATTAAAGACACCTAGTGGTATACATAGTCAGTGAAAAACCTAGTGGAGGATACAAGACATGGGGAGAGCTTGAATCATATTATGTGGGACCCATTTCAATCAGTAACCTGGAGTAAGTATCAAACAAAGTACTCCTTACTAGGCGGAGAAGGGGCACGCTTACTGACTGATTGTAAGAGATCCAAACATGGAGGATGGTGTGGGCGACGCTAACTGACCCGGCTATGTGCATGCATGAGCCGGGCAGAGGGGGAAAAGACGACCGTGACACCTGTAGATATGGTTGTGCACATTATTACGATGAGAGGTTGCCACTTTAGGAAGTGATACCTCCTACTATGGGGCCAGCACAAGGTATCTGCGAGGGTTAGGGAGCCGATCGATCAGGGTAGTAGTTAGGATACATTTGGACGTATACCTAAGTCTACCACCTTATACTTGGAGGGATCATCTCCTTTTGGATATACTAGTAATAGTGCAGAGTAATCATTAATGAGGCATGTACACCTTATCTTGCTTACCTTGTCACACCTGCCATTTACGTAGTGGTCTCTCTTATCCACTTTATATGCCTATCATGTTACTTTTATTTATTTACTGGCTAAAAGTAACTAGATTGGCCAGACGTTATGTCTGACCTTTTTTGTTGCCTCTTCTTTCTTCCGTTCCCCCCTCCCCCAGGTTCTCAAGGGAGGGAATTCTCAAGTTTAGTCAGGATTTTGCTATCGTCTTTCTTGGAGCTTCTAGATGTATAGCTCAAGCTTCTATCTTTGCTACAATGGCTCATGATTTGGGGATTATGCTTTCTTTGTTATTGTACTCTGATATTTAAAGTACAAGACAGAAGTTTTAATGATATATCGAGTTTATGTATTTTCAGACATATGGTGTAACCATGCTTTATGATTAATTTTTTTTAGTTCCGCTGCTATTTTATATCTGTCTTGTAATGTTTCTGTTCTGTTTACCTATAATGCTTCACAAAACTTAATGCATTCCCTTAGTGAGTGACATTAACGGACGCGGGTGGGGTGTCACAAAAACTATGTTCCTTTATTCTAAGTTTTGATAGTTTGCTTCTAACCTTAATTTACCATGAAGATGTTTTATCGTAGGTTGAACTTACTGTTATTTAAGTAGTGATTGAAGCCCAATGTAATATAACATTATACTTGCACACAGGCAATAAAAAGTTACACCTTTACAATACGAAATGGTTTCTATGATAATGAATATGGTTACCTATTCTTATAGTGTAGAATAAAACTTTACAATACGAAACATTACTATGTGTAACATGGTTCGTTTACATGAATGAGCTATGCAAGATTAAAAATATGGCTTTCGTTTACATTCCCTTCAATAGAAATTTTCAAAATTTAGCTTTCATTTAGAAAATTTCAAGAATTCCGTTTCATTCATGGTTTCGGATTTTTTTTCCATTTAAAGGTTTTAACCCAATAAACTCTGTGACCATAGGAATTTGTGTTTAAAATTAAACAAAACATCTAAAATTTCAAATTAAATCAATATTTTTCTGAAATTAAGTAATCCCATATCCATTCAAAATGAATAGGCCCGATCTCCATATACGTGTTCTTGTCCTAGCTCATCTCATCATCTTCCTCAAAATTGAATTGCCCATCCAAAAACCAAAACTTCCTCGAAAACTTGTGCCGTTGTTGCTCCTTGGTTATCATGCCTCTCCTTTACCACTAATTTCTATGATGTTTTTATTTATTAAGCAAACTCCCAAATCAAACTTTAGTATATGCTAGATATCAGTCCTCGGAACAACTGTCTTTTATGATTTCACTTTTTGAGTTACGTGTCCAAAACCGGATTTTAGAGAATATTCCAGTTCGATCGCCGTAGGATCTGGACTGAGATGGCTAGGATTCCGACACGTCGACTAAAATCTTGAACCATGGAGCTAGGTCAATATTGATGGATGAAGAAGTGGATATTGAAATCCATTAGGTGGAAATCATAATTAATATTGTTTTTATTATAGCAAATAAGGGAAGCGGCAAAAGAAATTGTAAAAGAAATGATTTTTGGTTTAGCGACTAATTTGTAATTCCCCACACGAATCATATGCATCGGTTGCACATATTTTATCACTTATATGATACTCATAACAATTTCTTATTTTTAGGAAACTCGCCGGTATAAGAGACCTCACGGAGGGCCGGTGGACTGACCAATTCTAATGAGGGATTAACTGGCATATGTATGCTCCAACCCATTGTACTTATTTAACAAAAGTAAAATATTAAAGAACCATTTACAAACATGGGATAATGTTTACATCTTACAGGCTATAAGAAACTTACTCATTCACAGATTAAGCATCAATAATATGCATTACAAAGAGCATGTATATATATTCATAATCTGTTAATGACCGCTATGAATTTAAAAACGAAGCAAAAACTAAACTCTTTGCATTACGTGCTTTTCATTCAGAAACTATTAATAAACTATTCATATTTTCCAACATTCCAAAGTAAAATTTGAAAGTGAAAACCATTTTGTTTATTGCAATGAATTCATATTGCTAACACTGAAAATTATATGGAAATAGTATCACCTAAATAGGAACATTTCAAATACCTTTATATCAAAAAAATGAGAAGTTTTAAAGAATTTCATATCTTTGAAAAAAGTTACCATTCAGAAACTCAAATGGTTTAAATGTAATTCGCTAAATTTAGATTGATATTTTCCATAAAAACTTGATTCAAATTGCTTGTTATAATTGCAAAATTGTCAACCATAAAATTCAGATAATTCGACATGCAGTCAAAAGGATTCAGATAAGTTCTTTTACATCATATTGTGAATGTTATTTTAAGAAGAATACATGCTTTAAAGTTTTCTTATTGCTATAAATTAAGGATTCTTATTGCAAAAAAAGGAAGAAGCTACAATGTTTTAACCATAAAATCAAGCACAAAGAAAATGGAAGCATCATGAGGATTTACCAAACATATTTACATTTATCTTGATCAACAGTCAATGAAAAAAAGGTTATTTTAAGTAAGGTTCAAGAATTTAGTATCAGAATGATAATTATCTACCAAATAAAAAGTAACAACCACTGTAAGAATACTCACTTGTCATCATCAAATATAGTAGAGTGCGACCATTTTACTGACTAAACACCAAAAGCAAATCATGCAATCCAACTTGCCACTGGTCCTGTGTGCCAAACCACTCAAGTCAGGGAGATTTTAACACAAAGTCTGCTCCCTCTTAGCCAAGACTTTTTTTTGCAAAATACTTACAACCAAGCATCTTGATTGAGTGCCTCATTGGGATAAGGCAACTTGGCCAATGTGATTTGTTTCCCAAAACTCAAGATCTATCGTCCACCGTAAAATTCTTTTCCTAGAGCAGAAGCGTGAACTATGAGCTATGAACTAATCAAAAGTAGAAAATAAATCAGTTTAGGGCAATTCAAAAACCCATCTCCATTGCCAAAAATACTCCTGATTTTCATATCCTGAGTGGAAATTCAAGCATCTTACATTTTGTATACTTCAAAATCTTCTTATGTTATGTAAAATTGTCAATGATGGATTCTTTAGGGTTAGAAAGAGAACTTTATATTGATAAACAAATGTGTACCTACTAATTCATGTTAAGAAGGTATAAATGTGTATCTGCAAATTATTAATGAAGACACAAAAATAAATTATTCATCCATAGTAAAATATTAAGAAAAATATAATATAGTATTTAAAAATGATCAGAACTTCAAATAACGTGCAACTGGGTAATGATTACCTCAAATATTTTTTCATTGTTCGTGCATTAAAGTAGACTATGATTCCATAATTTTATCATAAAAAGCCTCCAACACCATAATAAAGCAGGATTACGGGTAAGATGTAGCCCGTGCATTTGAGAAAATGCTTTACATGCCCAATGAATGTGACCATCCACAAGCACTCCTTGTTTCCGCCTACAAAAGAATTCCATAAATGCATGATATGCTTCTCGTCTTTTGTCATTTCCACGAAAACATCAACCAATCTTCTATATTCAAAATCAGCAATGTCATCGTGAAATTTATCTTCACTATCACGATCAGAGAAAACTTGCACCAATGCAATTGGCTGGGCTCTATACGAGTGAAAGAAATTGCACTTCTACAAAAGTTGGCGATTTCTTGGATCAGCCCTTTCAACTGGTAGTTTCATTGTCTTAGCAAATTGAAGCATAACAGTTGGTGCAAGAGTGTTTTCGGAAGAAGGCTAAGCATAATCGTTGCTCGCAGATGCATGAGGCATGGCAATAGTGCAAGCTCCAGTTATATCCTGGCTTGACGATGCAAGTTCTGCATGGAGATCACCAGAACCATAACTTTCAGATTTGTGACAAATAGATGACATATGTGTGTGTATATAATAGTAAAGAATTTCAAAATTAAACTGGAGAATTACAATATACCAATTATAGGGAAACACTGACAATTTATTCAAAAAAATATTTTTGAGCTTAACGGTGTATTGCAAATGGAAAGTAAGAGATTTATAGCTATTATATGTAATTTTATTATGGATCCGATTAATGACACCTTCAATAAAATGCACGATATTCCATTATGGAATTAACTACAAAAATAATAGGTGCTAACTCTATTAGCCTAAAAATAAAATATAAACTGCAGTATTTTCCAAGTTTGATTAACAAAAAATAGCCAAAAATAATATGAGATATTGCGTACTTTTATTGCTATCAATATATAGTTCTGTAACTATTTGAGGTTTTTTTTTACTGACTGGTTTGCTTAATCCGATTCAACATGCGCGAATCTGATTTTGTTATAAATGTCAGTTTAATTCATATGATTAGAAATTCGCTTCGTCCACAAAACTAAAACTGTATACAATAAAAAGGAACTATAAATATTAATAAGCAAGAATCGTATAACAAGCAACAATCTCCCAATTGTAAATATTAAAAAGAAAATCAATCGTTTGTTTCGTCTAAGATATAAGAAGTGAAACAAAATCAAGATATGTTAGATAATATTCTTACTACACTTCAGACCAAGTAACAGAACCTGGATATGAATCAATGGGGGAAAAATATCCTAATTCATATAAAATAAGTAAAAAAAACAAAATGAGAAAAGGTTACCTTCGAAAAGGAGGAGTTTAATTTTATGCTGCTGGTTGAGAAGATATGAAGCCGTCTGCGGGGAAGAAGAATCACCGAAGCTGTCAGCGAAGATGAAGGAGCACGGAAGCCATCTGCGGAGAAGAAGGAGGGCCTCCATCGAAATAATAGCCACGCCGTGTCCATGAAATTCTCAAATAGTTTTAAATGTGGTTAAAGTTAACTAAGATCTAAGAATTATGGTTTAATTCAGGCAAATTGGGCGAAGAAATGAAGTGAAAACCCAGATGTCGTGTAACACCCCGTGTATTCTATAACAGTGAAATTCACAAATTAAAGTATAACTAATTTCAAAACAAAGAATTAAGGGAAACGGGATACGCCATTGCGTTCGTCTTGGAATTCAGCTTGGGATAGAGTCCGAGTTTGCGTAAAACGGACTCCGTATGAAGAAGATATGGCCTCCGTAAGTTTCAGAATTCAGGTTAAATTTCAAACAGAACAAAACAGCTCAGAAAAACCAATTTAAAATTCAAAATCTGGCCGGATAGGCCATAGCGGGAATTTTCCCGCCCAAGGCACCCAGGTCGACTGGGTAGTCGACCTGGGTCACCCGTGTCGACTGCCAAGTCGACACGGTGTCGACTAGCATGTCGACCTGGCCCCTGAGCCAGGTCGAACCCAGCCCCCCTGGCTGGCCTGGTCTATGTTTGGTCGATTTTCTGAGCCTTGCCTTGTCACTAGGGCTAGGTGTCAGCTCCTGATTGGCCTCTCCTTCAAACGAACGGCTATTATTAAACCAAGCTCCATCAATGGTCTTAATCAACTCACAAACTCTATAAAAAGGACCTAAGACTCACCCTAATTCACAAAAACAAAAATGGAGATGAGACCGTCATGCTGCTGAGGAGAGACTAGGAATAGCCGTCAGGAATTGAGAAGCAATTAGGAGATAATTTGAAAGCTTAAAGCAACGTCAGTTAAATCAAAACAACGCCTACAACAAAGGATAGCATCTCCAAATTCAGAATTCAGATTCCTGAATTGAAGATTCGTCATACGTTGTAAGTAGAGTGCTATTGCGATGTGAATAAATAATTGTGTTTTGATTTGTGTAAAGTGAGAAATGGAATTGTGGCGATAATAATCTATATTTGTATGTTGCTTTGATTCTAAACAATTTGGAAATGTTATGGTATACGATTGGATATTTGCAAGTATGTGGTTTATGTTGACAACCATATGTTGTGGTATTTTATTTGGGGTTCATACAAGTATATGATTCATGTTAACAACCATATGTTGTAGTATTTTATTTGGGATTCATACAAGTATATGATTCATGTTAACAACCATATGTTATGGTATTTTATTTGGGATTCATGCAAGTATATGATTCACTATTATGCCAATATGATGTACATACTTTTATGATCACTTTTAGTGTGTAATTGGACTCGACTAAGCACTATGGTATATATGAATCTATGTTGGAATTGGCAAATCATACTTTTGTATTAGAAACAAAAGTAAGCATTTTTATGAACATGATCAAACTATGTTTAGTGTTATGCCTAGTTGAAACCATGTTTAGGCCTATGTTGTTATAAAAATCATATGGTGATATAGGTAGCACATAAATTAAGTAAGATTTACATTCCAATTGCAAGTTTACATGAACAGATTAAAAACCATGATTCATGTCTAGGTATGTTTATGCTATGATCATATGAATAGAATGATTCATGTTTAAGTATGTTTATGCCATGATTATATGCTGTTACCATGCAAGTTCACATATGCCTAATTAATGTTAATTAGATCGTTATGTTGCAAGTTCATGCGTTCACACTCCCCTTTTATGTCACTTAGAATATATAAACACCATGTTATAAGCCTCCCCTTTTTCATGTGGCTAAGTTGGGTTTAAATTTTAAACCCAACATATGTTATACTTTAGTGAACGTATAAAAACGGGGGTAATGACGACGGGGTTAAAACATAGAACATATGTGTGGCATGTTTGACGCATGCCAACAACCTTGAAAAATAATTAAGTGGCATAAATAAATTTTAAACCAATAAAGATGAATTTGAATAATTGGCCGCAAATATTTACATATAAAAAGGAAAGAGACAAAATATGTAAATATAGAAAATACGATGTGTTTAACCCGAGGTTGGATTGAGTTGTGATGTAAACCTGCGCGGAACCGCCCGGTTGTCCAGTGGTCACAACAATACCTATCTAATGTGGGTGGTTAAACACGGAGCCCAATAAGGACCCGAGGTTAGACTGAGTTGTGGCGTATGACTGCCCGGACCCAACCAGCAATAGGCAGCCACAACAATACCTGTCTAATGTGAGAGGTCAAGGCTTTAATAAGACAATTAAGGCTGAGTCAGGATTGATAGGATTAAGTAAATTGAATTAATACTTAATCAAAATGGAACGTGCTAAACTATACAGACTAATTTGGGGTTAGGTTTACAAAACACTTAACCAACTTAGCACGTTGGCTAGAAATAGAAAACCTAGTAGCGGGGGACCCTTTTCAGCAGTAACCCTACAAGGTGTATCAAGATACCCTGAACTAGGCAGGGTGGGGCACGATTACTGGGCTGACTGTAAGAGGTCAAATCGACGGCGGTGGTGCAGCAGTGTAGGTTCTAATGGGGTGCGGGCGTGCACACACTCCGGCGCAGAAAAATAAGGCACTGGGCACCAGTAGCATACCTGTGCATTCTAGGATTGTGTCGGGCCGCCACCATGGGACTTGATACACCCCATGGTGGGACCAGCATAGGTAACTACCACAACGGGGGCCGTAAGACACATGTAACTATGCGAGTAGGAGCCGATCATCAGAAATGGATCACTTCACCCTGATTATGGGGTGCCGGTTGGGAACTAGTTTATATGGGTACAGAGATTAATATGGGGTACGATAGTATATTCGACTCTAGACAACTTAACTTAGTTTATGGTGCTTTCCCATTTCCAGTTTATACTTATCATACCAGTTCTTTATGCATAGACTGAATAGTCCTAGACTTACTCAGGCTTTATGTCTGACTCTACTTTTCTTTCGTCTTCTTTTCTTTCGTTCCCCCCCCCCAGGTCCACAGGGAGGGAATACCGCAGCTTGACCAGCTTTCACATCCAGCTTGAAGAGAAAGAATGTATTGCTTGGATCTTTTTCGTTTTGGACTATGGCTTTGGACAGCAATTATGGGACTTATGCAGTTTATTTATGTTTTCTTTATGCTTCTTTAAATAATGTAATCAAGACAGTTATGAAGATGTTGAAGAATTGTAAGACAAGTATGGCATGGTTTGTGTAACACGTATTTTAATGAAATAAAAGATGTTGTTGTTTTCCGCTGTTCAAAAATATGTGTTCTTATATCTGTCTTGTATATCTGTGACTTATACTTATAAACCTCCACCAAAATTAGGGCATTCCCTTTGAGAGTGACCCTAACAGAGGTGGGGTGTTTCACTTGGTATCAGAGCATAGGTTTACCAGATAAGATAAAAGTTTTGAAAATTTATTTTCAAAGGAAAATTTAAAGAAGCATTTTTAAAGATAAAATATTATATTTTAAAAAGGCAAAGTCCCCCAAAGCCATAGTTACTATCTTTTATCCTTCGTTTTGAATCTATCCTTTTTGTTTCAACATGTCCGAATAACTTAACTTGCCAGAGGGTATACCAATACCTGGTTGGTTTAGACGATTCTTAGAAGCAAGGGCCACTCAGCCAGGTCCTACCGTTCCTCCTCCCCCAGCTGCAGGAAATCATCCAGCTGCAGCAGCACCTCTTCCTCCACCTCCTCCACGGGGAAATACTTTTGCTAAGATATGTAAAGATTTTAAAGCTATGGGAGGAAAGGACTTTCATGGAACTGAGTCCTTCGTGGCAGCTAGGAATTGGATGAAAGAAACCGAGGACTTATTCGTCATCTTTGAGGTAGAAGATAGGCAGAAGGTACAACTGGCAGTGTGGCTACTAAAAGGTGAGGCTTCCTATTGGTGGGAAGTCACTAATGCAGAAAGACCAGTGGAAACATTGGAGGACTTTGGGGCAAGGTTCGAGGCTAAATTTCTCTCAGAAGCTGAAAGGAGTCTTCAGTTGGAAAAATTCTTATTTCTTAAGCAAGGGAACATGACAGTCAAAGAGTATGTTAACCAGTTTGATCATCTGGCTAGGTTCGGACTAGACCTAGTCAACACCCCGCACAAGAAGGCTCTCCGCTTTGTCAAGGGGTTGAATGAGCCATTACACAATTTGGCCATGACCCATATACCCATGGGAGCTACATATGAAAGGTTGGTGCAGATGGCATTGCTGAACGAAGAAGATAAGGGCAAGAAGGAGACAAAGGCAGAAAACTCTCAAGGGAAGAAAGAGGGTTTGCAGCCTAAGAAGACAGACTTTAAGAAGGGCGGGAAAGACAACAAAGAGAAGAGGAAGTGTAATTTCTGTGGCAAAGTGGGGCACTTAGTGAAAGATTGCCGGAAAAAGAAGGCCAAGATGAATGGCAGGTGCTTTTCTTGCGGTGAGACAGGCCACATGGCTAAGGATTGCCCGAAGAAACAAGGACAGGGGCAGAGGGCTGGATCCACCTCAGGGGCACATGTTCATGTGCTAGAGGTGCCACCTCTGCAACAGCGAGGTATAAATACTTCTGTAGAAAGTGTAGTTTATCTTTATGATCACCCAGTTCGCACTTTATTTGATTCTGGCGCATTACACTCCTTTATCTCGTCTGCTTTAGTAGAATCTCTGCACCTAGAAACTAGTATGGTAGAGGACCCCTTAATTGATTCAAACACAATTGGGAGCCCAGCTCATTTGTCTATGATCTGTGTGGGATTGAAAATTTCTATTCTAAGCGTAGAATTTAGATGTAGTGCCTTTGTTTTGGGCTTCTCGGGATATGGTTTGATTTCGGGCATGGATTGGCTATCCAGTAATGGTTCCATCCTGGATTGTGAGAAAAGGGTGGTTAGGTTTCTGACCCAACTCGGTAACACTCTGGAAATTACTTGTAATCCCTCGTATGCGGTTATGCTTAGTTATCTTGAATCGCTAGATGCCTCTGTTGAAAGTTTGCAATCGGTTAGAGTGGTCCGGGAATATCTGGATGTCTTCGAAGAGGTGAAGGGCTTGCCTCCGAAGCGGGAGATAGACTTCCGCATATATCTTGTAGATAATGCAAAGCCCGTTGTGTTGCCCGTTAGACACATAGCTCCACGGGAAAGGAAGGAGCTCAGTAAACAGATTAAAGAACTTCTAGAGAAGGGGTTCATTAGAAGGAGCATTTCAGAACGGGGCGCTCCAGTGGTGTTCGCTACAAAGGCGGATGGTTCACTCCGTTTGTGTGTTGACTATAGGGAGCTCAACAAGCTATCGAAAAAGAATAGGCACCCTCTCCCCAGAATTGACGATCTGTTTGATCAGCTTGAAGGAGCGTCTGTTTTCTCCCAACTCGATTTAGCGACCGGTTTTCATCAACTAAGGGTGGCTGAAGATAGCATCGATAAAACGACATTCAGAACCCTAGACGGCTTCTTTGAATGGCTTGTCATGCCTTTCGGCTTGACAAACGCACCTGCTTACTTCGTGGACCTAATGAGTAGGGTGTTCAGAGATTTCCTCAATAAGTTCGTAGTGGTCTTCGTAGACGATATCCTTATCTACTCAAAGAGTGAAGAGGAACATGCTCATCACTTAAGGGCAATCATGGAAACTCTGCGAGTCCATCAGCTAAAAGCCAAATTCTCCAAATGCCACTTTTGGAGAGAGGAAGTAAGATTTCTTAGGCACATAGTATCCAAGGAAGGATTAGTAGTAGACCCGGCTAAGGTAGTAGCGGTGCAGGATTGGAGGACACCAAAGAACGCAATAGAGGTCCGAAGCTTTCTCGGGCTAGCGGGCTTCTATCGGAAATTCATCAGAGACTTTGCAAAGATATCAGCTCCGCTCACAAAGTTGACCAAGAAGAATCTAGTGTTCAATTGGGACTTGGATTGCGAGTTTGCTTTCCAACGACTGAAAAGGGCTCTTTCAACAGCCCCAGTTTTAACGTTGCCAGATGGAAGCAAGATGTTCACAGTTTATACAGATGCATGTGGGATAGGGCTAGGCGTCGTCTTAATGCAAGAAGGAAGGGTAGTAGCTTATGGCGGGAGACAATTGAAAGTGCATGAAAAGAACTACCCGACCTACGATCTTGAGTTAGCCACCATCGTCTTTGCACTCAAGTCTTGGCGACACTATCTCCTAGGTGAGAAGTTCGAACTTTACACTGACCATAAATCGTTGAAATATCTTTTCTCGCAGACAGATCTTAACTTGAGGCAACGGAGATGGATGGAGTTTCTTGCCTCATACGATTTCGAGATCTCCTACACTCCGGGCAAATGCAACGTAGTGGCAGACGCGTTGAGCCGAAAGAAACTAACCCTAAGCCCGTTGTTTGTTGAAAGACAAAGCCTAGAGTTTATAGCCAGCTTTGACTTTAGGCCCTCCTCCGATTTTGTACCAGGCTTGCTAGCATCTCTCGATGTACGCCCGACTTTAGTGGACTCAATAGGGACAGCACAACGCGAAGACCCTCAGCTTGTGGAGACGATTGATAGGCTGATTAGGGGTGAGACTTCAAGTCACCTCAACAGATACTCCATCGACGATAAGGGTTGGCTAAGGCGAGACGGGAGACTATGCGTCCCACAGACAAGGGATTCAGTAAAGAAGGTTCTCGAGGAAGCACACCACTCCAAGATGACGATACATCCGGGCGGGGATAAAATGTACAAGGACATAAAGAGAACTTTCTTTTGGAACGGCATGAAGAAGGACGTGGTAGATTTCGTTTCTAAGTGTATGGTGTGCCAACAAGTTAAGGCGGAACAGAAAAAGCCTGGCGGTCTGCTCCATCCACTAGAGGTCCCGCATTGGAAGTGGGATAGCATCTCAATGGACTTCATTGATGGGCTGCCTAGGTCTAGGTGAGGCAACACTAGCATTTGGGTAATAGTGGATAGGCTTACTAAAAGCGCCCACTTTTTACCTGTCAAAAGTAAAAGAACTGCCTCATCCCTAACATCTCTTTACCTCAAGGAAATTGTTCGACTCCATGGAATACCATCCAGCATTGTTAGTGACCCAGACCCTATCTTCACAAGTGAGTTTTGGCGGAGTCTACAAGAAGCGGTAGGCACACAATTACGCTTGAGCACAGCCTATCATCCCCAAACTGACGGCCAAACAGAAAGGGTGAACAGAGTTTTGGAGGACCTTTTAAGACTGTGCGTCCTTGACTTTGGAGGGATGTGGGAAGACCATCTTCCTTTGGTGGAATTTGCCTACAACAACAGCTACCAAGCAACCATCGGAATGGCGCCCTTCGAAGCTTTATATGGAAGACCGTGCGGATCACCCACTTGTTGGTGGGAGTCTACTGATAAGCTCATACTTGGACCAGATATGATTCGAGAGACTTCAGAGAAAGTAGACTTAATACGAAGAAGGATGAAGACAGCCCAAGACAGAAAAAAATCCTACGCCGACAAGAGGAGGACCGACCTTGAATTTGAGGTTGGGGATAGAGTTTTTCTTAAGGTATCTCCACTAAGGAACGTTGTTCGTTTTGGAACCACAGGAAAGCTAGCACCAAGGTTCGTAGGACCATTTCCTATTATTGAGAAAATTGGGAAAGTGGCCTATAGATTAGAGCTACCCGAAAAATTGGCCGGAGTTCACAACATTTTCCATGTTTCGCACCTCCGAAAATGTCTACATGAATCTGCCGAAGTGGTAGAGCCAAACATCCTAGAAGAAGCTGAAGTAGAACGTGAAGCAACCGTGAGGAAAGTTCCAACCCGCATATTAGGAACGGAAGTGAAGAAGCTACGCAACCGCGAAGTCAAGCTCGTCAAAGTTCAGTGGAGCGACGCCGAGGGAGACGCAACTTGGGAAACTGAAGCTATAATACGCGCAGCCTACCCTTTTCTTTTCGAGGGTACATCTTTGATCTTTCTTTTTCCTTAAGTTGCGCTTTTATCTATCTTTTTAGGTATATCTCCTCGACCTTATCTTTTAGGAAGAAACCCTTTGGATGAAAACATGTAATTGAAACATGTTATGGATGATGGTTGCAAGTGGTTGCAAGTGATTGCTAGTGGTTGCTCGTGGTTGCATATACACACACAATCTAGGTTTTAGATCGGCTCAGTCACTTCATATTGCATGTGCATAAATATATTTATATTCGTATATGGTTGAAGTGTAATGTGTTGTCATATGGATGTTGCATTTATGAATGGTTGAGCACTCATGTAGAATCATGAATAGGAGAATTTGCATACATAATGGATTCATGGCACTTACATAATTTGCATTAAGGAGGTCAACTGAATCAGTAGACCGACTGATTTTGCATTAGATAAGTACATGTACACACACTTCGCATATGATCATGAAACATTAGAAGTCTTTTAAGGACAATGGATGCTCGTGTTTGATGAACGAGTAGATGGATGTTTGGATGTTAGGATGTACATTCTTCCTGAACTTGAAGATTTCGGGGACGAAATCCTTTTAAGTGGGGGAGAATGTAACACCCCGTGCATTCTATAACAGTGAAATTCACAAATTAAAGTATAACTAATTTCAAAACAAAGAACTAAGGGAAACGGGATACGCCATTGCGTTCGCCTCGGAATTCTGCTTGTGATAGAGTCCGAGTTTGCGTAAAACGGACTCCGTATGAAGAAGATATGGCCTCCGGAAGTTTCAGAATTCAGTTTAAAATTCAAACAGACTAAAACAGCTCAGAAAAACCAATTTAAAATTCAAAATCGGGCCAGATAGGCCAGAGCGGGAATTTTCCCGCCCAAGGCACCCAGGTCGACTGGGTAGTCGACCTGGGGCTACCCAGGTCGACAGGGTAGTCGACCTGGGTCACCCGTATCGACTGCCAAGTCGACACGGTGTCGACTGGCATGTCGACCTGGCCCCTGAGCCAGGTCGAACCCAGCCCCCCTGGCTGGCCTGGTCTATGTTTGGTTGATTTTCTGAGCCTTGCCTTGTCACTAGGGCTAGGTGTCAGCTCCTGATTGGTCTCTCCTTCAAACAAACGGCTATTATTAAACCAAGCTCCATCGACGGTCTTAATCAACTCACAAACTCTATAAAAAGGACCTAAGACTCACCCTAATTCACACAAACAAAAATGGAGATGAGACCGTCATGCTGCTGAGGAGAGACTAGGAATAGCCGTCAGGAATTGAGAAGCAATTAGGAGATAATTTGAAAGCTTAAAGCAACTCAATTAAATCAAAACAACGCCTACAACAAAGGATAGCTTCTCCAAATTCAGAATTCAGATTCCTGAATTGAAGATTCGTCATACGTTGTAAGTAGAGTGCTATTCCGATGTGAATAAATAATTGTGTTTTGATTTGTGTAAAGTGAGAAATGGAATTGTGGCGATAATAATCTATATTTGTATGTTGCTTTGATTCTAAACGATTTGGAAATGTTATGATATACGATTGGATATTTGCAAGTATGTGGTTTATGTTGACAACCATATGTTGTGGTATTTTATTTGGGGTTCATACAAGTATATGGTTCATGTTAACAACCATATGTTGTAGTATTTTATTTGGGATTCATATAAGTATATGATTCATGTTAACAACCATATGTTATGGTATTTTATTTGGGATTCATGCAAGTATATGATTCACTATTATGCCAATATGATGTACATACTTTTATGATCACTTTTAGTGTGTAATTGGACTCGACTAAGTACTATGGTTTATATGAATCTATGATGAATTGGCAAATCATACTTTTGTATTAGAAACAAAAGTAAGCATTTTTATGAACATGATCAAACTATGTTTGGTGTTATGCCTAGTTGAAACCATGTTTAGGCCTATGTTGTTATAAAAATCATATGGTGATATAGGTAGCACATAAATTAAGTTAGATTTACATTCCAATTGCAAGTTTACATGAACAGATTAAAAACCATGATTCATGTCTAGGTATGTTTATGCTATGATCATATGAATAGAATGATTCATGTTTAAGTATGTTTATGCCATGATTATATGCTGTTACCATGATTCATGTTTAGGACAATGGATGCTCGTGTTTGATGAATGAGTAGATGGATGTTTGGATGTACATTCTTCCTGAACTTTAAGATTTCGGGGATGAAATCCTTTTAAGTGGGGGAGAATGTAACACCCCGTGTATTCTATAACAGTGAAATTCACAAATTAAAGTATAACTAATTTCAAAACAAAGAATTAAGGGAAACGGGACACGCCATTGCGTTCGTCTCGGAATTCTGCTTGGGATAGAGTCCGAGTTTGCGTAAAACGGACTCCATATGAAGAAGATATGGCCTCCGGAAGTTTCAGAATTCAGTTTAAAATTCAAACAGACCAAAACAGCTCAGAAAAACCAATTTAACATTCAAAATCGGGCCGGATAGGCCAGAGCGGGAATTTTCCCGCCCAAGGCACCCAGGTCGACTGGGTAGTCGACCTGGGGCTACCCAGGTCGACTGGGTAGTCAACCTGGGTCACCCGTGTCGACTGCCAAGTCGACACGGTGTCGACTGCCAAGTCGACACGGTGTCGACTGGCATGTCGACCTGGCCCCTGAGCCAGGTCGAACCCAGCCCCCCTAGCTGGCCTGGTCTGTGTTTGGTCGATTTTCTGAGCCTTGCCTTGTCACTAGGGCTAGGTGTCAGCTCCTGATTGGTCTCTCCTTCAAACGAATGGCTATTATTAAACCAAGCTCCATCGACGGTCTTAATCAACTCACAAACTCTATAAAAAGGACCTAAGACTCACCCTAATTCACACAAACAAAAATGGAGATGAGACCGTCATGCTGCTGAGGAGAGACTAGGAATAGCCGTCAGGAATTGAGAAGCAATTTGGAGATAATTTGAAAGCGTAAAGCAACGTCAATTAAATCAAAACAACGCCTACAACAAAGGATAGCATCTCCAAATTCAGAATTCAGATTCCTGAATTGAAGATTCGTCATACGTTGTAAGTAGAGTGCTATTCCGATGTGAATAAATAATTGTGTTTTGATTTGTGTAAAGTGAGAAATGGAATTGTGGCGATAATAATCTATATTTGTATGTTGCTTTGATTCTAAACGATTTGGAAATGTTATGGTATACGATTGGATATTTGCAAGTATGTAGTTTATGTTGACAACCATATGTTGTGGTATTTTATTTGGGGTTCATACAAGTATATGATTCATGTTAACAACCATATGTTGTAGTATTTTATTTGGGATTCATACAAGTATATGATTCATGTTAACAACCATATGTTATGGTATTTTATTTGGGATTCATGCAAGTATATGATTCACTATTATGCCAATATGATGTACATACTTTTATGATCACTTTTAGTGTGTAATTGGACTCGACTAAGTACTATGGTTTATATGAATCTATGTTGGAATTGGCAAATCATACTTTTGTATTAGAAACAAAAGTAAGCATTTTTATGAACATGATCAAACTATGTTTGGTGTTATGCCTAGTTGAAACCATGTTTAGGCCTATGTTGTTATAAAAATCATATGGTGATATAGGTAGCACATAAATTAAGTTAGATTTACATTCCAATTGCAAGTTTACATGAACAGATTAAAAACCATGATTCATGTCTAGGTATGTTTATGCTATGATCATATGAATAGAATGATTCATGTTTAAGTATGTTTATGCCATGATTATATGTTGTTACCATGCAAGTTCACATATGCCTAATTCATGTTAATTAGATCGTTATGTTGCAAGTTCATGCGTTCATACTCCCCTTTTATGTCACTTAGAATATATAAACCCCATGTTATAAGCCTCCCCTTTTTCATGTGGCTAAGTTGGGTTTAAATGTTAAACCCAACATATGTTATACTTTAGTGAACGTATAAAAACGGGGGTAATGACGACGGGGTTAAAACATAGAACATATGTGTGGCATGTTTGACGCATGCCAACAACCTTGAAAAATAATTAAGTGGCATAAATAAATTTTAAACCAATAAAGATGAATTTGAATAATGGGCCGCAAATATTTACATATAAAAAGGAAAGAGACAAAATATGTAAATATAGAAAATACGATGTGTTTAACCCGAGGTTGGATTGAGTTGTGATGTAAACCTGCCCGGAACCGCCCAGCTGTCCAGTGGTCACAACAATACCTATCTAATGTGGGTGGTTAAACACGGAGCCCAATAAGGACCCGAGGTTAGACTGAGTTGTGGCGTAAGACTGCCCGGAACCAACAGGCAACAGGCAGCCACAACAATACCTGTCTAATGTGAGAGGTCAAGGCTTTAATAAGACAATTAAGGCTGAGCCGGGATTGATAGGATTAAGTAAATTGAATTAATACTTAATCAAAATGGAACGTGCTAAACTATACAGACTAATTTGGGGTTAGGTTTACAAAACACTTAACCAACTTAGCACGTTGGCTAGAAATAGAAAACCTAGTAGCGGGGGACCCTTTTCAGCAGTAACCCTACAAGGTGTATCAGGATACCCTGAACTAGGCAGGGTGGGGCACGATTACTGGGCTGACTGTAAGAGGTCAAATCGACGGCGGTGGTGCAGCAGTGTAGGTTCTAACAGGGTGCGGGCGTGCACACACTCCGGCGCAGAAAAATAAGGCACTGGGCACCAGTAGCATACCTGTGCATTCTAGGATTGTGTCGGGCCGCCACCATAGGACTTGATACACCCCATGGTGAGACCAGCATAGGTAACTACCACAACGGGGGCCGTAAGACACATGTAACTTTGCGAGTAGGAGCCGATCATCAGAAATGGATCACTTCACCCTGATTATGGGGTGCCGGTTGGGAACTAGTTTATATGGGTACAGAGATTAATATGGGGTACGATAGTATATTCGACTCTAGACAACTTAACTTAGTTTATGGTGCTTTCCCATTTCCAGTTTATACTTATCATACCCAGTTCTTTATTCATAGACTGAATAGTCCTAGACTTACTCAGGCTTTATGTCTGACTCTACTTTTCTTTCGTCTTCTTTTCTTTCGTTTCCCCCCCAGGTCCACAGGGAGGGAATACCGCAGCTTGACCAGCTTTCACATCCAGCTTGAAGAGAAAGAATGTATTGCTTGGATCTTTTTCGTTTTGGACTATGGCTTTGGACAGCAATTATGGGACTTATGCAGTTTATTTATGTTTTCTTTATGCTTCTTTAAATAATGTAATCAAGACAGTTATGAAGATGTTATTTTTTTGGAAGAATTGTAAGACAAGTATGGCATGGTTTGTGTAACACGTATTTTAATGAAATAAAAGATGTTGTTGTTTTCCGCTATTCAAAAATATGTGTTCTTATATCTGTCTTGTATATCTGTGACTTATACTTATAAACCTCCACCAAAATTAGGGCATTCCCTTTGAGAGTGACCCTAACGGAGGTGGGGTGTTTCACGCCGGATCTGTCGGAAAGTTGTGACAGCAAAAATGGGGTGAGAAGGAAACTGGAACATTTATCGATGTGATAAGAAGAAATCGACAGAAGTTAGTGTGTGATGCCTGTTGAAGGGTTTAATTATTTCAAAAGTCGCTCTGCGTTTGAAATTAGTGGAAAAACAAAGGCATTGTAGAATGCTCACACGTCAGATATACAAGAAATTGACCTGTTCCACGTCAGCATATCCTTTATTCTATTTTCTGTTATAGATAATAGATAGATATGTTTGTTATCATCAAACAAAAATCGTAGAATTGTTATATACAACAATCTCCCCCTTTTGATGATGACAAACAAATAATAAGATTTTGAATATAATATTATAATAAAAGTGTTTGACAGTGAATTGTTGAACTCCCCCTATATGTATGCTACCCCTACAACAGAACTCCCCTAGATATGTGCATGAGTGAAAAGAATAAATCAATTGAAACTTCAATATTAAAATATTCAAAGAATATCCGCTCATCGATCAAAATATTAACCCATTCTCCCCCTTTTGTTATCATCAAAAGGATACAAAAGTTAAAATAGCGATGAAAAATTGACTAGAATTATAATATCAGCTTAAGAGAAAGAAATGATCATTATAAATTTCAATCAGTCAAACAAACATCATAATATTCTAAGTACTAGTGGAAAATTTCACATTGTAGAATGATGGATTTACAATGAAATTTATAAAAATGGAGAGAGTTTTGAAATATATGATTTCCAATTATCTTCAAACAAAATTTAAAAAATGAGCACAAAAATAGTGATGGATTTGGACTATAATTATAAATTCAATCTAAGTGACGCAATCAAATAATATCAAATCCCAATAGCTATCAGTCAACAAATCATAATATATCATAATATATTAACACATTTCACATATTAGAAAAATGGATTGATAAGCTGGTTTCTACATACCAAGGAGAATTTAAGACAAAAATTTATTTAATTATTTCCTTTATCCTTTTCTTTATATTTAAGAGCACCTGACCAGGCATAACCAGATCTTGGATTTTTAAATAAGGTCAGTTGCAACTTAAATTATAAGTAATCTCATAACCATAAATTACCAGAGCTTGGATTTTTAAATGAGGTTAGAGAAACACTTATGTATATTTTATATTTATCATTTTTTGTTCCAAAAGAAAAACTCCTCAGTATATAAAACCAAAATGAATGATAGAAATGTGGTAGGTACAGAAATGGTTATGAAATAAATTTCTAAATTAATCATAGTATGAAATATGCTCAACTATACCGGGATCATTGAAAATTTTCAATTGTCTCTATTTCTGAAAAATAACACAGTCACATTTCCATCACAAATATTGACCCGTATATTTAAGATGATTTTAAAAATATTAAACTCTCCACACTAATATAAAATCATGATGAATGCCAGTATGATGATAGGCTAAGAAGATGTTCGTGAAATAAATACCAATTCAAAGATATTATAAAAACTGTTCAGAAATCATGAGAATGTAAATAAAATTTCCACTTGTTGTGAAGTATACTATAGTCACAACTCATCACAATATCAATAATCGAATAATAATTTTGATGAGTTCTAAATACAATTCATTTTGGTTGTTGATTTCAATTTCTGAATAAATAATCAATAAATGATTTTAAAATTGAGAAATCAATTACAAGAGGAAAATAGTAAGATTTATACAAGACAAGAGGATTTTAAAAAGATCTATACAAGATGAAGATCGGAATAAAGAATCAAAACAGATGAGTGAGAAAATTATAATACACTTCTGATACCATTTGTTGTCTCTACTAATATGATACTAGTGGATAACTATAATAACCTGGAAAATCCGAACCAATTAAAAAAATTTATTTTGGCTATTTCACTGAATTTTGAACAGTTAAAATAATTTATTTTAAATAGTAACAATTAAAAATTTATTTTAATCGAAGTTAGAGAAAATATATTCATTTTGATTTCTAAAGAAATTAGAAATAGTATGGTAGTTTGAAAAGTCAAACCTGTACTTTGACCGAATGTACCGGATTCAAAATTTAATGGATTTTAGTGAAACCAAAAATATCTAAATCTGTTTGAAAATATCTTTCCAACGAATCCAAAAAATCGAAATTTTGTATGGTTAGATTTTTGATTTGGATTAGAATCTGGATGATTTATCTGTTTGTTGGTGATGTGTAAACACAGATTTGTATGTGTTCCTTAAAATAATCTTTTTTGTTAGATTATTGATTTGGATTAGAATTTCCATTTCAATAAAAATAATCATTTTTGTTAGATTATTGATTTTGGATTAGAAGTGCCATTTTAATAAAAATAAATCATATTGTTTTAATATTTATTTGGATTAGAATTTCCATTCAATAAAAATAAATCATATTGTTTTATTATTGGTTTGTATTAGAATTTCCATTTCAATAAAAATAAATCATATTGTTTATTTATTGATTTGGATTAGAATTTCCATTTCGATAAAAATAAATCATATTGTTGTGTTATTGATTTGGATTAAAATTTCCCTTTCAATAAAAATAAATTATTTTGATTATTTTTGTTGAATTGAATTAGATTGTCAATTCAACATTAAAACATTATTTTGATTATTTTTGTTGAGTTAAATTAGATTGTCAATTCAACATTAAAACATTATTCTGATTATTTTTGATGAATTGCATTAGATTGGCAATTCAACATAAAAACATTATTTTGATTTTTTTTGTTGAATTGAATTAGATTGTCAATTCAACATTAAAACATTATTTTGATTATTTTTGTTGAATTGAATTAGATTGTCAATTCAACATTAAAACATTATTTTGGTTATTTTTGATGAATTGCATTAGATTGACAATTCAACATAAAAATATTATTTTGTCACTTTGTTGAATTGAATTAGATTGTCAATTCAAAATAAAACATTATTTGGATTATTTTGTTGAATTGAAATAGAATTGCCAATTCCATTTAAAACATTATTTCACCATTTTTATTTAATTGAAATAGAATTGTAAATTCAATGTAAAATATTATTTTGTCATTTTATTGGATTTAATAGAATGGTCAATACAATTGAAAAATAGATGTTCTTTTATTTGCATTCTCTAATGCAAGTATACATTGAAAAATAGATGTTCTTTTATTTGCATTCTCTAATGCAAATATACATTGAAATATAAAGATGTTCTTTTATTTGCATTCTCCAATGCAATTATGCATTGAAATATTAAAATGTTCTTTTATTTGCATTCTCCAATGCAAATATGCATTGAAATATTAAAATGTTCTTTTATTTGCATTCTCTAACGCAAATATGCATTGAAATAAAAAATGTTCTTTTATTTGCCTTCTCCATTGCAAATAAACCTTAAAATGAAAAATTACATTTTTGTTTGCAATTTAGATGCAAACAAAACATTAGAATTAAAATTACATTTTTGTTTGCAATTTTAGATGCAAACAAAATAATAGAATTAAATTACATTTTTGTTTGCAATTTTAGATGCAAACAAAACATTAGAATTAAAATTACAATTTTTTTTTTTGCAATTTTAGATGCAAACAAAACATTAGAAGTAAAATTACATTTTTGTTTGCAATTTTAGATGCAAAAAAAATATTAGAAGAAAAATTACATTTTTGTTTGTAATTTTAGATGCAAGCAAAACATTAGAATTAAAATTACATTTTTGTTTGCAATTTTAGAGGCAAGCAAAACATCAGAATTAAAATTACATTTTTGTTTGCAATTTTAGAGGCAAACAAAACATTAGAATTAAAGTTACATTTTTGTTTGCAAATTTAGTTGTAAACAAAACATTTAATAAAGATTTCATTTTTTTTTTTTTTTGCAGTTCTAAGGCAGATAAAAGCATTATAATAAAAGTTACACTTTGTTTACAATTTAGATGTAAACAAGGACATGAATTAAAAGGTTACATTTTATTTGCAATTTTAATATAAATGAAAACATAGAATAAAAAGGGCGTATTTTTATTTACATTTTAATTGTAAATAAAAAGAATGGATTTCAAAAGTCACATTTTTATCGACATTTCATATGAAATAAAAGAATTGATTTATATGTTAAAATGTTTATTGTTACTTTAGATACCATAAAAATAGTAGGAATCGCCAAATGAATTATATATATATATATATATATATATATATATATATATATATATAAATTAAAATTTAACGAATCGCGCGCGGTATTTTGCGTTTCAGCAATCGTAACTTCAAACGATTATACTGTAAGATCTTACCGTCGGATTTTTCCAAAACTAGAACCATTAGGACCCTATTGGGAAGATCTTTCTGATGATATAAACTTTATCAAAATCCAACGGTTATATTTTAAGATATGTGTAAATCTAATTTTGGTAAAAACAGCTCCAGAGCCGTCGATTGACCTGAAGCGTCGTTTAATTATATTGAGCTATTTTTAAATAAATAAAAATAGCGATAAATTGTTATATATTAATATTAACAATATAAAATGGTTTAAATGATAATAATTCAAAAGATTATTTGAAAAGACCGATTTCAACTCATTTCAAATAATTTTACGGCGATTTAAAATCGAAGATATCGAAGACGGCGATTGAAGACTGGCAATCTTCACGTCGAATGGATAACTACTAATGTCTAGCATTGGCTAGCTACCAATAAAGGGTTAAAGTGATAGTTGTCCGGACGCACTTGTTGATCGTCCGGATATGCGAGCACTTAGGCGACTCCATTTTCGTTCAGACCCAGAACGGACTTGTAAATGGATGTGTGTCCGACATTGAATTTCGTGCCATGTAATTTAATTGATATCTATTAATATATTTCTGAGATGGCAGAGGATTTATCCTCTTGCTAAACACCCTTCTTTGAGACGCACGAGCTCGAAGGAAATATATTGGTAGTTATGGATCGCATAGTATGGACTGTCAATGTGACATGCCAAAATGCAATTGATCGAAGCTTTTGTTGAAAAGCAGAGCCTTGTAGATGATGATCAAAACATAGCCTATTTAGGCATAACTTTGTGTATTACGTTACCTTGCGAGCCTCACACCCCGGGTAGAGTCAAAAACGGGACAAGGAAACACAGGGAGTGCACACGTTTCTTTCTACCTAGAAGTGGTGTTTGGGTTTTTACACGGCCCGACATTTTTACTTATGTGGTTGATGGAATGAGGCGCCTCGGATTTTTATTGGTCGCCAAAGGCCAATTTATAGGTCCAATAGGATCGGGAAGCGTGTGTTCAGGCATAACTAATCCACTAAAGTATTTGTGGACCGGCCCTGCAGGATCCAAGGGTTCGCCAGTGTCAGAATCCTGAGACATTGCTGGAGTGTCTTGAATCGGTTAGGAGATCGTCCCTAGCCTTGACTCATGATGGAAACCAACCTCCAATATGACATTACAGTCTTGATTGTACACCTATATATGGCGACATAGTAAGATGGGGTACTATGCCGTCAAGGATTGATACATTTACTTTGAAGTGTTTTTGAAACATATTAGACACTAGTAATAATATTAAAAATATTATTTTTCTATGTATCAAGCATTTTTTATCATTATAACGTAAAACTCTATCCTCCGTTTGCGTTGCATTGTGTGATGAGACTTGAGTCTTATAATTATTTCATTTTCTAAAAAGCATTGCGTTGTTTTTGACTTTAAAATTTATAAAACTTATGCACATCCAATGGAATTAAACCCGTTCTGTGTTAGCAGCATGGTCCAGTGATTAGCCATATTATTAGTTTAGTTAGATTTCTCATACCAGTCCCATGACTGACTCGTAGTTTGTTTCACTTTGCAAACTCGGGTGCCCTCTTTCCACACGAGCAGCCAATTGACAGGTTTCATGTAGGGATGTTTTCTGGACTAGAGCTTGCTGATGGAGATGTTGGAAGATCTTTTCTTTTATCTTAATTTTATTCTTGAGTTTTGAGACTGTATTGGATATTGATGTATTTTGGGATATTGAGACTTTATTTCTTTCCCTATTTTTAGACATCTATTTTTGCTAAGTGTATCCTGTACTGCGTACTCTGATGTTCTGTGATAATGCTTGTGATGACAATTCCTTTCCGCTGCAAATGATTTATATGCTCTACTATGTATCTGTGATATGTTATTGTTTTAATTCTGTTATACTCCTATGATTATCCTTACTTTCGCTCTACGGAAGTTTGGGTCATCACAATAACAAGGGTATCTCAGACGACAATATCCAATAACAAAGCCCAAACAATTAAATTTGACAATTCAGTTTCATCAATCAGAGCAGCAAGACACATTCGGAATAAGTTTCACAAGAAAGTCCTCAGAAAATTTACAACAAGTCCAAGAAGACAAATCATGATCAATTCAGACCATTTTTTCAGAGCAGCAGATGATACCCAAAAAAGAAGTTATCTAAAAACATTTGCAAAATGATTCCTTTTATCAGAGCAGCACAACAATCAATTACAAAGCAGACTTGCCAAGAGAATTTTTCATAGATATTTTTGGCAATCACAAAAGATGATTCATGATCAAGGTTAAAAGTACAGTTTATTTGAAATCATTTGAAGGAATATGAGAATCTCAAGATTCAATGAATAAATCACACTAGACTATAAATTTCAAATCCAGGATGTGTGTGACATTCAAGAAATCAATAATTTCAAATGATTTCAAACAATCAAATATTCAAGTCAAATGATAATGGAATAATAGTGAGTTTCAAGACCAGATTTTTCAAAGAATTTTTCACAATTATTTCTAGAAAGAACAAGAGAAATTTTAGAATATTTACATCAAGCTTGAGAGATATTCATGATCCAAAATTATAATGATTTATTTGAAATCACTTAATAAATGTAAATTTTGAGACACAAAGAATCAGTCACACAAAATTATTAATTTCAAATCCAAGAAGTGTGTAAGATTCAAAATATCAAAAATTTCAAATGATTTCAAAAATTTAGATATCCAACACAAATGATCATGAATAAAATGAATTTCGAGATGCAACATAATGATTCAAGTTAAATGATTTTCAATTAAGGGATATCCAGGACAATCTAAAAACGAATGAAATTATCACAACTAAAAAATAATAAAGTGCTGTAATGAGTATAAATTTTCAAGTCTTTCTAAAATGAATTAGAAGAAACTCAAAACAACAAAGATGTGTGAAGTTTTATTAATTTTTCATATCTTCAAAAATTTAGAATTCGAATCAATAGTGTTCAAGATATGACAAGAATACTTCAGCACTGTTAGGAATTCAGAAATTAGAAAAGAATTAAACTTCAAAATAATTGTAAAAATTTACAATTTTGAATTCAAGATCTGGAAAAAATTAAAACATCAGAGTTTTATACAAATGAAGCAACTTTCCAAAAGAATAAGAATATTGCAATTTTGAAGTTTAGGAAGAAGAAAAAAATTACAAAAGATATGGCAGTGGCAATACAGATAAGAAAAAAATCAGAAGAAGGAATAAAAAGAATGTGACAAAGTCATTACACATCATTATAACATAATCAGAAGAATCAAAAAATATAATAAAATAGAAGGGGTAGAAGGAGTAATAAACAAAGGGAATCAAAACAGAGAATATTAACAAAGATGAGTTTAGAGATCATACCAGATTTTTCAAAAGACATTGTGAATTCTATTACTCAGAAAACTTGGCTAAGGAACTGTGAATGATTCAATGATATGAAGCAATTTGAATTCAGTTCTCCTTTTGCAAAGCAGTTCCTCAGCCTTTCTTCAGTACCTAAGCATTTAGGGAATCGAGTGGTCTAACAAAATTTGTAAAACCACTATTAGTTCTGTTCACGCTTTCGGTACCCAAACCTATTTGTATAACAATCCATTGGAGTTTACCTTTGTACCCTTATGAACCCAAATATGTTTAAATTTAAAGAAAATCATTTTATTTCCTTTTGGGATCCACAAATGTATAGTTGATTTGTTACAAAACAAGTTCACATCTTTTTTATGAATTAAAAATTCTTTGAAATTATCAAAGTTCAAATTTTCAAATCGATTCTTTTCAAAGCAGTTTGACGGATTTTTAAACCATTTGAATTCTGGTTTTCAAAAATAATAGTTTTCCCAAAACCGAGACCATTCCTATTTTCGGGAGAAAACTAATTTTTCAACAACATATTTAAGGATTTTTCTCCTGTGGAAAAATGTTTTAAACTCAATTCAAGATCATTGATTTTGGATTCAAGATCAGAATTTTCTTTCATCAGATTTGAACAATCATTAATGCCGATCTTTTTCTTTTCAGTATCATTTTGTTTCAAGAGAAATATTTAATTTTCAAGCCGTTTGATTTTGGACTTGGACTCAAAGATTTCAGATTCAAATCGCTTTTGCTTTTCAAACTCTATTTTTTCAAATTTCTTGAATTTCTCAATTTCATTTTCTAGCTCTTTCAAAATCAAATATGTTTTCAACAAGCTTTCTTTTTCAGCAATTTCATGTTTGGAATTTTTGATGGCCTTAAAAAATTTAATTTCTTTTGCAGAGAATTTTTTGTAGTTTTTAGCTCAATCTCATTATTTTTTAAAATCAGAATTTCCTTTTCAAGTTTTTGAATGTTTCTATTAAGATGAAGGGGATCAACTTTCAATTTCAAAAAAAAATTCGCAATCAGAATATTCTAATTTCATGACATTTGAAAGTTTTGATTCCAAATAGTTATTTTTTCTGGTCAACCATGATTTTCAAATTTCAGAGGTTTGTTTTTCCGATGGAGATTATCAACAGTTTTTTTTAAATTAGCACACATATAAACCAATTCTTCATATGACAAACTTTCTGTTTCATTGTCTGTTGCGTCTCCATCGTCTGATCTACTTGAATTTTCATTTGTTTCTCCTTTCAAGCACAGATCTGAGTCTCAGTTGACCTCTGGGGTTTTGAGCTACTGTTGTCAATTCTTCCATACTTCTTATCCAGAGTATTCCAGATTTCCTGTGCAGACAAACAATGGGAGATATAGTTACATTGGCCATCATCAATATAAGAATATAAAATATGAGTAGAATGAGAATTAAATCCAATGTCATTCCTATCAACCATATCATATATTAACAATAATATCCTAACATTTAATATTAACATATTTTAAATAGGATTCCATTTTTTATTTCCAATTTAAAAAATCTATACCATTAGAAATGGTTGGAATACGACCGGACTGACTCTCACTGGGTTGACAACTAGGGAATACCATGACTCTAGACTTAATGAAAATACCAAGCTCTGATACCACTGTTGGATCTAGATTAACCCTAGAGAGGGGTGAATAGTATTTATTGAATTAATTCAAAATATTTAAAAAATATCACAGCATAGATTATAACAGAGAATATAAATGCAGAAGAAAATAACACAGTTTTTACCCAGCTTTGGCAAACCCTGCCTACTGCTGCATTCCCAAGATTTTTACTAGGTATTAAAACAGATCCCGCTTACAAAACCCTGTAAACTCGCAAACCCTGCTCCTGTTCTAATCCTATGCTCAAAACCCTAGACTGATCTTTATCCCCAAGATCAGATTTTCCCCTAACTACAAACCCGTAGCTAATAAACTCTAGTTTTAGGGGAAAACTAGTAAAACCCTATTTTTACAGACTGACTAGAAAACTGTTTGAATTGGTTACAAATGAAAATAAAAAATAAAACAATAAAAACAAACTTAAAGATCAAACACACTCTAATTTAAACCCTAGGATACAAAAAATTGACTCAAATAAAAACTAGAGTTATTCTCCCCTTTTTAAAATAATGTATTAGTCCTTAGTTGACTTGGCCGACTTCAAAACCCTTGCTTCAACATGCTTTAGTTAATCGGACCCTTTATCTTTATATTTCTGGAAATTGAAAATGGCGACCGATCTTAAAATAAAATTAAGGTTTTTGGTTGTAACTACCCGGAAAATCAGAACCAATTAATTTTTTTTATTTTGGCTATTTTATTGAATTTTGAATAGTTAAAATAATTTATTTTAAATAAAAACAATTAAAAATTTATTTAAATTGAAGTTTGAACAAATATATTTATTTTAATTATAAAAGGAGTTAGAAATAGCGCGGTAGTTTGAAAATTTGAATTCGAACTTTGACTGACTGTACAGGATGCAAAATAACTCGGATTTTGGTGAAACCAAAAATATTAGAATCTGTTTAATAGTATCTTTCTAACGAATCTAAAAAATTGAAATTTCATACTGGGAATCAAAAGTTATTGCCAGTTGAATATTCAGAAAAGTCGCTATAGAATTTACATATATTTTAATATAATATATATCCCTTAAAAATAGCCATTTTGCAAATGAGCTCCGTTTTCGACAAAACCACTTTTGTTGGAACCGGAATGCCAAATTATTTCTAGATTAAAAGTTTCATAATTTTTAGAATCAATATGTGAGCGTGGCAAAAGGAAATGTATTTTTTCAATTTCAGTCAAATTGGATCGACCAGAAAATTGCCATTTTTCAAATGGTCCCCAAATTCGATGAAATTAATTTTTTTAGGACCGTATCGTCAAAAAGTAGCTAAATTTATTTTTCGGGAATTTTTAGAGTCAGTATGTGGCCCGGTAAATTAAAATGTTCGATCAAATTAAATAATTAAATGTTTTATTATTTAATTTGAAGAATAACTGACTGAAACAGTCGAATGAGCCTACGAGACATATCCCATTGTGCTCGAAATGAGGGTATTTAGCTACGGGAGACACTCATTGGGTTTGATTTGGAGTTAGAAGCGATATAGAAATTTAAAAGAATTAAATAAATAGAAATGCGTATACCATATATATATGTGTATATTGTCGTATCTTCATCGTTTTGAACCCGTAACTTAGTTTCAAATGGCGGCTACAGCTCGTTCTTTCTCTTCTCCTAATCTTCCAATTTACTCAATGAAATCAATGGCTTCTTTGGAGAATTTCGTAGAAAATCTCCTCAGCTTTATAGCCACATAAAATTTACGACCTATTGTTGCGTGTACAAGGAGGATCAACGTCTCAAAATCGCGTCCTTGGAGCTACCGCTGAGCCCTCTACATGCCGTCGAACTGAGCCGCTCCACCTCCGAGCAAAGTGCCTTCCCTCCTTCTCCGACGTGGCAGTGGTGGATTCCCCTCCCGTGCCCTGTATCGCTCGGAAAAATCCAACCCTTGTTGGAACCAGTTCTGAAAACTGTCGGCTTTGTTATTTTGAAGAAGAGAGGGGTTGTTTATTTTATAAATTAATTTAATTATTTTAATTGTTAACGAACTTCATAAATTCATATCTCGATCGTAGAATAATGAAATTCGGTGAAACAGGATTCATTGTGTAACAACCCGTATTTTCAATAACCTGTTATAACGTAAATCGAGGCAGAATTTAATTTATAAATCTGAATCAAGGGAAACGGGCTATGCCATTGCGTTCATCTCGGAAAAATACGCGAAATAGAGTCCGAGTTTTCGAAAATCGGAGTCCGTATGACCCGATTAAGGCCCAACGAAGTTTTCAGAAAATTTCAAAGTAAAAACAGATTTCAAATTCAAGTTTGAATTTGGAAATTAGGGTCAGATTGGGCCAGGCGGGAAAATTCCCGCAAGAGCACCCAAGTTGACAGCCCTGTCGACTTGGGAGTCGACTTGGTTGGACCCAAGTCGACAGCCCTGTCGACTTGGCTGTCGACTTGGCTCAGCCGGGCAGTTTTGCCTGGTGCACCATTTTGGAGTTGTGTTGAGTTTGGAGGCCAGATTCGGTTTTGAGGGCTGAGATTGGAACTAGGGTTTAATCCTAAGGTTGAAACTAATCCTAATCTCTATAAATAAGCCCCTAACCTAACCCTAAATCATCATTATTCATTCAAGTAACTAAACTATGGCAAAATCATTCCTCTCATGGCCTCCACTCTCTTCATAAAATTCCTAAATAAATTTTTATGAGAGATTTTCCATGCATACAAGTGTTTTCAAGCTTGTATGAGCATCATTAGCTTGCATTTAAGTCAAGTTTCTATATTTGCATCATAAAGCAAGAGTTTTGATCATTTTGGCTTAAGGGTTTTTCTATTGGAGCTTGCATTTTGGGTTTATTTGATTGCATAAGGGCTTTGTCATATTTTTGTGTCTTCATAAGCATTGTAAGCCCTATTCTACTTTCATATTTAAACTCTAAAGTTAAATGAATGATGCAAGTTTGGTTGACCATTATGATATGCAAGCTTATCATGTTATGTTATGCAAGTATGCCATGTTATGATATGCAAGTTTACCATGTTATGTTATGCAAGTATGCCATGTTATGATATGCAAGTTTACCATGTTATGTTATGCAAGTATGCCATGTTATGATATGCAAGTTTACCATGTTATGCTATGCAAGTTTGCCATGTTATGATATGCAAGTTTATCATGTTATGTTATGCAAGTTTGGGATGATCATTTTGTTCATGTTATCATGTTATGCAAGCTTATCTTGAGTATATGAACATAAAGCTTCAAGCTTTATGCTAAAGGTTGCATTTTGGCAACATGTAGGTTATCATATCTCTTATGATAACTTGCATGTGAGGCTAAATGCGAACTTATGGCCATTTCTACATGTCATTTATCACCATGTATCACCAATATGCTAAGTTTGGTTTTATGCATGCTTTTGAGGCCTAAAAATGTAATATGCAAGTATATGAACATGTGTACATTTCATATGCCACCATGTTGAACTTGTGGCTTCAACACCTTTATGTCATGATTATGCCAAGTTCCCTCTTTCTATCCTTTATGCGCTATTGCGATATGTAAGCGATGGGATTGCGTTTGGGGTTGGGTAAACTTAAAAGACATAAAAACATAAGATTGGGAATTTACCTATTAAGTTAGGTCTACCCATTGGGAATTTACCTATTAAGTTAGGTCTACCCAAATGCTTGAAAACTTGTAATATGTTTTGGAAACATGATGGACATGACACTTAGAAAATATAAGTGTGACCAACTCGAGGTTGGGTTGAGTTTGTAGCGTAAACCTACCCGGAACCGACCGGCCTAACTAGTTGCTACAAACAATAGGACCCAATGTGAGAAGTTGGCCATGTGGTACCTTGAACCCGAGGTTAGACCAAGTTGTGGTGTAAAGCTACCCGGACCCGCCCGGCTTAACTAGTAACCACAACAAGGTCTAATGTGAGAGGTTAAGGCACGTGAAATTAATTAATGCCTCATGATTAGGGTTAAGTCATGGTCCACTTAGTACTTAACCAATTTGGGCTTGGTAGATTAATCAGGGTTAAGTCGTGAACTCATCGTTACACTTAACCAAGTTAATCCATGATTAGCAAGAGGGTTAAACCGTACTTAACCCACTAGAAAATCCTAGCAATGGGGGTCCACTCCAGCAGTAATCCCAAGTTTGTATCATTAAGACCCTAGGGACTAGGCTAGGGAGGGAGCACGATTACTGGACTTGAGGTAAGTGACCAAAAACGACGGTAGAGTGGTACGCCGGTGTAGTTCCGGACGGACTATGGTCGTGCACATAGTCCGTAGCCGGAGAAAACATGCACGGGTACCAGTAGATCGAGACTGTGCACTTATGTTTATGGTGTCCAGGGGTTTACACCCTAGGGCTTGATACACCCGAAGGGTGGACCCGGCACAGTCTGACTACAATTATGTTTGGGCCGTATTGACAACAACACGTGACGAGTTAGGCTTAGGGAGCCGATCGATTAGACCGTTTGGTTGGACCTCGTATTAGGGTCACTTCATGTTATTGGTCCAAAGCTTGGGCCAAGGGATCAATTCTTGTTTATTCAAGTCATGTTAGAATACTAGTACACCTGTGGTGCAAAAACCTTAAACCTGAGTATGCGATGACACCTTTATCTACCTTGTTAGTTAATCAGCATGCTAGTATGTTGTTATCCTTATGTTCATCCCTGCTTCTCATGCCAGTTAACTTTATCAGTTTACATTGATTGTAGTAGGGCTTACTCAGTCTTTTTGACTGACCTGTTTTTCTTTCGCCTCTTTTCTTCCGTTTCCCCCCCAGGTTCTCAGGGTGGGAATATTGGAGCTTAGCTTGGATTTCTGATCGCTTGCCTGTGGGATTTTAGCTCATGTACGGTCTTGACATGAAGCTAGCTATGGTTATCACTTATTTTGGGGATAGTACTTATGTATTTCAGTTTTTCAGTAATGTTGTTTTTATCTAGACTTGTGTATTTGGAAAGTTGACATTATGTTGTACCAGATTTGTTTTGAAATGGTTTGAAATCTTCCGCTGTTTTACTTATCTTATTAACTCTGTTTACATATATACATATGTTCTTGTTCTGCCTTGATATATCATTATGCATGTTTACCTGATTCAAACGCCCCTCCAAAGTCAGAGTGCTTGCAAGAGTCACCCTGGCGGTGGTGGGGTGTTACATTTGGTATCAGAGCATATGGTTTACGAGAAGGAACAAAAAGGTTTTTAAAACTTTTGGAAAACTATTTTCAAAACCAAGTATAAAGTATTTTCCAAAGAAAAGTCTAGTTTATTTTAAAGGCTACTCCCCAAAAAGCCATTAGCAAAATTCCTTCGTTTTTCTCCATTCTGAATCTGTCTTTTTCTTCGTTTTCAGTATGGCCGATAACTTTGCTATTCCGGAGGGAGTACACGTACCTGTTTGGTATAGGAGACTTTTGGAGGCTAGGGCGACCGAAGCCGGCCCCGCAGATGTTCCTCCTCCTCCTCCTCTGGTAGTTAATGTTCCTCCTCCTCCTGTCGCTGATGTTCCTCCCCCTCATATCGCTGAGGTTCCTCTTCCTCCTCCCCCTCAGCATCCTCAAGCTGACTTCGCAAAGACTTGCAAAGATTTCAAAGAAATGGGTGGCAAGAACTTTCAAGGCACTGAGACTTTTGTAAAGGCCAGAAATTGGTTGAAAGAGACCGAGGATTTATTTGCTATCTTTGGGTTAGACGATCAGAGGAAGATCTTGTTGGCAGTTTGGCTTATGAAGGATGAAGCCGCTTATTGGTGGGAAGTCACCAATGGTACTAGGCCTGTTGAGACTTGGGCCGATTTCAGGGCAAGGTTCGTGCTTAAGTTTCTATCTTCTGCTGAGGAGAATCTGCAAATGGAGAGGTTCATAACTTTGAAACAAGGAGATATGTCTGTCAAAGAATATGTGAACAAGTTCAATCAGTTCGCTCGTTTTGGCTTGGATATGGTGAATACTCCTCAAAAGAAGGCTCTTCGTTTTGCTAGAGGATTGAATGAGCCGTTGCAGGGATTGGCTATGTCACATATTCCCCATGGGGCCACGTTTAAGAGCTTGGTTGATATGGCGTTACTTCAGGGAGATGTCAAGAAAGAGATCAAGATGAATGATACTCAAGCCAAGAAGACTGATTCCCAGTGGAAAGGAAATCAGGGTAATCCAAGTGGTCAGAGCAGTCAAGGCAATCAGAACAAGAACAAGAACAAGAGTCAAGGCAACAAGGGGAACAACAACAAGGGCAAGGACAACAAGGGGAAGTGCCATTATTGCGGTTCAGTTGGGCATCTTATTAAGGATTGTAAGAAGAGGAAAAGGAAGAATGGTGAATGCTTTTTCTGCGGTGAGACTGGACATTTCAGTATGGATTGCCCGAAGAAGCAAGGGCAAGGCCAGGGTCAGACTCAGCGTGCTGGACCTTCAGGAGGGAAAGTTCATGCTCTCAATGTCGCTCCAGTTCCCGATCGAGGTAGTATTTCTGTTGAGAGCCTTGTATATATTTCTGATTTTCCAGTTCGTACCTTGTTTGATTCTGGTGCATCGCATAGCTTTATCTCATCTGATCTTGTTGATAGTTTGCACCTTAGTACTAGCTTGGTAGATGATCCCGTCTGTGTCTCAAATCCTATTGGGGGTTCCGCCCACCTGTCTATGATATGTGGGGATTTGAGGATCTCTATACTGAGTGTAGAGTTCTTGTGTAGTGCTTATGTTCTTGGTTTTAGGGGATACGGATTGATATTGGGCATGGATTGGTTGTCCAGATATGGAGCCATCCTTGATTGTGAGCATAGGGTTGTGAGGCTCGTGACTCGCCTCGGAAACACCCTAGAAATTTCTTGTAATCCGAGAGGTCCCGTCATGTTGTGCTATCTTGAATCACTCGACTCGTCAATGGAAACTCTTCAGTCTGTGAGAGTGGTTCGAGAGTATCCGGATGTTTTTGATGAAGTTAGGGGGTTGCCCCCTAAGCGAGAGATTGATTTCCGCATTTATCTGGTGGATAATGCAAACCCGGTTTCTTTGCCCGTTCGGCACATGGATCCGCGTGAAAGGCGGGAGCTAAGTAAGCAAGTGAAGGAGTTGCTTGAGAAGAACTTCATTAGACGAAGTATATCTGAATGGGGAGCGCCTGTGGTATTTGCTACCAAGGCAGATGGTTCTCTCCAACTTTGTGTTGACTATCGAGAGTTGAATAAGCTGACTAAGAAGAACAGACACCCGTTACCGAGGATTGATGATCTCTTTGACCAGCTTATCGGTGCTTCTGTTTTCTCTCAGCTTGATCTTGCTACTGGATTCCATCATCTCAGGGTAGCTGAAGATAGTATAGACAAGACTGCGTTCAGAACTCCAGATGGATTCTTCGAATGGCTTGTCATGCCATTCGGCTTAACTAATGCACCCGCATATTTCGTGGACTTGATGAGTAGCGTGTTCAGGGAGTTCTTGAACAAGTTTGTCGTGGTCTTCGTAGATGATATTCTAATCTTCTCTAAGGATGAGGAAGAGCACGCAAGGCATCTCGTGGAGGTAATGGATACGCTTAGAGCGCATCAGTTGAAGGCCAAGTTCTCCAAGTGTCACTTTTGGAGAAGGGAAGTTAGATTCCTTGGGCATATAGTATCTAAGCAAGGCTTAGCGGTGGATCCCGCTAAGGTAGTTGCAGTTCAGGATTGGAAGACTCCAAGGAATGCAACCGAAGTGAGAAGTTTTCTAGGTCTTGCAGGCTTTTACCGGAAGTTCATCAAGGACTTCGCGAAGATTTCCGCTCCTCTCACTAAATTGACGAAGAAGAATTTAGTTTTTGCTTGGAGCATAGAATGCGAGCTTGCTTTTCAGAAGCTCAAGAGAGCTCTCACATCAGCACCTGTTCTAGCTTTGCCCGATGGAGGGAAGTTATTTACAGTATACACCGATGCATGTGGCACAGGGTTAGGAGCTGTTCTGATGCAAGAAGGAAGAGTGATATGCTTTGGCGGTAGACAACTCAAAGTGCATGAGAAGAATTATCCCACCCATGACTTAGAGTTGGCAGCAATAGTATATGCACTCAAGGCTTGGCGCCATTATCTTCTGGGAGAAAGATTTGAGCTTTATACCGATCACAAGTCATTGAAGTATCTCTTTTCTCAGAAGGATCTGAATCTGAGGCCACAAAGATGGATGGAATTCTTGGCGTCCTACGATTTTGAGATAGCTTATACCCCTGGCAAGGGGAATGTGGTAGCAGATGCATTGAGTAGAAAAAGGTTGACTCTGAGTCCTCTATTCATTGAGATGAAGAATTTAGAGTATGTGGCAACCTTTGATTTCGCTTTGGCGATTGAGTCGATGACCGGTTCTTTAGCATCTCTGGAACTCAGACCTACCCTTCTTGATCAAGTTGGGGCTTCGCAGAGAGGAGACCCTAAGATATTTGAGATTACGGATAAGCTGATTCGAGGAGAGGCGTCTAGACATCTCGCTCGATATTCTATTGATGACAAGGGTTGGATGAGAAGAGACGGAAGGTTATGTGTTCCAATGGTAGAAGATTTAGTAAGAAAAGTTCTTGAGGAAGCGCATCGCTCTAAGTTGACTATACATCCAGGCGGAGATAAGATGTATAAAGATATGAAGCGCATTTTCTTTTGGCCTGGGATGAAGAAGGATGTGGCAGAGTTTGTCTCTAGATGTATCATTTGCCAGCAAGTTAAGGCCGAGTCGAAGAAGCCCGGTGGGCTATTGCATCCTCTAGACGTTCCACTATGGAAGTGGGAGAGTATTTTCATGGATTTTATTGATGGGCTACCAAGGTCAAGGAAAGGGAATACGAGCATTTGGGTTATTGTGGATAGACTTACAAAGAGTGCTCATTTCATTCTGGTGAAGAGCAAGAGGACCGCATCTTGGCTAGCGTCAGTATATCTTCGTGAGATTGTGAGACTACATGAGTCCCTTCTAGTATAGTCAGTGACCGTGACCCAATCTTTACAAGTCAGTTCTGGAATAGCTTGCAAGAAGCTATGGGCACGAGGTTGAATCTAAGTACGGCTTATCACCCACAGACGGACGGTCAAACCGAAAGGGTGAATAGGGTACTCGAGGATCTGTTGAGGCTTTGTATTCTGGATTTTGGCGGTACTTGGGAAGACCATCTTCCTCTTGTTGAGTTTGCATATAATAATAGTTATCAGGCAAGCATAGGGATGGCACCATTTTAAGCTTTATATGGGAGGCCGTGCAAGTCGCCTACATGTTGGTGGGAGACTACAGATGAGCTTATACTTGGGCCTGATATGATCAGGGATACATCCGAGAAGGTCGAGTTGATTCGGAGACGGATGAAAGAGGCCCAAGACCGACAGAAATCCTATGCTGATAAGCGAAGAACTGATTTGGAGTTTGATGTTGGAGATATGGTTTTCGTGAAGGTTTCTCCTTTGCGGAATGTGGTCCGATTTGGAGCCGTTGGGAAGTTAGCACTGAGGTTTGTTGGACCATTCCCTATTATAGAGAGGATCAGGCAGATGGCTTATAGAGTGGAGTTGCCCGAGAAGCTTACCGGAGTACACGATGTTTTTCATGTCTCGCATCTGCGGAAGTGTTTACATGAATCAGCAGAGGTTGTTGAGCCAAGTGTTCTGAAAGATGTGGAAGTGGAGAAAGAGGCTACCTTGAGGAGAGCTCCGATTCGTATCTTGGGGACGGAGACCAAGAAGCTAAGGAATCGAGAGGTCAAGTTGGTGAAGGTTCAATGGGGTGAAGCCTTAGAAGAAGCAACTTGGGAAACCGAAGAGAAGATGCGTGGGCTTTACCCATTCCTTTTTGAGGGTACACTCTCAATCTCTTTTCTTTGTTAGCATATCTTTCTCTTTGCTATCCATGTTTATCTAGTTTATCGTGTTAATCTTGTCATGAGAACCTTAGGTAGAAACCCTTTGGATGAAACATGTGTTTGAAACATGTTATGCTTGATGGTTGCAAGTGGTTGCAAGTGTTTGCAAGTGGTTACTCGTGGATGCATTATACACGTTAGGCACTAGATCGGCTCACACACTCCTCATATTGCATATGCATGAGTGTTTACGCTTATTCATGGATGAAAATTTTTGTGTTATCACATGGATGTTGCATATGGATGTATGTTATGTGCACACATATAGATGTTATACATTATGTTAGGAATTGCATACATATGGATTCATTTCACTAACATAATTTGCATTGATGATATTTGCATTAGGTAAGTACATATACACACACCTTTGCATATGTTCATACAACATTTAGAATCTTGTAAGGACAATGATTGCTCGTGGATGGTGTTTTGAGTAGATGGATGTTGGATGGTAGGATACGTTCTTCCTAACTTGAAGATTTCGGGGACGAAATCCTTTAAGGAGGGGAGAATGTAACAACCCGTATTTTCAATAACCTGTTATAACGTAAATCGATGCAGAATTTAATTTATAAATCTGAATCAAGGGAAACGGGCTATGCCATTGCGTTCGTCTCGGAAAAATACGCGAAATAGAGTCCGAGTTTTCGAAAATCGGAGTCCGTATGACCCGATTAAGGCCCAACGAAGTTTTCAGAAAATTTCAAAGTAAAAACAGATTTCAAATTCAAGTTTGAATTTGGAAATTAGGGTCAGATTGGGCCAGGCAGGAAAATTCCCGCCAGAGCACCCAAGTCGACAGCCCTGTCGACTTGGGAGTCGACTTGGTTGGACCCAAGTCGACAGCCCTGTCGACTTGGCTGTCGACTTGGCTCAGCCGGGCTGTTTTGCCTGGTGCACCATTTTGGAGTTGTGTTGAGTTTGGGGGCCAGATTCGGTTTTGAGGGCTGAGATTGGAACTAGGGTTTAATCCTAAGGTTGAAACTAATCCTAATCTCTATAAATAAGCCCCTAACCTAACCCTAAATCATCATTATTCATTCAAGTAACTAAACTATGGCAAAATCATTCCTCTCATGGCCTCCACTCTCTTCATAAAATTCCTAAATAAATTTTTATGAGAGATTTTCCATGCATGCAAGTGTTTTCAAGCTTGTATGAGCATCATTAGCTTGCATTCAAGTCAAGTTTCTATATTTGCATCATAAAGCAAGAGTTTTGATCATTTTGGCTTAAGGGTTTTTCTATTGGAGCTTGCATTTTGGGTTTATTTGATTGCATAAGGGCTTTGTCATATTTTTGTGTCTTCATAAGCATTGTAAGCCCTATTCTACTTTCATATTTAAACTCTAAAGTTAAATGAATGATGCAAGTTTGGTTGACCATTATGATATGCAAGCTTATCATGTTATGTTATGCAAGTATGCCATGTTATGATATGCAAGTTTACCATGTTATGTTATGCAAGTATGCCATGTTATGATATGCAAGTTTACCATGTTATGTTATGCAAGTATGCCATGTTATGATATGCAAGTTTACCATGTTATGCTATGCAAGTTTGCCATGTTATGATATGCAAGTTTATCATGTTATGTTATGCAAGTTTGGGATGATCATTTTGTTCATGTTATCATGTTATGCAAGCTTATCTTGAGTATATGAACATAAAGCTTCAAGCTTTATGCTAAAGGTTGCATTTTGGCAACATGTAGGTTATCATATCTCTTATGATAACTTGCATGTGAGGCTAAATGCGAACTTATGGCCATTTCTACATGTCATTTATCACCATGTATCACCAATATGCTAAGTTTGGTTTTATGCATGCTTTTGAGGCCTAAAAATGTAATATGCAAGTATATGAACATGTGTACATTTCATATGCCACCATGTTGAACTTGTGGCTTCAACACGTTTATGTCATGATTATGCCAAGTTCCCTCTTTCTATCCTTTATGCGCTATTGCGATATGTAAGCGATGGGATTGCGTTTGGGGTTGGGTAAACTTAAAAGACATAAAAACATAAGATTGGGAATTTACCTATTAAGTTAGGTCTACCCATTGGGAATTTACCTATTAAGTTAGGTCTACCCAAATGCTTGAAAACTTGTAATATGTTTTGGAAACATGATGGACATGACACTTAGAAAATATAAGTGTGACCAACTCGAGATTGGGTTGAGTTTGTAGCGTAAACCTACCCGGAACCGACCGGCCTAACTAGTTGCTACAAACAATAGGACCCAATGTGAGAAGTTGGCCATGTGGTACCTTGAACCCGAGGTTAGACCAAGTTGTGGTGTAAAGCTACCCGGACCCGCCTGGCTTAACTAGTAACCACAACAAGGTCTAATGTGAGAGGTTAAGGCACGTGAAATTAATTAATGCCTCATGATTAGGGTTAAGTCATGGTCCACTTAGTACTTAACCAATTTGGGCTTGGTAGATTAATCAGGGTTAATTCGTGAACTCATCGTTACACTTAACCAAGTTAATCCATGATTAGCAAGAGGGTTAAACCGTAGTTAACCCACTAGAAAATCCTAGCAATGGGGGTCCACTCCAGCAGTAATCCAAAGTTTGTATCATTAAGACCCTAGGGACTAGGCTAGGGAGGGAGCACGATTACTGGACTTGAGGTAAGTGACCAAAAACGACGGCAGAGTGGTACGCCGGTGTAGTTCCGGACGGACTATGGTCGTGCACATAGTCCGTAGCCGGAGAAAACATGCACGGGTACCAGTAGATCGAGACTGTGCACTTATGTTTATGGTGTCCAGGGGTTTACACCCTAGGGCTTGATACACCCGAAGGGTGGACCCGGCACAGTCTGACTACAATTATGTTTGGGCCGTATTGACACCAACACGTGACGAGTTAGGCTTAGGGAGCCGATCGATTAGACCGTTTGGTTGGACTTCGTATTAGGGTCACTTCATGTTATTGGGCCAAAGCTTGGGCCAAGGGATCAATTCTTGTTTATTCAAGTCATGTTAGAATACTAGTACACCTGTGGTGCAAAAACCTTAAACCTGAGTATGCGATGACACCTTAATCTACCTTGTTAGTTAATCAGCATGCTAGTATGTTGTTATCCTTATGTTCATCCCTGCTTCTCATGCCAGTTAACTTTATCAGTTTACATTGATTGTAGTAGGGCTTACTCAGTCTTTTTGACTGACCTGTTTTTCTTTCGCCTCTTTTCTTCCGTTTCCCCCCCAGGTTCTCAGGGTGGGAATATTGGAGCTTAGCTTGGATTTCTGATTGCTTGCCTGTGGGATTTTAGCTCATGTACGGTCTTGACATGAAGCTAGCTATGGTTATCACTTATTTTGGGGATAGTACTTATGTATTTCAGTTTTTCAGTAATGTTGTTTTTATCTAGACTTGTGTATTTGGAAAGTTGACATTATGTTGTACCAGACTTGTTTTGAAATGGTTTGAAATCTTCCGCTGTTTTACTTATCTTATTTACTCTGTTTACATATATACATATGTTCTTGTTCTGCCTTGATATATCATTATGCATGTTTACCTGATTCAAACGCCCCTCCAAAGTCAGAGTGCTTGCAAGAGTCACCCTGACGGAGGTGGGGTGTTACACATTGGGACCGTAAATTCGCGATCTACTTTCCAGAACTGATCAGAGGATTTTTAGAGCCTTCTACAATTTAGAAGAATTAAAAACAGCAGTGTGGGATTTCTGAATCCGAACAAATCAAATAAAATTATATTAGGATGCAGATGGAGTTTAGAAACTACCGACACCCGTCGTCCACAAACCATGGATAACGTATTTGAGTTGTGGTTTGAAATTTGGTGAATATTACGAATGGTTGATTATTGATTTTGGTTGAAACCAAATAGGATTAGTTTATGGAAAAATTCGTCTGCGTACGAAATAGATTATTGAAATCCCCCTTGTCAAAAGCCGCGAGGCTTTAAGGTAGCGCGAGGAGCCGCACATCGGGACGGTGCCAGTTTTAATTACCCTGTCGTTATGTTGCCGAAATTTTATGAAATATTTTTGTTTTATAAATTATTCATGTTCTTATATATTAATGGTTTGAATAATATGAAAAATCATATTTTTAATATATATATATATATGTATGTATAGCAAATTGATCGTTATATGTCAGCATTAAATCTACATTTTCAATGTAATAAAAAATGGTCATTTGTTTCATAAAAATGAATTTACACTTAATCTTACATTTTGATGTAAATGTAACATTAAAAATAAACATTTATAGAAAAATGAATTTACATGTAATCTTAAATTTTTAATGTAAATGTGACATTAAAATAACCATTTAGAGAAAAAAATAACCATTTAGAGAAAAATGAATTTACATGTGATCTTACATTTTCAATGTAAATAAAACATTAAAATAAACATTTTAATATAAATTGTATTTGCATTGCATTTCAAATAATTATACGACGATTGGAAGTCGAAGATTTGAAGATGGTGATTGAAGACCGGCGATTTTCACATCGAATGAACGACTACTGATGCCTTTTATTGGAGTTGCTACCTTGAAAGGGTTACAGTGGTAGTTGTCCGAATGTACTTGTTGATCGTTTGGATATGCGAGCGCCTCTCTTCCGTATTGGACATACGGGACGAGGAATAAGGTGTCTTCGGTTTCGTTCAGACCTAGAACGGACTTGTAAATTGATGTGTGTATGACATTTGATTTCATTCCATGTAAATTAAATTGATTTCTATTTAATATATATTTGTGTTGGCGGAGAATTTATTCTCTTGCTCAACACCCTTCTCTGAGACGCACGAGCTCAGAGGTTATATATGGATAGTTTTCAATCGCATGGTGTGAATTGTCAGTGTGGCTTGAGCCTTGTGGTTGATGATCAAAGCACAACTTTATTGTAGCATAGCTTTGTGTATAGCGTTACTTCGCGAGCCTCACTCCCCGGTATGAACCAGAAACGGGAGGAGGATCCAGGTAGAACATGCGTTTCTTTCTAGCTAGAAGTGGTGTCTGGGTTTTATACGCCCAGATATTTTTACTTATGTGGATGACAGAAAGCGAGGTACCTCGGATATTGAGTCCCTAGTGGCTCTATTTACGCCCCATAGGGGGGGAAGACGTATTGTTCAGGAATTATATATAATCCACTAACATTAGTTATGGACCGACCTTGTGGCTCCTAAGGGCTCACCTGAGTCTGAGTCCTGGGACATGGGCTAGATTGTCTCGAATTCGGTAAGGACTATCTCTTGCCTTGGTTCACGATGAAAATCCAACTTCCAATACGACCCTGGCAGTTTTGATTATAAACCTATATTTTGCGACATAGTATATTGTAGCTATGCCGTCTATGATTAATATACTATGATTGAATTGTTTTTGAAACATATATACACTATAATAATATCAACACCGTTTTATCGTATCAAGCATTTTTGACCATTATAAGGTAAAAATCTATCCTCCGGTTTGCGTTGCGTTGTGTGATGGGACTTGAGTCTTATAATGGTTTAATTTTTCTAAGAAGCATTGCGTTGTTTAACAATTAACTTTATATATGCACTGGCAATCCAATGGAGTAAACCCGTTCCGCATTAGCGGTATGTTCATGTGATTAGCCTTATTGTTGAATAGGTTAAGTAAGATTTCTCATACCAGTCCCGTGACTGACTCGTTGTTTGTTTCACTTTGCAAACTCGGGTGCTCTCTTTTCCACATGGGTAGTCTTGTATACAGGTTTAGTAGACTCATTCTGGATAGCTATGGAGCTGAAGATGGATCTTATCATTTCTATTTTGCTGTTCAGACTTCATTTAGTATATTATGTTTGATTTTCGCTGTAGACATTTTATATTAAGCGGAAAAATGTATTATGTACTAAGTATGATCCTATTATGCTGTGTAACTCTGATAATATATTATTCCCAGTGTAATTTGATGTACTTTATCTGCTGTAATTCTATATTTCTGTTCTACTGTTATTGTTTATGTGTTGTATTCCAATGATTATCCTTTCTTTCGTACTGCGGAAGTTTAGGTTCGTCATAGTTGGTATCAGAGCTTTGGTTAAACTTAGCTCGGAATATAACATATAAATAAACCGGACAGAAGTAGGAACAACAGTATTCTAAAACAAATAACTCATTATAGATTGTACTAGTAATGTCCTAGAGTGAGTATAGAAGAATAAAACACCCCCCATAGATTCATGTACATTTAAATATATGTCTCTATGCTTTACTATCTCTATTCTCTTGGCCTGACTCTTTGTCTGCTATTTGCAAACATAGTAAAAATAAGTGGCAGAAACAGAAGAAGTAAATCTTTGGTTCAGCAATCTAATGAGCCAATCGTGCCCCCACAACCAGATCCCAACCTAGAAGCACTAGTGATGAAATATCGAAATCTGGGTGGAGTACAATTCTCAGGAAAAGAATCCATGATTGAAACACAGGCATGGATGCGTTCTACTGAGAGGAATTTTGGAGGCTTAAAGCTCAGAGATGATCAGAAAAGATTAATAGCATCTTGGGCACTTAAAGAAGAAGCTCTAATCTAGTGGGAAACTATTACAGAGGAAAATCCAAAAGGTAATATTACCTGGGATAAATTCAAAGAAAGATTTATTCCTCCAGAAGCAACTGAGCGGCTATATGATGAGTTTTATGATCTAAAACAAGGAGATATGACCATCCAAGAATATCAGATGAAATTCGATGAACTTTCTCGCTTTGCCCCAGAACTAATTCAAGATCCTGTAAGGAAGAATCTGAGATTTATCAATGGATTACAAAAGAAATACGAAGGTAGAGTACTTGCTCATGTGAATCTCCCTTTTTCTGAGATGATACAAATGGCTTAACGCTATGAGTATAATGATAAGCAATATAGTACGGAATATGAAGAGGAAAGCTGTTCTAGCAGCAAAAGGAAGTTTGAAACTGATAGCCCTGAGGCAAGTGCAAAGCCTGAGGCCAGCAAGAAGCCTAAAGCTGATAAGAAAAAGGTTGAATCTAAAGAAGAACCATTAACGACTGCCATATGGAATAACTGTAATAAGCCAGGGCACTTGTTGAGGAATTGCAAATCTTCGAAGAGGAAAAGGAATGTTGAATCCAAATCCAATAAGAAGTCTCAAGAGGGCAGAAAATGCCATAAGTGCCACCAGTCTGGTCATATTACGAAGAATTGCCGGCTATCAAAGAATTCTATAGTAGCTCATGTAAATGAAGTAGCAGAAAGTCCAGCACCCTCGGCTAGTCAGCAAAGGCCAGATGTTTTAGAAGGCACTCTCACTATCAATAATATTCCAGTTAAAGTATTGTTTGATACGGGCGTGTCAAAAAGCTTTATCTCTAGCCATACGGTTAAGAAGTTGAAGTTAAAACTAAGGAACCTTAAAGAATCGGTTAGAGTTCATAATCCGATAGGAGGTTCTCTTATTCTCGGTGTGTATTGTAAAGTGCCCGTCTCTTTTTCCCATTATTGATTTCTTGTACCTTGATCGTTATGGATTTTTCTAAATTTGACATCATTCTTGGGCTGGATTGGCTAACTAAACATAAAGCTGAGGTTAGATGTGCAGAAAGAGTGGTTAAAGTTAAAACCAAGCTTGCCAATATTGTTATACCTTGTATAGGCTCATATTCAGACAGAAAGGAATTTTGGGTTGCTCTTGAGGTTTCTCCCACTGTTATTGAAGATATCCCTGTCGTTAAGAATTATGCGGATGTGTTCGAAGAAGTTGATAGCTTACCTTCGCGAAGAGAAATCGACTTTAGGATTGATCTAATTCCAAATGCAAGGCCAGTTGTGCATTCTGTTCGAAGAATGACTTGGAAAGAGAAAGAAGAGTTGAGTAATCAAACCAAACAGCTTTTGTGGAAAGGTCTGATTAGGCCTAGTTTTTCGAAGTGGGGTGCAATAGTAGTGTTTGTCCCAAAGTCAGACGGTACTCTTAGATTATGTATGAATTATCGAGATTTAAATAAGATGACACTCAAGAATAAATATCCATTATCTCGTATAGATGATTTGTTGGACCGTCTGAATGGAGCAAAAGTGTTTTCTAAAATGGACCTAGCTACAGGTTTCCATCAACTGCGTATTGCTGAAGTGTGTGTTCCTTTGACAGCTTTCAAAGGTTCAGACATATTTTATGAATGGTTAGTATTGTCGTTCGGCTTATGCAACGCTCCTGACTATTTTGTAGATTTGATGAATCGAGTATTTCGTGATGTCTTAAATAAATTTTTGTTGGTTTTCATCGACGACATTTTAATCTTCTCAAAGTCAACTACCGAGCATGAAAAGCATTTGGAACAAGTTTTGGAGATTCTGAGAATGAATGTATTAAAAGCCAAATTTTCTAAATGCGTATTCTGGCAAGAAGAAGTGAAGTTCCTCGGTCATGTTGTATCGAAGGACGGAATTTCAAGGGATCTCAGCAAAATCACAGCCATTCAGGATTGGAAGCGGCCTAGCACTCCTATTGAAGTCAGAAGTTTTCTAGGATTAGCTGGCTATTATCGGAAATTCGTTAAAGATTTTTCGAGGCTAGCTTGTACATTGACGAAGCTTACAAAGATACAATGTTTATTTGGACACCTGAATGTGAGGAAGCTTTCCAAGAGCTGAAACTAAAGTTTACTACTGCTCCAGTGACTATTATTGATGGAAATAAAGATATGAAAGTCTGGACTGATGCTTCTAGAGAATGTATTGGTGTAGTGTTAATGCAAAGAGACAAAGTAATTGCTTATGCTAGCCGTCATTTGAAACCGCATGAGAAGAAATACCCCACTCTTGAGTTGATGGCCATCGTATTTGCTTTGAAGATATGGAGGCACTATCTTTTGGGTGAGAAGTTCGAACTATATACATATCATAAATCCTTGAAGTTTCTGTTTACCCAAAAGGACTTGAATTTAAGGCAGCAACGTTGGGTAGAATTTCTTGTGGACTATGATCCGGACATCTTGTATACTCCAGGAACAGTTAATGTTGTAGCCGATGCATTAGCAGAATCAATGCGGGCGCGTCGCCAGTCTTATCATCGCCAATCTCATCATTACACCTACTTTGATTGACAAAATCTCTGCTCTTCATAAAAGATGATGAATTTATCCAGAGAATTAGTAAAAGAGTCCAGGAAGGCGAACCCTCAAGTTTTCAAATTGATAACAAGGGAGTTCTGAGGTTGAAAGTCCGAATTTGTGTCCCGAATATTTCTGAGCTCAGAAGAGAAGTAATGGATGAATATCACAAATCCAAGATTTGTACTCATCCAGGGGTTAGCAAGATGTATCATGGTCTCAAGCGCACATTCTGGTGGAAGTCTATGAAAAGTGACATCTCCATTTATGTCAGCAGGTGTTCTACTTGCTAGCAAGTCAAAAGTGATCAGCAAAAACCAGCTGGCTTGTTACAACCACTACAAGTTCCAAGTTGGAAATGGGATCAAATTTCCATGGATTTTATTGATGGCTTGCCCCGAACTAGAAAAGGCAATGACAATATTTGGGTGATCGTTTACCATCTCACAAAGTCTGCACATTTTATTCTGGTCAGATCTACTAGAACAGCTCAAAGTTTGGCGAAAATTTATTTCAAAGAAATCGTCCGACTACATGGAGTTCCCAGTAGCATTGTTAGTGACCATGACCCTATATTCGCTAGTAAATTCTGGGAAGCTTTCCAAGAAGAGCTGGGGACAACATTAAATCTGAGCACCGCTTATCATCCTCAAACAGATGGCCAGACTGAGAGGGTGAACCGTATACTGGAAGACTGGTTGCAGGCATGTATTCTTGACTTTGGCGGATCATGGGAAGATCACTTACATTTGGTCGAGTTCTCTTATAACAACAGTTACCAAGCAAGCTTGAAAATGTCGCCTTTCGAAGCATTATATGGCAGGCCTCGTAGATCTCCCGCATGTTGGGTTGAACCAGGCAATAGGCTATTTTTGGGTCCCGACATGATTCGCGAAGCTTCAGATAAAATTGATTTTATTAAGAAGCGATTATTAGCAGCTCAGAGCCGATAGAAAAGTTATGCAGATGCAAGAAGAAGGGATTTAGAATTTGCTGTTGGCGATTATGTGTACTTGAGAGTTTCTCCATTAAGAGGAGTAGTTCATTTTGGGAAGACTGGAAGTTGGCTCCTGGATTCATTGGTCCTTTCCCTATTCTAGAAAGAATTGAAACTCTCGCTTACAGGGTTCAGTTGCCTGACTGGTTGCCTGGGGTACATGATGTATTCCATGTGTCTCAATTTCGGAAGCATGTGCATGATCCAGACTTGATTGTGGAAGAAGCCGCACAACAAGATTTGGATATTACACCAAACTTAGCAGTAAGAAGGGAGCCGATAAAGATCACTAGCAAAGAAACCCGAATTCTGAGGAACAAAAAAGATTTCATCTAGTCAAAGTGCAGTGGAGCGGAGATCCCAGAGACTGTACATGGGAGACCGAGGATAACATCAAATAGGCTTATCCTCAGTGTAGAGTGGATATCTCTGACTAGCACTTGTGCAAGGTACATTTACAATATTTTACATTTTCCGTTTTGTTTCCTACTTTACTATTGTTTCCTTTTCGGGGACGAAAAGCTTTTAAGTGGGGGAGATTGTAACAACCCGGAAAATCAAAACCAATTTAAAATTTTTATTTTGCTATTTTATTGAATTTTAAATAGTTAAAATATTTTATTTTAAATAAAAATGATTAAAAATATATTTAAATCGAAGTTTGAACAAATATATTTATTTTAATTATAAAAGGAGTTAGAAATAGCGCGCTAGTTTGAAAATTTGAATTCGAACTTTGACTGACTGTACATGATGCAAAATAAATCGGATTTTAGTGAAATCAAAAATATTAGAATCTGTTTAATAATATCTTTCCAACGAATCCGAAAAATTTAAATTTCATAGTGGGAATCAAAAGTTATGGCCAGTTGAATATTCAGAAAAGTCACTGTAGAATTTTTATATATTTTAATATAATATATATCCCTTAAAAATAGCCATTTTGCAAACGACCTCCGTTTTCGACGAAACCACTTTTGTTGGAACCGGAATGTCAAATTATTGCTAGGTTTAAATTTTTGTAATTTATAGAATCAATATGTGAGCATGGCAAAAGGAAATGTGTTTTGTCAATTTCAGTCAAATTGGATCGACCAGAAAATTGCCATTTTTCAAATGGTCCCCAAATTCGATGAAATTAATTTTTTTAGGACTGTATCGTCAGAAAATAGCTAGATTTATTTTCAGGAATTTTTAGAGTCAGTATGTGGCACCGGTAAATTAAAATGTTCGATCAAATTAAATAATTAAATGTTTTATTATCTAATTTAAAGAATAACTGACTGAAACAGTCGAATGGGCCTACGAGACATATCCCATTGAGCTCGGAATGGGGGTATTTAGCTAGGGGTGACACTCGTTGGGTTTGATTTGGAGTTAGAAGCGATATAGAAATTTAAAAGAATAAAATAAATAGAAAATATAAAATAAATAGAAATACATATACCATATATATACGCGTATACTGTCGTATCTCCATCGTTTTGAACCCGTAACCTAATTTCGAACGATGGCTACAGCTCGTTCTTTCTCTCCACCTTATTTTCCAATTTACTTAACGAAATCAATGGCTTCTTTGGAGAATTTCGTAACAAATCTCCTCAGCTTTATATCCATATAAAATTTGTGACCTATTGTTGCATGTACAAGCAGGATCGACGCCTCAAAGTCACGTCCTTGGAGCTGCCGCCGAGCCCCCTACACGCCGTCGAACTGAGCCACTCCACGCCGAGCAGAGCACCTTCCCTCCGTCTCCGACATGGCAGTGGCTGATTCCCCTCCCGTCCCTTGTATCGCTCACAAAAATCAAACCCTTGTTGGAACCGGTTCTGAAAACTGTCAGCTTTGTTATTTTGAAGAAGGGAGAGGTTGTTTATTTTAAAAATTAATTTAATTATTTTATTTAAATTATTAACAAACTTCATAAATTCATATCTCGCTCATACAATAACGAAATTTGGTGAAATAAGATTCATTGGGACCGTAAATTCGCGATCTACTTTCCAGAACTGATCAGAGGATTTTTAGAGCCTTCTATAATTTAGAAGAATTAAAAACAGCAATGTGAGATTTCTGAATCCGAACAAATCAAATAAAATTATATTAGGATGCAGACGGAGTTAGAAACTCCCGACACCCGTCGTCCACAAACCATGGATGACTTGTTTGAGTTGTGGTTTGAAATTTGGTGAATATTACAAATGGTTGATTATTGATTTTGGTTGGTTTTGTTTAAACCAAATAGGATTAGTTTATGGAAAAATTCATCTGCGTACGAAATAGATTATTGAAATCCCCCTTGTCAAAAGTCGCGAGGCTTTGAGGTAGCGCGAGGAGCCGTACATCGGGACGGTGCCAGTTTTAATTACCCTGCCGTTATGCTGCCAAAATATTCTGAAATATTTTTGTGTTATAAAATATTCATGTTGTTATATATTAATGGTTTGAATAATATGAAAATCAGATTTTTAATATACATATATATGTATAGGAAATTGATCGTTATATGTCAACATTAAATCTACATTTTCAATGTAATAGAAAATGATTATTTGTTTCATAAAAATGAATTTACATTTAATCTTACATATTTTGATACAAATGTAACATTAAAAATAAACATTTATAGAAAAATGAATTTACATATAATCTTATATTTTTAATGTAAATGTGACATTAAAATAACCATTTAAAGAAAAATGAATTTACATGTGATCTTACATTTTCAATGTAAATAAAACATTAAAATAAACATTTTAATATAAATTGTATTTGCATTGCATTTTACATTTTTATGTAATGCAACTTTAAAATATACATTTGGATATTAAAATGTTTTGACATTAGATTTCACATTTTAATGTAAATGATACATTAAAAATAAAACATTATGAAATAAAAATGTGTTTACATTAGATTTACATTTCAATGTATAGAAAGGCATTAAAATAAATATTTTGATGTGGAAATATATCTACATTGGAAATTTACCTTTCAATGTATATGAAAATATTTAAAAATGACCATTGTTATATAAAATGAGATTACTTAGAAATTTGCATCTTGAATAAAAAGTGTACATTTTCAATGTGATAAACATTGAAATAAAAAGTGTACATTTTCAATGTGATAAACATTGAAATAAATAGTGTACATTTTCAATGTGATAAACATTGAAATAAAAAGTATACATTTTCAATGTGATAAACATTGAAATAGGAAGTTTACATTTTCAATGTAATAACACCTTGAAAAGAAAATTTACATTTTTCAAATGTAAACAAAGTATAAAAGAAAATTTACATTTTTCAAATGTAAACAAAGAATGAAATCAAAAGCTACATTTTTATATGCAACAAAGAATGAAATAGGAATTTACATTTTTATATGTAAATAAAGAAGGAGTATACATTTTTATACGTAAATAAAATAGAAATCTACATTTTTCTTTGTAAATAAAAGAATGAATAGAAATCTACATTTTTCTTTGTAAATAAAAGAATGAATAGAAATTTACATTTTTCAATGTAAATAAAGAATGAGAGAGAAAATTCCATTTTTTTAATGCAAGAAAAGAATGAAATAAAAGATCTCATTTTGCAATGTTATAACCCATTGAAATGAAAAGATTTCTTTTATCTTTATGTAACATATATGAACCACATAAAAGAATCAATGCGGGAAGAATTCGTTTTAACATAAAAATTTCATTTTAATGTAATATATGATTTCATATATAAAAGAAATCATTGTTGTATTGAAAAGGGTGTTAAAATCATTAAACGATTTATATTTATATATAAATATAAATTAAAATAAAACGAATCGCGCTGCTGTAGTTCGCGTTTTAAAATTGTAACTTCAAACGATTATACCGAAAGATCTGACCGTCGGATTTTCCCAAAACCGGGACCGATGGGTTCGTTTTGGAAAAATCTTTCCAACGATATAAAATTTGCTAAGATCCAATGGTTAGATTTTTAGAAATGCGTAAATTAAATTTCGATGAAAACAGTGCCAGGGCCATGTAATGACCTGAACGTCGTTTAATTGAAAATGGCTATTTTTTAATAAATAAAAATAGCGATAAATCGTTATAAAATACTATGAACTTATGGAATGAAAAGAAATGATTTAAATGATATATATTCGAGAATTATTTGAAAAGTCCGAGTTAACTCTTATTTCAAATAATTATACGACGATTGGAAGTCGAAGATTTAAAGACGGTGATTGAAGACCGGCGATTTTCACATCGAATGGATGACTACTGATGCCTTTGATTGGAGTTGCTACCTTGAAAAGGTTACAGTTGTAGTTGTCCGGACGTACTTGTTGATCGTCCGGATATGCGAGCACCTCTCTTCCGTATTGGGCATGCGGGACGAGGAATAAGGTATCTCCGATTTCGTTCAGACCCAAAACGGACTTGTAAATGGATGCGTGTCTAACAATGGATTTCATTCCATGTAAATTAAATTGATTTCTATTTAATATATATCTGTGGTGGCAGAGAATTTATTCTCTTGCTCAACACCCTTCTCTGTGACGCACGAGCTTAGAGGTTATATATGGATAGTTATCAATCGCATGGCGTGAATTGTCAGTGTGGCATGCCAAGATGCACATGATCAAGGCTTATTGTTGAAAAGCAGAGCCTTGTGGTTGATGATCAAAGCACAGCTTTATTGTAGCATAGTTTTGTGTATAGCATTACTTCGCGAGCCTCACACCCTGGTATGAACCAGAAACGGGAGGAGGATCCAGGGAGAACATGCGTTTCTTTCTAGCTAGAAGTGGTGTTTGGGTTTTACTCGCCCAGATATTTCTACTTATGTGGATGATGAAAAGCCAGGTACCTCGGATATTGAGTGCCTAGTGGCTCTATTTACGCCCCATAGGGCTGGGAGACATATTGTTCAGGAATTATATATAATCCACTAACATTAGTTATGGACTGTCCCTGTGGCTCCTAAGGGCTCACCTGAGTCTGAGTCCTGAGATATGGGCTAGATTGTCTCGAATTCGGTAAGGACTATCTCTTACCTTGGTTCATGATGGAAATCTAACTTCCAATACGACCCTTGCGGTTTTGATTGTAAACCTATATTTGGCGACATAGTATATGGTATCAAGCATTTTTGACCATTATAAGGTAAAACTCTATCCTCCGGTTAGCGTTGCATTGTGTGATGGGACTTGAGTCTTATAATGGTTTCATTTTTCTAAAAAGCACTACGTTGTTTAACGATTTACTGTATATGCCCTGGCAATCCAATGGAGTAAACCCGTTTCGCGTTAGCGGCATGGTTCTGTGATTAGCCTTATTGTTAAATAAGTTAAGTAAGATTTCTCATACCAGTCCCATGACTGACTCGCAGTTTGTTTCACTTTGCAAACTCGGATGCCCTCTTTTCCACACGGGCAACCTTGTACAAAGGTTTAACAGACTCATTCTGGATAGCTATGGAGCTGAAGATGGATCTTATCATTTATATTTTGCTCTTCAGACTTCATTTAGTATATTATGTTTGATTTTCGCTGCAGACATTTTATATTAAGCGGAAAACTGTATTATGTACTAAGTATGATCCTATTATGCTATGTAACTATGATGATATATTATTCCCAGTGTAATTTGATGTACTTTATCTACTGTAATTCTATATTTCTGTTCTGCTGTTATTGTTTATGTAACACCCCGTATTTTCTGTGAACATAAAGTAACAAAACAATGTATACTTAATTTTTAAGAGAATAATTAAGAGAAACAGGTTACGCCATTGTGTTTGTCTCAGAATTCTGCTTGATATAGAGTCCGATTTGCTAAAATTGGACTCCATATAAAGAAGTTATGGCACTTAGAAGTTTTAGGAATTTAAAATAAAAACCAGCTCGAATTCAAATTCGAAGTTTCGAAATTCAAAACACACACCCGGGCTGGGCGGGAAAACTCCCGCCCAGGACCCAGGACCCAGGTCGACCAGGGGGTCGACCTGGGTAGAACAGGTCGACCATGGGGTCGACCTAGGGATCGACTTCCCCAATTTTCCAGATCCATGGACAGATTCGTTTTTCTGCATTTGGACGCCCGTTCTGACCAGATTCGTTGCTCCTAAGCTATTTAAACACCCACAAACCTCCCTTTCTCTCTACACAATTTCATTACGCCTATACTCTGCCCTAATTCATATTAAAATAAATCAATGGCGTTGTTACTCTGCTGAAACATAAGCTAGAACAAGTTCTCCTTCTTCTTCCAATATGAATAGGATTAAAAGAGAACAACTACAACCCCTTTTTCTTTTAGAATGCAACCAAGGTGAGTACAATTATTTTCAGATATGAAATTTAATACATGGTTATAAATCTGAATTGGAGATCATGCATATTCTTGTTTATCAGATCTGTTTTTCTGTGTAGATCTATCTTATTATTGTAACTATTCTGTATCTCTACCTTCCTGCTGTTCTATAGCCAGGCTACCACGAGCCTGAGCCAAATCTCATAAGAGATTAACGCACAAACGCTAAATTTGGGGAAAATAATGAATGATGCATAATTGGACATGACTGATTTGTGACTAATTTAAGAAAAGGGAATATGTTGTAATTTAAGATCTACATCTAGGCATATTATATATGACAGTTTATGATTTGGAAGAAGGAGAACTATTGTATGACAACACATGATTTGTAATTTGGGAATATAATGCATGTTATAATTCAAGATCTGATTTTGAGGACATAATACATGTTGTAATTTAAGATCTAGATTTGGGGGCACATTTTATATGATGATCTATGATTGGAAGAAAAAGGATATATGGTTTAGGCGTAAAAGATCTATATTAATATAGGATAACTATTAATTGTGAATACGCCTAAATGGGGATTTTGGATATTTGACATACGCTGAAATCAAAGGTTATAATTTGGCATAATTCATATTGTATATCATGATTTGGGGTTTTTGGAGAATATTATGTACTATGTAAACTTGAAATTTAGGGCATATGTTATATTGTGAATTATGACCATAATTTGAGCATGTAAAATTAGGCTTAATTTTATGATTAAGCGGGGTATGTCAATGAAATTTTAAGGGATGATTAAACTGTTAAATTGCCTAATCTGCTAAATCTATTGAAACTGAATACAGTAATTTGGGGTATGAAAATCTATAGTCTCGATCTAAAATTGAGCAAAACATGTTAATAGAACTTTGGATAATTTGCTGTAACTTGTAAAGAAGTTAATTTGTTGAACCGGCATAATTAGTCTGATATTGGCATAATCTATGAATGAATACTTTAGCTAAAATAAGAATGCTGAGACACGAGGTTAGACTCCGTTTGCGGTAGAAGCCTGCCCGGACCCAACCGGCTTAACCAGCAACCGCAAACTGCTAGTCTAATGTGATAAGTTGTAGGCATAAAGATGCTTAGACACGAGGTTAGGTCCGGCTTGTGGCCGAAGTCTGCCCGGAACTGCCAGGCACATCCAGCGGCCACAAGCTACCAACCTAATGTAAGAGGTCTGTGCATTAATATTTAATTAATGTAAATCTAAGATAAATATGATGCCTAAAACGCATTGGGTAGATAAGGTTAAATCAACTGGACTGATGAATCTAATAAACCCGTATGAAAATCTGTAGGCTCAATACAAGGTTAGGTGAAACAATCTGTAAGTCTGTTAATCTGTATATCTGATCTGTTAGTCTGAAAATTTGTTAATCTATATATCTGATCTATTAGTCTGAAAACTTGTTAACTTGTATGTCTGATCTGAGAACTAGTTAATCTGAACTTTGTATATCTGAAATCTGTAAGCAAGTTAATCTGAAATCTGTTAGTCTAGGGACACAAGGTTAGGAGGGGTAATTACTTGTGTCATCTGTTGTTTGGGACCCATATTAGTCAGTAACCCTTCCTGGTATCAAAACTATGACCCAACACTAGACAGGGGTCCAGGGCACGCTTACTGAACTAATTATAAGAGGTTCACTCTGATAATGGCGAGCGGTGTTGATGGCGCATTCCAACCGGGTCATGTGCGTGCATGGATCCGGTCTACTCAGAGGATGTAAGACACCGTGACATCTGTAAATATGTCTGTGTCTATAGGTTGCCACTTTAGGGAGTGATACACCCTTCTGTGGGGCCGACACAGGATATGTATTAGGGAGTCGATCTCTTAGGGTAGAATTTAGGGTACACTTAGTTCTGTCTATTTCTGTTGGGGTACCGTCTGTTGGGATGGTAAAGGCCCATTACTAGTGTACACCATATTCTAACATTCTGTTTCCGTAAGGAATATTCTATTTCCATCTCTGATTCAGTTCTGCTTCTGCTTCTATACCGTCTATCTCTGTTTGGGTGGTAAAGGCCCATTACTAGCATTCTGTTTCTTTAACCGTTTGTCTCTTTTCGGGTGGTAAAGGCCCATTACTAGCATTTTGTTTCTGTAACCGTCAGTCTCTGTTCGGGTGGTAAAGGCTCATTACCAGCATTCTGTTTCTAAAGTGATCGTTCTGTTTCTGTTTAGATATTAGGACAACACCTAATTCTGTTATACTACTATTAGTGTAGAGATGTGAAAACCAAGCAAGAAGCTTAGTTTAGCCTATATCATTCTGTCTCTTCTGTTAACCTGCTACTCCTGTTATGGTTATCTCTCATCCAGTTTTATTTACATGTCATGATAATGTTATCTGTTTATATGCTGAAAGTCACTGGACTCACCAGACTTATGTCTGACCTAGTTTGTTTCACCTCTTTTCTTCCGTCCTCCTCCCCCAGGTTCTCAGGGTGGAAACATAGGAGCTTGATTCAGGCTCCATCTTCTTGAAGTCCTAGAAGTTCTTGAGATATTGCTTGGCTTTGATTCTACCTATTTATGGCATTCTCTGTTGGGGATTACGGCTTTAAAAATTATGCATTCTAAAGGATTTTGTATAAGACTGATATGTGTACTTGGGTTTGGTATTGTGATGTAACCAAACTTATTTCTATTTCTGCTGTAATAAAGTTATAAATTTTTCAAGTACTACTTTACATATCTATCTTGTAAATTTCTGATCTGTTTACTTATAACGTTCCACCGAAGTTGAGGCATTCCCTTTGCGAGTGACCTTAACGGAAGTGGGGTGTTACACTTGGCATCAGAGCTGAAGGTTACCAGATTTGATAAAAAGGTTTTTGAAAGCTATTTTCAAATAGATTTTAAATGGGAAGTATTTTAAAAAGGAAAGTTTATTTTGAAAAACATAGTCCCCAAAGCCATATATCTATCTTTTGATTTTCTGTTTAATCCTTATTTCCTTCTTTTCAGAGTCTCCGGGGCTCCTGGCTTTCTGGGTGGTAACCTCATCGCGACATGGTTCCGTTGGCATGATGAGACTACGACGCTTGTCGAAGGGAAAAGAAGTGCCTAATTTCCATCTGTAGCCGCAGTAATTTCACCTACGACAAATCCTCTTTCGAGCTTCATAGGATTTTCCACGCAATGGGGGCAGCTTTAGAGAAAGACTTATTAACATGTAAGAAGACTGGTTGTTTTCTATGCGGTGAGACATGACATCTGATCAAGGATTGCCCCAGAAGGCAATGGCAAAGGGCAGAATCTTCTGAAAGGTAGGTGAATGCTTTCATTGTTGGTGGACAAGACAGAGGTGGAAAATTTTCCGTAGAAAGTTTAATTTCCTTATTTGATCATTTTGGCATTTAAATTCTGTAGTTCAGTCTCTGCACTTTAATACTATTCTTGTTTCTGACACCGCTATAGTCTCAAACCTCATAAGGGTTACGACTCATCTGTTTGTCATAGGTTGGGGTTTGAGGGCATCTATTTTGGGCGTTAAGTTGACTATGACGCATACATTCTGGGTTTTTGTGGGATATATCATGCTTAGTTTCTTGAGAATCATTTGATAATCATATTTGTACCTGTAATATGTGAGTATCTGAATATTTCTGAAAAAGATAGGGGTTTTTACTCGAAGCGTGAAGTAGATTTTCAGTTTGGCATGGTTTAATGGGAGTAATTCTCTGAGTGTCAATCTTATGTTGATTTCAGTCTTCGGGGTTGATACTTAGGGATTTATTCTCTTAACCGATGTCTAATGGGAACAGAACTTTTGTTTTAATTATACTTGCTTCTATCACTCGGCTGTATCCTATCGATCGAGTTTTCGACCTTTAGGTAGAAACTAATGGGTGTAAACATGTGTTTGAGATAGTTTATGTTTGATGGATGCAAGTGGTTGCTTGTGGTTGCTCGTGGATGCATATACACACACTAGGCACTAGATCGGCTCAAAAACACTATCATACTGCATATGGATGTGTGTGCAATTTTCAATTTTTGTGGATGCAAAAAGATTGACTCATCACATGGATGTTGCATTTAGATGAATGGTTATGCACTCATATAGAAAGGATGTGTATCAAAGAGGATTTCTTGCATACATAATTGGACTCATGGCACTAACATAATTCGCATCGAGGAGGTCAACTGAATCGGTAGACCGCCTGATCTTCGCATTAGATAAGAGACATATACACACACTTTTGCATATGTTCATAAAACATTAGAAGTTTTCTAGGGAAAATGGATGCTGGATGATGGTTGAGTATATAAGTGATTGGATGGTAGGACACATTCTTCTTAACTTGAAGATTTCGGGGACGAAATCCATTAAGGAGGGGAGAATGTAACACCCCGTATTTTCTATGAACATAAAGTAACAAAACAAAGTATACATAATTTTTAAGAGAAGAATTAAGGGAAACGGGTTGGGCCATTACGTTCGTCTCGGAATTCTGCTTGAGATGGAGTTCGAGTTTGCGTAAATCGGACTCCGTATGAAGAAGTTATGGCACTTAGAAGTTTCCGGAATTTAAAATAAAAACCAGCCCGAATTCAAATTCAAAGTTTCGAAATTCAAAACACACACCCAGGCCGGGCGGGAAAATTCTAGCCCAGGACCCAGATCGACTAGGGGGTCGACCTGGTTAAAACAGGTCGACCATGGGGTCGACCTCCCCTCTTTTCCAGATCCGTGGACAGATTCGTTTTTCTGCATTTGGACGCCCGTTCTGACCAGATACGTTGCTCCTAAGCTATTTAAACACCCCCAAACCTCCATTTCTCTCCACATAATTTTATTACGCCTATACTCTGCCCTAATTCATATTAAAATAAATCAATGGCGTCGTTACTCTGCTGAAACCTAAGCTAGAACAAGTGCTCCTTCTTCTTCCAATTTGAATAGGATTAAAAGAGAACAACTACAACCCCTTTTTCTTTTAGAATCCAACATGGGTGAGTACAGTTATTTTCAGATATGAAATTTAATTATAATCTTGACATGGTTATAAATCTGAATTGGAGATTACGCATATTCTTGTTTATAAGATCTATTTTTCTTTGTAGATCTATCTTATTATTGTAACTATCTCTATCTCTACCTTCCTTCTGTTCTATAGCCAGGCTACCATGAGCCTAAGCCAAATCTCATAAGAGATTAACACACGAATGCTAAATTTAGGTAAAATAATGAATGATGCATAATTGGACATGATTGATTTGTGACTGATTTAAGAAAAGGGCATATGTTGTAATTTAAGATCTAGATCTACGCATACTATATATGACGGTTTATGATTTGGAAGAAGGAGAATTATTGTATGACAACATATGATTTGTAATTTGGGAACATAATGCATGTTATATTTCAAGCTCTGATTTTGAGGACATAATACATGTTGTAATTTAAGATCTAGATTTGGGGGCACATTTTATATGACAATCTATGACTTGGAAGAAAAAGGATATATGGTTTAGGCATAAAAGATCTAAATTAATATAGGATAACTATTAATTGTGAATACGCAAAAATGGGGATTTTGGATATTTGACATATGCCAAAATCAAAGGCTATAATTTGGCATAATTCATATTGTATATCATGATTTGAGGTTTTTGTTGAATATTCTGTACTATGTAAATTTAACTTGAAATTTAGGGCATATGTTATATTGTGAATTATGACCATAATTTGAGCATGTAAAATTAGGCTTAATTTTATGATTAAGTGAGGTATGTCAATGGAATTTTAAGGGATGATTAAATCTGTTAAATTGCCTAATCTGCTAAATCTATTGAAACTGAATACGGTAATTTGGGGTATGAAAATCTGTAGGTTCGATCTAAAATTGTGCAAAACATGTTAATATAACTTTGGATAATCTGCTGTAACTTGTAAAGAAGTTAATTTGTTGAATTGGTATAATTAGTCTGATATTGGCATAATCTGTGAATGAATACTTTAGCTAAAATAAGAATGCTGAGACACGAGGTTAGACTCCGTTTGCGATAGAAGCCTGCCTGAACCCAACCGGCTTAACCAGCAACCGCAAACTGTCTGTCTAATGTGAGAGGTCGTAGGCATAAAGATGCTTAGACAGGAGGTTAGGTCTGGCTTGTGGCAGAAGTCTGCCCGGAACCGCCCGACACATCCAGCGGCCACAAGCTACCGACCTAATGTGAGAGGTATGTGCAATAATATTTAATTAATGGAAATCTAAGATAAATATGATGCCTAAAACGTATTGGGTAGATAAGGTTAAATCAACTGGACTGATGAATCTAATAAACCCGTTTGAAAATCTGTAGGCCCAATACAAGGTTAGGTGAAATAATCTGTAATTATGTTAATCTGTATATCTGATCCGTTAGTCTGGAAACTTGTTAATCTGTATATCTGATCTATTAATATGAAAACTTGTTAACTTGTATGTCTGATCTGAGAAATAGTTAATCCGAACTTTTTACATCTGAAATCTGTAAGCAAGTTAATCTGAAATCTATTAGTCTGGGGACACAAGGTTAGGAGGTGTATTTACTTGTGTCATCTGTTGTTTGGGACCCATATTAGTCAGTAACCCTTTCCGGTATCAAAACTATTACCCAACACTAGGCAGGGGTCCAGGGCACGCTTACTAAACTAATTATAAGAGGTTCGTTCTGATAATTGCGAGGGGTGTTGATGGCGCATTCCAACCGGGTCATGTGCGTGCATGGATCCGGTCTGATCTGAGGATGTAAGACACCGTGACATCTCTAAATAGTTCCGTGTCTATAGGTTGCCACTTTAGGGAGTGATACACCCTTCTGTAGGGCCGGCACAGGATATTTATGTATTAGGGAGCCGATCTCTTAGAGTAGAATTTAGGGTACACTTAGTTCTATCCGTTTCTGTTGGGGTACCGTCTGTTTCTGTTGGGGTGGTAACACCTGTCTGTTTCTGTGTGGTATCGTCTGTTGTGGTGGTAAAGTCCCATTACTAGTGTACACCTAATTCTAACATTCTGTTTCCATAAGGAATATTCTATTTCCATCTCTGATTCCGTTTCTGCTTCTATTTCTATACCGTCTGTCTCTGTTCGGGTGGTAAAGGCCCATTACTAGCATTCTGTTTCTGTAACCGTCTGTCTTGTTCGGGTGGTAAAGGCCCATTACTAGCGTTCTTTTTCTGTAACCGTCTATCCCTATTCGGGTGGTAAAGGCCCATTACCAGCATTCTGTTTCTAAAGAGATTGTTTTGTTTTTGTTTAGATATTAGGACAACACCTAATTCTGTTATACTAGTATTAGTGCAGAGAAGTGAAAACCAAGTAATAAGCTTAGTTTAGCCTATATCATTCTCTCTCTTCTGTTAACCTGCTACTTCTGTTATTGTTATCTCTCATCCGGTTTTATTTACATGTCATGATACTGTTATCTGTTTATATGCTGAAAGTCACTGGACTCACCAGACTTATGTCTGACCTAGTTTGTTTCGCCTCTTTTCTTCTATTCCCCCCAGGTTCTCAGCGTGGAAGCATAGGAGCTTGATTCAGGTTCCATCTGCTTGAAGTGCTAGAAGTATTGCTTGGCTTTGATTCTACCTATTTATGGCATTCTCTGTTGGGGATTATGACTTTAAAAATTATGCATTCTGAAGGATTTAATATAAGACTGATATTTGTGTACTTGGGTTTTAGTATTGTGATGTAACCAAACTTATTTCTGTTTATGCTGTAATAATGTTATAATTTTTTCATGTACTATTTTACATATCTGTATTATAAATTTCTGTTCTGTTTACTTATAACGTTCCACCGAAGTTAAGGCATTCCCATTGCGAGTGACCTTAACGGAAGTGGGGTGTTACACTTGGTATCAGAGCTGAAGGTTACCAGATTTGATAAAAAGGTTTTTGAAAACTATTTTCAAAAAGGTTTAAAAAGAAGTATTTTCAAAAGGAAAGTTTATTTTGTAAAACATAGTCCCCAAAGCCATATATCTATCTTTTGATTTTCTGTTTAATCCTTGTTTCCTTCTTTTCTGAGTCTCCGGTGCTCCTGGCTTTCTGGGAGGTAACCTCATCGCGACATGGTTCCGTAGGCATGATGAGACTACGGCACTTGTCGAAGGGCAAAGAAGTGCCTAACTTCCATCTGTAGCCATAGTAAGTTCACCTACGGCTAATCCTCTTTTGAGCTTCGTAGGGTTTTCCACGCGATGGGGGCAGCTTTAAAGAAAGACTTGTTAATATGTAAGAAGACTGGTTGTTTTCAGTGCGGTGAGACAGACATCAGATCAAGGATTGCCCCAGAAGTCAAGGGAAAAGGGCAGAATCTTCCGAAAGGTAGGTGAATGCTTTCATAGTTGGTGGACAGGATAGAGGTGGAAAATTTTCCATAGAAAGTTTAATTTCCTTATCTGATCGTTCTGGCATTTTAATTCTGTAGTTGAGTCTCAGCACTTTAATACTAGTCTTGTTTCTAACCCTTTATAGTCTCAAACCCCATAAGGGTTATGACTCATCTGTTTGTGATAGGTTGGGGTTTGAGGGCATTTTTGTTGGGCGTTAAGTTGACTATAATGCATACATTCTGGGTTTGTTGGACATATTATGCTTAGTTTTCTGAGAATCATTTGATAATCTGATCTGTACCAGTAATCTGTGAGTATCTGAATATTTCTGAAAAGGATAGGGGTTTTTACTCGAAGCGTGAAGTAGATTTCCAGTTTTGACATTGTTTAATGGAAGTAATTCTTTGAGTGTCAATATGATGTTGATTTTGATCTTCGGGGTTGATACTTAGGGATTTATTCTCTTAACCGATTTCTAATGGGTACAGAACTTTTGTTTTAATTGTACTTTCTTCTATCACTCGGCTGTATCCTATCGATCGAGTCTTCGACCTTTAGGTAGAAACTAATAGGTGTAAACATGTGTTTGAGACATGTTATGTTTGATGGTTGCAAGTGGACGCAAGTGGTTGCTAGTGGTTGCTTGTGGATGCATATACACACACTAGGCACTAGATCGGCTCAAAAACACTCTCATACGGCATATGGATGCGTGTGCATTTTTCAATTTTTGTGGATGCAAAATGATTGAATCATCACATGGATGTTTCATTTGGATGAATGGTTATGCAATCATATAGAAAGGATGTGTATCAAATAGGATTTCTTGCATACGTAATTGGACTCATGGCACTAACATAATTCGCATCGAGGAGGTCAACTGAATTAGTAGACCGCCCGATCTTTCCATTAGCTAAGAGACATATACACACACTTTTGCATAAGTTCATACAACATTAGAAGTTTTCTAAGGACAATGGATACTTGTGGATGATGGTTGAGTAGATGAGTGATTGGATGGTAGGACACATTCTTCTTAACTTGAAGATTTTGGGGATGAAATCCTTTAAGGTGGAGGGAATGTAACACCCCATATTTTCTGTGAACATAAAGTAACAAAACAAAGTATACTTAATTTTTAAGAGAAGAATTAAAGGGAAAAAGTTAGGCCATTGCGTTCGTCTTGGAATTCTACTTGAGATAGAGTCTGAGTTTGCGTAAATCGGACTCCGTATGAAGAAGTTATGGCACTTAGAATTTTCAGGTATTTAAAATTAAAATCAGCCCGAATTCAAATTCAAAGCTTTGAAATTCAAAACACACACACGGGCTGGGCGGGAAAATTCCTGCCCAGTACCCAGGTCAACCAGAGGGTCGACCTGGGTAGAACAGGTCGACCGTGGGGTCGACCTATGGGTCGACCTCCCCCTTTTTCCAGATCCGTGGACAGATTCGTTTTTCTGCATTTGGACGCCCGTTCTGACCAGATCCGTTGCTCCTAAGCTATTTAAACACCCCCAAACCTCCCTTTCTCTCCAAACAATTTCATTACGCCTATACTCTACCCTAATTCATATTAAAATAAATCAATGGCGTCATTACTCTGATGAAACCTAAGCTAGAACAAGCTCCTTCTTCTTCCAATCTGAATAGGATTAAAAGAGAAAAACTACAACCCCTTTTTCTTTTAGAATCCAACCAAGGTGAGTACAGTTTTTTTCAGATATGAAATTTAATATGATCTTGACATGGTTATAAATCTGAATTGGAGATTATGCATATTCTTGTTTGTCAGATTTGTTTTTCTGTGTAGATCTATCTTATTATTTTAACTATTCTATATCTCTATCTTCCTTCTATTCTATAGCCAGGCTACCACGAGCCTGAGCCAAATCTCACAAGAGATTGACGCACGAACGCTAAATTTGGGGAAATAATGAATGATGCATAACTGGACATGACTGATTTGTGAATGATTTAAGAAAAGGGCATATGTTGTAATTTAAGTTCTACATCTAGGAATGCTATATATGACGGTTTATGATCTGGAAGAAGGAGAATTATTGAATGACAACATATGATTTGTAATTTGGGAACTCAATGCATGTTATAATTCAAGATCTGATTTTGAGGACATAATACATGTTGTAATTTAAGATCTAGATTTTGGGGCACATTTTATATGACAATCTATGACTTGGAAGAAAAAAGGATATATGTTTTAGGCGTAAAAGATCTATATTAATATATGATAACTATTAAATATGAATACGCCTAAATGAGGATTTTGGATGTTTGACATACGCTGAAATCAAAGGCTATAATTTGGCATAATTCATATTATATATCATGATTTGGGGTTTTTGGAGAATATTCTGTACTATGTTAATTTAACAGGAAATTTGGGGCATATGTTATATTGTGAATTATGACCATAATTTGAGCATGTAAAATTGGGCTTAATTTTAGATTAAGCGAGGTATGTCAATGGAATTTTAAGGGATGATTAAATCTGTTAAATTGCCTAATCTGCTAAATCTGTTGAAACTGAATACGGTAATTTGGGGTATGAAAATATGTAGGCTCGATCTAAAATTGAGCAAAACATGTTAATAGAACTTTGGATAATCTGCTGTAAGTTGTAAAGAAGTTAATTTGTTGAATTGGTATAATTAGTCTGATATTGGCATAATCTGTGAATGAGTACTTTAGCTAAAATAAGAATGCTGAGACACGAGGTTAGACTCCGTTTGCGGTAGAAGCATGCCCGGACCCAATCGGCTTAACCAGCAACTGCAAACTGTCAGTCTAATGTGAGAGGTGTAGGCATAAAGATGCTTATACACGAGGTTAGGTCTGGCTTGTCGCAGAAGTCTTCCCGGAACTGCCCCGCACATCTAGCGGCCACAAGCTACCGACCTAATGTGAGAGGTCTGTGCATTAATATTTAATTAATTCAAATCTAAGATAAATATGATGCCTAAAACGTATTGGGTAGATAAGGTTAAATCTACTGGACTGATGAATCTAATAAACCCGTATGGAAATCTGTAGCCCTAATACAAGGTTAGGTGAAACAATTTGTAAGTATGTTAATCTGTATATCTGATCCGTTAGTCTGAAAACTTGTTAATCTGTATATCTGATCTGTTAGTCTGAAAACTTGTTAACTTGTATGTTTGATCTGAGAACTAGTTAATCTGAAATTTGTACATCTGAAATCTGTAAGCAAGTTAATCTGAAATCTGTTAGTCTGGGGACACAAGGTTAGGAGGGGTGATTGCTTGTGTCATCCGTTGTTTGGGACCCATATTAGTCAGTAACCCTTCCTGGTATCAAAACTATGACCCAACACTAGGCAAGGGTCCAGGGCACGCTTACTGAACTAATTATAAGAGGTTCACTCTGATAACAGCGAGGGGTGTTGATGGCGCATTCCAACCGGGTCATATGCGTGCATGGATCCAGTCTGCTCTAAGGATGTAAGACACCGTGACATCATTAAATAGGTATGTGTCTATAGGTTGCCACTTTAGGGAGTGATACACCCTTCTGTGGGGCCTACACAGGGTATTTATGTATTAGGGAGCCGATCTCTTGGGGTAGAATTTAGGGTACACTTAGTTCTGTCTGTTTCTGTTGGGGTACCGTCTGTTTCTGTTGGGGTGGTAACACCTGTCTGTTTCTGTGTGTTACCGTCTGTTGGGGTGGTAAAGGCCCATTACTAGTGTACACCTAATTCTAACATTCTGTTTTCGTAGGGAATATTCTGTTTCCGTCTCTGATTCCGTTTCTGCTTCTGTTTCTATACCGTCTGTCTCTTTTCGGGTGGTAAAGGCCCATTACTAGCATTCTGTTTCTGTAACCGTCTGTCTCTATTCGGGTGGTAAAGGCCCATTACTAGCATTTTGTTTCTGTAACCGTTTGTCTCTGTTCGGGTGGTAAAGGCCCATTACCAGCATTCTGTTTCTATAGAGATCGTTCTGTTTCTGTTTAGATATTAGGACAACACCTAATTCTGTTATACTAGTATTATTGTTGAGAAGTGAAGACCAAGTAAGAAGCTTAATTTAGCCTATATCATTCTGTCTCTTCTGTTAACCTGCTACTCCTGTTATGTTACTGTTATCTGTTTATATTCTGAAAGTAACTGGACTCGCCAGACTTATGTCTAATCTAGTTTGTTTCGCCTCTTTTCTTCTGTCCCCCTCCCCCCAGGTTCTCAGGGTGGAAACATAGGAGCTTGATTCAGGTTCCATCTGCTGGAAGTACTAGAAGTGCTTGAAATATTGCTTGGCTTTGATTCTACCTATTTATGTCATTCTCTGTTGGGGATTATGGCTTTAAAAATTATGCATTCTGAAGGATTTTGTATAAGACTGATATTTGTGTACTTGGGTTTTGGTATTGTGATGTAACCAAACTTATTTCTGTTTCTGCTGTAATTTAGTTATAAATTTTTCAAGTACTACTTTACGTATCTATCTTGTAAATTTTTGTTCTGTTTACTTATAACGTTCCACCGAAGTTAAGGCATTCCCTTTGCGGGTGACCTTAACGGAAGTGGGGTGTTATAGTTTATGTGTTGTATTCCAATGATTATCCTTGCTTTCATACTGCGGAAGCTTGGGGTCGTCACATTGGTTGTTTTTGCGATTTGGGCTTTTTTGGCGATCGAAAACTATGAGTTTGAATTGATTTCTTCGATTTGCGTTTAGGGCTTGTTGCTTGGTTTTTCAATCGTGTTTGCCAGTGATGATATAGGTGTATAAATAGGATTTAGAAATCCAATTTACTCTCTAATTTCACATATGACTTGCTCTGATTATTGTGTGATTTTGTTGCCTTGTAACTTGTCGTGACTTGTTACCTTGGTATGAATTGCGTGATTGATTCTTGATAAAAATGGCTATGAGTTTGAGATGGAAAATTGGAAACAAATATGAAATGATTCTTGTGGCCTAAAAAGTATGTCGTGAATTCTTGTGGCCATAATTTGCGTGCTTGTTCCCATGACATGAAAAAATGATTTATTTCTAAAACAATCAAGTTGATAATTTGCCAAAAATTATTTTCTTATTTCTGAAAATAATTTCGTGTAATTTCCTAAAATTGTTTCATTGTAAAAATGATTTGCTCCTTGCCTAAAAGAGTACACTGATTTCTGGACACGTATTTTGGCAATCGAATTTATATGTTTTCTATATACTTTGATTTGCAAAAGAAATTTTTTGCCAAAAAATGTGTTGCTGAAATTCTGGAGAAACATATTGACTTGGTTTCTTGCTATAACTATTTTTCAAAAATACTAGAAAGAATTATTGCTAAAATATTTGTACTAGTGAAAGAAAATCTTTCCCATTCTTTCTAACTAATTGTTTGCTCAGGAACCACTGTTTGATCCATTGCTTGAGTTGGTTTGCTATAAATGAACTAGATTTTTTGGTTCATGCCAATTCACTGATTTGACCATGTTGCCTATACACAAAATATATGTGTATATACATACACATGTATGTGTATACTTGTATAGTACAAAAAATATTTATGTGAGTGCTACAGACGATGTCTTCTTTGTGGTATTTACGGTGATCACTGTGAATATCACAAGGTGTATAGACACAGATGGATGTCCATATAAATCAAATCAAGTCATGAAAAATGATGAGAAACACTTTAAAAATAAATAAATTTATATTTGCTAGAATTTAAAATATTTTTGTTCCAGTTTACTGTGTGTTTCTTTTGTGATGGGTAAATAGAAGAATGGACTGACAGTGAAGCAGGCAGAAGACAAAAGACAAATGATGTAACTGTATATGAGTGTATGAATGTATTTGTACAACTTGAGTAAAATGTAACTGAGTGTTTGAGAGTTATAGTGAGGCAACAACGTATAAGAATGAGTGTCTATATAACTGAGTGTTGTAGTGAGGAACAACATATATGAAATTGAATATGAAATGAAATGTATTGCATTACAGTGAGATGTACAAATAGTGGAGTTATAAATTTGTATTATTTGAAATATTAAAATAAAATATTTATATTTAAATAAAATATTGTTTGAATATTTAAATTCTTGTGCAGTAGTATTCTATTTAAATGAAACTATTTATTTCTGTATGTGATGTAGTATAAAAGTACAATTACAAACACATTTATAATACATACATACATACATATATATATATATATATATATATATATATATATATATATATATGTTTGTTATCATCAAACAAAAATCATAGAATTGTTATATACAACAGTGAAGATAGCGGCTTGAATGTTACATGAGAAGGAAGAAAAGAGGAATGCAAAATAATGTTCAAAAGTTAAGATGAATTTATAGGGAAGATATATTTGTCAATATTTTGATTATTATATTCATTTAATTTTCATCGAGTGTTTTGAGCTCGCATGACCGCATAACAAACTCAACTGCCACGAAATTTGACATTCTACTACATTTTAATATTCTAGACTCGATGAAACTGGTTTCGTCGAATTCCAAGATTATTTGTAAAAACACTTTTTTTACGTGTTAACTAGAATTGAGTAAATACCAATCGATTTACAAACACACTAATTCTTTAGTAATAAATTATTATTATCGTTTCTATTCAACTAGAATTTTACAGAAGCTTAAAATTAAATTAAATTCCAGATTTTTTTATTCAAGTAATTTCAATATTTAAATTACTATTTCACAATTAAGTTATATTAAATAACCCGTATATTCTGAATTTTAGTTATTCAACTCCTTAAATAATTTCTTTCATATTTAAATGAATTAAATATTCTAATACTAAAAATCCAGGTTATAACATTTATACGTATGGTTGATGTTAAAATTGTGAAGCGTAAAAAGGATAAGGTGTGTGTTAGTTTAAATTTATATAAAACATGGCTTAAACCATGTTAATAAAGCCATTTTTAATTGTATAAGGCCTAATTAATCTCTAACTGCTCTAATTAGTTGATTAGGCCCAATCAGCAAATGGATTGGGGGTATCTGGAGAAAACACATTCTTGCATGAATGTTTTCTCTGGAAAATATCTTTCCTCCTCCACTTACAACTAGAGACAAAGAAACGGAGGAAACCTCACCTCCAACCAAAAAAATCCAAGCCTTCAAATTCTTCAAAATAGTGAATCTAGGTTGCTAACTACATTCTACAACAGCTTCTTCTACAGGTGTTCATGATTTAACTTTCAAGTATTAAGGCTCCAATTCTTCTCAAATCGCAGTGTAATTGCTAAAACTTTCATCTAAAGTGAGTGCAAACTCAGAATTTCTAGTTTACAGTGATTTTTTTTATTGTTATCTATGCTGGTTTTGTGAAAATTGGTCGAAATCTGTAGGATTTGTCACAGATTTTACTTTGTTGCACAAAACAACCCTGGCAGCTAATTTTTGTCGTAATATCTTGTTTAATACTCGCTAAAATTTTGCCAAATCTTTTTTGAATCATAGTAGATTATCTTTCCTTTGATCATTTAGAGTTTCAGTTCAACCTGATCACATTTGCTATTTGAAAACGATGCCTAAAACTACATGTAGGAAGCGTTTACTACCTGTATAATTCTTGCCGTCTAGGTTTATGCATGTGTTGACAGAAGAAGTAGTGGTATCGACCCATGGATTGACCTAGATGTTAAAATATTGCATAACAACCAGTTTTGCTTACAGTGTGTGATTTTGGTGATTTAGTTGTTTTCCCTGTCACATTGTTTAATTTCAGAGATGTTTTGTTGATAATCTTCCTTAAGGCTACAATAGTTATAATGCAGCCTATAATGTATAAAATTCGACTTTACTACTTTTGTATGGAATCCTAGGTGTTGCATGTTGAGACTTTATGTGCTTGCTGACAAATATGCATTTTTATGAAATAACTTTTGTAATGGATTTTATATATATACATATACATATAGATTCGAGGAAAGAATTTTTCTATGGGTTGTTCTATAAAATCATCTCAAAGCAATAGTATAATCAATATTTTCCGTAATATGCCACTTTTCAAAGAAAACATCAAATGTTTTGGAAATTTCTTTATAAACTTGTTTTTAAACAAAGTATTTTCTATATATATATGTATGTATATATATTAAACTACATGTTTTTGCACCTTCGAGAAAGCGAGAACGTAATTTAAACTATATAATAAACCATGTGGTATAGGACACATAGATTAATTATATCTATTTATTCCAGACTTGTAGATTGAAATTATTTATTTGTTGATGTGAACTAGGCTGATTGTTAGTAAAACGATTAGTGAAATGTGTAGTATGGGACGTATTGTTTTCACTTTTCGTGTTACTGAGGAAAGTCTATAAAATGACTTTTTATATCCAACCATTTAATTTGATAATAAAATCAACTCAAATCATTTGAAATAACAGATTGTTATTTCTATGGTTTTTAAGAAAAAAACCATGGAATCGCGGACACAAAGTAATACAACATCTCACAGTGGAATAAAATTATACAATATATCAAAGTTTACGTAAGTAAGTAAACAGGAAGCTTAGATAAATTGTAACGGCCACGGGATTTTTGACCACGAAAATAAACAAAAACACAACGTTGACTATTCAAGTATCGAAAATACCGGGTCATTAATAGAAAGATGTTAGAGGATGATATAAAAAAGATACAACTAATAGAACAGAAGAAGAAGAAGAACACAACTGAACATAATCAGAGTAAACGCGAATCATACAGTGGAATGAATAAAATATATTTTATAAAATAATCTTGAAATACAAAACCGAATTTGTATATACATACCATTTCAAAGTATAACTCATATACATCATAGCGGAAATAATCTCTAACTAACTAAAAGTGGAGCCTCCTGCTTTGAGCTCCTCTAAATGTATCTGTAAAAGCCTGAAACACTTGACTGCCCGTACAAATTTGGGCACCCAAGAGTTTAGGAAAAAAACACAAACAAAATAAACTCTGGGTCAGTCACGGGACTGGTGTGAGTAAATTCCAACCATATCGTTTAACTTTGAAAATCCTTTTAAAAGAAAAGGATAATAGTTAGACCAGCCCACATATAAACATGGGCGGTTTTTACCTTACTATAACCCAAAATATTTTGGTATCAAAATCCAGTGATATTATAATAATGTCTAATCAAATAAATAACCAAATAATAGAATGCTTGCATCTCACGCTCCGCATACATAGTATAAAATCAAAAACCGTAGGGCGCTTATTGGAGATTGGATTCCGAGTATGACAAGGTATGGGACCACCTCCCGATCAATGTACTCTAGAGGGGATACACTTGGGTTCAACAAGAACATCTTGCAACCCGGCCCACACATGACCGACCACTCATTTAGCTTGAGTGTATCGAATATACTGTCACCCACGGTTGTTGGCCATCCAACCATAATCTGTAAGATACATAATCGAAAGAAGAATAAATAATGAATTTTCTCTAGATTGGTGACAAATATACCCTACTTGGGAATGACCCACCTAGCCATGTTGCCTGCCCGATTTTTGTCATTTCCTGGTTGTGAGGCTTGAGGCAACGTTAATCTTTTAGAACATCTGGCCACCATACGCTTTAAACACCACATCATCAAACCCGTCAAATCACTAGTTGATCTTCCCAAAATATTACGGGTATAAAATGCTAAGAGAAACGAATTTCATCGCCACTGGACGTAATATCTTGGAAAGATCGTCATATGTGATTTGTTAGGAATACTATGTCAGGCATTCGTCCATATAAGTTGTCCTGGGTCTGGACAAATAAAACAGCTCTTTCTATTTACTACATCTTCGATTTTTCCATCAAATAATCTAATTCGCAGCGCTTATGCCTATATGAATGGTTTTCGGATAATAAATCCAAACAGTCTCTCCGTATTGACACTGATGGTCAAAACACTTCGATGGTCGGTTATTTAACTATCGAAGTAAAACAACATTCATTCAAATGTACAACTAAACATCACATAACCATGGGCACTTTAATTAACATTAATTTTCAGATTTCTTGTATATATATATTCTATACATATATTCCATTCAATATTTAATTATCATTTCTTATACGATCTGATGCAATGTCGAACGCCATATTATATCATTATATAAACTCAAATGTTTAAATCAAATTTCCACTTGAAGGTTTCCATTCAATATGGGAAATATATTAAATCTCAATTATTCATCTTGTACCCAATCCAATATAACATTTCTACGCTTCTTTGGAAAAACACCGTTACTTGCTTAAAACATAGAATAAGGGGATTTCAAACCAAACTGTTTTCATTCCCAAGGGAGTAGTGCTATATATAAAAATCATGCTTAAGCTTGGTCAACAACGTTAATTTATCGTTACAGTTCAAAAACTTGCAATATGCTGCAATGCCCCTTTACAACTAATCTTGACATCTCTTTCCATTACAAACTGATATCATTCCTCGATAATAGTGAAGCCGTTTAAGTTGGGGTATTTTATTTACCTCTCAAACCTTGATCGATGACGTTCTTACCTTAGAATAAATATAAGTCTGTAACGCTAACTCTTTATTACTTATACTCCGTCAAATCGTATTCCTTGCTTTATTTTAAATAAGGTTTTATGATGCTACATCCTTATTTTGAAAGTTCGATTGTTTATAATTATTTATATTAAGTATCGCTTCATCTTCCTTATATAACTCCAATTACAACTTCTTTACCCATGCCCATTAACGCTCTTTGTCTTTGACGTTTCTCTTTCTGTTTGAATCATTTTACCTTATTCAGGCAACATCTCATTACAAATTCAATACTATCTTAAACGAATTCCTTTTAAGAAACAATTACTTTAATTACATAATAATTAACTTCATCATTGCTGAAGTAAAACAGTTTACTTCATTATTGATTTTTAAAAATAGATTAGTTGCTTACTTAATAAACAATAACTAATTATATTAGTCCATTAATCATTTAAACTTCGTTAAATGAAAAGGTCATTAATAATCAAGGAATCCTATTTATTTAAACAATTAATTTCTAAAACCATTATCATTTGATTAATTGAATATTAATTAATAAAAAATCAATTTCTAACAAAATAGTTGATTTAATCAAGTTCAAATCATCAGTTAATTTGTTAACTGATCGAAATTACTCCTTACCATTAGAATAATAAAATTAATCTAAAAATATTACTTAATCCTTTTTGTCATAAAATGATTATCCTCAAAGGACAATTTATAGCTTTACCTAATTAAAAATAATAGCTTTTAATTTCTTAATAAAAATTAACTACAAAATGTTTATAATAGAACTTCTATTATAATCTAGGACTTCGCTTTAATTATAACAATATATTTTTTATAACTTAACTTCATTGATTTGCCTGACGGCCAGTCAACTTCTTAACAAAAAGATGGATTTATGGTTGACTGTTGCCACTTTCTTAATCGATATCCTCTACTGATTAAATCAAAATAAATGTTGAATTTCCATTCAACATAAATATCCACACAGGGTTTCAATGTCATTTGGGTTCAAACAATGCATATATAAATAATATAAGACAAACAGTACATATAAATATTGAGGAATCCGGTTGGATTCCTTCAACCGGTTTCCTACATCCACAGATGTTAATCAACACAATTAACATTAGTTCCATACTAGGGAATATTATAATCGATGGAATCAGTATCCAACCAATGACGTGTACATATGCAACGATATATATATTTCAACCAATTTAATTGTAATCTACCTAGATGACCATCACACAGCATTCAACCATTGTTATCAATACTAAAATAAAATATATTAAAATAGATCAGAATTCATGAATTTACTCACCTCGCGCGTGAACTGTTAAATAACGATTTGCGTCGGTTGATCCGACTAGCCGTTTTAATCCTTCTAAAATTGTTATGTGCTCCAAATAGCTCTAAGCCACTTTTATTACGTAGCATATGATCCGTTTCTTTCTTTGGCCCATTACCATTCACATGCTTCATTTGCAACAGTGGCTTCCTCTTCGATGTAATTCACGCTCCAGACATTCAAACTCACCATTTGTTTTTCCTTTACACTTGTATGTGCCCCAAATTTTACCATATCTTGCCCCATTCAATCTTGCCACCCACGTTCATTACGATACCCCATTTGCTGTGACCATTAACCCACTCAAACAACTACTCTTCCCCTTTTTCCTTTAAATCCCACATGCATGGAACACGACTTAGCTCCCATCTCTCAGTATTTTCTTTTGAAGGGTATATACATACGGCGCATAGCCTGACCTCCTTCAAAATCCATCTGCTCCTCATATAACACAACCACCCTTTACTATCACTCCTACCGACTCCTTCAATTTCCCATAAACAAACTGCTCCATACTTCACTCCATATTCACTACCGCCATGCTTCAGTTAGTCCACCATTTGAAACGAAGTCCACCCATCAAACAAACCACTCACTCATCCCCAAATTCCCCTAGAAACACACGCCAAACCCCTCCTTTATGCCAGTAGCACCTATCCACCATATACCCCATGTGCCACCCTTTTCAATTCAATTTGCCACTTCCCTAACTCGCACATGCCAAACAATCCCATACTTCATGCCATAATCATCTCATTACTTACTTTCCCATGCGTTATTCCCTCGTCTCTCAGCTGTATGTTCCCGCGTTCGCAATTCCTGAGCCATGCAAAATATACAGTCAACCATTGAACACGCCACCGCTTGCTGCATTAACTTCCAAAACCATTTCCCGGCTTTACGCCCTACATTAGCCTTCCTGCTCCACGAAACTTACCATTTTCTACTCCATAATACCAAACTTATTTACCACAATTCCAACATCACCTTGGATGCATCAACCCCTTAAATTGCAGCACAGTCATAATCCCTCCTGTCAAATGTCAGCCTTCAACAAATTGGGTGAAGCGACCCGTAACTTCCCCGTAAAGGAAAGCGTCGGATAGTTCGAGAACAAACCACAGCAGAATGCAAACAGAAGAACGTTTCATTGCTTATTACAACAATGCATCAGATTACAAGAATATACAGAGTATAAACGAATATTACACAGAAATATCAGAGATTTAAATTACATTTAAATACATAGCAGCGGAAAATAATAAAATACACAACTAGAAGAGATATACGGATACAAAGCTTTCCGGATATCATTCCAGCCGTAAACCAGGCTCCTGTGAATATAAATCTGCAAAACCAAAACTACTAGCTGTCCGTGTCAAAATAGGGGCACCCAGAGTTTAGGTTAAAACAATAAACTCCAGGTCAGTCATGTGACTGGTGTGAGAACTAAAACAGTTAATAATCTTTATTTTAAATCATTAGGTAAATCAAGGGACCACGCCGTATAACACGGAACGGGTTTTCTCCCAAGAATACCAGTGCATAAAATAAACAGCGCAATGCTAAATAAAGAAAAATGAAGCTGTTATAAGACCCAGGTCCCGTCACACAATGCAACGCAGCCGAGGATAGGGTTTTCCCTTATAATAGCCAAACATGCTTAGTACGTTTAAAACAAATCATTTGATACTACTATAAGTGCATAGTGTATAAAACAACTTCAAATCATAAGTATCAATCATAGGCGGCATGAGCGCCCCATCCCACTATGTCGCCATACTAGGCTCTACAAATAAAACCGCAAATGTCACATATTTGGAAATTGGATTTCCGCCTATGAACCGAGGCAAAAGATAGTCCTCACCGAATTCAAGACGCTCTAGCCCGTGTCTCAGGCAAGTACTCCGTCAAGCCTTTGGATCGTCAGGGCCGGTCCACCGATGTGGATTAAAATGCCTGAACAATACGTCTCCCCGCCCTTTGGGGTGTCAATGAGCCAACGAATGACTCCATCGGACCCGGATCGTCCGATCAAACCGAGGCGCCTCGCAACAGCAACAACCACATAAGTCAAACTCGCCAGGGCATGTAAAACCACTGACGCCACTTTTTAGCTAGAAGGAAACGCATGCCCTCCCTGAGGTCCGTCTCCCGTTTTTGGTCCATACCGGGTGTGAAACTCGCGAAGTAAACGTTACACAAAGCTACGCCACAAAGGCCGTGCTTTGATCATCACCACAAGACTTTGCTTTTCAACAGAAGCCTCGATCAATTGCCACTTAGGCATGCCACACAGGCAATTCACTCCATGCGTTTGATATCCATCCATATATAACCCCTGAGCTCGTACGTCTCAGAGAAGGGCGTTAAGCAAGAGAATAAATTCTCCGCCGCCAAACAGATATATATTTAATAGAGATCAATCACACGGACTAAAATCCAATGTCAGACACACAGTCCATTTACAAGTCCGTTCCGGGTCTGAACGAAACCGGAGGCACCTAGTACCCCGCATATCCATCGGTCTCCAAGTACGTCTGGACGATCACCAACTGTTTCCATCTTCTTGGGTGTACAGCCCAATCAAGATCATCAGTAATCACCCAAACGACGTGAAGACCTCCGGTCTTCGACCACCGTCTTCATCTTCGACTTATCGTCGTATCAGTTATTCAGAATGGGATAAACCCGGTCTTTCCGAATAACTCGCGTATATTTTAAATAAGTGTTACACAAACACATTATATGCCTCATTCCAATTCATCAGTCACTAACCATAAATTAATCAAGAGAATAATTCCCCAAATATTAACCCCGAAGGCCCAAACCAACATCAGATCAATATCCAGAAAACCATTCTGCTTAGCTAACCGACAGTTAGTTTCTAAATTTCACATTCATAGGGAAAGGTTCCCATAAATTTTATCAAAGATAAATTCTTGAATTTATTCTTTAATCTACTTTTGAATATCAATTCAACTAGCCGGGATTAACGAAACTTACCGAAGTAATCATTTGTTTTAATTTCCCAATCCCAACCTATTTTTCCCATGAAGTAAAACTGGTAATACTTCATTTCTAACACCACAGTGTTATCGGTAAATTCAATTACCATTTCACGTTTAAATCTAATTAATGATTTAACTATCGCCTGGAGCAAAACTGGTGATACTCCATTTTCGATCTTTTCAATCTAATTAAAGATTCATTAAAACTCCACTTAGTTTTAATCTTCGACTGGGTTAAAGAATCAGTGTCATTTAAAACACGGTTCACGATAAACCCAAAATCACATTCCATTAATTATCGGGTTAAAGAACAAGTGTTATTTAAAATACTGTTCACGATAAACCCAAAAATCAATATCAATTCTATTCCAATTAAATATTATTTAATTGGTAAACTTCATTAAATCTAAATAAAAAGATTTAATCTTTTCTCAACTGGGTTCAAGAACAGTGTTAGTGAAGACACCATTCACGACAAACCCAAATCACATTCGATATTCAATACAAGGCTCTGAATAGAAAATATATCGGCTTATATTCAATATCGAATTCTACGACTAACAAATGTCGTATTGGAAATAACGATATAAATATATCTTTCAAATTTCCATAACAACACCTGTATAATCACGAATTCCAACATCGAAATATTCCGAAGACAATTTCGATTCAAATCCACTCCAATGCAATCATTGGAAATTCTGGTTATTTTTAAAACCCTTTTCAAATTCAATTTATTTATTTAAAAATAAATAGAATTATATTTCTAGTTCAAAACTAGTTCATTTCGATAAAAATCTATTTTTATCTTTTCAAATATGGAGTTTTTCATCCCAATTCTTTCTAAATCATTTCTTATGATTTTACACAAATTATTACTATTTTTAATAATTTTATCAAGGCCCGGACAGTCGATTTCCATCAACGGCCATCGAACTGCACTTATAGCGACCTTTTTCGAATTTGATTTGGACATAACTCCAAATCCAACCGTTAGATTTCTAATTTCTAATATTCGTTAGAAAGCTCTTTTCGATACGAACCCAACGGTTCCGGTTTTAGGAGAATCCAACGGTCGGATCTCCCGTAATGTCCATTTGAAATAAATGGTCGAAATTCACGAACTGCCGCGGTGCGGCGCGTTCTATTCAGGCCATTATATTATATATATAATATATACTTCGTCGATTTCTATTTAAAACGAATTATATAAATAGTTTTGAATTCGTTTCAAAAACATTTTCAACTTCCTTTTCAATTCAAATCACAATTGAATTCTTCTTTATAGATTCGTTTTAAAATTCATTTCTATTCAATTCAAATTTCAATTCAATTTGAATTCGTTTTCAATTCAATTCATTTCGAAATCGTTTTCAATTCAATTCATTTCGAAATCGTTTTCAATTCACTTTGAAGTCGTTTTCAATTCAATTCATTTCGAAATCGTTTTCCATTCAATTCAATTCGAAATCGTTTTCAATTCACTTTGAATTCGTTTTCAATTCAATTCATTTCGAAATCGTTTTCAATTCAATTCATTTCGAAATCGTTTTCAATTCAATTCATTTCGAAATCGTTTTCAATTCACTTTATTTCGAAATCGTTTTCAATTCACTTCATTTCGAAATCGTTTTCAATTCAATTCATTTCGAAATCGTTTTCAATTCACTTTGAATTCGTTTTCAATTCAATTCATTTCGAAATCGTTTTCAATTCAATTCATTTCGAAATCGTTTTCAATTCACTTTGAATTCGTTTCCAATTCACTTCATTTCGAAATCGTTTTCAATTCAATTCATTTCAAAATCGTTTTCAATTCAATTCATTTCGAAATCGTTTAAAATCGATATAAATATCGTTCACGTCAAAATGGCGTCAAACTAATCAACACGACTTCAAAAATTTCTATTTTCAAATATTCTATTTCAAATATTTCTATTTCAAATATTTCCATTTCTAAACTGGAATGAGGCCCAATCAATTACCATATAAAATTAATTATATGGATTTTCACACAACACATGTATATAATAGCATTGAAAAATGATCAACCATCAACCAAAGTGCACTACACTGTATAAGCATCAAATATAGATATCTAACGCTTATAACAGCCTGTTAATCGATCGATCGACATATTTAATCAATTAGGATGAGTGAACTGCAAATTTCATCCCAACACCCGTGTGGGGTTTTCAAACAATCAAACACAGATTTTAGTTGTGCAGTTGGGCGATGTGTAAAATTTATCGACCCAATCAACGTCATTCAAATAGGTGTACATAAACAAACCGTCTGGTTTGTAAATGAATATTTTATTTATTCACATTCACGTTAAAAATTATATTTTTAACGATAAAACATTTTATTTCAACACATGAATTTCTATTCAATTCATTTATTCAATAAAATGGTATTTTTATTTTTCTAACTTATTTTAGAAAATTTCGGCGGCATAACGGCACGATACTAGAAACGGGACAAGGCCTAGCCTTATCCCCGGTCTAGTGAAGGCCCACGCCATTCACACATCAATCAAATCAATCCGTTATGCAAACCACAAAATTTGGAGTAAGAGTCTAACCTAGCCTTACTCCTTCGCCTTATAACGGTGCACGTCTAATCCTAACCAATTTATCGATTCGATTTTTCACACCACAAACCACATTCAAACCAATACCGCAATCAATCCCCAAACAACCAAATAAACAAGTCCATGGTCTGTGGACGATTGTGTCGGGTGCTACTAAACACCGTCTGCATCCTAGTATATATATATATATAACTAGAAAAGAAATTGAAAGGTGAGAAATTCTCACAGATAGCTATCCCAGCTCCACGGCACTCCTTTTAGAGAAGTCCTCGTCGTCATCGCATCCTTTTTCATCTTCGTTGCTTGCTTTCACTACCTATGTAAAAATCGAATTTTTACTTCGCTATTCCATATACAAGAATCATATTTCTATTTCGAAGTTCAATATATAAAAATTCTATTTTTACTTCGAAGTTCAATATATAAAAATTCTATTTTTATTTCGAAGTTCAATATATAAAAATTCTATTTTTATTTCGAAGTTCAATATATAAAAATTCTATTTTTATTTCGAAGTTCAATATATAAAAATTCTATTTTATTTCGAAGTTCAATATATAAAAATTCTATTTTTATTTCGAAGTTCAATATATAAAAATTCTATTTTTCATACATAGACGAATCATATCCTTCTATTTTTAAAAACCAATATATTTGTATACAAAGAAAATCTCATTTTCAATATCAACAAAAATATCATTTTTTCTTATAAAAGCCATTTCATACAAATCATATTTTTATTGCAAACCTATTTAAATAAAAATCACATTTTTATTTGATGTTATTTATATTTTAAAAACAACGAATATTTTTAAAACAAAGTTAATTTTATTTAAAAAAAAAAACACGTAAAACAGGAGATTACCTTCTCCTTCTTCCTGATTCTGATAAACCCGTATGTCCTCGAACCCACTGTCGGTTTTAAATCATCCACGCCACAGGTTCCTGGAGCCGCCGGAGATGGATCGCCGGCCACCCCTCGACGCGGCTGAGCGTCGCCGACTTCCTCCCCTGAGTGTGCCACAATCGGTGGCCCCCCTTCCTCTTAAAATGAGTGCGACGGCAACCACTATCAGGGACGAAATCGGCCATCAGAGCGCCTCATTTCCGATCACTGCCGTACAGAAGAACAAGCTCGCTGAGATGAGCAGAACGCGATTTGTGATTTCCTGTTTTGATTTGTAATTTGAGAGAAATCGAGGGAAGAAGTTTGGAGCGTTAGTGGCCATCGATTTAAAACAACGGCGGCTTGCTTTTCTGATTTGGGAAATTAGGGTTGGGGGTATTTATATTAAAATATATTATTATTTTTATAATTTAATTCCACAAATCCTTGTTTTTCAATTCTGACAACAAAACAAACCCAACGACTGTCGCCCCTAGCGTTTCACCCCCATTCCGAACACAATGGGATATGTATCGTAAGCTGATTCGGCTGTTACAATCAGTTTTCGTTAAATTTACATTTAAATCACTATATTGAATTTTAAACGTACATTTCAAATTACCGGGGTCACATATTAACTCTATAAATTGCAGAAAAATATTTTCTAGCTTCGTATTGACGATACGGTCCTAACAAAACTAGTTTCATCGAATTCTGAGACCGTTTGAAAAATGGCCAATTTCCAGTCGATTAAAATCAACTGAAACTGGTCAAACGCGTTTTCCTTTGCCACGCTCACATATTGATTCGAAAAATTATGAAATTCGGAACCTAGCAATAATTTAACAACACGGACCCAACAAAAGTGGTTTCGTCGAAATCCGAGGTCGTTTGCAAAATGTCCATTTTTAAGGGCCTGAATTCCATAGCGACTATTCAGAATTTTCAACTGGACATATCTTTTGATTCCCGCTACGAACTTTCGATTTTTCGGATTCGTTGGAAAGATATTATCAATTAGATCCTATCATTTTTGGTTTCACTAAAATCCAGTTTGATTTGCACCCGGTACATTCAATTGAAGTTTGAAATCGAATTATCGAACTACCGCGTCATTTTCAATTCCTTTTATAATTATATATAATTATTTATATTCCAACGACGACGCATATAATATATACGTTCGATTTATATTCAAAATAAATTTCTCGTCGATATTCTTTAAAATAATCTATTTTAAATATTCAAAATTCGCTAAAATTGCCAAAATAAAAATTTTAAACTGGCCCAGAATTTCCGGGTTGTTACAATCTCCCCCACTTAAAACTTTTCGTCCCCGAAAAGGAACAAAGTCGAAAGTGGTTTGATTATCCAGCTCTACGTTCGATCTGGCTTCCATTCTCCAACTCTTTAGTTTCTGAGAATTTTCAAAATTTCAAAAATTTGGCTAACACCCTAAATTTTCGAAAAATTTCGCCATAACCTCCCCTGCACCGGGAGCATCGGGGAATTTCAAATAGCTTCGCCGGTCCTTCAGATCTCAAAAAGAAAAAGAAAAAGCCAAGCGGCTAGCCAATAGGCTCACAAAATCATCATCACCCAAACAAAACAGGAAATTATGTAGTAAACATGTACCTATTTGTCGGGCAAACAAATTTTATTCTCTGCTCTAGCCTCCTTGCTATGACCTGTTCAATGATATACATGTATATGCAAGCAAATGCAACCAATTTCGATACAACTCAATATTTGTTTCCATTATGCTAAATGGCTAAAAATTATCAAACAAATAAGCAACCAACTCAAACATCAATCACTTAGTGAATTTAACGTTTCAAATTCATACTTTTGATATATATACTGAAAATCTTGTTTTTGATGCCAAATCAAAACAATATGCCCTATCTAATTTTTGGTTCTCACACCAGTCAATAGGAAATATATAGATATTACACCTTCGAAACACGAATACCAATTCTGATGATGTTCGAACTATCATCAGAATCATCTTCGGGCGACTAGAGTGTGATTCTATATCTATCCAGTATATTAAAACTTCAAATACACGTTTGCAAGGCGTATATGCAAAATCTTTATATACTGGACTGTCCTAATCAATATAAATGTATAATCAAATACGAATAGGTGATTTAGATTTTCAAAACTAAATTTGTTTTCATTTGAAAAATATACTCTTCACACTCGTTCTAGGATACTACTGATCCCATCTCTAACGAGTCATTCAAATTGGATATTACTAATCCAATATCTGATGAATTCTTTCGTAGGGTTCTAATGTGCCTTGTTCTCCGCTTTGTAAACCAAAGCTCTGATACCAAATGAAGCGACCCGTAACTTCCCCGTAAAGGAAAGCGTCGGATAGTTCGAGAACAAACCACAGCAGAACGCAAACAGAAGAACGTTTCATTGCTTATTACAATAATGCATCAGATTACAAGAATATACAGAGTATAAACGAATATTACACAGAAATATCAGAGATTTAAATTACATTTAAATACATAGCAGCGGAAAATAATAAAATACACAACTAGAAGAGATATACAGATACAAAGCTTTCCGGATATCATTCCAGCCGTAAACCAGGATCCTGTGAATATAAATCTGCAAAACCAAAACTACTAGCTGCCCGTGTCAAAATAGGGGCACCCAGAGTTTAGGTTAAAACAATAAACTCCAGGTCAGTCATGTGACCGGTGTGAGAACTAAAACAGTTAATAATCTTTATTTTAAATCATTAGGTAAATCAAGGGACCACGCCGTATAACACGGAACGGGTTTTCTCCCAAGAATACCAGTGCATAAAATAAACAGCGCAATGCTAAATAAAGAAAAATGAAGCTGTTATAAGACCGAGGTCCCATCACACAATGCAACGCAGCCGAGGATAGGGTTTTCCCTTATAATAGCCAAACATGCTTAGTACGTTTAAAACAAATCATTTGATACTACTATAAGTGCATAGTGTATAAAACAACTTCAAATCATAAGTATCAATCATAGGCGGCATGAGCGCCCCATCCCACTATGTCGCCATACTAGGCTCTACAAATAAAACCGCAAATGTCACGTATTTGGAAATTGGATTTCCGCCTATGAACCGAGGCAAAAGATAGTCCTCACCGAATTCGAGACGCTCTAGCCCGTGTCTCAGGCAAGCACTCAGTCAAGCCTTTGGATCGTCAGGGCCGGTCCACCGATGTGGATTAAAATGCCTGAACAATACGTCTCCCCGCCCTTTGGGGCGTCAATGAGCCAACGAATGACTCCATCGGACCCGGATCGTCCGATCAAACCGAGGCGCCTCGCAACAGCAACAACCACATAAGTCAAACTCGTCAGGGCATGTAAAACCACTGACGCCACTTTTTAGCTAGAAGGAAACGCATGCCCTCCCTGAGGTCCGTCTCCCGTTTTTGGTCCATACCGGGTGTGAAACTCGCGAAGTAAACGTTACACAAAGCTACGCCACAAAGGCCGTGCTTTGATCATCACCACAAGACTTTGCTTTTCAACAGAAGCCTCGATCAATTGCCACTTAGGCATGCCACACAGGCAATTCACTCCATGCGTTTGATATCCATCCATATATAACCCCTGAGCTCGTACGTCTCAGAGAAGGGCGTTAAGCAAGAGAATAAATTCTCCGTCGCCAAACAGATATATATTTAATAGAGATCAATCACACGGACTAAAATCCAATGTCAGACACACAGTCCATTTACAAGTCCGTTCTGGGTCTGAACGAAACCGGAGGCACCTAGTACCCCGCATATCCATCGGTCTCCAAGTACGTCTGGACGATCACCAACTGTTTCCATCTTCTTGGGTGTACAGCCCAATCAAGATCATCAGTAATCACCCAAACGACGTGAAGACCTCCGGTCTTCGACCATCGTCTTCATCTTCGACTTATCGTCGTATCAGTTATTCAGAATGGGATAAACCCGGTCTTTCCGAATAACTCGCGTATATTTTAAATAAGTGTTACACAAACACAACATACGCCTCATTCCAATTCATTAGTCACTAACCGTAAATTAATCAAGAGAATAATTCCCCAAATATTAACCCCGAAGGCCGAAACCAACATCAGATCAATATCCAGAAAACCATTCTGCTTAGCTAACTGACAGTTAGTTTCTAAATTTCACATTCATAGAGAAAGGTTCCCATAAATTTTATCAAAGATAAATTCTTGAATTTATTCTTTAATCTACTTTTGAATATCAATTCAACTAGCCGGGATTAACGAAACTTACCGAAGTAATCATTTGTTTTAATTTCCCAATCCCAACCTATTTTTCCCATGAAGTAAAACTGGTAATACTTCATTTCTAACACCACAGTGTTATCGGTAAATTCAATTACCATTTCACGTTTAAATCTAATTAAAGATTTAACTATCTCCTGGAGCAAAACTGGTGATACTCCATTTTCGATCTTTTCAATCTAATTAAAGATTCATTAAAACTCCACTTAGTTTTAATCTTCGACTGGGTTAAAGAATCAGTGTCATTTAAAACACGGTTCACGATAAACCCAAAATCACATTCCATTAATTGTCGGGTTAAAGAACAAGTGTTATTTAAAATACTGTTCACGATAAACCCAAAAATCAATATCAATTCTATTCCAATTAAATATTATTTAATTGGTAAACTTCATTAAATCTAAATAAAAAGATTTAATCTTTTCTCAACTGGGTTCAAGAACAGTGTTAGTGAAGACACCATTCACGACAAACCCAAATCACATTCGATATTCAATACAAGGCTCTGAATAGAAAATATATCGGCTTATATTCAATATCGAATTCTACGACTAACAAATGTCGTATTGGAAATAACGATATAAATATATCTTTCAAATTTCCATAACAACACCTGTATAATCACGAATTCCAACATCGAAATATTCCGAAGACAATTTCGATTCAAATCCACTCCAATGCAATCATTGGAAATTCTGGTTATTTTTAAAACCCTTTTCAAATTCAATTTATTTATTTAAAAATAAATAGAATTATATTTCTAGTTCAAAACTAGTTCATTTCGATAAAAATCTATTTTTATCTTTTCAAATATGGAGTTTTTCATCCCAATTCTTTCTAAATCATTTCTTATGATTTTACACAAATTATTACTATTTTTAATAATTTTATCAAGGCCCGGACAGTCGATTTCCATCAACGGCCATCGAACTGCACTTATAGCGACCTTTTTCGAATTTGATTTGGACATAACTCCAAATCCAACCGTTAGATTTCTAATTTCTAATATTCGTTAGAAAGCTCTTTTCGATACGAACCCAACGGTTCCGGTTTTAGGAGAATCCAACGGTCGGATCTCCCGTAATGTCCATTTGAAATAAATGGTCGAAATTCACGAACTGCCGCGGTGCGGCGCGTTCTATTCAGACCATTATATTATATATATAATATATACTTCGTCGATTTCTATTTAAAACGAATTATATAAATAGTTTTGAATTCGTTTCAAAAACATTTTCAACTTCCTTTTCAATTCAAATCACAATTGAATTCTTCTTTATAGATTCGTTTTAAAATTCATTTCTATTCAATTCAAATTTCAATTCAATTTGAATTCGTTTTCAATTCAATTCATTTCGAAATCGTTTTCAATTCAATTCATTTCGAAATCGTTTTCAATTCACTTTGAATTCGTTTTCAATTCAATTCATTTCGAAATCGTTTTCAATTCAATTCAATTCGAAATCGTTTTCAATTCACTTTGAATTCGTTTTCAATTCAATTCATTTCGAAATCGTTTTCAATTCAATTCATTTCGAAATCGTTTTCAATTCAATTCATTTCGAAATCGTTTTCAATTCACTTTATTTCGAAATCTTTTTCAATTCACTTCATTTCGAAATCGTTTTCAATTCAATTCATTTCGAAATCGTTTTCAATTCACTTTGAATTCGTTTTCAATTCAATTCATTTCGAAATCGTTTTCAATTCAATTCATTTCGAAATCGTTTTCAATTCACTTTGAATTCGTTTCCAATTCACTTCATTTCGAAATCGTTTTCAATTCAATTCATTTCAAAATCGTTTTCAATTCAATTCATTTCGAAATCGTTTAAAATCGATATAAATATCGTTCACGTCAAAATGGCGTCAAACTAATCAACACGACTTCAAAAATTTCTATTTTCAAATATTCTATTTCAAATATTTCTATTTCAAATATTTCCATTTCTAAACTGGAATGAGGCCCAATCAATTACCATATAAAATTAATTATATGGATTTTCACACAACACATGTATATAATAGCATTGAAAAATGATCAACCATCAACCAAAGTGCACTACACTGTATAAGCATCAAATATAGATATCTAACGCTTATAACAGCCTGTCAATCGATCGATCGACATATTTAATCAATTAGGATGAGTGAACTGCAAATTTCATCCCAACACCCGTGTGGGGTTTTCAAACAATCAAACACAGATTTTAGTTGTGCAGTTGGGCGATGTGTAAAATTTATCGACCCAATCAACGTCATTCAAATAGGTGTACATAAACAAACCGTCTGGTTTGTAAATGAATATTTTATTTATTCACATTCACGTTAAAAATTATATTTTTAACGATAAAACATTTTATTTCAACACATGAATTTCTATTCAATTCATTTATTCAATAAAATGGTATTTTTATTTTTCTAACTTATTTTAGAAAATTTCGGCGGCATAACGGCACGATACTAGAAACGGGACAAGACCTAGCCTTATCCCCGGTCTAGTGAAGGCCCACGCCATTCACACATCAATCAAATCAATCCGTTATGCAAACCACAAAATTTGGAGTAAGAGTCTAACCTAGCCTTACTCCTTCGCCTTATAACGGCGCACGTCTAATCCTAACCAATTTATCGATTCGATTTTTCACACCACAAACCACATTCAAACCAATACCGCAATCAATCCCCAAACAACCAAACAAACAAGTCCATGGTCTGTGGACGATTGTGTCGGGTGCTACTAAACACCGTCTGCATCCTAGTATATATATATAACTAGAAAAGAAATTGAAAGGTGAGAAATTCTCACAGATAGCTATCCTAGCTCCACGGCACTCCTTTTAGAGAAGTCCTCGTCGTCATCGCATCCTTTTTCATCTTCGTTGCTTGCTTTCACTACCTATGTAAAAATCGAATTTTTACTTCGCTATTCCATATATAAAAATCATATTTCTATTTCGAAGTTCAATATATAAAAATTCTATTTTTACTTCGAAGTTCAATATATAAAAATTCTATTTTTATTTCGAAGTTCAATATATAAAAATTCTATTTTTATTTCGAAGTTCAATATATAAAAATTCTATTTTTATTTCGAAGTTCAATATATAAAAATTCTATTTTTCATACATAGACGAATCATATCCTTCTATTTTTAAAAACCAATATATTTGTATACAAAGAAAATCTCATTTTCAATATCAACAAAAATCTCATTTTTTCTTATAAAAGCCATTTCATACAAATCATATTTTTATTGCAAACCTATTTAAATAAAAATCACATTTTTATTTGATGTTATTTATATTTTAAAAACAACGAATATTTTTAAAACAAAGTTAATTTTATTTAAAAAAAAAACACGTAAAACAGGAGATTACCTTCTCCTTCTTCCTGATTCTGATAAACCCATATGTCCTCGAACCCACTGTCGGTTTTAAATCATCCACGCCACAGGTTCCTGGAGCCGCCGGAGATGGATCGCCGGCCACCCCTCGACGCGGCTGAGCGTCGCCGACTTCCTCCCCTGAGTGTGCCACAATCGGTGGCCCCCCTTCCTCTTAAAATGAGTGCGACGGCAGCCACTATCAGGGACGAAATCGGCCATCAGAGCGCCTCATTTCCGATCACTGCCGTACAGAAGAACAAGCTCGCTGAGATGAGCAGAACGCGATTTGTGATTTCCTGTTTTGATTTGTAATTTGAGAGAAATCGAGGGAAGAAGTTTGGAGCGTTAGTGGCCATCGATTTAAAACAACGGCGGCCTGCTTTTCTGATTTGGGAAATTAGGGTTGGGGGTATTTATATTAAAATATATTATTATTTTTATAATTTAATTCCACAAATCCTTGTTTTTCAATTCTGACAACAAAACAAACCCAACGACTGTCGCCCCTAGCGTTTCACCCCCATTCCGAACACAATGGGATATGTATCGTAAGCTGATTCGGCTGTTACAATCAGTTTTCGTTAAATTTACATTTAAATCACTATATTGAATTTTAAACGTACATTTCAAATTACCGGGGTCACATATTAACTCTATAAATTGCAGAAAAATATTTTCTAGCTTCGTATTGACGATACGGTCCTAACAAAACTAGTTTCATCGAATTCTGAGACCGTTTGAAAAATGGCCAATTTCTAGTCGATTAAAATCAACTAAAACTGGTCAAACGCGTTTTCCTTTACCACGCTCACATATTGATTCGAAAAATTATGAAATTCGGAACCTAGCAATAATTTAACAACACTGACCCAACAAAAGTGGTTTCGTCGAAATCCGAGGTCGTTTGCAAAATGTCCATTTTTAAGGGCCTGAATTCCATAGCGACTATTCAGAATTTTCAACTGGACATATCTTTTGATTCCCGCTACGAACTTTCGATTTTTCGGATTCGTTGGAAAGATATTATCAATTAGATCCTATCATTTTTGGTTTCACTAAAATCCAGTTTGATTTCCACCCGGTACATTCAATTGAAGTTTGAAATCGAATTATCGAACTACCGCGCCATTTTCAATTCCTTTTATAATTATATATAATTATTTATATTCCAACGACGACGCATATAATATATACGTTCGATTTATATTCAAAATAAATTTCTCGTCGATATTCTTTAAAATAATCTATTTTAAATATTCAAAATTCGCTAAAATTGCCAAAATAAAAATTTTAAACTGGCCCAGAATTTCCGGGTTGTTACATTGGGATCTTGCCTTGCTAGGAAAATTCGAACTTGAAAAATATTTATAGGAAGAGGAAGAGAAGCCTTCCAGCGTTCCAAAATTTTCGGCATTGGATTTTATTATGGAGTATAAATTTTGTTTTCGAATTTTGAAATAGGATTTACAAGAGGTCGATATAAAAGAAGATGAAGAAAAGCTTCCTGAAGCAGTGGGAGTTCGTTTATTTATAGTGTTAATCGCTCCCTTCGTTGCCAAGGAATAGGGAGCATAGATAGAAGCTATTTTCAACACAGGGCCAATGTTTGACAGGAAAAGCCATGCGCTTTTATTTATTTTCATGAGGTAACCGGGTAGGTCTTTGATGTGAACATTCATGGTAGCATAGAGTAGGTGAAAGGAAGAATGGCCTGTGGTTTGAAAGGGAGAGATGTACGAGACTTGCCCCTAAAGGAAACACATATGTATATTTTAGTTTTATATTTTTCATTTGATTTGTTTCATTTGTTGCTACATAATAGTTACGTGCTACATCCAACAATTTAATGGCTCGCATGGACATTGTTTCGTTGTTCTGTTTATTTTCTATTTTATTAAGGGTACCCGTTGCGTAAATTTACATTCATGTCCAAGCCCATACAAACAGAGATAAGTATACGATCGTGTCCAGCGAGGTGCCAAGATCCCAAAAATATAATAATATCGGTAGATTAACTCATATTGTGAAATCCCAAAATATTGATATAGAGTGCAAAATACTCCAAATAAAATGTTGCATATTTAATTAATTAAAAATTACAGTAAAATTCTAAAAATTAAATTATAGTTGCGTCTCAAAGAACTTCTCCAAATTCGAATCCAATATTTAATTATATTTAAATAACCGTTATATGGCCAAAACGATTATGCCGTTGTTTTTTCTGAATATTTAATTTGGACATAACTTACAATGTATAATTCGGAAATTTCGATTTTTCACTTCCATTAAAAAAATACTGTTTAACCGATTCCAACGTTTCTTGTTTTGCAGAAATCAGACTAATAACGGATCCTGTTATAATTTATACGTTCAATTCCCATTCAAATAATATATTCGTTATTATAAATTCAATTCTGAACTGAATTAAATCTGTTAAATTATCCTATTCACATTATACTGCAATTTAACCATTTTCGGCTGTCACGGAAATTAAATATATCACTCCAAGATTTATATTTATTGAATAATCAAAATTATTTAATTCAAATTATTTAAAATTATCAAACCAATATAATAAATTAAATAAATAAATTTATTATTATATCGCTAAAATTCTAGGACTTTACATACCTTCCCCCTTGAAAGAATTTCGTCCTTGAAATACTAAGGTACGGAAAATGCTACAATCCGTATAATAACCAGTTTAAAAATCTTTTATTTAGTTTCTTAAATTCAGTTTTCAACAGAACCAATTAATTTTAACAAAAAAATTAATTCCTTCCAATTAACGAATACTTTCAGAAATTCTAAAAATTTACTAACAACTTAAATTTTCAGAGAATTTTGCCAGCATCTCCTCAGCACGGCTCATTCGGTACAACTACAACATGCCTCTCTGGGCCTTCTCCAATCCAACAGAAAATCAAACAACCAAACAGCTTGCCAAATAGACTTATAGATATCTCATACTTGTATAAAATATAAACATGTACCTTTTTGGTTCGGCATCCAATTCTAACTCTTCTATTTGATATTCCATCAGCATATACCCATGCATTCCAAATATTGATTTCCAATCCACTTATCCACACCCAATCATTCTCTAGTACCCAAGCCAAAATCCAGTTCAAACTCCAATTCAAATTCCAATTCCAAATTCTTACTTAACAATTCAGTTCCATAACCATATTCAGTTCCATTCCAACAATCTTATTTCATAAGTTCAATTACTTTGCCAAGTTAAATTCTGTTCCAATACGATTTCCATTTAACTGGCTTCAATTCAATTTTAATTTTATTTTAGTACCATTTTCCATCAAATTTAATTTCTCCTTAACTGTTTTTGTTAATCTCCATCTGCTTTGACAATCTTTACTTAACTTCTTAAGTAATTTTTTTCCATTATTACAAATTCATCTTGTATACTTGTTTTAATTCAAAACAATATCGTCCCGAGATCTTTTAAACAGCTTTGCCTTCTAGAATATATATTCCTTTTCAGGATTCAAAATAATTTATTTTCTCAAACCAATTTCAAAACAATATCTTTTGGTAGTAATCCGTCACTTAGAAACTTGAAAATGAACACTAATAATGCGGCCGTCATCATTAGAATTTATTTTCCAATAATCAAAGTGAGTTCAATACTATATCACTTTCAAAACTTATTTTTCAAACACTTTTATCTTGCAATTTACTTCCAAATATCCTTTCCAACTGCTTGAAACACATTTCAAAATCTCTCCTAGGATTTTAAATTTTCAATATATTCAATTCAAAATTCATTTACAACACCTTTCCAAGTTTCTAGAGTTTTATTTCAATTATGGTTTTAAATTCGGATTTAGTTCATCTGATTTTAGATATTATATTACAGTTATACGAATTTTGAGTGGTTATTTATATAACCATCTCAATTATAATCTTATGTGATTATAATAACAACCAACACATCCAATATATATAATAATGATTCCAATATATTTAACTTCTTTTTATATTAGAATATATTTTGGGAAAACTTATTCCATTTACCTAGCTTTTTAAAACAATATTATGTCGAATTTCTTTATCCAAGCGTTTATAAATCCCTATCGACCACGTCAGCTAAACGCGTCAATCTTGAATTTATGTACCACTAAATAGATCAAACAACACAATATAAAACAGTTTTTATACATATCTACAAATACGTGCTTATATATATACACTCAAACTCAATTTAGGGTATTACCAACCCTATCTCTACCGAGTCACGCCACTGAGCCAAGGTAATCACTTAACCTTCAGCTCTGATACCACTATAACGGCCGCGGGATTTTCGACCCCGAAAATCAACATAAACACAACGTTGACTATTCAAGTATCGAAAATACAGGGTTATTAATAGAGAGAAGTTAGAGGATGAGATAGAAAAGATAGAACTAATAGAATAGAAGAAGAAGAAGAACACAGCTGAACATAATCAGAGTAAACACGAATCTTATAGCGGAATGAATAAAATATACTATATAACATAATCTTGAAATAAAAATCCGAATTTGTATATACATACCATTTCAGAGTATAACTCATATACATCACAGTGAAAATAATCTCTAAACAACTAAAAGTGGAGCCTCCTGCTTTGAGCTCCTCCAAATGTATCTGTAAAAGCCTGAAACACTTGACTGTCCGTATAAATTTGGGCACCCAAGAGTTTAGGAAAAAAACACAAACAAAATAAATTCTGGGTCAGTCATGGGACTGGAGTGAGTAAATTCAAACCATATCATTTAACTTTGAAAATCCTTTTAAAAGAAAAGGATAATAGTAAGACCAGCCCACACATAAACATGGGCGGTTTTTACCTTACTATAACCCAAAATATTTTGATATCAAAATCCAAAGATATTATAATAATGTCTAATCAAATAAATAACCAAATAGCAGAACACTTGCATCTCACGCTCCATATTCATAGTATAAAATCAAAAACCGAAGGGCGCTTATTGGAGATTGGATTCCAATTATGACAAGGTATGGGACCACCTCCCGATCAATGTACTCTAGACGGGATACACCGGGGTTCAACAAGAACATCTTGCAACCCGACCCACACATGACCGACCACTCATTTAGCTTGAGTGTATCGAATATATTGTCACCCACTGTTGTTGGCCATCCAACCGTAATCCGTAAGATACAGAATCGAAAGAAGAATAAATAATGAATTTTCTCTAGATTGGGGACAAATATACCCTGCTTGGGAATGACCCACCTAGCCATGCTGCCTGCCCGATTTTTGTCATTTCCTGGTTGTGAGGCTTGAGGCTACGTTAATTTTTTAGAACATCTGGCCACCATATGCTTTAAACGCCACAACGTCAAACCGTCAAATCACTAGTTGATCTTCCCAAAATATTACAGGTATAAAAAGCTAAGAGAAACGAATTTCTCCGCCACTAGACGTAATACCTCGGAAAGATCGTCTTATGCGAATTGTTATGAATACTTTATCAGACAATCGTCCATACAAGTTGTCCTGGGTTGGACAAACAAAACAGCTCTTGCTATTTACTCCAACTTTGATTTTTTTCGTCAAATAATCTAATTCGCAGCGCTTATGCCTATACGGAGTGGTTTTCGGATAATAAATCCAATCGGTCTCTCCATATTGACACTGATGGTCAAAACACTTCGATAGTCGGTTATTTAACTATCGAAGTAAAACAACATTCATTCAAATGTACAACTAAACATCACATAACCACAGGCACTTTAATTAACATTAATTTTTCAAATTCTTGTATATATATATATTCCATTCAATATTCAATTATCATTTCTTATACGATATGAAACAATGTCGAACGCCATATTATATCATTGTATAAACTCAAATGTTTTTATCAAATTTCAACTTGAAGGTTTCCATTCAATTTGGGAAATATATTAAATCTCAATTATTCATCTTTATACCCAATCCAATATAACATTTCTACGTTTCTTTGGAAAAACACCATTACTTGCTTATTACTTATAATAAGGGGATTTCAAACCAAATTGTTTTCATTCCCTAGGGAGTAGTGCTATATATAAAAATCACGCTTAAGCTTGGTCAACAACGCTAATTTATCGTTACAGTTTAAAAACTTGCAATATGCTGCAATATACCCTTTATAACTAATCTTGACATCTCTTGCCATTACAAACTGATATCATTCCTCGATAATAGTGAAGTCGTTCAAGTTGGGGTATTTTATTTACCTCTCAGACATTGATCGACGACGTTCTTACCTTAGAATAAATATAAGTCTGTAACGCTAACACCTTATTATTTATACTCCATCAAATCGTATTCCTTGCTTTATTTTAAATATGGTTTTATGACACCATATCTTTATTTTGAAGGCTCGATTATTTATAATTGTTTATATTAGGTATTAATTCTTCGCTTCATCTTCCTTATATAACTCCAATTACAACTTCTTTACCCATGTCCATTAACGCTCTTTGTCTTTGACGTTTCTCTTTCTATTTGAATTATTATACCTTATTCATGTAACATATCATTACAAATTCAATACTATCTTAAACAAATTCCTTTTAAGAAACAATTACTTTAATTACATAATAATTAAATTCATCATTGCTGAAGTAAAACATTTTACTTCATTATTGATTTTTAAAAATAGACTAGTTGCTTACTTAATAAACAATAAGTAATTATATTAGTCCATTAATCATTTAAACTTCGTTAAATGAAAAGGTTATTAATAATCAAGGAATCCTATTTATTTAAACAATTAATTTCTAAAACCATTATCATTTGATTAATTAATCAAAAATCAATTTCTAACAAAATAGTTGATTTAATCAAGTTCAAATCATCAGTTAATTTGTTAATTGATCGAAATTACTCCTTACTATTAGATTAATAAAATTAATCTAAAAATATTACTTAATCCTTTTTGTCTTAAAATGATTATCCTCATGGGACAATTTATAGCTTCACCTGATTAAAAATAATCGCTTATAATTTCTTAATAAAAATTAACTACAAAATGTTTATAGTAGAACTTATATTATAATCTAGGACTTCGCTTTAATTATAAAAATATAATTTTTATAACTTAACTTTGTTGATTTGCCTGACGGCCAATCAACTTATTAATAAAAAGATGGGTTTATGGTCGACTGTTGCCACCTTCTTAATCGATATCATCTATTGATTAAATCAAAATAAACGTTGAATTTCCATTCAACATCAATATCCACACAGGGTTTCAATGTCATTTGGGTTCAAATAGTGCATATATAAATAATATAAAACAAACAATGCATATAAATATTGAGGAATCCGGTTGGACTCCTCCAACCGGTTTCTTGCATCCACAGATGTTAGTCAACACAATTAACACTAATTCCATACTAGGGAATATTATAATCGATGGAATCAATATCCAACCAATGATGTGTACATATGCAACGATATATATATTTCAACCAATTTAATTGTAATCTACGTAGACGACCATCACACAAAATTCAACCACTATTATCAATATTAAAATAAAATATTTTAAAATAGATTAGAATTCGTGAATTTACTCACCTCGCGCGTTAATTGTTAAATAAAGATTTGCATCGGTTGATCCGACCAGCCATTTTAATCCATCTAAAATTGTAATGTGCTCCAAATAGCTCCAAGCCGCTTTTATTACGTAGCATATGATCCGTTTCTTTCTTTGGACCATCACCATTCACCTGCTTCATTTGCATCAGTGGCTTCCTCTTCAATGTAACTCACGCTCTAGACATTCAAACTCACCATTTGCTTTTCCTCTACACTTATTTGTGCCCCAAATTTTACCATATCATGCCCCATTCGATCTTTCCACCCACGTTCATCCCAGTACTCCATTTGCTGTGACGTTAACCCACTCAAACAACTACTCTTCCTCTTTTTTCCTTTAAATCCCGCATGCATGGAACACGTCATAGCTCCCATCCCCCAGTATTTTCTTTTAAAGGGTTTATACATACGGCACATAGCCTGACCTCCTTCAAAATCCATCTGCTCTTTATATAACACAACTACCCTTTACTGTCACTCCCACCGACTCCTTTACTTTCCCATAAACAAACTGCTCCATACTTCACTCCATATTCACTACCGCCATGCTTCAGTTAGTCCACCATTTGAAACGAAGTCCACCCATCAAACAAACCACTCACTCATCCCCAAATTTCCCTAGTAAACAGACGCCAAACCCCTCCTTCATGCCAGTAGCTTCTATCCACCATATACCCCACGCGCTACCCTTTTCAGTTCAATATTCCACTTCCCCAACTTGCATATGCCAAACAATCCCATACTTCATGCCATAATCATCTCATTCCTCACTTTCCCACGCGTTATTCCCTCGTCTCTCACCTGCATGTTCCCGCGTCCGCAAATCCCGAGCCAAGCAAAATCTCCAGTCAACCATTGAACACGCCACCGCTTGCTGCATTAACTTCCAAAACCATTGCTCGGCTTTTCACCCCACGTTAGTGTAACGACCCAAATTTCCGGTACCTTTTGAGCTGACCAAACCACAATAGTCCTGCCCAAATTGTACTAGAAACCCAGATGCCAATAGAAAGAATTTAGAGGATGAGATAAGAAAGAATTTTTGGGATAGAAGAAAATAAGAAGAAGATAACACAACAGAATCAGAGTCTCACATTGCAGCAGAACAAAATATAATATATAAATAGTTCTTTATTGGGTGCTTGAAATATACTTATAATCATCAGAGTACATCACCCATCTGGACAGTTGTAATAATCTATCCTTATATACAATCACACATCGGAGTAAATACTAGATATCATGTTTCTGAACATTTCCAGCTCGTCTCTAGACTTCGCAACATCCGATAACCTAGACCTGCACAACCCGGTCTAACCCGAGCATTTCACATACCGGGTCAGTCTGGTGAACCAGAGTGAGAACAACTCGCAAAGTTTAAGGGGAATCATCCAACTTGATTTTAAAGTTCAAAATCTTTTCGAAAGAAAGGGATAAACGTAAAACCAAATCCACACATAAATACCGACAGTTTTTACCTTACGATAACCCAAAAATGTTTTGAAATCATATATATCATCTGATATTATAATATTGTCTAAATACAAATAAATAACAATCTAGCGGAACGCTTGCATCTCACGTTCCACATATATAGTATACAATCAAAATCGCGAGTGCTTATTGGAGATTGGATTTCGATTATGACAAGGTATGGAACCACCTGCTGATAGTGTATCTCTAGAGGCGAATACACTGGGCTCAACAAGAATGTCTTGCAACCCGGCCTACACATGACCGACCACTCATTTCGTTTGAGTGTATCGAATGTATATCACCAACGGTTGGGATCAGCAACCGTTTCCCAAAAGGGACAGCATCAATAGATTAAAGAAGCAAAGGGAATTTCTCTAGATAGGTGATTATACACCCTAAAGGGTGCGACCCACATAGCCATGTTGTCTGCCCGAGTTTTTATCATTTCCCGGTTGTGAGGCTTAAGGTTTGAATTCACCTTTGGAACATCTGGCCACCATTTACTTTGAATGCCACATCGTCAAATCCGTTAGATGTCACTAATTGATGTCCATAAAAATACCTTAGTCGGGAGCTACCCAGCTATGACACGTTTGAAGAAATCAACGTACGTGACCCCGTTGGAAGTACTCTGTCAGACGTTCGTCCATATAAGTCATCCAGGAACAGGATGAACCGAAGGCACTCTCCTATCACATCCTAGGAATCACCCTATAGATTGGTAGCGAGTAGTCCTTGCAATCCGTAGATTCCAACCAGGACAAAATCACAGTGTATCTCAGGCCGCTAAGCCAGGGATTATAAGTAATCCTTCCGTTTTATGGAGATCCACGGTCTTCAATTGCTCCAGCTCGATCAGCTTCTGATATCTTCAACATTTCGTATTTGCCGAACGGAATGGTTTTCGAATATAAATTCGATCCCGGTCTTTCCGTACCAACAATCGTATTGGTCAGATTTGATAGTCGGTTATTTAGCTATCAAATAAACATCCATACAACCATAAAATAAAATCAATCTACTGGTTCAATATTTAGCATCACTTGGCCCTTTTTATCTAGAAATAATTTAACTAATGGTTAATTTAAAACTCCTAAAACATTTCATGGTGTCAAATTCTCCTTTAAATATATTTATCTACTTAAAATCATTCCAATCTAATATTTAGAAAAATATATACAATAATAATCGTATCAAATTTCTATCTTACTATTATTTCAAAACATTTATTACAACACCATTTATTATTTATCATTGATTCAACTCGTCACTTGTAAAACAATCATTGCGGCATCTCCTTTGGTTTCATTATTTTAATACTATAATCGTCACTAACCTTTTTAGAATACCTATTCTAAGTTTCATCTTCTTACTTTGAAAATACTGTTATATTTTCACAAATTTCCTTTATTCCTTTTCTATGAAAATACCATTGCATATTCTCGAGCCCGTTCTAATTTCCTTTTATTTTGGAATCCATTAAATGTACTTCCAAATTCTTTAAATAACGTTACATCATCATTTCTCAAAGTAAATTCCTTTTAACATCTTCACCATTACACTAATATTATCCCTCGATAATCCTGAGATCGTTCGAGTTGGGTATTTTAAATTACCTCTCATAACTTGATCAACATAGTTCTTAGTTTAACTCGCAATTTACCTATTTTATTTTAATTCTAATTCATTTAACCATTTTCCTCTTTGAAAGTATCGTTTCAAAATTCCATTGCAAAGTAACGTTAAATTAAAACTTAACGCTTTTGCCTCACGCCCCCTTTTTATAAACATCGTTTAAATACTCAGGTTTAATATGAAACCTCTTTTCTTCTCGCTTCCCTTTTTCTTAATTCAAAATCTTATTTTTAGCTATCGTCTTTGCTTGAAAACTCTTCTATAACTTAGTTCTAAAACTCGGGTTTAAATATAAAAATGTCCATCAACCTTTTTCAAGGAATCCAATTATAGTTCAATATCAATTTTGATTACAAACCTCAATAAATCTCATTTATGGCTTGATCATTTAAATCCTTGTTCATTAGAATAAAAATTTATATCATTATTAATTATCATAGAAATAATTTCTTATTTGACTAAATTAAACAATAAACTCCTTTTTAAAACCTTATTAAAGTTGAAATAGATATTCGATAAACTAGTTTATTAGATTAATTAAAAACAAATCCATCAAATAGACAATTCCAATTGACTTTGTCAACTTAAACCATGATTATTTTGTTAATCACTTGTAACACCCCGTAATTCTGTAACACTAAGATTCACAAATCAAGGTACAATTAATTCAAAATGAAAGAATTAAGGGAAACGGGTGGCGCCATTGCGTTCGTCTCGAAATTCTGCTTTAAAACGAGTCCGAGTTTGCGTAAATCGGAGTCCGTATGAAGTTATGACTCTCCGAAGTTTCAGGAATTTTCAAAACAGAAAACAGCACAAAATTCGAAAATCGAATTCAAACCCAGAAGCGGGCTGGGCGGGAAATTTCCCGCCCAGGACCCAGGTCGACTGGGTGGTCGACTGGGTAGTCGACCTCCCAGGGCCAGGTCGACACTATAGTCGACCTGGGTGTCGACCTAGGTGCAAAACCCACTTTTGGGCCTGGGTGCATTCTGATGTACCTGGTCTCGTTTTCGGCCTAGATTCGTTCGCCTAATCCTATATAAACAGCCCCTAGTCTCCTTCACTATTCACAATTCTTCTCTAACCTTATGCTGCAAAGATTCTTGGTGGACATGGCTTCTTCTCCTCCTCTAAATTAAAATAATATGTAAAATAAATCAAGACGAGGAAATGCTGCTCAAGACTTTCAAAAGGAGATTCAAAACAAGTTAGGATTCAAGTGAAGATTCAAATGACTTCAACGACTGTTTTTCTACGAATCTAATATAAAAAGTCGGTTACTTTTTAGATTTGAACGTTTTCTCTATTTGTGACATGAAATTAAAGGAATAAAAGAATATGCCAAATCTTTCTATTCGAATTAGTGCTTATATCTTTGGACCTAATTAAGAACTGTTATGATTCGATGACCAATAAGACTGTGACTATGAAACTATGGACCTTAAAACCATATGCCTTTTTGACGATGAACATTGCCTATGACTGTGACTCATGACTGTGAGAATTATTTTCCTTTGACTATGAACATCGCCTATGACTGTGATTCATTAACTGTGAGGATTTATTGCCTATGACTATGGATATAAGATTATTATTTATGCCCATGACACTGTAGTTACAAAACCATGTTGTACCCCAAACTGGCATTATATTGGATCTAGGCTTGACTTTCTATTTCAGTTTATTCTTAGTTATCCATGGATCTTGATCTTGGGAATTTACCTATTAAGTTAGGCCTACCCATGTTCTTGAACCAATAATATTTAACCCTTTTCATGTCGTAATATTACCAGATCTATATGCCTGTGAATTATCATCTTATGCCAGTTATTATGTCTTTTCTTTCATGGCATTTTGGTTCATTCCCTTTTATCCACGAATCTAGATTTATTTATAATCTAGGTTGAATCACGATTATACGAACGATGGGAATACGTTTTGGAAAAAACATGAAATTGACTAAACTTTGAAATTGGCATAATTTGGGAACATGCATTATAGCATGACTATTAAGATGAAAATTAGAATAACAAGTCTAGTTTTGACATGAACTGAAATAAGAATATTAAATCAGAATTGGGTGGCTAAATTAAGCATGATAAGTATATTAGCATAATTGTGAATAATTTACATACATTGGGCGTAAATGGTAAATGGGCCACAAAGTAGGTAGTTGGTATCCAAATTAAGTTTTGGGCATAAACGGTGAACTAGAATATGAAATCTAGTTTGGCATAAACTGTAAACTAGAATATAAAATCTAGTTTTGGCATGAACTGTAAATGAGGATGTTGGATCTAAATTACTATAAACTGTAAGATAGGCAAATCAAGATTTGGGCCTAGAATATAAGTCCATTAGTGGGCATGGCAAATGTATATGGTATAGGCCAAATTTATTTAAAAAGGGAAAATGAACTTTGAGGATAAATGGTTAAACTTTGAGGATAAATTGTTAACAATTTATATATATATACAAATGAAAGGTTTATTAATGACATCTCTTTTAATAATACATACACCAGAAAGTTTTAGGGTGACAGAGAGGATAGTGTCTAGGCTTGGGTATGGAAAATACAAGTTTCCTGCTCTCCCTGGCTATCCCTAACTGATCCGACGGACGGGATGGTTACTTTCAAAACCTGATTTGAAAATTAATCAAAACCCTTTGGACTTAGAAAATACGAATATGCCTAACCCGAGGTTAGACTGAATTGCGATGTAAACCTGCCCGGAACCAACCGGCACATCCAGTAATCGCAACAATATCTGTCTAATGTGAGTGGTCGCGGCTTTAATTTATTTAGTTAAAGCTAGAACAAGAATGGTAGGGTTAAGTTAACTAAGACACTTAACCAATTCAACATGATAACTAAACTGATGGGTGGGGTTAGGTTTATACAGACACTTAACACAGTTAAGCTAAATTGGGAGGGTTAAGTCCATAGGAACACTTAACCAACTTAACACAGTTAAGCTAAATTGGGAGGGTTAAGTCCATAGGAACACTTAACCAACTTAACACAGTTAAGCTAGAATGGGAGGGTTAAGTCCATAGGAACACTTAACCAACTTAACATGGTAACAAGACAAGATTTGTAGGGGTTAAGTAACTAAGAAAACACTTATCCAAATTAACATGTTAACTAGACTAGAAGGTGGGGTTAAGCAAAGTTAATACACTTAGCCAAATTAACATGTTAACTAGACTAGAGGTTGGGGTTAAGTAAAATTTAATACACTTAGCCAATTTGATATGTTAGCTGGACTAGACCGTAGGGTTAAGTAAACTTGAACACTTAACCATCAGATTGTGATAAATGAATAGGGTTAAGTCTAAAACATGAAGGGATAATACTTATCCATTAATAAAATGTTAGTTAAAACAGATGGGCAAGGTTAAGTTAAAAAGAAACACTTAACCAATACAGGATGAATGGGTAGTGTTATGTAATAAGAAATACTTAACCAATATAACTTGGTTTGTGGTAGGGTTAAGTCAACATGAAATACTGATAACACTTAACCAGTTTAACAGGATAAATGAAGAGGGTTAAGTTAGCTTGAATTGACTAATGACACTTAACCAATCCAAATTGACGAGAAAGAGAACTAAGTAGTAAACCTTAGTTAAAAGGAGCTAAGTAGTAAACCTTAGTTAAGAAAACAACGATTCTGGAAACTAAGTGGTAAACCTTAGTTAGCAAAACTAAGTAGTAATTCTTAGTATAACACGGGAAGGAGCGAACATCCGTCTGATTAAAAAGAAGGCTCCAACGAATTGGGTTACGAAGCCCGAGGCTTCGAGGGGATGTGAGGGTACTCTTGGTATCCCTCTGTGAGGCTGTAGATGATCCTCCTGGGCTCACAGAGGTTAAGGTCTACGTTAGAAGAACCAGGGGTATGCCTTGGTTGCAATATATGGCAACCTAAAGACTAGGATGGACCAGCATGATTCGGCGAGAAAACGGTAGCCCTGTGATAGCAACTCGTCATCTACCATCCATCTTGAGTCAATCAAGATACGTGAAGCGGAAAGGCGGAGAACTCCAAAAGACCATATACTTGCTATCTAGTTATGGGTGAGGATGGCCATAGGTTAGTGGGGGCATAGGGGGGCTTTGTATAGTTCTCATTTTTCAAGGTGTGCCTTTCATTAGTTGAGGGAGGGGTCAAGTGGGACCATAGCCACTGGAATAAAAATAGACCTTAGCATCTGCATCGGCAGATATCTAAAAGCTCCTGATCGAGTTCTGTGTCTCTTGATTTGCCCTGCCACAGGACTCGGGCCGCACATTACAGGACATGTGCATCTAGATAAGCGATAACGATTTGCGATACATGCGTGGGGAAGTCTAGGAACATATACCACTCTAGGTAGTGTGTCCTAGACTAGGGGGCATCGTTCGATAGGTAGAATAATCCCTAGTTGGACTAGGTGGCATAAACCCTGAATCCGAGAAGCATTCAGTAGATAGCGTAAACTCTAGTTGAATCTAGAAAGCACTTGATAGAAAACCCTAGATTAGATCTAGGTAATAAATAATAAATGTATGCCTGAAGGCAACGGAAACTACAGGGATTGGGATCACGTTATCGTTACTAGTTGGGACACTAGTTAGGTGGTGCAGAGATATAGAAACCAGTATAACAAGGAAATAGCGAAGCGGCGAAAGTATTAGAGCATATCCAGTTTATCTTTTCTTAGCATATCTTGTGTTAATCTTGTCTAATCTTGCTGATCCTATCATCATGGTGTTATCTTGTATTCAGTTAATTCATGTCGTTCTGTTTTTCCATGTTCAAATTCTAAAAGTAACTGAACTTACTCAGGCTTTGTGTCTGACTCTGTTTTTCTTTCGTCTTCTTTTCTTCCGTCCTCCCCCCCCCCCCCCCAGGTAGTAAAGGAGGGAATAGTACACTCAGGTTAAGTTGGACTGTCACTCTTTCCCAGCTTGAAGATTTGTCGAAGTTTTGCTTGGATTCTCTTTTCAGATGCTATAGCTGGCTCTTGCTACAATTGGGGAATATAAATGTTGTTTTATGCTTCTTTATTTTGTAAGACAGATGATACTCTGATATTATAAAGAAATCGTGTACAAACTATTTTATCAATAAAGCAAAGTTTTATTTTCCGTCTGTTTTAATCTTGTCTGTCTTGTAATTTATCTGCATCTTTTACCTTAAAATGCTCCACAGAACTTAGTGCATTCCCTTTGTGAGTGACACTAAAGGATGTGGGGTGTTACACGTGGTATCAGAGCTGAAGGTTACCAGATCAGATAAAGGATTTGAAAAATTATTTTCAAAACGGTTTTAAAAGAAGCATTTTCAAGAGAAAAGATTTGTTTTAAAGGCATATTCCCCAATGCCATACGCACTATCTTCTCTTCCTCTATTTGAATTCTTGTCTCCTTCTTTCTTGAGTCTCTGGGGCTCCTGGCTTTCTGGGAGGTAACCTCATCGATGGGCGAAGTAGTGCCCGGCTTCCATCCATAGCCGTAGTTGTTTCACCTACGACCAGTTTTCTTTCAAGCTTATAGGGTTTTCTATACGATGGAAGCAGCTTTCGAGAGATTTGTCAACATGACTACACACTGAAGAGGATGAGGAATTCATGGATGTAGATTTAGCTCACAAAGGAGGAAGGAATTATAAAACCTTAGACAAGAGGAAGTATCTTTACTATGGTGTAATAGGGCATGTAATTAAGGGCAAAGGACAAGATTTTCAGAAGGGCAAGTACCTACTTTCGCCACCAAGCGTACCAAGGATAAAGGTAGTAAAGTTCTGTTGGAAGAGTCTAGTTTTTCTGTTCGTACTCTTTTGTTTTTAGAGCTTCGCATTTGTTCATATTTGCTTCCATAGTTGAGTCTCTGCACCTTAGTACTTGCATAGTGAAAGATCCCAATTATTCTCAAATCCAATTGGTGACTCAGCCCGTTTATTTTGGGTTAGTAGGGATTTGAGAATAGCTATCGAGTTTGCTTATATCATCTCACGTAGATCGTCTAAATTCGAAGGAGATATTCCTTGGGTGCTTGTCTGATATTGGTTTAGGCCTTTGGGGCTTGTACTTGAGGAATGTCGAGTTCGATTAGGATGGTTTACGTGAGAGATGAATAGTTATGGCAGGCACTCTAAAAAGCACGTAGTGACCTTTTGACCCTTATAGTTATGGCATGGTGGATAAGAGGGAGACCTCTAATCATCTTAGTACATACACTTGGTACCATGATTGACATCTGTTTATTTTGGAAATGGAGGTCAGAAACTTCACAATCGTGAAGTTAAATTAGTTAAGATACAGTGGAGTAAAGCTCAAGAAGTCTAGATACTAGCATCATACCCTTTTTCTTAAGGATGCATCCTTGATTTTTTTTTGTAGGAGCTTTACGCATAATTGTTTCTCTCTTTCCAAAGTATATCATCTAGGTCGTATCTTCGATCCTTAGGTAGAAACTCTTTTGGATGTAAACATGTATTTGAAACATGTTATGGTTGATGGTTGCGAGTGGTTGCTAATGGTTGCTCGTGAATGCATATGCATACGTATTAGGCACTAGATCAGTTCGGACGCTTTCATATTGCATTTACAGATATGTATTTGTTTGTAAGTTTAACTTGATATGTTATCATATGGATGTTGCATATAGATGAATGGCTATGCACGCATGTATTATTTACATAACTAGGGATGCTTGCATACATGATTGGACGCATGGCACTGACATGATTCACATTAAGAAGGCCAACTGAATCAGTAGACCGCCTGATTTTGCACTAGATAAAGACATATACACACACACTATGCATATGAACATGAAAGCATTAGAAATCTTTTAAGGAAAATGAATGCCTGTGATTGAATGGTTGAGTAGATGGGTGATTGGATGGTAGGACACATTCTTCCTAACTTGAAGATTTCGGGGACGAAATCCTTTTAAGTGGGGGAGAATGTAACACCCAGTAATTCTATAACACTAAGATTCACAAATCAAGGTACAATTAATACAAAATGAATGAATTAAGGGAAACGGGTGGCGCATATGCGTTCGTCTCGAAATTCTGCTTGACAACGAGTTCGAGTTTGCGTAAATCGGAGTCCGTATGAAGAAGTTATGACTCTCCGAAGTTTCAGGAATTTTCAGAACAGAAAACAGCACAAAATTCGAATTCGAAATTCGAATTCAAACCCAGAAGCGGGCTGGGCGGGAAATTTCACGCCCAGGACCCAGGTCGACTGGGTAGTCGACCTCCCAGGGCCAGGTCGACACTATAGTCGACCTGGGTGCAAAACCCACTTTTGGGCCTGGGTGCATTCTGATGTACCTGGTCTCGTTTTCTGCCTAGATTTGTCCGCCTAATCCTATATAAACAGCCCCTAGTCTCCTTCACTATTCACAATTCTTCTCTAACCTTATGCTGCAAAGATTCTTGGTGGACATGGCTTCTTCTCCTCCTCTAAATTAAAATAATATGTAAAATAAATCAAGACGAGGAAATGCTGCTCAAGACTTTCAAGAGGAGATTCAAAACAAGTTAGGATTCAAGTGAAGATTCAAACGACTTCAACGACTGTTTTTCTATGAATCTAATATAATCTCTGTAAGTCGGTTACTTTTTAGATTTGAACGTTTTCTCTATTCGTGACATGAAATTAAAGGAATAAAAGAATATGCCAAATCTTTCTATTCGAATCAGTGCTTATATCTTTGGACCTAATTAAGAACTGTTATGATTCGATGACCAATAAGACTGTGACTATGAAACTATGGACCTTAAAACCATATGCCTTTTTGACTATGAACATTGCCTATGACTGTGACTCATGACTATGAGAATTATTTTCCTTTGACTATGAACATCGCCTCTGACTGTGATTCATTAACTGTGAGGATTTATTGCCTATGACTATGGATATAAGATTATTATTTATGCCCATGACACTGTAGTTACAAAACCATGTTGTACCCCAAACTGGCATTATATTAGATCTAGGCTTGACTTTCTATTTCAGTTTATTCTTAGTTATCCTTGGATCTTGATCTTTGGAAATTACCTATTAAGTTAGGTCTACCCATGTTCTTGAACCTATACTATTCAACCCTTTTCATGTCGTAATATTACCAGATCTATATGCCTGTGAATTATCATCTTATGCCAGTTATTACGTCTATTCTTTCATGGAATTTTGGTTCATTCCCTTTTATCAACGAATCTAGATTTATTTATAATCTAGGTTGAATCACGATTATACGAACGATGGGAATATGTTTTGGGAAAAACATGAAATTGACTAAACTTTGAAATTGGCATAATTTGGGAACATGCATTATAGCATGACTATTAAGATGAAAATTAGAATAACAAGTCTAGTTTTGACATGAACTGAAATTAGAATATTAAATCAGAATTGGGTGGCTAAATTAAGCATGATAAGTATATTAGCATAATTGTGAATAATTTACATACATTGGGCGTAAATGGTAAATGGTTAAATGGGCCACAAAGTAGGTAGTTGGTATGCAAATTAAGCTTTGGGCATAAACGGTGAACTAGAATATGAAATCTAGTTTGGCATAAATTGTAAACTAGAATATAAAATCTAGTTTTGGCATGAACTGTAAATGAGGATGTTGGATCTAAATTGCTATAAACTGTAAGATAGGAAAATCAAGATTTTGGCCTAGAATATAAGTCCATTAGTGGGCATGGCAAATGTATATGGTATAGGCCAAATTTATTTAAAAAGGGAAAATGGACTTTGAGGATAAATGGTTAAACTTTGAGGATAAATTGTTAACAATTTATATATATACAAAAGAAAGGTTTATTAATGACATCTCTTTTAATAATACATACACCAGAAAGTTCTAGGGTGACAGAGAGGATAGTGTCTAGGCTTGGGTTTGGAAAATACAAGTTTCCTGCTCTCCCTGGCTATCCCTAACTGATCCGACGGACAGGATGGTTACTTTCAAAACCTGATTTGAAAATTAATCAATACCCTTTGAACTTAGAAAACACGAATATGCCTAACCCGAGGTTAGACTGAGTTGCGATGTAAACCTTCCCGGAACCAACCGGCGCATCCAGTAATCGCAACAATATCTGTCTAATGTGAGTGGTCGCGGCTTTAATTTATTTAGTTAAAGCTAGAACAAGAATGGTAGGGTTAAGTTAACTAAGACACTTAACCAATTCAACATGATAACTAAACCGGTGGGTGGGGTTAGGTTCATGCAGACACTTAACACAGTTAAGCTAGAATGGGAGGGTTAAGTCCATAGGAACACTTAACCAAATTAACACAGTTAAGTTGAATGGGAGGGTTAAGTCCATAGGAACACTTAACCAAATTAACATGGTAACAAGACAAGATTTGTAGGGGTTAAGTACCTAAGAAAACACTTATCCAAATTAACATGTTAACTAGACTAGACGGTGGGGTTAAGTAAAGTTAATACACTTAGCCAAATTAACATGTTAACTAGACTAGAGGTTGGGGTTAAGTAAAATTTAATACACTTAGCCAATTTGATATGTTAGCTGGACTAGACCGTAGGGATAAGTTAACTTGAACACTTAACCATTAGATTGTGATAAATGAATAGGGTTAAGTCTAAAACATGAAGGGATAATACTTAACCATTAATAAAATGTTAGTTAAAACAGATGGGCAAGGTTAAGTTAAAAAGGAACACTTAACCAATACAGGATGAATGGGTAGGGTTAAGTAATAAGAAATACTTAACCAATATAACTTGGTTTGTGGTAGGGTTAAGTCAACATGAATTACTGATAACACTTAACCGGTTTAACAGGATAAATGAAGAGAGTTAAGTTAGCTTGAATTGACTAATGACACTTAAACCAATCCAAATTGACGAGAAAGAGAACTAAGTAGTAAACCTTAGTTAAAAGGAGCTAAGTAGTAAACCTTAGTTAAGAAAACAACGATTCTGGAAACTAAGTGGTAAACCTTAGTTAGCAAAACTAAGTAGTAATTCTTAGTATAACACGGGAAGGAGCGAACGTCCGTCTGATTAAAAAGAAGGCTCCAACGAATTGGGTTACGAAGCTCGAGGCTTCGAGGGGACGTGAGGGTACTCTTGGTATCCCTCTGTGAGGCTGCAGATGATCCTCTTGGGCTCACAGAGGTTAAGGTCTGCGTTAGAAGAACCAGGGGTATGCCTTGGTTGCAATATATGGCAACCTAAAGACTAGGATGGACCAGCGTGATTCGGCGAGAAAACGGTAGCCCTGTGATAGCAACTCGTCGTCTACCATCCATCTTGAGTCAATCGAGATACGTGAAGCGGAAAGGCGGAGAACTCCAAAAGACCATATACTTGCTATCTAGTTATGGGTGAGGATGGCCATAGGTTAATGGGACATAAGGGGCCTGCGTATAGTTCTCATTTTTCAAGGTGTGCCTTTCATTAGTTGAGGGAGGGGTCAAGTGGGACATAGCCACTGGAATAAAAATAGACCTTAGCATCTGCATCAGCAGATATCTGAAAGCTCCCGATCGAGTTCTGTGTTTCTTGATTTGCCCTGCCACAGGACTCGGGCCGCACATTACAGGACATGTGCATTTAGACAAGCGATAACGATTCGCGATACATGCGTGGGGAAGTCTACGAACATATACCGCTCTAGGTAGTGTGTCCTAGACTAGGGGGCATCGTTCGGCAGGTAGCATAATCCCTAGTTGGACTAGGAGGCATAAACCCTAAATCCGAGAAGCGTTCAGCAGATAGCGTAAACTCTAGTTGAATCTAGAAAGAACTTGATAGAAAACCCTAGATTAGATCTAGGTAATAAATAATAAATGTATGCCTGAAGGCAACGGAAACTACAGGGATTGGGATCACGTTATCGTTACTAGTTGGGACACTAGTTAGGTGGTGCAGAGATATAGAAACCAGTATAACAAGGAAATAGCGAAGCGGCGAAAGTATTAGAGCATATCCAGTTTATCTTGTCTTAGCATATCTTGTGTTAATCTAGTCTAATCTTGCTGATCCTATCATCATGGTGTTATCTTGTATTCAGTTAATTCATGTCGTTCTGTTTTTCCATGTTCACATGCTAGAAGTAACTGAACTTATTCAGGCTTTATGTCTGACTCTGTTTTTCTTTCGTCTTCTTTTCTTCCGTTCCCCCCCCAGGTAGTAAAGGAGGGAATAGTATAGCTCAGGTTAAGTTGGACTGTCACTCTTTCCCAGCTTGAAGATTTGTCGAAGTTTTGCTTGGATTCTCTTTTCAGATGCTATGGCTGGCTCTTGCTACAATTGGGGAATATAAATGTTGTTTTATGCTTCTTTATTTTGTAAGACAGATGATACTCTGATATTATAAAGAAATCGTGTACAAACTATTTTATCAATAAAGCAAAGTTTTATTTTCTGCCTGTTTTAATCTTGTCTGTCTTGTAATTTATCTGCATCTTTTACCTTAAAATGCTCCACAGAACTTAGTGCATTCCCTTTGTGAGTGACACTAAAGGATGTGGGGTGTTACATCACTCCAGTTAGCTCTTCCTTTAAATTGATCAATAATATAATTAATTTAAATCATTCCAGTTAATTGTCTCTTTAAAATAATTTATCCAACTCTTAACCATTACATTACTTTCTACTCGCCTGCATATATATCTTATCAAAAGAATCGATTTGTAAAATCATTTGATAATAACTTAAATAATAATGTTAATTTCCTTATTAAACCTTTATTCAAATTAATAGATTTAAAAATCTATCCTTAGTTATAAAATAAATTTTATAACTTCATTACCGTTGATTCACTTGATGGTAAATCAATATTTATAAAACGATATATTTTTGGTCCAACTACTTCCAATTACTTAACCAATACTGTATATTGGTTAAAATAAAACAAACATGGAATTTAGATTCAACAATCAATGACCAAATCAATCATCCAATCACATGGGTAAAACAGTTCATGTAATTGTAATATGAAAACAAACGATAAATTTTGAGGAATCCAGTTGGATCCCTCCAACCTATTTTTTTCCCTGCATCCAATAACAAATATCATTTTATTCCAAAAAAAAAACAGACATAATATTCAACCAACAAACAATAACAGCAATTCAAACATCCATCAACCAATTAACAATCATAGCACACAAATATTTAAACCCAATTTATATAAAATATAAGTGGGGTAAAACTGAGTGAGTTGAACTCACCTTGTCGTCATCAAAACACTTTGTTTTACAAGTCTCCAGCTACGTTCAACTTTGTCCGCTACACTACCATAATATTACGTCTGTCGGTATGAGTCCAACGTTCTTCGATTTGTCCGATTCTGTGTACGAATGACACAGTTACACTTTTAGTACAGTATTCTCACATATAAATTAATAATATTAAATTTAAATAATATTTTATTATTTGTAATCCCATTTATTTTAATATAATTTTATCATAATAGGTTAAGCGCGATTGTTTGTTGAGGTATGTTGCAACCGGTTTGGGCACATTATCAGAATCACCTAAAGTCGCACTATATACTGTTATGCTCGAAACCATACACTAATGCTTGCGCTACTACTTGGATCTAGCACAAACTTTAAAACGACCCAGGCGTGTACGTTAGTTTGTATATCTAACCAAATTTGGGTATGTCAAAACTTGGTGATTAGGCAACTTCAGTGGTAATTAGGCATAAAAAGAAAAGACCGGGAACAACAATATTTGGCCACATCATTCATATATGTATAATACTAACTTCTTACGTTACTAATACTTTAGGTGAAACACTTTATAAATGCATACTGTAACACTATGAGTTAGACAATATGATTAGGCATTATAAAAGTCATTAAGCATTTTCAAATGAAATGGATATATACGGGCACATATTAATAATATATTACCTATGTTAATCTAATAAGGTTAGGCAAAACGAACTAATTAGACAAAATGGACATGTAATATAAAGATCTGGCACTTTATTTATACCTCATCCCCCATCTGCTCGTTTCGAATGAGAAGCTTCCACCACTGTTAAATCTTCACGCACCATCCCAACCACTCCGCTCCATTTCTGTTCAACATAACCCTCGTCACCAGCTCCTGTTCCATGCGGTTCCCTTACCCAACCGCTACTGTTTATATTCCGAACCCACCTGACTTCGCACCCCCTTCCTTCTTCTTCCTCGTTTGAAACCGCAAGTGCCTCCATCCATTGCTTCTCACGCGGTCCAACGCAGCTGAACCCATACTCTATTTCTCACTTCGATCGATAGTCGCGCCGTCCTCCGGCTTGTTTCCTTTCTTCATACGCCATGAGAGTCCCTGCTCCTCGCACAGTTCCCTCTCGTATATAAAAAGAAAAAAGAGAGTTGTTCGAATTATTTAAAATGGAGGAGTTCGATCTGCTCTGCGCTGGAAGAAGGGTAACGCATGTTTATTTATAGCCAAGAATACTTGGCAGGCACGAAAGTTAGGGAGGGAGGAACTAGTCAGGCACATATGTAGATAGATGGTACTATGGGGTAGCTGAAATTTCCCATATGAATAATGCGTCGTGTTTTCATTTCACCGATGGAAAGGTGACAGGATGTGAAAGTGACGGTCTTCATTGAGTTTTCTGATTTGTATGAGTTGATATGCATAGATTAAGAAAGGATAGGCTAACTTAGCATTAGTGTACAGGGTAGAGGTATGTATAGGGAGCCTAGTATGGGATAGGTTTGTACACAAAGTAGACAACGAGATTTCCTTTCATTTTTACTTTCACCGTTTTGTTCAAAAATGGCCAATGGTGTTGTTTATAGAGTGGGAAGGGATAGGATCAATGTCAATCCTACTATGTACAGATATGCCTATCGGTGATGTGAAAATACACTGAGATGTGTAGTGTGAGCTTCATAGTTCCCTTCCATAGGCCAGCGATGGCATGTGCTTAGATTTAGGGTGACAGCGCAGTGCATACCATCAGATAGGCATGTAGAAGAAATTAAAGGCTTATGGTGTTTTCTTTCTTATGGCCATGTGCATAGCTGGGAAAAACTACCGTGTAGCTGCACTGTATTGTGTTTTCAAATCTTGGATTGACTATGCGTTGGAGCACCAAAGAAATGGACCTCGTAAGGGAGCTTGCGTACGTACTATTTACTTAGGGACGAAGTTGTTTATATTTTAATTAGTCTGCATATATAGATATAGAGTAGACTGAGTTTTCACTTCAGTTGAAGCTGATTGCCTTGAAAGACCTGGTATGTGCGAACGTAGGCTAGTTACGCATATATATTTATTTAGTACATATAAACTGATTTGTGCATATGCGTGTACTTGAATTCTTAGTTATTACGCTTACATATTTTATTTTATATTTTTTATGGTTAACCGCTAAATGTCGCTAACCGTAATATACCATTAACCGTTTAGTATACGTGCCCCAGACGCGAGCTTCAAACACATTGAAGCTTAACACACCGCTATGTCTCAACGTTCAAGTCCCAAAATATATTTTATCGAAAATAGAGGTCATTTGAATAGAAAGCTACTTCTAAGGCCAGTATCGAACAATTTCCCGTGTGCGAAGCACGGGCCTCATAATAAGGTAAGCAACGCATTGATTTGAATATTCTATTTCGTACGATTATTTAATTTCCTCGTCGATTGTCGTTGAGCGTTTTATCTTCGTACCGATATGCATGAATTTCAAATCGGAAATTATGAGATACCGCGACGTTTGCGCGTTCGAATTGTATGTAAACTTAACGTTCAAACTTTGTTATAATTAACAAATTATATATATTATAATTCCAAATTAGTATTTAAAATAATAAAATATATTAAATATCTGATTACCAAAAATGCGGGATGTTACATTCCTTCCCCCTTAAAAGAATTTCGTCCCCGAAATTAGTTGGTAAGAGGAATGTTCCAATCCCAATTTTTCAAAATAATTATTATCAAAATTCTAAGTTGTACAAATTTATGGAAAATTCGCCAGCACCCCCACCACACTGCTCAATCAGACCAATTACAAATGCTAATCCGGGCCTCACATCTTATCAAAGAAAACTCAAACCAAATAGCTATCCCACTTAGGGGTATAAAATCAATCACCAACCCGTATAATTAAGGTTTACCTTTTCGTTAGGCACCCAAACTTAAATTCCAAGGCATATCCATTAACAGCTCATCCTTCTTCAATCAACCTACGCTCAACTCATTTCCAATGCCAGAATAAATACAGAGTTATTCAGTTTTTTTCCTAGTCGAATTTTATTCTGATTCATTATACTAGAATTTAGTTTACAATTCATTTAATTGTGTTATCAAACCATTTATGAACAAATCATCAACAATCAATGCCAAATCATAATCAATATAATCCAATCAATTTATATTTAACTCAGTTTCCAAATTCCAAGTTGATTTCATTTGACTCCAAAATCCATTTTTAACTGCAGTATTCATTCTTAACTCCACTTAACCAAGTTAAGTTCCAAATCACTATTCTATTAACCATTTAGTTTTCTAATTTATTCACCTCTATTTCAAATTCCAATCCTGATTTTACTAAAAATCATCCATTCTGTTCTTATTTAACTTATTCATTAAATTCTCATTCATTCAATTTCACAGATCCTATATATGAAATCTCCTGGCTATTTAACCATTCAAATTTTAATCCAATTTGGATTTCATTCAAGTTAATCCAAGCAACCAATATCTCAATAATTTGAGGAAATTATTTCTTTTCTATACAAAAATATATTTTGGGTAAAATATTTTATTTACCCTCTTCAGAAAATAATATCGCATCGGTTGCCAGTCCAATGCTTTTCAACACTTGAACCAATCAAACAACACAATATAAAACATTTTTATACAAAATTTACAAATATGCTCTCATATATGTGTACTCAAACTCAATCTAGGGTATTACTAACCCCATCTCAATTAAGTTACGCCACAGAGACAAGGTTATTCCTAAGCCATTGCTCTGATACCAACTGTAACGACCCAAATTCTCGTACCTTTTGAGCTGACCAAACCACAATAGTCCTGCCCAAATTGTACTGAGAACCCAGATGCCAATAGAAAGAATTTAGAGGATGAGATAAGAAATAAATAATTTTTAAGATAGAAGAAGATAACACAACAGAATCAGAGTCTCACATTGTAGCGGAACAAAATATAATATATAAATAGTTCTTTATTGGGATCTTGAAATATACTTATAATCATCAGAGTACATCACCCATCTGGACAGTTATAATAATCTTTCCTTATATACAATCACACATCGGAGTAAATACTAGATATCATGTTTTTGAATATTTCCAGCTCGTCTCTGGACTTCGCAACATCCGATAACTTGGACCTGCACAACCCGGTCTAACCCGAGCATTTCACATACCGGGTCAGTCTGGTGAACCAGAGCGAGAACAACTCACAAAGTTTAAGGGGAATCATCCAAATTGATTTTAAAGTTCAAAATCTTTTCGAAAGAAAAGGATAAACGTAAGACCAAATCCACACATAAATACAGACGGTTTTTACCTTACGATAACCCAAAAATGTTTTGAAATCATATATATCATCTGATATTATAATAGTGTCTAAATACAAATAAATATCAATTTAGCGGAACGCTTGCATCTCACGTTCCACATATATAGTATACAATCAAAATCGCGGGTGCTTATTGGGGATTGGATTCCAATTATGACAAGGTATGGAACCACCTGGCGATAGTGTATCTCTAGAGGCGAATACACTGGGTTCAACAAGAACGTCTTGCAACCCGACCCACACATGACCGACCACTCATTTCGCTTGAGTGTATCGAACGTATATCACCAACTGTTGGGATCAGCAACCGTTTCCCGAAAGGGACAACATCAATAGATTAAAGAAGAAAAAGGAATTTCTCTAGATAGGTGATTATACACCCTAATGGGTGCGACCCACATAGCCATGTTGACTGTCCGATTTTTTATCATTTCCCGGTTGTGAGGCTTGAGGTTTGAATTCACCTTTGGAACATCTGGCCACCATTTACTTTGAATGCCGCATTGTCAGATCCGCTAGATATCACTAATTGATGTCCACAAAAATACCTTTGTTGGGAGCTACCCAGCTATGACACGTTTGAAGAAATCAACATACGTGACCCCGTTGGAAGTACTCTGTCAGACATTCGTCTATATAAGTCATCCAGGAACAGAATGAACCTAAGGCACTCTCCTATCACATCCTAGGAATCACCCTATGGATTGGTAGCGAGTAGTCCTTGCAATCCGTAGATTCCAACCACGACAAAATCACAGTGTATCTCGGGCTGTTAAGCCAGAGATTATAAGTAATCCTTCCATTTTATGGAGATCCACAGTCTTCAATTGCTCCAGCTCGATCAGCTTCTGATATCTTCAACATTTCGTATTTGCCGAACGGAATGGTTTTCGAATATAAATTTGATCCCGGTCTTTCGGTACCAACAATCGTATTGGTCAGATTTGATAGTCGGATATTTAGCTATCAAATAAACATCCATACAACCATAAAATAAAATCAATCTATTGGTTCAGTATTTAGCATCACTTGGCCCTTTTTATCTAGAAATAATTTAACTAATGGTTAATTTAAAACTCCTAAAACATTTCATGGTGTTAAATTCTCCTTTAAATATATTTATCTACTTAGAATCATTACAATCTAATATTTAGAAAAATATATATAATAATAATCGTATCAAATTTCTATCTTACTATTATTTAAAAGCATTTATTACAACACCATTTATTATTTATCATTGATTCAACTCGTCACTTGTAAAACAATCATTGCGACATCTCCTTTGGTTTCGTCATTTTAATACCATAATCGTCACTAACCTTTTTAGAATAGCTATTCTAAGTTTCATCTTCTTACTTTGAAAATATTGTTATATTTTCACAAATCTCCTTTATTCCTTTTCTACGGAAAAAACCATTTCATATTCTCGAGCCCGTCCTAATTTCCTTTTATTTTGGAATCCATTAAATGTACTTCCAAATTCTTTAAATAACGTTACATCATCATTTCTCAAAGTAAATTCCTTTTAACATCTTCACCATTACACTAATATCATCCCTCGATAATCCTGAAATAGTTCGAGTTGGGTATTTTAAATTACCTCTCATAACTTGATCAACATAGTTCTTAGCCTAACTCACCATTCACCTATTTTATTTTACTTTTAATTCATTTAACCATTTTCCTCTTTGAAAGTCTCATTTCAAAATTCCATTGCAAAGTAACGTTAAATTAAAACTTAACGCTTTTTGCCTCACGCCTCCTTTTTATAAACATCGTTTAAAGACTTAGGTTTAATATAAACCTCTTTTATTCTCGCTTCCCTTTTTCTTAATTCAAAATCTTATTTTTAGCTATCGTCTTTGCTTGAAAACTCTTTTATAACTTAGTTCTAAAACTCGGGTTTAAATATAAAAATGTCCATCAACCTTTTTCAAGGAATCCAATTATATTTCAATATCAATTTTGATTACATACCTCAATAAATCTCATTTATGGTTTGATTATTTAAATCCTTGTTCATTAGAATAAAAATTTATATCATTATTAATTATCGTAGAAATAGTTTCTTATTTAACTAAATTAAACAATAAACTCCTTTTTAAAACCTTATTAAAGTTAAAACAAATATTCAATAAACTAGTTTATTAGATTAATTAAAAACAAATCCATCAAATAGACAATTCCAATTGACTTTGTCAACTTAAACCATGATTATTTTGTTAATCACTCCAGTTAGCTCTTCCTTTAAATTGATCAATAATATAATTAATTTAAACCATTCCAGTTAATTGTCTCTTTAAAATAATTTATCCAACTCTTAACCATTACGTTACTTTCTACTCGCCTGCTTATATATCTTATCAAAAGAATCGATTTGTAAAACCATTTGATAATAACTTAAATAATAATGTTAATTTCCTTATTAAACCTTATACAAATTAATAGATTTAAAAATCTATCCTTAGTTATAAAATAAATTTTATAACTTCATTACCGTTGATTCACTTGACGGTAAATCAATATTTATAAAACGATATATTTTTGGTCCAGCTACTTCCAATTACTCAACCAATACTATATATTGGTTAAAACAAAACAAGCGTTGAATTTAGATTCAACAATCAATGACCAAATCAATCATCCAATCACATGGGTGAAATAGTTCATGTAATTGTAATATGAAAACAAACGATAAATTTTGAGGATTCCAGTTGGATCCCTCCAACCTGTTTTTTTTCCTGCATCCAATAACAAATATCATTTTGTTCCAAAAAAAAACAGACATAATATTCAACCAACAAACAATAATAATGATTCAAACATCCATCAACCAATTAACAATCATAGAACACAAATATTTAAACCCAACTTATATAAAATATAAGTGGGGTAAAACTGAGTGAGTTGAACTCACCTTGTCGTCGTCAAAACACTTTGCTTTACAAGTCTTCAGCTATGTTCAACTTTGTCCGCTGCACTTCCATAATATTACGTCTGTCGGTATGGGTCCAACTTTCTTCGATTTGTCCGATTCTGTGTACGAATGACACAGTTACACTTTTAGTATGGTATTCTCATATATAAATTAATATTATCAAATTTAAATAATATTTTATTATTTGTAATCCCATTTATTTTAATATAATTTTATCATAATAGGTTAAGCGCGATTGTTTGTTGAGGTATGTTGCAACCGGTTTGGGCACATTATCAGAATCACCTAAAGTCGCACTATATACTGTTATGCTCGAAACCATGCACTAAAGCTTGCACTGCTACTTGGATCTAGCACAAACTTTAAAATGACCCAGGCGTGTACGTTAGTTTGTATATCTAACCAAATTTGGGTAAGTCAAAACTTGGTGATTAGGCAACTTCAGTGGTAATTAGGCATAAAAAGAAAAGACTAGGAACAACAATATTTGGCTACATCGTTCATATATATATAATACTAACTTCTTACATTACAAATACTTCAGGTAAACACTTTATAAATGCATACTGTAACACTACAAGTTAGACAATATGATTAGGCATTATAAAAGTCATTACGCATTTTCCAATGAAATGGATATACACGGGCACGTATTAATAATATATTACCTATGTTAATCTAATAAGGTTAGGCAAAACGAACTAATTCGACAAACTGGACATGTAATATAAAGATCTGGCACTTTATTTATACCTCATCCCCCATCTGCTCGTTTCAAATGAGAAGCTTCCACCACTGTTAAGTCTTCACGCACCATCCCAACCTCTCCGCTCTATTTCTGTTCAACATAACCCACGTCACCAGCTTATGTTCCATGCGGTTCCCTTACCCAACCGCAACTGTTTATATTCCGAACCCACCTGACTTCGCACCACCTTCCTTCTTTTTCCTCGTTTGAAATCGCAAGTGCCTCCTTCCATTGCTTCTCACGCAGTCCAACGCAGCTGAACCCATACTCTATTTCTCACTCCGATCGATAGTCGCGCCGTCCTCCGGCTTGTGTCCTTTCTTCATACACCATGAGAGTCCCTGCTCCTCGCACAGTTCCCTCTCGTATATAAAAAGAAAGAAAGAGAGTTGTTCGAATTATTTAAAATGGAGGAGTTCGATCTGCTCTGCGCTGGAAGAAGGGTAATGCATGTTTATTTATAGCCAAGAATACTTGGCAGGCACGAAAGTTAGGGAGGGAGGTACTAGTCAGGCACATATGTAGATAGCTGGTACTATGGGTAGTTGAAATTTCCCATATGAATACTGCGTTGTGTTTTCATTTCACCGATGGAAATGTGACAGCATGTGAAAGTGACGGTCTTCATTGAGTTTTCTTATCTGTATGAGTTGATATGCATAGATTAAGAAAGGATAAGCTAGCTTAGCAATAGTGTACAGGGTAGAGGTATGTATGGGGAGCCTAGTATGGGATAGGTTTGTACACAAAGTAGACAGCGAGATTTCCTTTCATTTTTACTTTCACCGTTTTTTTCTTCTGAAAATGGCCAATGGTGTTGTTTATAGAGTGGGAAGGGATAGGATCAATGTCAATCCTACTATGTACAGATAGGCCTATCGGTGATGTGAAAATACACTAAGATGTGTAGCGTGAGCTTCATAGTTCCCTTCCATAGGCCAACGTTGGCATGTGCATAGATTTAGGGTGACAGCGTAGTGCAATTTAACCATTTCTGACTGTCACGGAAATTAAATATATCACTCCACGATTTATATTTATTAAATAATCAAAATTATTTAATTCAAATTATTTAAAATTATCAAACCAATATAATAAATTAATTAAATTAATTAATTATTATAGCGCTAAAATTCTAGGATATTACATACATAGATTTTCTAATACATATGGAATAAATGGAAAACCAAAATAAAAGTTGAGTCTTTGTAAAATCTCCAACTCTAAAAGTTGAGATCTTATGGCTGTAATTCTCGGTCTGACCCGAGCATAACGCAAAAACACAAAGCACTTCTCTATGGATCTGTGGAACAAGATACATATAATATAATACGCTATTACAATAGTGTCTGTTCAGTAAACTAAACTATTAAAATAGCGTAAGTGGATTACATTTTTACACTTACACCATTTATAAGCATTGTAATCTATACAGTACCGTAATGGCTTTATCATAAGGCACTCCATTGAAAACAATACTAAAACACCCCACACTCATTAATGTCTCCCGTATGAGGATGTATTAAGGTTTGTGAAGTGCTTAGGTATAAAGTAGCAACACAGAGAGTAAAATTCACAAGATAGAAATATAAAACATAGCAGAAATTTTAAAAGACCAGTTAACAAAGCAAGTCAAATCATAATGCTTATTACATTTTGTAAGTACCAATAGCCATCAACATAAAACCAAATGTACTGTCTCGTGGAAAACCCAAAATAACAAAGTACACTAATAAATCATCCCTCTCAAATGTCAATACAATAAATAGAAAATGAGAATTGAACCGATACATGAGTTTGAAATGAGCCTATATTCAAGATGAACAGAAAAGTTAAGAATCACAGCTAAGACCCTCCACCGTGCGAACATAGAGGGGAAAGGGAGAGAGAAGGAGAAAAAAAACTAGGTCAGACATACATCTGGTGAGTTCTCGTAATTTCTAGCATGAGCATAAAGTAAGGAAGCATAAGACAAATGTATAGTTTTAAGGACATAAGACAAAGTTATAAAAGCAGTAAACAAAGTTAAGAACAAACTAAAAATTGTCTTCTTATTCATATCCAGTATTGCGACACCAACTTACCAAAATATCATAATTGGGATTCACCTAATTTTTACCTGTCAATTGGCTCCTATAACCATAATGTGATAACCTATGTCTGCTCATCATCCCACCGGAATGCGCCCGTACCTACCTTATTTGGACCTCTTACTATCCAACGCAGTAAAGCGTGCCTTCGCCTCTACCTAGTGTGAGACCTCCATAGATGCTAAAAGGGATACTACCTGATATGAGTCCCCAACCAAATATGCAATTAACACAAGTCACACCCTAGACTTGGTCTCAATTTATTCTATCAGGCCACTTAGTTTACTCAATCAGCCCAGAGTTGCCCAGAATTTTCCAAAGTATAGTTTTCCAATTTAATATATGGAATTGGAATTGAATTGAAATTGGTCTTTGGGTTTATCGTGAATGGTGTTTTAAATAACACTAGTTCTCTAACCGGTTAACAATTGAGTTAAGAGAATCAGAGACTAACTGGAGATTAGTTAAGTTGAATGGTTTCCTGGGTATTGATTTGATGTTGGTTTCGGCCTTCGGGGTTACTACTTAGGGAATTGTTTACTTGTAAATTTATGGTTAGAGGCTGATGGAATGGAATGTGATTTTGGGTTTATCGTGAACCGTGTTTTAAATGACATTGGTTCTTTAACCCAGTTAAAGACATGATATGGTTTGAGTTAAAATCCAAAGGAAGATTAAAGAATAAATTTTAAAGAATTTATCTTTGATAAAATTAATGGGAACCTTTCCCAAAGAATGTGAACATTTGAATAAAAGAATATTCAGAATTGGAATGAGGTGTATGTTATGTTGTTGTAGCACTTGTTTATTATATACGCGAGTTATTCAGAAAGGCCGAGTTTGTACCTATTCTGAATAACTGATTTGACGATATGTCGACGATGAAGATGGTGGTTGAAGACCAGAGGTCTGCATATCGTTTGGATGATTACTGATGTCATAATTGGGCTGTACACTCAAGACGAGGTAATAAGTGGTGGTCGTCCAAACGTATTTGGAGATCGACGGATATGCAAGGACCTCTGTCCTGTATTGGACATACGGGAGAGGAATAAGGTGCCTCCGGTTTCGCTCAGACCCAGAACGAACTGGTAAATGGATTATGTGTCTGACATTGGATTTTATTATGTGCTGATTGATTTCTATTAAATATATATCTATTTGGCGGTGGAGAATTTATTCTCTTGCTTAACGCCCTTCTCTGAGACGTACGAGCTCAGAGGTTATATATCGATAGATATCATTCGCATAGCATGAATTGCCTGTGTGGCATGCTGAGATGCAGTGATCAAGGCTTTTGCTGAAATGCAGAGTCTTGTATTTGATGATCAAAGCACGGCTTTAATATAGCGTAGCTTTGTGTATAGCATTGATTCACGAGCCTCGTACCTCGATATGAGTTAAAAATGGGATAAGGACCGCTGGGAGAATACGACGTTTCTTTCTAGCTATAGGTGGTGTTAGCATTTTACTAGCCCTGACATCGTTGATTATTATACCTTTGTGGATGTTGGAATGCGGGACGCCTCGGATATATCGGTCTCTACAGAGCCGATGGATAGATCTGATAGGACTGGGAAATGTGTGTTCAGGAATTTCCAATCCACTAACGTAAGTGTGGACCGGCCTAGCCGATTCCAAGGGTTCTCTGCAGGGTATCCTGAGGCATTTGCTAGAGTGTCTCGAAGCTGGTGAGGAGCTTGCCCCTTGCCTCGACTCATGACAGAAATCCAATTTCCAGTACGTGACATTTCGGTTTTGATTGTAGATTCTAGTATGGCGACATAGTGGCATGGGATACTATGTTGTCTATGATTGATACGTTTATATTTGAAGTTGTTTTCATACACTTTACACTCTAATAGTATAAAAATGATTTGTTTTAAACGTATCAAGCATTATTTGGCATTATAATGTAAAACTCTATCCTCCGGCTTGCGTTGCATTGTGTGATGGGACCTGAGTCTTATAATAGCTCCATTTTTCCAAAAAATATTGCATTGTTTATTCTATGCACTAATATTCTTGGAAGGAAACCGTTCTGTGTTATACGGCATGGTCCCTTGAAGTGCTCTCTTTCAAAGTAAAGTTTTAAATAACTGTTTTAGTTCTCACACCAGTCACATGACTGACCTGGAGTTTATTGTTTTAACGTAAACTCTGGGTGCACCTATTTTCCGCATAAGCAGCTAGTAGTTTTGGATTTGCATATTTATATTCACAGGATCCTGGTTTACAACTGGAATGATATCCGGAAAGCTCTGTATCCATTTATCTCTTTCAGTTATGTTTATGTATTATTTTCCGCTGCTATGTAATGTATTGTAATCTCTGATATTTTTCTGATGTGTAATATTTATTCATACTCTGTATATTCTCGTAGTCCGATGAAATTGTTGTAATAAACAATGAAATGTTCTTCTGTATGTGTTTCGATGTGGCTTGTTTTCAACTCAATCCGTGCTTTCCTTCACGGGGAAGTTCGGGTCGTTTTAGGTAGTATCAGAGCTTTGGTTTACATAGCTCGAGAACAAGACACATTAGAACCATACGAAAGAATTCATCAGAGATTGGATTAGTAATATCCAATGAGAATTACTCGTTAGAGATAGGATCATTAGTATCCTAGAACGAGTGTGAAGAGTATATAATTAAAATGAAAACGAATTTGGTTTTGAAAATTTAAATCGTATTATGCGTGCTTGAATATTTATTTGTATTGAATTTGGACAATCCAATATATAAAGATTTTGCATATACGCCTTGCAAACGTGTATTCGAAGTTTTAATATACTGGATAGATATAGAATCACACTCTAGTCGCCCGGAGACGATTCTGATGATAGTCTAGACATCATCAGCATTTGTGTTCGAGTTTCAAAAGTGGGATATCTATATGATTCCAATTGACTGGTGTGAGAACCAAAACTAGATAAAGCTATTGTGTGAATTGGCATTAAAACATGGATTTTTTTTGTATATGTATCAAAATTATGAATTTGAAACGTTAATTCACTAATTGATTGATGGTTGTGTTGTATGATTATTCGTTAACCAATAAAACCATTATGTGAAAGAACGGTACATATAACCAAATGGTACCAAATATTGAACTGTCTTGAAGGTTGTTTGAAATTGCATGCACAAACATGTGTATCCATTGAACATGTCATAACAAAGAGGCTGGAGCAGAGGAATAAAATTGTTTGCCCAACCAATAGGTACATGTTTATTGTATTTCTTAGGGTTTTTGATGATTTTATGAGCTGATTGGCTAGCCGCTTGGCTATTTCTTTTTCTTTTTGGATTGGAGAGGCCTGTATGGCGATTTCGGGATTTTTCCGGTGCTCCCGTATAGGGGAGGTTATGGTGAATTTTTTCAAAAATTTAGGGTGTTAGCCAAATTTGTAAAGAACTGGAAAATTCTTGGAAACTGAAAAGTTGAAGAATGAAAGCCAAACAGAAAGTTGAGTTAGTTTGTAAAACAAATTTTAGCTCCATTCCTTTTCGAGGACGAAAAGATTTTAAGTGGGGGAGATTGTAACAACCCGGAAAATCCGAACCAATTTGAAATTTTTATTTTGGCAATTTTAAGGGATTTTGAATATGCAAAATGAATTATTTTAAATAATAACGACTAGAAATTTAATTTGAATAGAATTAGAACATATAAATTTATTTGAGTCGATGTTAGAATATAAATATTTATTTTTATTTATAAAAGAAATTGGAAATGGCGCAGTAGTTTGAAATTTCGATTTCAAATTTCAAATTTCAAGTGAATGTAATGCATTCAAAATAAACCGGATTTTAGTGGAACCAAAAATATTAGAATCTATTTGAAAATATCTTTCCGACGAATCTAAAAAATTGAAATTTCATAGCGGAAATAAAAAGTTATGCCCAGTTGAAGATTCAGAATAGTCGCTATGGAATTTTGGCCCTTAAAAGTAGAAATTTTGCAAACGACCTCTGTTTTCAACGAAACCACTTTTGTTGGATCCAGGATGTCTAATTATTGCTAGATTCCAGAATTCATAATTTTTCATGTTAATACATGAGTGTGGCAAAGGAAAACGTGTTTTAACAGTTTCAATCAAGGGTGCGTTTTTTACAGGTCCCTGTTAAGATTTTAAATTAGGCTCACTTCCGCTCATAGTTTCATATACATTTCCGGTCCCTATTTTTGAACAGACACCTCCTATAATTAAGGATCCGCTCCCTACTTTCACGTCCAGCCTACCCACTTCGCTCCCTTCGCTCCTTCGCTTTTTACAAAAGAATGTGCGGCTATGTATTTAAAAAAAAATCCTAAAATCTGGAAATAATCCCAGAAGTCCACGCCAAAAAGAAAAAAAAAACTTGCATATATGTATGCAAGTATTGTCAATACTTGCACACATGTATGCAATTATTGCATAAGGTAAATTATCCTATAATTTTGTCTGCATATATGTTGCACACATAAGTGCATGTTTCAGATTTAATTGCATACTTGAATGCAAATAGAAATGAACCGAGTTACACTACTATGAAATTTTGCATACATATACGCAAGAAATTGAAATTCTTGCATAACAAAATGCATTTAACTGTATTTTTTGCTATTTTTTTCCTGTTTGATTTTATTTTTTACATGTTTTTGATTTTTTTAAGTGAATTTATGGTCGAATGAATAATTTATTTAAATAATAATTTTCGTTTTTTAGTTTTTATTTTCATTTATTTCGCAACTTTTGAAAAATAGGGACCTAATTTACAATAAGTTTATCACCGGATGTGAGCCTAATTAAGTTTGCTTTTAGGGATGTGAGCCTAATATTCACTTCAATCAATTTGGATCAACCAGAAAGTGGCCATTTTTCAAACGGTCTCCAAATTTGATGAAATTAGTTTTGTTAGGGCCGTATCATCAATACGAAGCTAGAAATAATTTTTTGGGAATGTTTACAGTTAGTATGTGGTCACGGTAAATTAAAAGGTAAGATCAAATTCAATATCTAGATTTTGATGGAAACCGATCAAAACAGCCAAACTGGCTTATGATACATAACCCATTGTGTTCAGAATGGGGGTAATTAGCTAGGGACGACAGGCGGTGGGTCTCGTTTGGAGATCAAAATTTAAAGTTACTATTTGGGGAAATAAATTAATTAAATAATAAAAATAATAAATAAACTCCCCACTCTCCTTTCTTCTAAGTCAACCCCACTCGGTACAAATCGAAAATAAAAAAATAAAAAACAAGAAAAGAAGGGAGAGACCGGGGGGAAGGGAGTCGCCGCCACGCCTCCAACGGCGGTGCCCACCGAAGCTCGCCCCCCTCCTCCGCTACGCCCCCCTCTGTATTACGCGCCACCCATTTTGTCATCCCCCTCGTGAAAACCTCCGTGCCCTGCCTCCGCCCTTGCCTTTGACCTTCGACACGCCACCGCAGTCAAACCCCCGCCACCTCGAGCCACCCCCACCCCCACCCCCCCCCCCCCCCCCCCCCCCGAGCTCCTCTCCTCCAACCTCCATAAAAAGAACCGTGAGTTTCTTCTTATTTATTTATTTATTTATTTTAATGTAGAGTTTATTTTCAGTCCTATATTTAATAGCTTAGTAAAATAAAATCTGATTTTTATTCATATGTATGAGAGTTAAAAATTAGATTTTTATAATATGAAAGACGAGTTAAAAATTAGATTTTTATATTAAAGAGAGATTCGATTTTGAATATGAAAAGATTTGATTTTTATTCATATGAAGTATTAATAAAAATATGATTTTTATATTATACAGATAATAAAAATTTGATCTTTATATATGTAGAGATAGGATTAAAATATGATTTTTATATATGAAGTGGCGATATAGAAATGTGATTTTTATCATATATGTAGCAAAGTAAGAATAGGATTTTTTATGTATGGAAGGTAAATAAAAATAGGATTTTTATTATGAAGTTAGTGAAGTAAAAATACTATTTTCATCGTTTGAATGGCAATGTAAAAATGTGATTTTTAACTATGCAGCGAGGTTCTAAAAATATGAAATTATTTTTAGAAAGATAAAAATATAATTTTTATATAGAAAGAAGCATTGTAAATATATGAAGTAGAAATTAAAATATGATTTTTATTTATTGGAATGAAGCGATAAAAATATATGATTTTTATATATGAAATGTCATAGTAAAAATGTGATTTTTAATGTGAACAGCGGGAAAAGATAGCGATGGTATCGACGGAAATCAAAATGGAATCCATACCATCCAGAAAAAGATAATGGAGGAGTGGAACCCAAAGGTGAGAACATCTCACTTTTATTTTATTTTCTAGTTAAATTATATACTAGGATGCAGACGGTGCTTAGCAGCACCCGACACCCGTCATCCACAGACCATGGGTGACTTGTTCGTTTGATTGATTATGTTGTGAAAATTGATTGTGTGTAGTGGAATAGAATAAAATATTTTATAGTTAAAAATATAATTTTTAATGTGTATATGAATAAAATAAATATTTATAAACAAATCAGACGATTTGTTTATGTACACACTTTTGACTGATATTGATTGGGATGATAAATTTTACATATCTCCCAACTGCACCAATAAAATTCATTATTTGTTAATTGAAAACCCACACAGGTATTAGGATGATATATGACATACACTAGTCCCGATAATTAGCTGTATGTCGATCGATTGATTGACATGCTGTATAAGCGTTAAATATTTATATTTAATGCTTATACAGTGTAGATAGCACTTTGGATGATGGTTGATTGTTTATCGTTGTTGTTGTGTACGTGTGTTGTATGGTATCCATATAAATCAAATTACATGGTTATTGACTGTGTCTGATTCCAGTTCAGAAAGAATAGATATTTTAAAATAACGATTATTTAAAAAAAACTATTATTTTAAAATAATATTCAGTAAATGATCAAAATCTGGTTTTAATGTCCGATTTGGGATGGACACGAATATATTTAAATATATAAAGCCATTTTGATTAGATTAACGCCTTTTTGACGTGAAGGGTATTTATATCGATTATTCATTTTTATAATGAATATCGAAAAGGAATTGATTTCAAAATCTAATGTTTTGAAAATACTATCATTTATATATCGATGATATGGAATATACAATTTTGATTTGAAATTAAATATGAAGTTGAAATCATTTTGAAAACGAATTTAAAACGATTTATAAAATATGTTTTAAAAGGAAATCGACGAAATATATATAATATTATATATATATATACATAATATATATATATATGTATATATATATATATATATATATATATAATGGCCTGAATAGAACGCGCCGCGCCGCGGCAGTTTGCGAATTTCGACCGTTGACTTCGAACGGACATTACGGGAGATCCGACCGTCGGATTCTCCTAAAACAGGAACCGTTGGGTTCGTATCGAAAAGAGCTTTCTAATGAATATGAAATATTTGAAATCTAACAGTGGGATTTGGAATTATGTCCAAATCAAATTTGGAAAAGGTCGTTGTAAGTGCAGTTCGATGGCCGTTTATGGAAATCGACTGTACGGGCCTTGATAAAATTATTAAAAATATCAATAATTTGTGTAAAATCATAATAAATGATTTGAAAAGAATTGGGATGAAAAATTCCGTATTGGAAAATAAAAAAATAGATTATTATCAAAATGAACTAGTTATGAACTAGAAATGAAAAATCCAATGTTTTTAAATAATTAAATTGGATTTGAAATGGTTTTGAAAATAAGCAGAATTTCCAATATATGAATTGGAATCAAAATTATCTTCGGAATATTTCGATATGGGATTTCGTGATTATACGATATTGTGGACGAATTTGGAAGATATATATATCGTTATTCCAATAAGATATTTGTTGGTTTCAGAATTTGATACTGAATATAAGCCGATATATTTTCTATTCAGAGCCTTGTATTTAATATCAAATTGGATTTTGGGTTTTTCGTGAATGGTATCTTTAATAATACTATTCTTGAACCGAATGTAGTTAAGAAAATTAGAAACTGACTGGAGATTAGTTAAGTTGAATGATTTCCTGGGTATTGATCTGATGTTGGTTTCGGCCTTCGGGGTTAATACTTAGGGAATTCTTCTCTTCCTAATTTACGGTTAGAGACCGATTGGATTTTAGGTTTGTTATGAACTGTGTTTTTAACGACATTCTTTCTTTAACCCGATTTACAGTGAAATGAGATTTGGAATTTATAAATCTTTTTATTAAGATTTAACGGGAATTTTCCAAAGTAAAATTTTCCAATTTAATATATTTAATTGGAATTGAATTGAAATTGGTCTTTGGGTCTATCGTGAACGGTGTTTTAAATAACACTAGTTCTTTAACCCGTTTAACAATGGGGTTAATAGAATCAGAGACTAACTGGAGATTAGTTAAGTCGAATGGTTTCCTGGGTATTGATCTGATGTTGATTTCGGCCTTCGGGGTTACTACTTAGGGAATTGTTCACTTGCTAATTTACGGTTAGAGGCTGATGGAATGGAATGTGATTTTGGGTTTATCGTGAACCGTGTTTTAAATGACCTTGGTTCTTTAACCCAGTTAAAGACAGGATATTGTTTGAATTGAAATCCAAAGGAAGATTAAAGAATAAATTTTAAAGAATTTATCTTTGATAAAATTAATGGGAACCTTTCCCAAAGAATGTGAACATTCGAATAAAAGAATATTCAGAATTGGAATGAGGCATATGTTGTGTTGTTGTAGCACTTGTTTATTATATACGCGAGTTATTCGGAAAGGCCGAGTTTATACCCATTCTGAATAACTAATTCGACGATATGTCGACGATGAAGACGGTGGTCGAAGACCGGAGGTCTTCACATCGTTTGGATGATTACTAATATCTTAATTTGGCTGTACTCCCAAGACGAGGTAATAGGCGGTAGTCGTCCAGACGTACCTGGAGATCAACGGATATGTGAGGACCTCTCTCCTGTATTGGACATACGGGAGAGGAATAAGGTGCCTCCAATTTCGTTCAGACCCAGAACGAACTTGTAAATCGATTGTGTGTCTGACATTGGATTTTATTCTGTGCTGATTGATTTCTATTAAATATATATCTGTTTGGCAGCGGATAATTTATTCTCTTGCTTAACGCCCTTCTCTGAGATGTACGAGCTTAGAGGTTATATACCAATAGATATCAGTCGCATAACATGAATTGCCTGTGTGGCATGCTGAGATGCAGTGATCAAGGCTTTTGCTGAAAACAGAGTCTTGTAGTTGACGATCAAAGCACGGCTTTAATATAGCGTAGCTTTGTGTGTAGCGTTGATTCGCGAGCCTCACACCTCGGTATGAGTTAAAAAGGGATAAGGACCGCTGGGAGAACACGACGTTTCTTTCTAGCTATGGGTGGTGTCAGCGTTTTACTAGCTCTGACATCGTTGATTATTATACCTTTGTGGATGTTGGAATGCGAGACACCTCGGATATATCGGTCTCTATGGAGCCGATGGATAGGTCCGATAGGACAGAGAAACCTGTGTTCGGGAATTGCCAATCCACTAACGTAAGTGTGGACCGGCCCAGCCGATTCCAAGGGTTCTCTACGGGGAATCTTGAGGCATTTGCTAGAGTTTCTTAAAGACGGCGAGGAGCTTTCCCCTTGCCTCGACTAATGACGGAAATCCAATTTCCTGTACGTGACATTTCGGTTTTGATTGTAGAGCCTAGTATGGCGACATAGTAGCATGGGATACTATGCTATCTATGATTGATACATTTATATTTGAAATTGTTATCATACACTTTACGCTATAACTGTATCAAAATAATTTGTTTTAAACGTATCAAACATTATTTGGCTATTATAAGGTAAAACTCTATCCTCCGGCTTGCGTTGCATTGTGTAATGGGACCTGAGTCTTATAATAGCTCCATTTTTTCAAAAAGCATTACACTATTTATTCTACGCACTAGTATTCTTGGGAGGAAACCCGTTTCGTGTTATACGGCGTGGTCCCTTGAATTACTCTCTTTTAAAATAAAGTTTTAAATAACTATTTTAGTTCTCACACCAGTCACATGACTGACTTGGAGTTTATTGTTTTAACCTAAACTCTGGATGCCCATATTTTCCGCACGGGCAGCTAGTAGTTTTGGTTTTGCAGATTTATATTCACAGATCTTGGTTTACAGCTAGAATGATATTCGGAAAGTTTTGTATCCGTTTATCTCTTTCAGTTATGTTTATGTTTTATTTTCCATTTCTATGTAATGTATTGTAATCTCTGATATTTTTCTGATGTGTAATATTTATTTATACTCTATATATTTTTGTAATCTGATGAAATTGTTGTAATAAACAATGAAATGTTCTTCTGTTTGTGTTCCGATGTGGTTTTTTTCAACTCAATTTGTGCTTTCCTTCATGGGGAAGTTCGGGTCGTTTCACGACACCTCTGAGCGGGAAATTTCCCACTCAGCTGTTTTGGCTGATTTTCGAATATTAAACTGTTTTCTGACTTATAATTTAATTTCTGTTTACACTTGAAATCTTTTGAACTCCATAACTTCTTCATACGGAGTCCGATTCATGCAAACTCGGACTCTATCTCAAGCAGAATTCCGAGACGAACGCAATGGCCTAACCCGTTTCCCTTAATTCTTCTTCTAAAAATTAAGTGTTCTTAGATTTGTTAATTTTAATATTCATAGAAAATATGGGGTGTTACATGAGTAGAAGTTGTCTGAATATTGAACGAATGTGAAGAAATGAAATAGGAAGCCAATTTATTTTAATTCGAAGTAAATATATTGTAATTAAATTTTAATTAAGGAGTTAGTCAATGTATATAAATCATGAAACTAAAACGTTATAACTCGTTCATATCTTAACGGAATTTAACGGAATAAAAAGCAATGGCATCGTCGCAACTAATACTGCATTGTGAAGCTGGATTGGACAGAAATGGAGACAACAGGAATTTACGGTTAAATTAAACGACTGTTTAATTTAACTGTAACCAAACTGTTTCAACAAATCAAATCAAGGTGAGTTAAACTCACTCAAATCTTCCCACTTATATTTTATATAAGTCGGGTTTTATAATTGTGTGCTTTGTTTGCTAATGGTTGATTGTTTGTTAATTATATAACCATTTGTTGATTTAACCGTTGAAATTAAACCGTCATTTAATTTCTATGAAATACCAAATCATTATTTTAACGATTGGACCCAATGAAGGTAACTTACCTTGTTGGTCACGTTTATATTACAAATGCATTTAATACCATGAATTGTTCGTTGTATTAAATAAATTGGTTGATGTTAGGTAGTCGTTATTTACTGTTATAGAAATAATCGAATAAATTGTATTCAATGATTTTATTTGACATAATTTATTTTGATACAGGGGCTGGTTAGGGACTAAATTAGTTGAGTATATAGCAATAAATGGCCTAAAAGTGAATCATTTTATTTATATTGATTTACCGTCAGGTGAATCGATAAAAATGAAGATATGAAATGTATTTTATAACTGGAGATATATTTTGAGATTTATTGTTTTGAAAAAAAATTATTAAAAAGAAAGAAATATTTATTATTTAATTATATTTAATTATTAAATGATTTTATAAAGCAAATTCTAATATTAATTAGATTGATAAGTAAGATAATAGGAAATTAACCTAGCTAACGGTTAAGAGTTGAATAATTGTTCCTAAGGAAACAATTAAAGAAAATTATTTAAATTAATTAATTATTAATTAATTTAAAGGAAGGACAAATTGGAATTATTTAACGAATTGACTGTGTTTTGAGTTGACTAAGTCAACTGTTTGAACTAGGATTGATTATTAAACTAGTTTGTTTTGGATTTATCTAATAAAATAGTTTAACAAATATTTGTTTTAGTTTTAATAAGATTTTAAAAGGGAATTTACTATTTATTTTAGTTAATAAAGAAATTAACTTGTTCTATAGTAGTTAATTGATTGAGGTAAATTATTATTTAAATTAATAATAATATGGAGATTTCTTTTTATTTGAAATTCATTCAAAAGGTGATCGAAGTTGAAATGAAATCTAATTGAATTGTGAAAGGCGCTATGAACGGGTTTTATATTAAAACCCCGAGTTTTCGTAACGAAGTTATAAAAAGAGAGTTTAAGCGAATACGATAGCTTAAATTGATTATTTACTTAATATTTGAATTCAGTAAAGGAAATAAAGATAAAGGGGTTTTATATTAAACCTGAGTTTTGTAAAAAAGGTTAATAAAGAGAGATGTGAAGTTAAAGTGTTAATTTTAATTTAATGTTATTAAATAATAGAAATGAGGGAAATGAAAGGAATTGGAATGAGAATTTCAATAGGATTGATTACAAAGGGATTTGTAATTAAATTTGGTAAAAGAATTAGTAATGGGACTTGGTAATAATTATTCGAGTTATAAAACAAGTTCTTGAAAGAAGTCAAGGTTAAGAAGTGGTTTTTATTAAGAAATTACTTAATCAACATATTAAGTAATAATAAGTTATATTTTTAAAGAAGATATTTTCAAGAGTAAGAAGGTTTTATAGACCATATTTTTTAATAAAATGGTTTAATGGGATTTGGTTTGATATTAAAATAAATATCGGTTTTTGAATTACAACTCATATCTATCTTAAGATAAGAATGTTGTTGATCAAGGTCCGAGAGGTAAATAAATACCCCAACTTGAACAACTTCATGATTATCTGAGGATGATATTAGTTTGTAATGGGAAAGAGGTTAAGAATAATTTATTATTTCCATATGTGAAATAATAACGCAATGTTAATCGCAAGATTTGAGAATATATATTGAGATTTCCAAAATAATGGAAATAAAAAGGATTTGAGAATATATATATACACACACACACACACACACACACACATATATATATATATATAATGTAATTTCCAAGGTAACGGAAATGAGAAGAATCAAGAATATATATATATATATAATAATATTCCTGAAGTAAAGGAAATAAAAGTAGATGGTGTGAAATTATAATGGTACTTTCGAGGTAAAAGCAAACAACATTTGGAGTTTTGGAATGAGTTTATTCTAAAAGAATAAGGGTTGGTTATTTTTTTAAGTAATGAAACAAAAGAGATTTCGTAACGAGCGATAATATGAATTTATTTTTAATTAAAGATAATAAGAATTGCTGTAGCAAACATTTTGAAAATGATAGTGAATTAAAAAATTGGACATGATTATAGGATATTTTCCTAAGTATTAAACTAAAATAGTTTTGAAATTAATCTTATGTTAAATAAGAATTAAAAAGCCATATTCTTAATATTTAAAGATTTAAGAAGTTTAATTAGTTTTAATTAAAAAGGCTATGTGATGTTGAGTACTAAACCAGTGAACTCATTTACGTGATTATTTATTTGATAGTTAAATAAACGACTATCAAATCTGGCCAATACGATTTTTGGTATGGAAAGACCGAGATCGAATTTACATTCGAAAACCATTCTGAACCAGCAAATATGTGGAAGTTTTCAAATTGAAGATAGAGCATTAAATACTGTAGATTTTCATAAAACGGAAGAATTACTTATAATCTCTGGTTCGCGCCTTGAGATAAACCATGATTCGGTCGTGGTTGGAATCTACAGATTGCAAGGACTTCTCGCTACTGATCCATGGGGTGATACATATATAGCGTGTGGTAGGAGAGTGCCTTAGGTTCATCCTATTCCTAGATGACTTGTATGGACGAATGTTTGATAGAGTATTTCCAAAGGAATTATGAAAATTGATGTTCAAAGTGAATGCCACGTGGCTAGATGTGGCATTCAACGTGAATGGTGGCTAGATGTGGCATTCAAAGTGAATGGTGGCTGAATGTTCTAAAAGTAAGTACAACCTCAAGCCTCACCAACCGGGAAATGGCACAAAATCGGGTGGGTTGCATGGCTATGTGGGTTGCACCTATCAAAAGGGTATATAAATACCTAATATGGAGAAATTAAATGCCTTCGATTGTCCCTTTTTATTTTTTATTTATGCTATCAGTTCGATTGGCTGGCCCCCAGCCATGGTAATGATATATTCGGTACTCTCAAGAGAAAGTGAGGGGACAATCATGTTTAGTGTAATACCCCGTGTTTTCTGTTAACTTTAAACTAACGAATCAAAGAATAATTAATTTTAAATGTGAGAATCAAGGGAAACGGGTAACGCCATTGTGCTCGTCTCGGAATTCTGGTTGAAAGTCCGAGTTTGCATAAATTGGACTTCATATGAAGAAGTTATGGTTGTCGGAAGTTTCTAGAAATTCGAATTCAAATTCAAAAATGAATTCAGACTCAGAACTGGGCAGGGCGGGAAATTTCCCACCGAAGGCCAGGTCGACCAGGAGGTCGACCTTAGTGTCGACCTCCCCTATACAGCTCGACCTTAGTGTCGACCTAGGGGTCGACCTAGGGGCCAACCTTCCCCCCCAGGCAGATCTGAAAGATGACGATTTTGTGACTCAGTGCTGAGTCATTAGGGCTGAGGTGTCACCCTATCTTGACTGGATGGTCTTGATTGATTCTAGGTTGATCGGATGGCCTAAATTAATCCTAAATTCTATATAAACACATGTAGACTCAAACCCTAAAACCTAATCAAAATTAGAACCATGGCTGTCATGCTATCACCTTGCAACCTAGAATAGCCGTCATCAACTAGAGGAAAAGTAAAGCTAATCAACTCAATTCAACTCAAGTCTATAACAACTACAATAACAAATTTGTCTACTTCAAAGGCGAGCTAAATCAATTTCAGAACTCAGATCCAGAACTCAAGACCTTCTTTGAGTTGTGAGTTCGATTTCTTTAATAAGATAATTAACATGTTAATTAGGTTCAGTTAAAATTTGGGTTATATGGTTATGTTTGTAAAACATTGGGAAAAATGCGATATTTTCTGAATGTATGCTAGTTGTTCATAATGTTAGTTTTTGTAGCGAATCCCTTTGTATATACCAAATCATCCATGTTCAACCTCATTCATGTTTGACATCATTGTATATGTAAGTTTGGATGTAGATTATATGCTAGTTTCTGTACGAATTGTATACAAGATTTCATGTGAATCGAATAAAGTGACTATATGCAAGTTTAGGTAGAAATTGGATTCATATATATGCAAGTTTACCCCTTTAGATTTAGATCTATGACATACATAATTTTTTGCAAGTTTGTGACTATGGCTTATGCAAGTTTTGGGTGAAAACTATATTCATCTATGTAAGTTCACACCTTTAGGCTTATGTTTAGACTCATGACAATACCAAGTTTATGTTGTAATCCTTATTTGTAAGTTAGATCCAATTTGTGTGATATACAAATTTGCGATGTTTCTTCCTTTTTATGTCATTAGACTAGTTGCTAGTCTAATATATATATATATATATATATATATATATATATATATATATATATATGTCATGATAAGCGAACGAACAACGTGGGGACGATGGGGGTAATATTGAATATTCACATATTTAGAGTTGGCATAAGTGGACTTAAAAAGGCATATAATTAATTTAAGACATTAATTGGAAAAATTGGTATTTATGGACATAATTTAGGTGAAAATTATGGAAATAAGTTTATTTGGAATTTATTTACAAATTTGAATAGGGATATTAATCCAATTTGGGGTTAAATAAAGATGTGTAATAACAAACCGCCTAACACACGAGGTTAGACTCTTTTGTGGTGTAAGACTGCCCGGACCCGCCCGGCAAATCCAGCAGCCACAAATGCCAGTGTAATATGAGAGGTCAAAGGCATGAATTAAATGCGTAAAAGTTGTAAAGACACGAGGTTAGGCTCGTTTGTGGTGTAAGACTGCCCGGACCCGCCCGGCAAATCCAGCAGCCACAAATGCCAGTCTAATGTGGGGGGTCTTTACAAGGTTACGTTGTTAATGAACTAAGAAACACTTAACCAGATAAACATGTGGTAGGACATGGGGGGTTAAGTGGGTGCCTTAGGTGGCATGTGAAGTTAAGAGGGTGCCTTGGGTGGCATGAGAAATACGATTAGATGCACTTAACCAAGATTGAAACATGTAAGAAGACATGAATAATAATGGGGTTAAGTGGGGAAAACCTTAGAGGGGACCAAGCATAGGTGGAAAGCTTGTGTCATACATGGGGGCCCTTTTCAGACCAGTAACCCATTAAGTATCTTTGTGGGCTCGACCTAAGTCGAGGACGGGACACGCGTACTGGGTTTGATTGTAAGAGGTCAAAACGGATTAGCGGTGGCAACGCAAGTCCAACGGGGTCATGTGCGTGTGTGGCCCCGGGCTGGTAGGTAAGATGTTGTTGCATCATGTAGATATAAGCCGTGCATTTTTGGTTGTATCGGATTGCCACTTTGGGGAGTGATACACCGCACTGTGGGGCCAGCATGGGTATCTACGAGTTAGGGAGCCGATCGAATGGGGCTAGTGGGTACACCTAGTGGAGATAGGGGCAGACGACACCTATGAAGGCAGCTAGGGGTACACGAAACTACCATTATCATTATTAAGTTTGGTAGGCGGGATCAACTTTTAGGGTGTTTGGTGTGGCGCAATGTAGTAATTATCTTATAATGATTAGGTGCGCCTTTAACGTTATCTTTGTTACAGTGGTGGAGCTTGATTTGGACAGCTTTATCTCGCTTTGTTTGCTCTGACATGCCCGTTGGTTCACAGTCATTTCCTTATTTTCCAGCTTATGCCTTATCCTAGTTACTTAATGATTATATTGTTAAAGTTATTGCACTCGCCAGACTTTATGTCTGACCCCATTTGCTTCCACCTCTTTTCTCCCTTTTCCCCCCAGGTGCTCAGGGTGGGACTAGCACTAGTGGAGCTTGATTTGGACAGCTTTATCTCTCTTTTTGGAAGTTGCTTGGATCGCAAAAGTAAAGTTCAGCCTATCTTATTTATGGCTATTTTATGTTGGGGTTATGTCTTTTATTTTATGTACTCAGAACTTATTTGTCAAGATGGATAATAAGTGTATTTGGTTTTATAGTTGGTTTTTGATGTGATGTAACCAAACTATTTCTCCACTGCAATAAAAGTGGTTTTTGTTTTCCAAGTACCAATATATTTATCTGTCTTGTTTACTTTTATGTTCTATACACAATAAACGCTCCACCAAAATTAAGGCATTCCCTTTGTGAGTGACCTTAACGGAGTTGGGGTGTCACATTTAGCCTAGTTGCAAGATGTTCTTGTTGAACCCCAATGTATTCATCTCCAAAGGTACATTGTCGGGAAGGTGGTCCATACCTTGCCAGGATATTCATTCTCCAATAAGTGCCTGCGGTTCTGATTGTATATTATGTATGTAGAGCGTGAGATGCAAGCGTTCTGCTACTTTGATATTTATTGGTATTTAGACACTATTTTAATATCAAAAGAATATTGATTTCAAAAAAAAAAATTGGGTTGTCGTAAAGTAGAAACCTATCCGTATTTATGTGTGGATTAGGGCTTACGATTATCATTTTCTTTCAAAAGGATTTTGACTTTAAAATCAAATTGTGTGATACCTATAAACTTAGTGTGTTTTTCTCACTCTGGTTCATCAGACTGACCTAGTGTTTGTAATGCTCTGGTTAGACCGTGTAACGACCCGGATTTTGAGCAACTTTGGTTATCGACATAAGCTTGATGTCGATAACCAAAACATCGAAAAATCCCAGTAATTAATGAAAGAAATTAGAGGGTGAGAATAGATAAGATAGAAACTTAGAATAGAAGAAGAAGAAGAACACAACATCAAAGTAACACGAACCTCACAGCGGAACGAATAACATATAATAGATAACATAACTTTGAAATATAACAGTTATGTATACAATAGCACTTATCAAAGTACAACACTTACAACACAGCGGAAATAACTATAGCTATATGATCTTGAAACCTCCTGCTCCAAGCTCTCCAAATATATCTGTAAAATCCCGACTACTTGTCTTCCCGTACAAATTTAGGCACCCAAGTGTTTAGGGAAAACAACAAAGTAAACTCCGGGTCAGTCATGGGACTGGTGTGAGTAAAATAGTTTAAACAGGTATATGAACAAGTAAACGATATCTCATAAGACCACGCTGCAGAACGGAACGGGCTTTTCCCTTATGAGAATCCAAAATATCTTTATATCAAAAACCTTTTGATATTATAATAATGTCTATGTACAAATAGATATCAACTAGTAGAAACGCTTTCATCTCACGTTCTACATATAGTATACAATCAAAACCGCAAGCACGTATTGGGTAATGGATTTCCAACTATGAAAAGGTATGGAACCACCTTCCGATCAGTGTACTCTAGGAACGATACACTGGAGTTCAACAAGAACATCTTGTAACTCAGCCACACATGACCGACCACTCATTTCGCTTGAGTGTATCGAATGTACATCACCAACGGTTGGGATCAGCAACCGTTCCCGTATATATATATATATATATATATATATATATATATATATATATATATATATATATATATATATATATATATGGGACAGCATTGATAGATTTAAGAAACAAATGAATATTCACTAGATAGGTGATTATACACCCTACTTCGGTGCGACCGACTTAGCCATGCTGCCTGCCCGATTTCTGTCATTTACCGGTTGATAAGGCTAGAAGCTACGCTTTATCATCACATCAGATTCACTTCGAATGCCACATTGTCAGATCCATCAGAATAACTAATTGACGTCTACAACCATACATTACGTGTCAGCTAAAAGAAGTTTCCTTCTCCGCTTCCACTCTTGGTATAGTTGAAGAAATCAATGTACGTGACCGTCTGGAAATACTATGTCAGACATCCATCTTCATTCACTTAGAAATGTCACATCGTCATACCGGCCAAATCACAAATTGACTTATCCAAAAATAACACGGGTATATAGCTAAGAGAAACGAATTCCTCCACCACCAAACGTGAATACGTTTGAACAGATCAACTTACGCGATCCATTGGATATACTCTGTCAGACCTTCGTCCATACAAGTTGTCCTGGGACTGGACAAACCGAAGGCACTATTCCGTATATCCATCTTAGTCGCTGTTATCTAAGACTTATACAACAGCCCTTGCATTTTACTCCGTCTTTAATTATCTTTGGCATATATGATTCGCGACGCTTATGCCAATACAGAGTGGTTCTATGGATAATAATCCAACCGGTCTCTCCATATTAACAACGTTAAAATGGTCAAAACTTCGATAGTCGGTGACTTAACTATCAAAGAAAAACAAGTGTGCAAACAACGATATTATTTCCAAATGGAAATTATATCGTACAACCATCATTTAACATTAATCTCTTCAGTTCATTTATTTACTTATCTCCTGTTTCCCTATATTCAATATTCTTATTTTCTTTTATCAGAAAACATTTCTGATTCTCGTTTGGAAAACATTTCCAAAACTCCTTTACGATCAAACCTTACCATTTCTTAGTTAAGAAGGAAGTCACTCAAGTTGGGGTATAATTACCTCTCAGACCTTAACTGAACAACGTTATAACTTCGAAATGGTCAAAGTTTATCTTTTAATATTTAACAACTTCTTTACGCCTTTCTCGGATTCAATTTTACTAATCCACTTCTATATTTAAAACATTGGCTATAACGATAACGTTATAATTCCTCCTTTCGAATTATCTAACTTTAATTATAACTTCTATTCCTATTAGTGAATAATTAACCTAACACTTATTTATTTATAAATAAATAAATCTCTATTTAAACACTGGAAAGTATAAGTACTTTCCCGAATTCGATATAATCGAATTTGCCGATTAACTCTCTTCGAATAACCTATATTCGATTAACTCCTTCTCGAATAAACGATATTCGATAATCTCTCTTCGAATAACTAATATTCGATAACTCTTCCTTTTCAAATATCTCATATTTGAAAATCTCACTTCGATTAAACTATAATCGATAACTCCCTTCGATTAAACTAACATCGATAACTCCTTTTGATGAAACTAACATCGATAACTCCTTTCGATGAAACTAACATCGATAACTCCTTTCGATGAAACTAACATCGATAACTTCTTTCGATGAAACTAACATCGATTTATTTAACTCGACGAACTTAACTCGACTAACTTAACTTGACTCGACTAACTCGACTTACTTGGTTCGATCAATTCGATTCGATTAACTAGGCTCGACTAACTTGACTAACTTAACTTGACTTACTTGGTTCGACCAATTCGATTCGATTAACTAGGCTCGACTAACTTGGTCGAACCACCCGATCAACTCAACTTATTTAACTTAACTTATTTCTCAACTCGATCAACTCAATTAACTCCTATCGAATAACTAATATTCGATTAAACTCCATTCGCTTGACTCTAGATCGCAGCGATCACAATGGTTACGCCTGACTCCCTCAGGAAACATCCGACCGCCGTAGGCTATTTACAGCCCTGCGAATTACGCTAGCAGTCGTACAAGATGGCAACTTACCCTGAATACTATGTTTGACTAACTCTGTCTCAAATAACTATATTTGATTAACTCTAGTTCGTTTTAACTCTAATCGATTTACTCTAACTAATTAACTCCAACTGGTTAACTCTAACTGATTAACTCTAACTGATTAACTCTAACTGGTTAACTCTAACTGATTAACTCTAACTGATTAACTCTACTTGACTAACTCGACTTGACTAACCCCTTTCGAATAACATATTCGATTAACTAACTTTCGAATACCATATTCGATTAACTAACTTCGAATACCATGTTCGATTTACTCCTTTCGAATGTCTATATTCGATTAACTAACTTCGAATACCATATTCGATTTCTCCTTTCGAATGTCTATATTCGATTAACTAACTTCGAATACCATATTCGATTTCTCCTTTCGAATGTCTATATTCGATTAACTAACTTCGAATACCATATTCGATTAACTAACTTCGAATACCATATTCGATTAACTAACTTCGAATACCATATTCGATTTACTTTATTCACTTTATAAAGATTTCCTTTTTAACAACGTTTTATCCATTTGAAAAGATTTACTTTTAAATAACGGTTCTACACTTTAAAAATGATTTCCTTTTTATAATGTTTCCTTTATAAACCAATTTCCTTTTTTTTAACTCTATTTATTTTCTAAATATTCCCCTTTCAATTCTATTTGTAAATGGTTTACAAATATTTCTTTTCTCTATTTTATTCTATTTGCAAATGGTTTGCAAATATTTCCTTTTCAAATTTATTCTTAAAAATATTCTAACTCCTTAACTTTCCGGGAAAATTCGCCATAACCTCCTTTGTATCGGGAGTATCGGGAAAATCCCCAAACCCGCCACACAGGCCTTTCCATTCAAAAGAAAATGTTTTGAATTTATTTCCTTTTTAAAATACCTCCTATTTATAAATATTCCCATTTATAAATATTCCTTATTTATAAATATTTCAATTTATAAATATCTCTGTTTTCAATATCACTTTGAAAATCTCCTTATCAACATCCTGTATGTTATGGTATTCAATCATATCAAATCACGATGTTCAATATCGTCCATACACACACAATCAACAACAGGTTATAATTCACATCATATATCAAAATATATGAAAAACAATAAAATAACTGTTGAGGAATCCAGTCGGATTCCTCCAACCTGTTTCCCTGCATCACAGATGTTAGATAACATCACTTTCAGTTCCATATGATATATTCTGTTAAACAGAATCAATATAGAAATTTAACTAACTGACTAGCAGTTCAATCAAACAATCAACACACAGTAAATCAGACAATTTCTAACAGTTCTAAAGATACAACATAAAATTATAAACTGTTTAGAGTTGATGAGATTTACTCACATTTGTCGATTATCGTTAAAAACGAAAATCGATAGTTGATTCGGATCAGATAACTTATTTCGCTATAATTTGTACCCAGCTCCAGTTCATTCCAATCCAGTTGCATTTTGTTGTTCCCGTTCCTACGATCATGTCGAATCTGATATTTGTTTGATTCAGATAATATAACACAGTGATGACCTATACGAGTTCAATGTATATTATTATATATTAAATTTAGGCTTAGTTTAATAAAATTCTGGGCTTTACCATTTATTCATCAGCCCATATACCCATTCAATTTCCACCAGCCCATACGTTCTGCTCCTTTATTAATGTAACAGCAAACCATAACCTTCTTCCCGAATTACACTTCGAACCAGACAACTTCCAACACTCCTTGCAGCTACAAATTCCAAGTATTGAACACATCACCCTTTTATGACTGCCACCTCCACTGTTTTGCGCCCAACCACCAACCCCATTCATCATTACAAACTCACCACCGTTCACAATATTTTCCCAAAACAGAACTCCTCATCAACCAGACCAATATCTCCCTTTCCTCAACATACAACTCGAACACCATTAGCAAAATTGCATCACCATTCATGAGACCAACCTCATCACGTTCTTATTGCGAACTCCTTTCGCAGTCCACCGTCCTCCCAAGTCCAGCTCTTCACAAAACAATCCTCTCCACCATCGATATACCATCCAAACCTGAAAACTTCCAGTTCAACACCCAAATGTCCAACTGCATTTCCCAAACCCATTTAAAACAGTACCACTTCCACTTCCCGTCACACAACACCTCCATGAAATTCACAGGAGATCACCGAACTATAAATCACCATTACCAATAACTATAAATCACTGAACTAAAAATCACCTCATCGAAATATCTCCCCTTATACTTAAATCCCGTCCTCCTCTTCTCACTGTCATAGGAGCAGCTCGCACTCCAGTATCCCAAAATGACCGACAATAGTACCCCTCGCACCACCGAGCACATATGCGACTTCAACTTCCAACGTTTGGCTACAGGAGCCCTTCGACAGAACCTTGAAACGAGCTTCACAAAAAGACCCACAACCGAACTTCCAGCAACTCCAGTTGCTTCTCCCAACCTTCAGATCGGAACTCGCGGCAGCCAAGACAAGTTCGAATGCTTCAAAACCCAAATCCCTTTAACCCTAGGTACCGCGGAAAATTCCTGGAACCACCGAGCTGACATCGAACTGAATAAAAGTGATATCCAGATGAAGCTACTTCTCATACGAATTCAAAGAACCCGACTTTGAATTTATTGGATTTTATTTCGAATTGTTATGATTTTTGAAGATCACGTATGGGTATTAAGGAAGAAAATGACGGCGTGAAAAAGGGTTGACTGGAGAGTGAACTTAATTAGGGTTAGAGGCTGTTGAGGGGTATTTATAGGATAAAAGATTGTAAATATAATCATTTTATATTAAATTGTTATCCTCTCTTGTCTTTTAAAAATCTTTGTGATCACATACAATATCCAAAAATCACGAAACTGGACATTCAGCTAGAGTTCGACAATACGGTCCCAATGAAACTGGTTTCATCGAATTCTGACTCCGTATGCTCACACAGCGTATTTTTAACTGTCAAAATACTGACTGTTTCTCACTCTAAAAATCCGTACGGCCACACACTGACTCTAAAAATCACGAAACTTGACATCTAGCAATAATTTGACATTGCGGATCCAACAAAACTGGTTTTGTCGAATTCCGACTCCGTATGCAAAACCGGCTATTTTTAAAGCTCTGGATGACCCATTTAAATATATAAATAAAATTAAAATAAATATAAATAAATTTATATTATCGTATATCTTCACATATGATATCGTACAGCTCCAGAATATCATATCAGAATTTACAGCTTCATATTTCAGATTCCAGATTTATCGATATTCAATTTATATTGAAAATCCTTGTTATAACGTAAATAAAGCGTTGCAAAATATAAAGGAATTCCACAGCGACTATTCTGAAATTTGATTTGGACGTAAATCAAAATTTACACGACGAAATCCCGATTTTTCTCTTCCACTAGAAAAATATACTCCACCAGCTCCACACGTTTCTTGTTTCACAGAAATCCGGCTTAAAACGAATCCTGTACATTCAGTTGAAGTTCAAATCGCCAATTATCGAACTGCAGCGCCATTTCGAGCTCGATTTTAATTATAATATAATTATACGTTCAAACTTTCGTCGATTGAATATATTCGTCAATATAATTCAACTCTAAGCTGAATTAAATCTAAGGGACGACCCCGTTCACAGAATATTGTGATTTCCAATATTTTTGATTATTTCTGAATTAAATATATTATTTAATTATTTAATTTAATTAAATATTCCCTATTATTAAATTAACGACCATTTGAATTCTCTAAACCACCATTTATATAATTAAATTAATTAATTATATGCCGCAGAAAATGCGGGTCATTACATTCTTCCCCACTTAAAATAATTTCGTCCTCGAAATTGCTAAGTTAGAGGACGACCCTATCTATTGGAACTCCTAAGATTTGTTTACCCTTTATTTCTGATTTCAGCTGAACCAATTAATATCGACTAAAATATTTATTCATTCCGACCAAGTAAAATTTTCAAAAATCCTGAAAATTTTCTAACACTTTAAATTTTCGGAAAATTTCGCCATACCCTCCTTTGTACAGCCCTATCGGTAAAACCACAACTCGCCTCTCTAGGCCATCTCCAACCCAAAAGAAAATCAAACAGCCAAACGGCTTGCCAATTCGGCTCATAAATTCCAAACTCATATGAAATATAAACTTGTACCTTTTTGTCGGGTATATCAACTCTATCACTTTTATATGCTATCGATTCAGCATATACCACTGTTATCCCCAATCAAATTTTGCATTATCTCCAACACAACCATTTACTTTATATCCAAGCCAAATATCCTTTCAAACTCGAGTTTGGTTCTCGATTTCAAACTCTTAACCCATCAGTACAAGACCATTTCAGGTTATTTTCTCATCACCCCAGTTTTTACTTAACTTAACAAGTTAAATTTTAATTCTAGAATTTAAACTCCTGGGTTTTTTCCCAAATCAACTTGAAATCATAATACCAATTCAAAACATTTGAATTCTTAAACACTTGTTTTCGCAAAACAAATTTGAAAATAAAATCTTGGGTGGTAATCCGTCACTCATAACTCGAAAATCACACTGATGATGTGTACACCATCATCAGAATTATTTTCCAGCGATCAAAGTGAGTTCAATACTATATTCCTTTTCAAAACTCAAACTTAAACACTTCCATCTTGAATCAGTTCAAAATGTCCTTATTAAAAAAATTTTAAAACCTCCCAGGATTTTAAAATTCACATATATCTAATCCAGTTTCAATTTCAACCACTTATCTGAATTTCCAGTTTTTAATTTCAATTCTGACTTTAATTTCAGATTTAATTCTCTTCGTAATACTTATACGAAATTTGATTGGTTATTTTCATAACCGTTTCACTTTTATAATCTTACTCGATTATAATAACAACCAACACATTATAATATTTCCAATATATATATTTCGGGTAAAATTATTTCATTTACCCTCTTTTCAAAACATACCGTGTCGACCCATCGTATTCGAGTGTTTATTTACTCCTACCGATACAGTGGATCAAACTGATCGACTAGAACTCATAAACAACTCAGCCAATGAATCTCCACAATATAAAACCATTTTTATATCAAATACAAATACACACTCGTATATATACACTCAAACTCAATCTAGGGTATTACTAACCCTATCTCTACCGAGTCACGCCACAGAGCCAAGTAATTCTTAACCTAAGCTCTGATACCAACTGTAACGACCCGGATTTTGAGCGACTTTGTTTATCGACATAAGCTCGATGTCGATAACCAAAACATCGAAAAATCCCAGTAATTAATGAAAGAAATTAGAGGGTGAGAATAGATAAGATAGAAACTTAGAATAGAAGAAGAAGAAGAACACAACATCAGAGTAACACGAACCTCACAGCGGAACGAATAACATATAATAGATAACATAACTTTGAAATATAACAGTTATGTATACAATAGCACTTATCAGAGTACAACACTTACAACACAGCGGAAATAACTATAGCTATATGATCTTGAAACCTCCTGCTCCAAGCTCTCCAAATATATCTGTAAAATCCCGACTACTTGTCTGCCCGTACAAATTTAGGCACCCAAGAGTTTAGGGAAAACAACAAAGTAAACTCCGGGTCAGTCATGGGACTGGTGTGAGTAAAATAGTTTAAACAGGTATATGAACAAGTAAACGATATCTCATAAGACCACGCCGCAGAACGGAACGGGCTTTTCCCTTATGAGAATCCAAAATATCTTTATATCAAAAACCTTTTGATATTATAATAATGTCTATGTACAAATAGATATCAACTAGTAGAAACGCTTTCATCTCACGTTCTACATATAGTATACAATCAAAACCGCAAGCACGTATTGGGTAATGGATTTCCAACTATGACAAGGTATGGAACTACCTTCCGATCAGTGTACTCTAGGAACGATACACTGGAGTTCAACAAGAACATCTTGTAACTCAGCCACACATGACCGACCACTCATTTCGCTTGAGTGTATCGAATGTACATCACCAACGGTTGGGATCAGCAACCGTTCCCGTATATATATATATATATATATATATATATATATATATATATATATATATATGGGACAACATTGATAGATTTAAGAAACAAATGAATATTCACTAGATAGGTGATTATACACCCTACTTCGGTGCGACCGACTTAGCCATGCTGCCTGCCCGATTTCTGTCATTTACCGGTTGATGAGGCTAGAAGCTACGCTTTATCATCACATCAGATTCACTTCGAATGCCACATTGTCAGATCCATCAGAATCACTAATTGACGTCTACAACCATACATTACGTGTCAGCTAAAAGAAGTTTCCTTTTCCGCTTCCACTCTTGGTATAGTTGAAGAAATCAATGTACGTGACCGTCTGGAAATACTATGTCAGACATCCATCTTCATTCACTTAGAAATGTCACATCGTCAAACCCGCCAAATCACAAATTGACTTATCCAAAATTAACACGGGTATACAGCTAAAAGAAACGAATTCCTCCACCACCAAACGTGAATACGTTTGAACAGATCAACTTACGCGATCCATTGGATATACTCTGTCAGACCTTCGTCCATACAAGTTGTCCTGGGACTGGACAAACCGAAGGCACTATTCCGTATATCCATCTTAGTCGCTGTTATCTAAGACTTATACAACAGCCCTTGCATTTTACTCCGTCTTTAATTATCTTTGGCATATATGATTCGCGACGCTTATGCCAATACAGAGTGGTTCTATGGATAATAATCCAACCGGTCTCTCCATATTAACAACGTTAAAATGGTCAAAACTTCTATAGTCGGTGAGTTAACTATCAAAGAAAAACAAGTGTGCAAACAACGATATTATTTCCAAATGGAAATTATATCGAACAACCATCATTTAACATTAATCTCTTCAGTTCATTTATTTACTTATCTCCTGTTTCCCTGTATTCAATATTCTTATTTTCTTTTATCAGAAAACATTTCTGATTCTCGTTTGGAAAACATTTCCAAAACTCCTTTACGATCAAACCTCACCATTTCTTAGTTAAGAAGGAAGTCACTCAAGTTGGGGTATAATTACCTCTCAGACCTTAACTGAACAACGTTATAACTTCGAAATGGTCAAAGTTTATCTTTTAATCTTTAACAACTTCTTTACGCTTTTCTCGGATTCAATTTTACTAATCCACTTCTATATTTAAAACATTGGTTATAACGATAACGTTATAATTCCTCCTTTCGAATTATCTAACTTTAATTATAACTTCTATTCCTATTAGTTAATAATTAACCTAACACTTATTTATTTATAAATAAATAAATCTCTATTTAAACACTGGAAAGTATAAGTACTTTCCCGAATTCGATATAATCGAATTTGCCGATTAACTCTCTTCGAATAACCTATATTCGATTAACTCCTTCTTGAATAAACGATATTCGATAATCTCTCTTCGAATAACTAATATTCGATAACTCTTCCTTTTCAAATATCTCATATTTGAAAATCTCACTTCGATTAAACTATAATCGATAACTCCCTTCGATGAAACTAACATCGATAACTCCTTTCGATGAAACTAACATCGATAACTCCTTTCGATGAAACTAACATCGATAACTCCTTTCGATGAAACTAACATCGATAACTCCTTTCGATGAAACTAACATCGATAACTTCTATCGATGAAACTAACATCGATTTATTTAACTCGACGAACTTAACTCGACTAACTTAACTTGACTCGACTAACTCGACTTACTTGGTTCGATCAATTCGATTCGATTAACTAGGCTCGACTAACTTGACTAACTTTTATCGACTTACTTGGTTCGACCAATTCGATTCGATTAACTAGGCTCGACTAACTTGGTCGAACCACCCGATCAACTCAACTTATTTAACTTAACTTATTTCTCAACTCGATTAACTCCTATCGAATAACTAATATTCGATTAAACTCCATTCGCTTGACTCTAGATCGCAGCGATCACAATGGTTACGCCTGACTCCCTCAGGAAACATCTTACCGCCGTAGGCTATTTACAGCCCTGCGAATTACGCTAGCAGTCGTACAAGATGGCAACTTACCCTGAATACTATGTTTGACTAACTCTGTCTCAAATAACTATATTTGATTAACTCTAGTTCGTTTTAACTCTAATCGATTTACTCTAACTAATTAACTCCAACTGGTTAACTCTAACTGATTAACTCTAACTGATTAACTCTAACTGGTTAACTCTAACTGATTAACTCTAACTGATTAACTCTACTTGACTAACTCGACTTGACTAACCCCTTTCGAATAACATATTCGATTAACTAACTTTCGAATACCATATTCGATTAACTAACTTCGAATACCATGTTCGATTTACTCCTTTCGAATGTCTATATTCGATTAACTAACTTCGAATACCATATTCGATTTCTCCTTTCGAATGTCTATATTCGATTAACTAACTTCGAATACCATATTCGATTTCTCCTTTCGAATGTCTATATTCGATTAACTAACTTCGAATACCATATTCGATTAACTAACTTCGAATACCATATTCGATTAACTAACTTCGAATACCATATTCGATTTACTTTATTCACTTTATAAAGATTTCCTTTTTAACAACGTTTTATCCATTTGAAAAGATTTACTTTTAAATAACGGTTCTACACTTTAAAAATGATTTCCTTTTTATAATGTTTCCTTTATAAACCAATTTCCTTTTTATTAACTCTATTTATTTTCTAAATATTCCCCTTTCAATTCTATTTGTAAATGGTTTACAAATATTTCTTTTCTCTATTTTATTCTATTTGCAAATGGTTTGCAAATATTTCCTTTTCAAATTTATTCTTAAAAATATTCTAACTCCTTAACTTTCCGGGAAAATTCGCCATAACCTCCTTTGTATCGGGAGTATCGGGAAAATCCCCAAACCCGCCACACAGGCCTTTCCATTCAAAAGAAAATGTTTTGAATTTATTTCCTTTTTAAAATACCTCCTATTTATAAATATTCCCATTTATAAATATTCCTTATTTATAAATATTTCAATTTATAAATATCTCTGTTTTCAATATCACTTTGAAAATCTCCTTATCAACATCCTGTATGTTATGGTATTCAATCATATCAAATCACGATGTTCAATATCGTCCATACACACACAATCAACAACAGGTTATAATTCACATCATATATCAAAATATATGAAAAACAATAAAATAACTGTTGAGGAATCCAGTCGGATTCCTCCAACCTGTTTCCCTGCATCACAGATGTTAGATAACATCACTTTCAGTTCCATATGATATATTCTGTTAAACAGAATCAATATAGAAATTTAACTAACTGACTAGCAGTTCAATCAAACAATCAACACACAGTAAATCAGACAATTTCTAACAGTTCTAAAGATACAACATAAAATTATAAACTGTTTAGAGTTGATGAGATTTACTCACATTTGTCGATTATCGTTAAAAACGAAAATCGATAGTTGATTCGGATTAGATAACTTATTTCGCTATAATTTGTACCCAGCTCCAGTTCATTCCAATCCAGTTGCATTTTGTTGTTCCCGTTCCTACGATCATGTCGAATCTGATATTTGTTTGATTCAGATAATATAACACAGTGATGACCTATACGAGTTCAATGTATATTATTATATATTAAATTTAGGCTTAGTTTAATAAAATTCTGGGCTTTACCATTTATTCATCAGCCCATATACCCATTCAATTTCCACCAGCCCATACGTTCTGCTCCTTTATTAATGTAACAGCAAACCATAACCTTCTTCCCGAATTACACTTCGAACCAGACAACTTCCAACACTCCTTGCAGCTACAAATTCCAAGTATTGAACACATCACCCTTTTATGACTGCCACCTCCACTGTTTTGCGCCCAACCACCAACCCCATTCATCATTACAAACTCACCACCGTTCACAATATTTTCCCAAAACAGAACTCCTCATCAACCAGACCAATATCTCCCTTTCCTCAACATACAACTCGAACACCATTAGCACAATTGCATCACCATTCATGAGACCAACCTCATCACGTTCTTACTGCGAACTCCTTTCGCAGTCCACCGTCCTCCCAAGTCCAGCTCTTCACAAAACAATCCTCTCCACCATCGATATACCATCCAAACCTGAAAACTTCCAGTTCAACACCCAAATGTCCAACTGCATTTCCTAAACCCATTTAAAACAGTACCACTTCCACTTCCCGTCACACAACACCTCCATGAAATTCACAGGAGATCACCGAACTATAAATCACCATTACCAATAACTATAAATCACTGAACTAAAAATCACCTCATCGAAATATCTCCCCTTATACTTAAATCCCGTCCTCCTCTTCTCACTGTCATAGGAGCAGCTCGCACTCCAGTATCCCAAAATGACCGACAATAGTACCCCTCGCACCACCGAGCACATATGCGACTTCAACTTCCAACGTTTGGCTACAGGAGCCCTTCGACAGAACCTTGAAACGAGCTTCACAAAAAGACCCACAACCGAACTTCCAGCAACTCCGGTTGCTTCTCCCAACCTTCAGATCGGAACTCGCGGCAGCCAAGACAAGTTCGAATGCTTCAAAACCCAAATCCCTTTAACCCTAGGTACCGCGGAAAATTCCTGGAACCACCGAGCTGACATCGAACTGAATAAAAGTGATATCCAGATGAAGCTACTTCTCATACGAATTCAAAGAACCCGACTTTGAATTTATTGGATTTTATTTCGAATTGTTATGATTTTTGAAGATCACGTATGGGTATTAAGGAAGAAAATGACGGCGTGAAAAAGGGTTGACTGGAGAGTGAACTTAATTAGGGTTAGAGGCTGTTGGGGGGTATTTATAGGATAAAAGATTGTAAATATAATCATTTTATATTAAATTGTTATCCTCTCTTGTCTTTTAAAAATCTTTGTGATCACATACAATATCCAAAAATCACGAAACTGGACATGCAGCTAGAGTTCGACAATACGGTCCCAATGAAACTGGTTTCATCGAATTCCGACTCCGTATGCTCACACAGCGTATTTTTAACTGTCAAAATACTGACTGTTTCTCACTCTAAAAATCCGTACGGCCACACACTGACTCTAAAAATCACGAAACTTGACATCTAGCAATAATTTGACATTGCGGATCCAACAAAACTGGTTTCGTCGAATTCCGACTCCGTATGGAAAACCGGCTATTTTTAAAGCTTTGGATGACCCATTTAAATATATAAATAAAATTAAAATAAATATAAATAAATTTATATTATTGTATATCTTCACATATGATATCGTACAGCTCCAGAATATCATATCAGAATTTACAGCTTCATATTTCAAATTCCAGATTTATCAATATTCAATTTATATTGAAAATCCTTGTTATAACGTAAATAAAGCGTTGCAAAATATAAAGGAATTCCACAGCGACTTTTCTGAAATTTGATTTGGACGTAAATCAAAATTTACACGACGAAATCCCGATTTTTCTCTTCCACTAGAAAAATATACTCCACCAGCTCCACACGTTTCTTGTTTCACAGAAATCCGGCTTAAAACGAATCTTGTACATTCAGTTGAAGTTCAAATCGCCAATTATCGAACTGCAGCGCCATTTCGAGCTCGATTTTAATTATAATATAATTATACGTTCAAACTGTCCTCGATTGAATATATTCGTCAATATAATTCAACTCTAAGCTGAATTAAATCTAAGGGACGACCTCGTTCACAGAATATTGTGATTTCCAATATTTTTGATTATTTCTGAATTAAATATATTATTTGATTATTTAATTTAATTAAATATTCCCTATTATTAAATTAACGACCATTTGAATTCTCTAAACCACCATTTATATAATTAAATTAATTAATTATATGCCGTAGAAAATGCGGGCCATTACAGACCGGGTCTTACAGGTTTAGATTTGGATGTTGCGAATTTTATAAGACGTGCTGCAGAAGTTCATAAGTATGATATGTATTTTTGGTGTGTATTCCGCTGTGTGTTGTATATGAGGACAAATTGTTATAACTGTCCAGATTTGTTGATGCATTCTGATGATTGTAAGTATTTTGAAAATCTCAATAAAGATTTATTTCTATATTATATTTTGTTCCGCAGCGATGTGAGACTCCGTGTTGTGTTGGTTCTTCTTCTTCTATTCTAATATTTCTTTCTTACTTATCTCACCCTCTAATTTCTTTCTATTAACTGTCTGCTTTTTTGTGCATTTTGGGTTGGACGTGAGTTGTGATTGTCGACTCAAAAGGTACGGGAAAGTCGGTATGTTACAGTGGTACCAGAGCTATTGGTTTAATAATAACCTTGGCTCTGTGGCATAACTCGATAGAGATTGGGTTAGTAATATCCTAGATTGAGTTAAGTGTATATATGTGAGAGAGTATCTGTAAATTTTATATACAAATGTTTTGTATTGTGTTGGTTTATCAGCTCAAGTGTTGAGAAGCAGTGAACTAGCAATTGATACAATATTGTTTTGTAAAGAGGGTAAATGAAATAATTTTACTCGAAATAAGAAATAATTTTCTCAAATTATTATGATGTTGGTGTGTTTGGTTGACTTGGATGATATTTAAGTTGGATTTAAAATTTGAATTGGAACTTAACCTAGTTAAGTGAAATTAAATTAGTAAATTATTTTGAAATTAAATAAAATAGACTTGGAATTTGGAAATTTAATGAATAATAATTAAACAGAAATCAATTGGATAAAAATCGAATGATGTTTAAATATGTTAAACCAAATAAATATTAATACTGAATGTAAATTCAATTGATATGGTTTATTTGGTTGTGCATTGTTTGTTGATTGATTATGGATTGTGTGTTAAGTTGGTTGAAATATATTCATCAATGGTTTAAAATAAATTAAATGAATTGGAAACCAAGAGAAATAAATTCCAGAATTATAAACTGGGATGAAACTGCACATAAACTGAAATTAATTATTTAAACAGGTATTTGCAAGTGAATTGATATTTCATGTTGATTTTGGAGATTGGTGTAGTTATACTTGATGAATAGTGAAATATTATTTAATAATTTCATATATTTGTTATTTATATATTAAATAGAGTTAAGTACAGGTTCTAGATAGTTGTGGGGGTTGATTTTGGTTGAATATATCGCACGAAAATTAAGCAAGTATGCTCAATAGCGCTCGTAAAAGGTACGCCTATGCCAAAATATACATTTTGGTTTTTGTTTTCCGACCATATGGGTTCGATGTATGTATATTAGGGTGCATTTGGCACAAGTCCCTATTATGATTGGAAATTAGGCTCACATCCGGTCTAAAACTTATTGTAAATTAGGTCTCTATTTTTCGAAAAGTCATTAAAAAAATAAAAAAATCATGTAAATTCATTATTAAATAAAACACGTACACGCCAAAAAATTCAGGTGTTAAAACAATCAAAAAACAACAACGAAACAGCGAAACATCAGTAATATGCATCAAAGGATGCACCTATTTGTGCATAGTGCATACATGCATGAATATATTTCAGTTTTCAATCAACCTGCAGTGTTTATGCGTACATGTATGCAGTTAAATTGAAATATATGCATTCTTTTATGCATATATTCAATTCTGATCTGTTTTTTCAAGCATTCACAATTTCCATACATTGTTGCATATATGTATGTACTTATAGAAAATAAATGCATTCATTCGTGCACATATTCATAAGCTTTCTTCCTTTATAAAATAGTTGCATACATGTATGTAGTTACTAAGAATAAATGCATTCATGTATGCAACTATTTGTAACACTAGCAACTCAGTTCAACTTTATATGAAAACATGCACTGTTTCAAATCTCGTAAATATCACCCGAGATCTCCTCCGAGATCTCGTTTTGGGCTCCTTCTGAAACGAAACAGCAAATATCACTCTAAATATCCTATCGAATATATCGCTCGAGATATTGCAATATCGAACGATATATCAACTGAGACGAAATACTGGAATATCGTCTGAGATCTTAGTTTTTTTGGTTAAAATATAAATTTTTGAATGAACTATAATTAAAAAACTCAAATCTAGCCATATCAATCTTTTGTCATTTTACATTTTGCATGTTAAATGACTATATTGTATGTTCGTATACGTTTGACAATGCTTATGATTTTCATATTTGTCTTTTTACATACATGTTACTTATGAAATTATGTATTTTATGGTCTATTTATGTTGGATTTTTTCAATGTTTTGGATCCTTTTAATGTTTCCTTTCTAACAATATTCTTGTTTAAAGCATATTACGATTTAGAGTATGAATGATCTTTCGTGAAATAAAGAATAATAAAGTTATTTTGCATTGTAAGTTTAAGTTACTATGTTTTTGATAGCATTCATAAAAATCATGTCATTTTTAACATATCATGTACCCCGAGATTGTTATGATATGAACTTTTAGACCCGAGATGAAAATCCGAGATGAACTCCCAAGTTAGACTCATCACGTTTGAGATCTCCCCCGATACGAGACTGTGTCTATAAAATCTCCGAGATGAAACGCGACCGGTATCCGAGATTTAAAACCTTGCATACATGTATGCAACTATTTCAGATATATGCATATATGTATGCATATATTGGTCCAGATTTTCAGTAGAAAATGTTGGATGGATATAAGAATACATGTATGCTACTACTAGTAATAGTTGCATATATGTATGCAACTTTTTTTTGTTTTTTTCAGGTTGCTTCCGAGAATATTTCCGATATTTCAAAAAAAAATTTTATAAAGTAGCACATATTTTTCTTTGAAAAACACGTAACACCAAAAGAAAGGAACCGCTTTACATGAAACATTACAGGGAGATGCCATTTGTATTTTGGAAGTTTTTAGGGATGTGAGACTAATATTCACTATATATTATTTGTTCCTGCGATATCGTAGATGTCACTCCGTACATGGGAGACTCTACCAAATTTTTCCTAGAATTTAAAGTGATAGAATATTTTTGATATTTTTAAATTTTTTTATTTAAAATAATGAATTTGTTTTCGATTTAAAATAAATTGGATTTTAAAGTGAATGGGTTTGTAACATTTTTCTTACCTTAGTAATTTCGAGGATGAAATTCTATTAAGGGAGGAAGAATGTAATGTCCAGTATTTTTAGTAGTCATGTATTTAATTTAATTTATTATTTTAAATATTATATTTGGAATATTAATGGATTTTAATATTTAGTTCATTTATTAAAACGAAGTTGGAACGTTAAATTTATATATAATTTAAAACGAGCTCGAAATTGCATGGTAGTTCGTAATATGCAGTTTTGAAATTTAACTGAATATACATGATCCAATATAAGTCGGATTGGTGTTGAGTGGTTTTAGGCTCTAACGCAGAAGTTGTTGATGGTAAATCAATTTCTTTTAATTTCAACAATAGTGCATTTTTTCTTCTTAAGTAGAAGAATCAATCAACTTCTTGAAATACAAGAATTCTGGAGTATGAAGCAACTCCGTTGACTCCTCAAATTTTGGAATATAGTTTAATTCCGTCCAATGCTCGTCTATCATGTCCAATGTTAATAGACGACCATCGTTGTAGAATTATAATATTTCATGAGCACATGGAGGACAATATATCACTCGATTAAGATGATCACAAGCTGAAGGTTCTATACTCACAACTTTTATATTTGCCAACTCTTTCACAATTAAGTCCAATGCATAAAACGATACTCTACCATGGAGATTCCTAAACAAGGAATTTTATACGAGGTTTTTTTTGCTCCTAAAATTCTTTCAAACGACGCTTTAATTTGTGTGTGTTGTATGCACAACATGTTATTCATTTTTGAACAAACAACATTAAATGATGACTTTGACATACCAAGATGCTTTTTTAGTTGAGCATGTCAAGATTCCACTCTTGTAGTTGTTCTATTGCATCTATATTTAATCTTATATGTCCAAGCTATACATACATATTATTTATATGGAATCCATTCTTTTTCAAGATAGTTCAAACTTTTTGGGAATTCTTTCCAATCTTGTTTGAGATCACGCCAACCAATCCAAAATTCTTCTTCCGTTTGTGCATGAACAACTTTTTTCCAACTTTGCAAGGACATGTCGAATGTGTCATTTGTTTCAAATTCGGGTTTGCAATTCGTTATAACATTATTCCCCATATTCCATATTCACATCATTAAGTTTGATTTAGGAAATACCTTTTTCACTCAATTAATTAAAGCTCATTCCCTATCCGTGATTATCACTTCCGGTAGTTTATTGGACATGTATAAATGTTTAAGCTTCGATAGAGCTCATTCATAATTTTCTTCTCTTTCATGTCCTAAAAAAACATGAGCGATACTAAACTTTAGACCCGTACATGTCATCCCAACCATCTCCAATAAAGACATGTTATAACGGTTTGTTTTGTAAGTGCAATCAAGTAATAAAACTGGTGGAAAACATTAACGTAGACTTGCACTTTCGGGATGAGCCCACATCAAATCTATCAAATAAACGCTAGACGGATCCACTTTATCAAAATATACATAATGATTTTCCATAAGAACCTTCATTAGTTGTTGCATCGCGGATCTACATTCCATGGCTGAAATTTGCATCTTATATTTTGTATTATATATGGTCTTCAATGTAGAAGTATTCTCAGGAAATGTATTTTAATAGTAGTGAGTACCTCTCATGGTTGCATCCCCTCAAGTGTCATATCAGGTAAAAAAAAATTCTTTTCATCTAGTAGTCTCGCAACAAATGGATGCCCAAGCAAAGTATGCGGAAGCTCATGATGGTGTATCCCGTTATGTACAACAACTTTCAATTTGTCTTCTGCAATATAAATTTCTTTGATTAAAAACGGACAATTGCACTGTCTAGTAGCACTATCTCGAGGATGCTTCAAATTTCTAATTTTCTCTTCCTATTTGGAAAGGTGAGTTCGATATGTGTCACCTCTTTTACAACCTAACTGCAATCTAGGTTTTCTCGCGGGTGCCAATTTATCCAATTTCGTAATTTTTATAACAACATCCATTCTTTTAGCTTGCAATTTACACCAATGAACTCACATGCATTTTTCATATCCCGCAACACATTTTTAAAGTGATAATAATTTCAAAATTGTTTATAATTAAAAAACAAAATGAAAAAAACAAACCTTATTTTTAGATTCATTGCCATGATTATTATTCCCAATGTGTTCACTCATTTTTTCCTTCACTGAATTCTACACTACTAGAAGAATGAGTGGATGCCGATAAAATATTAATGAGAAATGATCGAATTAAGCCGAAAAATTATAATCAAGATGAGATTTCAAACATTGAGTCACGGTAAGGAACAGACTGAAGAGTTAGGGTTTTAGATTAGGGTTAGAAGACGTGATTAATTCCATAATGAATGGATGAGCGAAAGATTAGATTGTGATAAACCTGGTATTTGGAAGCATAAATAATTTAAGTATGGTGCTAAGGGCACCCCAATATACACTTCCTAATACCACGGCTAAAAAATACCACAACACTTGGTATTACACTCTTCTTAATACCGCGCAGTTAAAAAATAGGGGCTACCACACTGTTAATGCTATTTCTGTTTCAATCGATTATCGTTCCTCCTCATTTCTAAAGCCGATTGAAAATTGGATCAACTATTTACAGGTAAGGATACCAATCATGCCCGTGATACCTTGAGCGTTATTACTGATTTGAATGAGGCAGGTTTTCTTGGACAATTAGATAGGTCAAATAAGGGTTATACATTCTGTTCGTCCATAACATACCATACAAAAACATCATGCTCGGTCTTTCCTTACCGATTGAAGAAGCAATAATAATTGAATTGATTATTGTGTTCTGGTCGGAGACCAACCACTGAAGAAATCCCGCTGGTCGGTCTATTACAACCGAACAGAAAGATATATCACGGTTTTAAACCATCGTACCAAAAATAGTGAGCTCTGGTCATTTGTTTGGCAAATAAGGTTATACATACGATTCAATTATGTAAGAGAGATTAAGGTTTTCTGATTAGGGCTGGGTACATGATTAGTTCGGCAAATAACGGTTGAGTGAGAAATTAGACTGGAGAGGTAATGTGGTATTAAGAAGCACACAAAATTTAATGAGTTTTTTTAATTGCTGTAACAACTCGCCATTTTAACCGCCCCAAGTCGGTGATTAAACCAACTAGAAGCATTCAAAACGACAGATTGTTATTGGCTTAGAGGGTTTAAAATGAAATTTAACATAGAATCACATCGCACAATATTTGTAGTAGAGTAGAATTTCATATAAATATCAGAGTCTTTTTTTACAATATTTTTGTACAGCTGAAGAAATATAAATTTATACATAAATTTTTTTAAACAAATTTATTGTCTTATTGGCTTTGCGTGCACATGCGTCTTCTTGCGCCTCTCCTCTTTAAGAGCTAAAACCTTTGCATCGATACACTTGGGGTATTTTGATCTAACTTCCCATTCGAGTATGTAAACTCCAACAAAATCCATTAAGGTTTCTAGTCAGGTCAGTAGTATGCATGTCAAACATAAATGCAAATCTATGACTTAAGGGGTATTTAGATCCAACTGACCAATGGTATCAATTGCATAAAGGAATATTTTACGAAACCAACAACACATGAATGTCCTTGACATTATAAGCTTTTTCTTAATCCAAAACTATAACCAGAAGAAAAAAAAATATTTCTAAAGAAGAAATATATTTGTATTAGGTTCAAAAAGGTAGCATTTCTGCATTACATTTTGTTATGAGACATTAATTTATAAAATAAAATTCCTGTTGAAACTCACCAAAAAAAACTAATGTATTATAGAAATAGGCCTCAACCAAAAATTATTTCTAAAATAAACCTCATTCCAAGTCAGTACATCTACGTTTCTGCACTAATAAAGTGCACATACACAGTAATGAAATTTACATACGAGCATTACACAACTTGGTATCAGAACTATGGTTTTTCTAAAACTTGGCTTATTGGATTTTAAAAAAACTCATTAAAGATAGGGTGGAAATACTCTAGAATGAGCTGAATTGATACTAGAATCACCCTGAAGAGAGCGCCTTTTTATGAAAATAAAATAAAAATAATGATAAAATTAATAGATTAATAAAATATAATGAATATTTGGAAGGAAATACTTTCAAAAAATAAGGTTCCTTTTGGGATTTCTACCTAAAGGCCCTTTGTGGTGAGAATTTCTACGGTTTATCGTCAAGACAATTTAAGTGATCCATGAACTAAATTTTCGTCAAGTAAACTTAAAAGGAGATTTTTGGCCAAAAGATAAGACGGGTAGGTATGGGGTTTGAAAGGTACTTAGAAACTTGATGAAGTGGAGCCCGAATGATGCTCGATTTGAGAACGGTTGCAGAAAACAGGAGCTAAATCAGCTTGAAAATCAGATTGGTATTGGTACTAACCACTTTAACCTAGTGTTAGGTTGTTTATTGGAAATAAATTATGAGCATCAATGATAATAAATAATAAAACAACCCCATATAAACTAGTTATTTTATAAATATTTTGACATATATATATTGAATTAAGCACAATTTCCCTTAAGATTTGTGCGAAATTCCATATGATAAGGATTTTGAGTAAATGGTTTAGTACTACCAAGCTGTATGTAACGTTTGGTAATATTTTTCTGATTACTCTTTTGATTTCTCATATGGAATATTCGATTGTTTTTGTATTCTCAGTTGTGGAACATATTGGTAACATAATGTGATATATGGGCTTGTGTTATATTTGAATAATTAATATTTGTAAGTATACAATTTCTAAATTGAGGACATTTTTAGTTGACACGTTTTTATGCCATTCACATAATTCTTGTCACTTCTACAAAAATGGGCATATTCGACACTAATTTGTGTGCATTGCATGAAAAGTGTGGCGACAACTATGATTTCTTTGATCTTCTGCAACAATATACATATGTTGTTGCATTATACGTGAATGCACTGTTGTGGTGGGAATTCTAGTGTTTTGATGTGCAACACCAGTTAATAGGGTAGCATTACATATATACAATCCAGCTCAGCGATCCGCGTTATCAACATATAAAAACCCCAACCGTAGATGCACGATTAATCCAACGGTTCAAACCATCTATGGTTCTGATGATTCTAAACGTTATCCATCATCCAATCATTGACAACCACGTCATCGCATTCTTTTGACGAAATTTTGGCGCAATCTTCTCCCTTCACGAAATAATGTAAAAACAATCTGGTAGCAAATCGTTCTTGTGACGACCGCCTATAACCCCCGCACTATACAAGAGGAATAATGCGCTGAAAGATGTTCCAGGCAGTCATGGATGATCATCATAGTAGGTAAACACAAGCGGAACCTGTCGTAAACTCACAGCGCAATTATAAAATATAATAGAACATATACAACATGTAGTAATAGTGAAGCAGAAACAAAAGACTTTCATACAACCAGAAAGTAATATCCACAACTTGGAAAGAGTGTTTGTACAAAGTTGCCTCACTACATCACTCAGAAAAGTAAATAGCGGAAATCAAATTGTTATATAGTAGTAAAACTGGTACGTGAGCCTCCTGCATGCCATCGATCAGCATAGTCGTCCTCACTAAAGCATTACCGGTCACTTGTTACTTAGTCTGCCCATCCACAACCGGATGAACAGCCCAAGGTAATAAGAGGAAACATAAAACCTTGAGTCAGACAACAGTCTTATTGAGAGATAAAACAGCTAACAAACTTCAACAATAAAGTGTATGAGAGGGGACAGATAAACATACTAATCTACCCACGACACCAGAGAAGAAATCAACCTTATCCTCCCCACATCGGACAGTGATAGCCTTTAAAATAAACAATTCAACCATTCATCCATGGAAACTAGAACACCCATTCAATCATGGAAAACACACATAACATCTAGATTATATAAATCTCACACATACAACCCTAATTGAGTTTAATATTCCCCAAGTACTCTTCCTAGAGGCCTAAACCAATATCAGTTAAGCACTCAAAGAACATATCCCTCGACTTTGGATAATCTGCGTGAGATATTACAAACTGAACAACCAATCATCCATGACTGACTCTAGCTATCACCGCCAATCCTGCTTTGAAACCATCGTTAATCTTATGATGGCCAACCTTGCCATATGTCAAGGGCTAATGGTAAACCCAGTTCTGGCATAAACTCCATATGTCCAACCTTGACAATGTCCAACCTTGACAACTAGGCCTTTCCCCAAGACTTAGGGTACTAGAACTCACGACAACGATAATCCCTCAGCCTTCTCATCTCTAGTCATCCATCTTGATGACTTTTCATAGCTCGAGCAACCTTCTCGAGTAACCATTATCCACCAACTCACGACCTTTGAGTTGAAACTACATTCGTTGCATCTCCCCGACCAACGAACACCCCAACACTTCGAACATCCCCTTCTGGACTCTCATCGAAACCTCCATCATCGTTGAACAAACCAACATCTTTATAAGGTTCAAGGCAATCCATAGCATTAATTCAGCACTTCCTAACTTCCCAATTGAATTTACATTGAAGTCACATCATCAACGGAAATGTCCGATCAGAAAAATTTGCCCAGAAATGCCAAAAATGGCTGGCCAGAAATGGCTGTCCAAAATAGGCCGAGTCAATTCTGGCCGAGTCAATTCTCTGGCTGAGTCAATTCTGGACGAGTCAATACTGGCTAATTCAATTTTGGCTGAGTCAATTCTGGCCGAGTCAATTCTCTGGCCGAGTCAATTCTGGCCGAGTCAACTCTCTAGCCGAGTCAATTCTGGCTTAGTCAATTCTAGCCGAGTCAATTCTGGCATATTGCAATTCAACTCCGATTTTGACCAAAACTTTGCCAAACGACGAATCCGACGAAACCAACTCAACCAAAATCATCAAACATAATCACAAACATATCTAAACATTACTAACCACATGAATATGACGATTACCACATAAATCATGTAAATCTCACCAAAAACCATTAAAAATGAACATATGATCAAAATAAGAGATCTAACTAACATAAACATGTAAATTGGCATGAAATTAATGAATAAAACATGTTAAATTAGATCATAGGGTGATGCATACAAAAATGAACATGTAATGGTGTAATTCTATGGTAAAACATTTCAATTTGATGAGAAACATGCACAAACACTCATATACGTCATTGCATTCATGTGAGAGATGTAAATCGCTCGCCAATTATCCAAAACAAAGCAAAATGATGAAATAGAATTCCAAACAGCGAAGAGATAGCTCCTAGCCCTTCAATTTGATGAATCCTTACTTGAAATGATATAGATCTTGTCTTAGATGGTGTAGATCTTCGATTTCCCCTTGGATTTGGACTTTTAATGGTGGAAAGGTGTTAGAAGAAGGAGGAGAACAAGGTCTCCTAACGAGAGAATGGGAGAAGTAACCTATTCTCCATACCCCTCACCCCTTATTTATAGTTTCCACCATCCCACTAATGGGCCTCCCCAATTCAGCCTATTAGGCTCTCCAATCCTGAACAACCGACTAAAAAACCTTAAAACAACGATTTCTCTGAAACCATTGAGCCAAAACTTTAATGTATCCACTCTACGGAAAGGCAATCATCAATTCCTTGCCAATGGCACAGGTCTCACCCTCTGATTCGACCTGAGTCAAAAGTTATGCCCTGTACAAGGCTGACAGGGGCAAAATGGTCATAAACAAAATCGGTAAAAATTATGGATATGTCTTACATCCCCATAAGCAACATATTAAAAGATGAGAATGATACAACCCTCATAGAATGAAATAAAAATATTTTACGATCTTTCGATACATAAAATGCGGGCTATGACATTCTCCCCCCCCCCCCCCTTTAAGTATTTCGTCCCCGAAATTCCAAACACACAAGTAATCACAACGATTCCACATGCCTATCATCCATGAGAAGCCAATTCTATCATCCAAACTAGCAACCATCAAGCCATGCATCCATAGCCTTATCTTAGCACGCGGAATTCTATCAAACAACAGCAAGATACAATGATATAACGAAGATACGACATCAAATGGTCCTACCGATGAAGAGTTCTGGATGAGTCGCTCTCATGCTCTTTTCCGTCTCCCATGTATAATCATCTTCATCCTCACTCCATTGTACCTTGACTAGCGTAACCGTCTTCCTCCTGAGCTGTTTCATGTCATTCCCCACAATACGAAGTGGCTTACGAGGTCTTGAAACTACGGTCTCTACTTCAAGGTCTTCGTACTGCTCTGGAGATACCACCACATTCGAATCATGCACGAATTTCTGTAGAAACGACACATGGAACACATTATGCACACTCGACATCTTGTCGAGTAACTCCAATCTAATATGCGAGCTTTCCAATTTGCTCGACTATCGAAAATGGTCCAACAAACCTTGGAGCTAACTTTCCTTCTTACCAAATCTAACCATTTTCTTCAACGGCCAAGCTTTCACGAAAACCATATCATCCATGTCGAATTCCAAGTCCTTACGACGCTTGTCGGCGTAACTCTTCTGATGGTCCTGGGCTGCCTTCATTCGTTGCCAAACTGTCTCGATACAATCTGAGGTTTATCTAATCATCTCAGGCCCAAGTACCAACTTATCTCCAGTTTCTAGCCAACATGCTGGAGAATTGCATGACTTTCCATACAACGCTTCATATGGTGTCATCCTAATACTAGTTTGGTAGATATTATTATACGCAAACTCAACTAGATGTAGATAGTCTTCCCATGATCCTCTGAAATCTAACACACAAGCCCTCAGGAGATCTTCCAAAATTTGATTGATTCTTTCGGTCTGACCATCAGTTTGGGGATGATATCTCGTATTTTAGCACAACTAGGTTCCCAAAGCTTCTTGCAAACTTTTCCAAAATCCACTTGTGAACAATGGATCTCGGTCACTCACTATACTCTTTGGGACACCATGGAATCGAACTATCCATTTCACATAAAGTTCAGCCAATTTCGATGCCGTCCTGGTCGACTTGACAGGAATAAATCTCGCACTTTTGGTCAAATGATCCACGATGACCCAAATCCCTTTGTTTCTTGCCCTTGTTCTAGGTAGTCCATCGATAAAATCCATTGACACTTGCTCCCACTTCCACGTAGGAACTTCCAATGGCTGAAGCAAACCGCTCGGCTTCTTCTATTCAGCTTTCACCAACTGACAGTTCATACACTTGGAAATGAACTTTCCAATATCTCTCTTCATCCCTTCCCAGTAGTAGACTCTCTTCATGTCCTGATACATCTTATTGCTACCGGGATGAATTGTTAACTTCGAGCGATGACATTCTCTCAGAACCTCATCCCTCAATCCGTCGATATCAGGAACAACTAATCGCCCTTACTTTCGAGGCCAACCTTCTCGATCGACCTCGAACTCTTTATCTTTTGGTTCCAGTTTCTGAATGAACTCGACAAGCTTCACATCATTCTTTTGGCTCTCGCCAATCCTTTTGATAAGAGTAAGTCTTATCGACAAGCTTGCCAACATTTCAGGTTCCAACTCACACCTTGGCCTGAAATCAAACCTTGCCAAATACTCGAGGCTCTTCCATCCCGAAAACATCACTCCCAAACTTGCGTGTCTTCGACTCAACGCATCTGCAACTGCATTACCGTTTCCCGGAGTATAGGCTATGCCAAAATCATCTGACGCCAGATACTTTAACCATCTTTGCTGCCGAAGATTCAAATCCTTTTCGGAGAAAAGATACTTTAACGACTTGTAAATAACTCGAATCGAACTCCCAACAGGTAATGTCTCCACATCTTCAAAGCAAATACAATCGCCGCCATCTCCAAACCATGAGTTGAGTAATTCTTCTCATGCGGCTTTAGCTGCTCTTCATTCCCACTTGGAATGGTCAACACAGGAGCACTCGTCAATCTCTCCTTCAGAATTTCAAACGCTTGTTCACACTTTGCATCCCATGTGAACACTTGGTTCTTCTTCATTAATCCTGTCAACGGTGCAGCTACCTGGGAGAAATCCTTGATAAACCGTCGGTAATAATCGGCTAAACCAAGGAAACTTCGCACATCGATCGCATTCTTAGGTCTATCCCGGTCCTAGATTGCCGCTACTTTAGTGGGGTCAACCGCTATCCCATTTCCAGAAACTACATGGCCTAAGAATCTCACTTCACTCTTCCATAAGTGACACTTGGAAAACTTAGCTCTCAGTTGATGCTTTCGCAAGATCTCTAACACAACTCTTAAGTGCGTCTTGTGCTCTTCCTCTTTCCTAGAGTAAACCAGAATATCATCCACGAACACAAGCATGAACTTATTCAACTGATATCTGAACACTCTATTCATAAGATCCACAAAATACGTTGGTGCATTAGTCAATCCAAATGGCATCACCAACCATTCGAAGAAACCATATGGTGTCCTGAAAGCAGTCTTTGGCACACTATCCTTAGCCACCCTCAACTGGTGAAATCCCCTTGCCAAATCCATCTGAGAAAACAATTTGGCTTCGTGAAGCTGATCGAACAAGTCATCAATCCTTGGCAACGGATACTTGTTCTTCTTAGTCACCTTGTTCAGCTCACGATAGTCCACACACAATCTTAATGAGCCATCTGCCTTAGTTGCAAATACGACCCCACTCGGAAACACTCCTCCGAATGAATCCTTTTCCCAAAAGATCACGAACTTTCATCTCTAACTCTCGCTGTTTCCTAGGTGCCATCCACCTAAGAGGCATAACGATTGGTCTAGCACCTTCGACCAAATCGATCTTAAACTCAATCTCACAATGCGACGACAACCCTTTGACCTCGTCAAAGACATCTACATACTCATTAGCGATTAGCACTGATGACAGGTCTTCTTGTGGAATCCCAAGCGAATATAGATAACTCATGAAGACCCCGTCTTCGCGCTTACATCTAATCAACACCTTTAGCTCTTCCACATCCCCGACCCTCACCTCTAGCTTCTCGCAATTCACCCTGGCCGCATACCTCTTGAGCCAATCCATGCCCAAGATGATCCCAAATCCAGCGAAGTTAAGAACAAAGCAATCACACACAAAAGAGCAACCATGACTTGACAACACTAGACCACGACATATCATGCAAAGATTTGATGAACCCCCAATTGGATTAGTCACTACGAAGGGTCTATCACAAATCTCAGGTTCCAAACCTAAGAGACACACAAGCTCATTACAAATGAAAGAATGTGATGCTCCAGTATCGAAAAGCACACGAACTGAAAAACCATTAACAGAAAGAGTACCATGCACCACGACACCCTTTCCCTTCTCCTCTGTAGTAGGAACTCTCGAAGAAGATGGCATAGCTTCCAAAGCATATGCCTTCACAATCTGCTTGCCCTTAGCTGATTCTGGACAATCCTTCTTCTCATGCCCAGACCTCCCACATTTGAAGCACTTCTCAGCTTTGGGATTTTTACACCCACTAGCAAAATGGCCTTTCTATTGGAAGTTAAAGCAAACCACCTCACTCTTGGGCTTCTTTTGACCATATTTTCCTTTTTGTTGTTGTTGCTTCCTCTTCTTATTATTACCACACTGTTGTGGTTTCTGAGCCTCTTTGGTCGCACCGACAACATTTGCTTCCTTAGGAAACAAGCTCTCATGATGAATAGCTTTTTCCACAATCTTCTCAAATGAGTCATCAAGATGGTCCACTAACGGCTTTCCGATATAGGCATCCAAACCCAAAACTAATTTCTCGTTCTTCTGATAGGATGTATCAATGTATGAACGAGCATATCTAGACAAAGCTTCGATATCAGAAATATAGTCAAGCACAGAACGACCATTCTGTTTCAGCTCTACGAACTTCTTGAATAGACCAGATTTCTGAGCTGTGGAGATAATCTTTGCTTCAAATTTAGCTTGGAATAGCTCCCATGAAATTTCTTCCTCTGGAGTCTCAAGTGTAACAGAATTCCACCATTCCATGTCCCTGCCCTGCAGTTGCCTTGATGCAAGCTTTCTCTTTATTGCATCCTCAATACCCAAGTCTCCAAAGATTTGAACACATGAATCCATCCACCTCTGAACCTCTTCAGCTGGTTCAGTTCCCTTGAATGGTTTCCCCCTAGAGATGTAAAGTCCTTGCACAGCTTTGCAAAATCTACCACCCTAGGAACTCGCACACCAACATCTACCATTGCTGCCACTGGAGCGGGTGCACTTCGCATAATTGCTTATGCCATGGCTTCAAACATGGTCGGGTAATTAGGTTCAACACCATTTCCCCCTCCAGTATTGGCTCCCATAGCAGTGTGTCTTGTTTCTCGTCTACTCATTCTAAATCTGCAATTTAGAATAATTAGTCACTTTCAAGAAAAACTACTAAAGGAAAACAACCGATACTACTATATATGCTAATATATATAGTAACCATCCAGCTGAAATCTACGTCTCTCATACGTTATTACATCCTTGAACTTTGGCCAAAAATCGTTGACCAGAGCACCGATACCAAATGTGATGATCGCCCATAACCCCCGCACTATACAAGAGGAATAATGCGCTGAAGGATGTCCTAGGCAGTCATGGACGATCATCAGTGTAGGTAAACACAAGAGGAACCTGTCGTAAACTCACAGCGCAAGGATAAAATATAATAGAACATATACAACAGGTAGTAATAGTGAAGCAGAAACACAAGACTTCCATACAACCAGAAAGTAATATCCACAACTTGGAAGTAGTGTTTGTACAAAGTTGCCTCACTACATCACTCAGAAAAGAAAACAGCGGAAATCCAATTATTATGTAGTAGTAAAACTGGTACGTGCGCCTCCTACACGCCATCGATCAGCATAGTCATCCTCACTAAAGCATTACCAGTCACCTGTTACTTAGTCTGCCCATCCACAACCGGATGATCAGCCCAAGGTAATAAGAGGAAATATAAAACCTTGAGTCAGACAATAGTCTTAGTGAGCGATAAAACATCTAAGAAACTTCAACAATAAAGTGTATGAGAGGGGATAGATAAACATACTAATCTACCCACGACACAAGAGAAGAACTCAACCTTATCCTCCCCACATCGGACAGTGATAGCCTTTATAATAAACAGTTCAACCATTCATCCATGGAAACCAGAACACCCATTCAATCATGGAAAACACACATAACATCCAGAATATATAAATCTCACACAGAAAACCCTAATCGAGTTTAATATTCCCTAAGTACTCTTCCCAGAGGCCTAAACAATATCAGTTAAGCACTCAAAGAACATCTCCCTCGACTTTGGATAGTCTATGTGAGATAGTACAAATAGAACAACCAATCATCCATGACTGACTCTGGCTATCACCGCCAATCTGCTTTGAAACCATCGTTAATCGTATGACGGCCAATCTTGCCATATGTCAAGGGCTAATGGTAACCCCAGTTCTAGCATAAACTCCATATGTCCAACCTTGACAATGTTCAACCTTGATAACTAGGCCTTTCCCTAAGACCTAGGGTACTAGAACTTACGACAACGATAATCCCTCAGCCTTCTCATCTCTACTCATCCATCTTGACGACTTTTCATAGCTCGAGCAACCTTCTCGAGTAACCATTATCCACCAACTCACGATCTTTGAGTTGAAATTACATTCATTGCATCTCCCCGACCAACGAACATCCCAACACTTCGAACATCCCATTTTGGACTCTCGTCGAAGCCACCATCATCGTTGAACCAACCAACATCTTTATAAGGTTCAAAGCAATCCATAGCATTATTTCAGCACTTCCTAACTTCCCAATTGAATTTACTTTGAAGTCACATCATCACCGGAAATGTCCGATCAGAAAAACTTTCCCAGAAATGCCAAAAATGGCTGACCAGAAATGGCTGTCCAAAATAGGCCGAGTCAATTCTGGCCGAGTCAATTCTCTGGCCGAGTCACTTCTGACCGAGTCAATTCTGGCTGAGTCAATTCTCTGGCCAAGTCAATCTGGCCGAGTCAATCTGGCCGAGTCAATTCTCTGGCCGAGTTAATTCTGACCGAGCCAATTCTGGCCGAGTCAATTCTGGCCGAGTCAATTCTGGCCGAGTCAATTCTGGCATATTGCAATTCAACTCCGATTTCGACCAAAACTTCGCCAAACAACGAATCCGTTGAAACCAACTCAACCAAAATCATCAAACACAGTCATAAACATATCACAACATTACCAACCACATGAATATGACGATTACCACATAAATGATGTAAATCTCACCAAAAACCATTAAAATGAACATATGATCAAAATAAGAGATCTAATTAACATAAACATGTAAATTGGCATGAAATTAACGAATAAAAGTTGTTAGATTAGATGATAGGGTGATGCATATAAAAATGAACATGTAATGGTGTAATTCTATGGTAAACATTCCAATTTGATGAGAAACATGCACAAACACTCATATACTTCATTGCATTCATATGAGAGATGTAAATTACTCACCAATTATCCAAAACAAAGCAAAATGGTGAAATAGAATTCCGGACAGCGAAGAGATAGCTCCTAGCCCTTCGATTTGATGAATCCTTACTTGAAATGATGTAGATCTTGCCTTAGATGGTGTAGATATTCGATTTCCCCTTGGATTTGGACTTTTAATGGTGGAAAGATGTTAGAAGGAGGAGATCAAGGCCTCCTAACGAGAGAATGGGAGAAATAACCTATTCTCCATACCCCTCACCCCCTATTTATAGTTTCCACCATCCCACTAATGGGCCTCCCCAATTCAGCCCATTAGACTCTCCAAACCTGAACAACCAACTGAAAAACCTTAAAACAACGATTTCTCTCAAACCGTTGAGTCAAATCTTTAATGTAACCACTCTACGGAAAGACAATCATCAATTCCTTGCCAATGGCACAGGTCTCACCCTCTGATTCGACCTGAGTCAAAAGTTATGCCCTGTACAATGCTGATAATGGCAAAATGGTCACAAACAAAATCGGTAAAAATTATGGATATGTCTTACATCCCCATAAGCAACATATTAAAAGATGAGAATGATTCAACCCTCAAAGAATGAAATAAAAATATTTTACGATCTTTCGATACATAAAATGCGGGCTGTTACAGTTCTTCTTCTCAACCATCTAATCGTTTTTCCTCCTTTTTACTATTGAAAAAAATTTAAACCTAAATTCACGTCAGTATCGCTTCTCTCCTCAACAACAAATTTTATTACGAAAATGTTAAAGCTTTGAAATGCTTTCTAGCTTTGATTGCTCAGGGCATTGACGTCGCTAATTTTTTCCCTCAGGTTCAGTTTGTATAGCACTATGAATTAGTTGCGCTTATTATTGATTGGATTATGAGTAATTAGTAATTAGTTCATTTGTTACATTTAGGAAAACCCATTCGCTTATGAGTAATTAGTTGCTCGGACATCCCAAACTTAGGAAAACCCGTTCGCTTATGAGTGATTAGTCGGTGAAAGATTAGATTATGAGTAATTAGTTACGCTTTAACCATTGATTTGGGATTTGAGATTAGGCTAAGGTTTATTCGAAAATTATACCCAACAATAAACTAAAAAATGGAGATGGTGCCAGTGGGTTTGCCACTAGGATTTAGGTTTCACCTAACTGAGTGGTACCTTTTTGGGCCATGAGAACCGAGCTATTGGCATGAAAAAGACATTGTTTTATTATAGAGGTCGAGCAAGTTAAAGAATGGGGACTTTACCGTCGAAATTGATTTGCACTTTGCGTTCATTATGCTTGAGGCTTTGTGATACAGAAACATGTGTAGCACTGCAGTGTGTTTGCACTGCGGTGTGCTTAAGGCTACCAATTTCCCGATCCGGACGAGTCGTTCACACGTATCTAACACGCACAGGTATTTTCCATTTGATTTTGAAAACTACCAATTTCAAATGTTTCTATTTTGGAAACGTATGCTCAGTTTTGCATCCATATTATGCCTTACTACATCATAAAAAATTCATGCAAAAAAGTAACATAAGGCAGCAAAAGTATCATAAGATAGCATCAATTCATACTATACACATCCAAAAAATGATATACAATTGTATGCTTGACGTTTTGTGATAAAAATACATGTGTAGCACTGCGGTGTGTTTGCATTACGGTGTGTTTGCACTGCGGTGTGTTTGTAGCATAAAGTTCATACAAATACATGTGTAGCACTGCGGTGTGTTTGCACTGCGGTGTGTTTGCACTGAGGTTTTGTGATACAAATACCCGTATCTAATACGCACGCACAAGTATCATAAGGCAGCATCAGTCCATACAATACACATCAGTTCATACCATACACACACAAGTATGCATGCATTTCCGAGTATCATAAGGAAGCATCAGTCCATACAATACACATCAGTTCATACCATACACACACAGGTATCATAGGGCAGCATCGATCAGTTCATACCATACACATCCAAAAAATGACATACACATCCACATCCAAAAGTATCATAAAGTTAACTTAATACATTCACATCCAAAAAATGACACTATAGTAGCATCAGTTCACATACCAGATTGTTAGGGCTTTGCGGGGCTGTGGAACTTCCAACTGATTCGTTAGGGCTTTACGGCTGTGGGAGAGCCAGTCCGAAGTGAGCAGCTGCATGTGATGGACCCGCAGCATGTGATGGACCCACAACATCAGGACAAGGTTTGAGGTAGTTTGGCTAGCCAAATTCCTGATCAACTTCTATATCTACCCACTGGTTCATTGGGGCTTGGTTATCAACATGCAGGTCATGGGTGGCTTTAGGAAATAAGCTTGGCAAGGGGTAGCACAATAACTTCTTGTATCATTGCGTCAAATCTTTCATGTGAATCCATTCCCATTCTCATTCGTAATGATGCAAATATGGAACAACCTGTTCCTCCCTATTGCTCACAAAAAGAAGTTCAGGTCTTATTCCAAGATGAGCATGGGTACAGCGCTGAACCTTAATGAGGTAAACCTTGTTATTGAATTGAGCAGAAAAAGTATTGATATTGCCAATGCCTTCATAAAATTGCATTTTCAGGTAGAAAGATGTATGGTCATACTGAGACCAGTTGTAGTCGTCAATTGCAAGCACACATCCCATTGGCTTTATTATTTCTTCAACAGCAGGAACATTACTCTTTAGGAACTCGGAAAAGCCATCAACTTTAGCCCATGATTCCACTTCTAACGCTGGTTTAGGCTCAAATTCTTCATCAGACCATGCTTGCAGGTAAATAGCACCACCAGGTTTTGTAAAAACTTTCAACATTAGTGCATGATCACGTTTACTGTACGATGGGCATCATACTAGAAAAGAGTTATTGGGTATTACCTGTACAGGCTACGAATTATGATTGAGAGTCACCTTAAGAATGTCATGCACAGCTTCTAAATTCCAATGTCCCTTCAGAACAGTGGCAGTGATGTATAGAGACAAGTCCTCCATTGATTTTTTTTGAACATTCGAAGATTGGGGTTTAGGGGATATGGAGATGATGATATTCTGAAGCTTGAAAGGAAGTGCGAGGGACCCGATGGATGGTGTCAGGTAAATATGTGAATTGGAAATGCTTGCACAGAACATGAAGCATACTCAAAAGGTGGAACGAGTAACCAATGGTGAATGGTCAACTGTTATAATTGTCTGCGTAACTCACTAAGATTTATAAGTTAATTAGATGGCTAAATGCACCGATGCACATGAACTTATCAAATAACTAGTAAATTCAAATTGCATGATCTGAAATGACGAGGAGAGATACAGCTGGCAAGTGAAGGACCTGAAATGACATGGAGATATACAGTTTCTGGTTCATGACATTGCTACTTTGTAGAATGCACACTGATCGTATTTGTTGGCACTTGTATTGAAGGGGGTATGTGTTGGCACTTTTGCTACTTTTAAATTATGTATTTGATCGTAAGTGTTATATATTTAAAGCGTTGAATTACATATTTGATCGTATGTATTGAAGGTGGTATGTATTGAAGGTTTGAATATGATGATGAATGTAACAGATGTGTTTCTTCTATGTACAAAACTAATATTGTAAAATTTATAATTAAAGCTTTGTATTTGCCTTCTTTTACTGTTGCATTTTCTTTTTTCCTGATGTTGCATTTTAAGATAATGGTGTTGCATTACATAAAATAGTAGTAAGTCCACATGGCACGTAGACGCCACAGCAGACATGGCATGTGACACATGTGCAGCTGAGGTGTCGTGTGACACGTAGGCAGCTGACATGAAAAGCTGACGTGGCCGCTGGTATCGTAGCATGATAACCAGGATCTAACTAATTTTCAAGCAACACTGAATATTGTTGCATTACGTGCAAATAGTGTTGCATTACGTCTATAATGCAACACTTTCTTTCCGTGGTAGTAGATGTGCTAAAGCATTGCCTTAGAGGGCTAAGGCAACGGTCGCGGATGTCACGGCCTTCCGATGTTGCTATTTGAAATAAAGGGGAAAATGCAACACTTTTTCAATCTAAGGCCACATAAAACTTGTGTCAAATATGCCCACTTTTATAGTAGTGTGACCTATATTGCAACTAGTATGACTTAACTCATTTTATCATATTAGTTTATATATGATATTTGTTAAGAACATAGCATTGATTTGTAAATGATACTCTGACTTGATCTGTTACCATAATATTTGTTATGGGTATCGTATTGATTTATATACGGTACTCTGATTTGATCACATGTAATATTATGAGTATATTGATATACATATGATACTCTGATTTGTTTATTGTCTTTACATATAAAGATTTTGTTTTGTTCTTCTATTGTATGTGATGTTTGTTATGAATATTTATGGGTTTATATGTGATATCTTGTCTAGTTTTATCATACTTTTTAAGTGGAAAATAGGGAGAAGGGCAAACTTAACAAAAAATTTGGTGAAAAGTATAGAAAGTTTAGAATTTAGTGAAAAGAACAAGTATTAGTGTAAATGGAAAAAGGATAGTGAGTCCCTTGAATTCCACCTTTAGTGTAAATGTGTCATTCTCCCTAATTTTGAAAATTTCCATACTTTTCACCATTTTTTTTTGCGAAGTTTGCCCTTCAAAAGAAAATCCTCGTACCTTAATATATGGGGTAAGAATTACAACTTCTATAAAAGTTGAGTAATCAAGCTTGAGCTATTCTTATGTTCAATCCAAAATAAGTTGGGACAAGTTAATATGCGACGTTGGTATCCCGTAATGTTGTATTTTTACTCGTGTAAATTGCAAGGATGCAATTTCTTTAAGGGGGGAGTCTGTAACAATCCTGATTTTTGGAAGGGGGTTATAATAGCTCAAAAAGTTTTGGCGTGTAAAAATAAAATAAATTAAGATTTAATCATTGAACTTAAATGTTTGTATTTGGGATTTGGACATCAATCCATTTTTGAATGTAGTATTTACTTTTAAATTTGAAAATATAAATTAATATTGAGAATTTTAATGTATTTAATTTGAAATGTAGTCTATGAATGAAGTTTCAAATAACTTGTTTCAATTTAGTTTTGAGTTTAATTTTTAATCCATTTAAGTATTGAATTAAAAGTCTCGTGAATACCAGTATTGTATAAATACATAGTATAAAATTTGGTACCTATACTTAAAGAAATTATTTGTTTAAACATTTATTGCCACTTGTCTCTTTCCATCTAAATGGGGTACCACGTGTTTTCTTCTCTTTGTTATTCTGGATCCTTCGTTCGTATTCTTTTAAAAACAGATACCCTTCTGCTTTGGGAAGGGAGAGAGGGGGACCGACTTACTTTACTTTAATAGTTTTGCTAATTGTTACTTTTGGATGTTTTCGTTTTTGGGGATTCTTTAGGTGAAGGATAAAGTAAGTAAGTCGGTCCCCCTCTCTCCCTTCCCAAAGTAGAAGGGTATCTGTTTTTAAAAGAATAAGAACGAAGGATCCAGACTAATACAGAGAAGAAAACACGTGGTACCCCATTTAGATGGAAAGAGACAAGTGGCAATAAATGTTTAAACAAATAATTTCTTTAAGTAAAGGTACCAAATTTTATACTATGTATTTATATCATACTAGTATTCAAGAGACTTCTAATTCAATACTTAAATGGATTAAAAATTAAAATCAAAACTAAATTGAAACAAGTTATTTATAACTTCATTCATAGACTAGATTTCAAATTAAATACATTAAAATTCTCGAAATTAATTTATATTTTCAAATTTAAAAGTAAATACTACATTCAAAAATGGATCGATGTCCAAATCCAAAATATAAACATTTAATTCATTTTTACACGCCAAAACTTTTTGAGCTATTACAACCCCCTTCAAAAAATTCGAGTTGTTACGATTGCGGTATTAGGAAGTGTATATTAGGGTGCCCTTAGCACCACAATAATTTAATAGGTTTAATTTTTTTGCTGCAGAAGCACGTATTGGGGTACCCTTAGCATCACACTATAAATAATATAAAATAATAGATATCATATTGGTTCACCTTTCTCACTCCCTCGAGCCTTTTAATGTTGGCAAATTCAATTTGAACCTCAAAATTTGCTGAGTTGCCTCTTTTTTTCTTTTCCATATATCAAAAATACCCTTTCTCTGTCTCATTCATTTGCATTACACGTCGACTTCTTCTTCTTCTTCCCATTCTTCTAAAAAAATGACAATTGTTAAGATACAAAACTACGACGAAGCACAAGTGTTAAGATACAAAGCCATTTATAAAATCTGGACTTACTTTTTTATTTTATTTTTGCATTTTACTTGCACCACGAAGGGAACCTACGTGGTAAGAAACAGAACCACGGAGAATCTCAATGTGGAAATGATTCATACTACGTGGATATCCTCCATGGTCCAGTGATCTACTACGTACCCTTTTCACATGGTATTCATTTCTACCTCGTTCATTCCCGTGGCGAACTGAACTGGGGAAAAAAAAAACAGGTTTTCAAACACGCGATTCACTGGCATACTTTTTTTCTTTCAATTCATCACTCGATTCTTCAGTCTTCAAACGCGCGATTTTGGTAAGCTTGAGATTGAAGCTGCTTTGTTGGACGAGAGCGCGGAAGAAGATCGACAGCAGGAACGTATGGAGGAGATCGGCAGCAGGAAGAAGAAAAAACGTAAAAAAATGTTTCTGCGTTTACGGTTAGGTTTAATTTTGGAATGCAAGGGTACTTTAGGAACGTGTGGAGCCTACTCAGCCAAATTGGAGGATATCATTTTTCTTATGAAAGGAGGCGGCAATTCTCCGCATGTTTTAGAATTTGCCTTTAATGTTCTCCTCTTGCTGATTACTTCTCTCCAAAAATAGTCCCTACACATTGTCGTTCCCACATCTTTTCCCTCTTCCTTACCGCCGCCTCCTCCTTTCCCACCCTCCCTTGACCCTTCTCCTCCTTCTAACCTTGCCATACCCACATTCAATCCCCTTTAACCGAATGTCAGATGGTCATGAATCTTCTCGTCGAAGCCTTGAAATGCCGGAACTTTCTACCTACTGTGCTTCTCGCTTAAGTTTGCAGGCAGGCGATCGATCCCTTCTGAAGATATTGTGCAAGCAGGAGTCGAGATGTGGAAGGACTACTAAGTCAGGTTTCTCCTAGACGAACCCTTGTCTTTCCCAACGGTCATGAACCACCTTAAGCGAATTTAGAAACTTTCTAGATCCATTAAAACCAAATCAAATGGTAATCTATTCTTCTTTCTAGTTTCCAATCTGGATGACCGTAATAGAATAGTCTAGTCATACCCGGACCTTAGCCCAATTGCTTATTTGCATGGACACAGGCTGCTACCTTAATTTCTTGGACATCACTTATTTATAGTGAAGAGATTGGTACTGTTTGTTTTACTCTAAGGTTTGGGACATTAAAAAGAAAGTAAAATTATCAAATTCAATGTTACGCTGCAACTCACTTTACATAAACTCTTACCTTCCCCAAACAAGAACGAAGGATCTCCAACAACTTGATTCTACGAAAGATGAATAGTTTCGAAACTGAAGTTTTCGAACGACTTCGGAACCTCACCAGTAAGCTTGTTCCCAGTGAGTAGAAATGCTCTAGCAAAGAGACAGTCAGGAATGGTTTCAGTGAACTGGTAACCAGACAGGTCAAGATATCCAAGCTTCTTAAACTTGCAAAGAGAAGTTGGTATAGTACCTGATAGGCCTGAACTTGCGATTGTGACAAATCAAGATATCCAACGCCTCTCCGTGATGAGCAGCAGTCGGAGGCACGATCTGGGCTCTAGCTAGGAAGTGAGTTCTGAGGGGTTACCGAAGGAGTGTTTGATATTTAGAAGGGTGAGCATGTCTGCATTGTTGCATATTTGTGTTGATGTTGGTAGTGATAGGAAGGTGGCAATGGAGAAAAGGAAGAGTGGTATTATTGACATGATTTTAGTAGGATGATAAGTGAGATGGGGCAGTGCGTATTTAACATTGTTGTAGGTTGCAAATAATAATTGATCAATCCAAGCTTATGCACTCACTTTACAAATGATAATTTCTGGTATCTAATATGTATTTAAATTAAAAAAAATTGCACGGCTTTAACGGTTCGACCAGTCGGACCGTGAGAACCTTGAACCTTAAGACATTACGGCCTGACTTGCGGTCCGGTCATGAAAATTATGGTCATACCCTTTTAGGGAACAAGATATTTATTGCTAAACCCTGAAACGTGTCGTTAAGTAAAACTAGTGGTGACACTAGGAATGTTCCGGTTTGGACAAAACTTTTAATGTGCGACCTTATGCCTTGTCTCTGTTAAGTTTTAGTTGGTTAGCTACACATATAAGTAACACTAGTGGTGTTAGCTGGTGTTATTTGTGTTGATGGTAATATTGGCTCTACCAATATTTGATGTCCTCTCTGAACTTCTTGATGAAGGTACTAGAAAGGGTGGTGAGTAGGAGATAGAAGACGGGGAAATAAACTCTCAAGTATCTCTAGATGATGTTGAGAAAGGTGGTATACAAGACAGTGCTAGTGTATGTTGGAAATTTGTGTGAATTATTAAAATATTTGAATAAGTGTATGAGTGGCTCCTTAATGTGAATAGTCCCACATCATGAGATTATATGAAAGAAGCAAGTATTTATACTTGTTTCTAAGAAGCTTTGATGGGGCCTTGGGGCTCCCAATACATTCTTTGTTGTGAGGAGGGAGCCCATGCATCATGACCACCACACACGCGCGACCGACTGACCGACTCGGCCCGGCCCGGCTCGGTTCGGTATTGGGCTTGGGCCTTGGCTATGTGGTGTAGACACGTATATTTTTAGACCAGCTATTTTCCTCCACTGACCAGTATTTTCGAATAACCTAATCCTCGTCTATATATTATTATCTTCAGATTAGACGAGATTAGTACAGAAAAAAAGACTGTTTTTCTCTTCCACCGCCATTAAAATATTCTTACAGAAATTTTCGAGCAATTAAATCCGAAAGTGCAAATCTGCACTGATCTGTTTGTGCAAAGCAGATCGGTTATTAATTTCAGAGAGGCTGTTTTATCCTAGAGGCGGCGGCGAAAGTACGAACTGGTTTTGCACCATCGACCAGATCGCCGAATCGTCTTCAAGAAAGCGACCTGGTCCGCAACTCAGCCATTGTTTCCCAACAATTTGAAGACGATAAGAAACAATGGCTTCGTTGCAGTCCTAGATGGAGGCCTCGTTGCAGTCCTAGATGGAGGCGGTTGCTACCCTACAAACAATTAATCTCGCTGAATGATCTGGATGGAACAGTCGTGATGATCATTGGCGCATCCTCAGCCATTGTAACAGATCTCGCTGCTGCTGGATGCCGCATCATCGCCGCGGCCAGGCATATCGAACGACTGAAATCACTTTGCAACGATTGAACGCGATGAAATCCGAACTGTGGACCATGGATCTACATGCTCAGGTTCTGTTTTCGCCTTTCTTTTCAGCTGATTATTTCAGATCTATTTTGAGCTAAATCATATGATTTAATGAGTTTTATTTTGAAAGTGTCATTAGAGGAGGCACTATTTGAATGCAAATAGTGAAAATGCTTTTATTATAAATTGACATTATTTAAGTGCATAATTATGTTGAAAATGTCATTAAAATTTTGGCATTACTGAAATACATATGATTATATGAAAATGTCATTAAAATTAACATTAATAGAACACATATATTATTTGGAAATGTCACTAAAATTTTTGACATTAATAGAATGTGTATGTTATTTGATAATGTCCTTAAGAATTGACATTAATTGGATGAATAGGTTTTTTGCATCAAATAAATTGACATAGTTTATATGCATACAAGTGAAAAGATAGAATATAGAACATCTTTGTTGCATACATATGTATTCAATATTTCTACATGAGTTAGACTGCATTGTAGCCTAATATGGAGGACAACATGTAAATTGTGACTCCTTGAGCCAAACCAAAAGAACATGCTGAATTTTTCGAAAATGCAGAAAATAATATTTTATGAGATTCACTTACGTTAGTCTCTGAGTTTATTCATATTTTTCTATACGATAAAATATGAATTCTCAAACATATGAACATCTTTAACATTAATAAGCTTCCACGACCAGTCAGTATAGAATAGAATGGGAATCCGCAAGGAAACCATAAAGGACAACAGCAACCAACCCAAAAGAGTGATTCTGGACAGTTGTTTCTATGTTACAACTGTGAAAAACCAGATCATATGACACGAAAGTGTAGGAACAGGTAAGGCCCTGCACCGCAGACAAACCTGAATAAGAAGACTCTAACGGCTATGATTACTGAGATCCACTTTTTGGTGGATTAGATGGTTGGTGGGTAGACTTTGGTGTTTTTCGCCGTGTCTGCTATGATTGTGATATATTCACAATATACATGGTTGTTGATGATCAGAAAGTGTGTTGTGAGATCCTCGCACCACTAAAGTTATAGAGATTGGTAATGTGGAAATAAAGCTTATAATTAGAAAGACAATGATTCTTAAAAGATGAGATGCATTTGACATGTTTAAAACATTCAAAACTGAAATTGAGAATCAAGTTAATAAAAAAATTAAGAAACTACGTAGTGATAGAGGAACAGAATACGAATCAAATTCTATTCTGGATTTTTTATGTGATATATTGTACATAAGAGAACTGCACCCTATTCACCTGAAATGAACGGTAAAGCTGAAAAAAAAGGACCTTTACCGAATTAATAATTGTCATTTTATTAAATTTTGGTGCAGCATAATATTAGTGGGGGGATATTTTATAGACTGTACGTTATGTTTTGAATAGAATCCCCATATCTAAGAATAAAATTTCGCATTATGAAATTTTAAAAGAAATATAAATCCAATATGTCATACTTTAGAACTTGGGGTTGCTTCGCATATGTTCGCATTCCAGACCCTAAGAAAATAAAATTGGCAAGTAAATCATACGAATGTGTATTTATTAGCTATGCTGTTAATAGCAAAGCATACAGGATTTATGATCTAAATACACATAATATAATCTGAATCAAATGATGCCAATTTTTTATGAAACAAAATTTCCTTTTAAATTAAGGAATAGTGGGGGCACATCAAATATGCCTATTAGAACAGAACTTAATAAAAGTTCTGAAGTTGAACCTAGAAGAAGTAAAAGAGCGAGAACCATAAAAGATTTGGTTCGGATTTTTGTGCTTTTACTATAGAGGAGGATCACTTAAACATCTAAGAGGCCTTATCTTATTTAAGACGCCGATTTTTGGCAAGAGGCTATAAATGATGAGATGGATTCTCTAGAATCCAATAAGACTTGGCATTTGACAGATTTACTCTCTGGTTGTAAATCTATAGGCTGTAAATGAGTATTTAAAGGAAAATTAAAACCTGATGGCACTGTTAATAAATATAAAGGACGATCAGTAGCTAAAGGTTTTAAATAAAAAGAAAATATACATTTCTTCGACAATTTCTCACATGTGACTAGAATAGCATCCATTCTGGTATTAATTTCACTTCCTTGCATTTATAATTTACTAAGACACCAAATGGATGTTAAAACGGTTTTTTTTAAACGGTGAATTAGACGAAGAAATTTATATAGACCAGCCTGAAGGATTTGTAGTACATGGTTAAGAACATAAAGTATGCAAATTAGATAAATCATTATATGGTTTAAAACAAGAACTTTAACAATGGCATGAAAAATTTGAGAATTTTAATCATTTCACATGGTTTTAAAGCTAATGAAAGTGACAAATGCATTTATTACAAATCTGAGAATGACATTTGCACTATTATGTAGATGACCTATTTATCTTTGGGTCAAACATTCATGCCATAAATTAAGTCAAATCCTTATTGAGTGCCAATTTTGATATGAAAGATCTAGGTGAGACGAGTGTAATCCTTGGTATTAAAATTACTAGGTCAGAAAAGAGAATTTCTTTGGATCAATCTTATTACATTGAGAAGATACTAAAGAAATACAATTGTTTAGACTGTAAATATGCAAATACCCCATATGATCACAGTGTAAAGTTATTTAAGAACACTGATGAAGGTGTAAGACAGTCTGATTATGCGAGCATCATTGGCAATCTTTGATATGCCATTGATTGTACTAGACCCGACATTGCCTATGTCGTGGGATAATTGTGCAGGTTTACCAGTAGACCTAGTATAAAGCATTGACATGATATTGAAAGGGTCATGAGATACCTTAAACGAACCATGAACCTTGGATTACATTATAAAAAGTTTCAAGCTGTACTTGAAAAATATTCCGATGCTGACTGGAATATTTTATCTGATGATTCTATTGCGACCAGTGGCTATATATTTAGCATTGCTGGAAGAACTGTTTCTTGGAAATCTAAGAAATAGAATATCTTGACTCAGTATACTATAGTGACTGAGATAATAGCACTAGCTACAGCTAGTTAAGAAGCAGAGAACTAAAGAAATCTACTATTTGAGATCCCTATAAAGGAAAAATAGACACCAGTGGTGTAATCGATTGTGACAGTTCCGCAGCTATTACAAAAAGTATAGAACCGTTATAACAACGGTAGAAAACGACGTCATAAGCACAATACTGTAAAAGAACATCACATACATAGTGATGAAAAATTCGACGACTATTGAAAGGAAAACAGAACCGATATTACAATGGTAAGAAATGATAGTCGTATACACAGTATTGTTAGAGAACATCACATATGAGGTGATGATAATTTGGCAGATCCTTTGACGAAAGGACTGTAACGACCCGAAAATTTTCGACTTTGAACAACCGTTCAAGAGTCGAAAATTCCAGATCGTTAATGAAAGAAATTAGAGGGTGAGGATAGATAAGATAGAAATTTAGAATAGAAGAAGAAGAAGAACATAAACACAACACAGAATCTCACATCGCAGCGGAACAAAATATAATGTATCACATCTTTGAAATACAAAATCTTAACTGTATATCATACACTTATCAGAGTACAACACTTACAACACAACGGAACCACTATAACTAGATAACGCTGAAGCCTCCTGCTCCAAGCTCCTTTAGATATATCTGAAAAATCCTGAACAACTTGACTGCCCGTACAAATTTAGGCACTCAAGAGTTTAGGTAGAACAAAACAAAATAAACTCCGGGTCAGTCATGGGACTGGTATGAGTAAACAGTTTAAAACAGTTTCAGAAAACTAAATGATATCTCATAAGACCACGCCGCATAACACGGAACGGGTTTTTCCCTTATGAAAATCCAAACACTTGATTCAACTTTATATCAAACTCTTTTGATATTATTATAATGTCTAAATCAATTAAATAACAATCTAGTGGAACGTTTGCATCTCACGTTCCACATATATATACAATCAAAATCGCAAGCACGTATTGGGTATTTGGTTTTCCAACTATGACAAGGTATGGAATCACCTTCCGCTGGTATATCTCTAGAGGAGAATACACCGAGTTCAACAAGAACATCTTGCAACTCAGGCACACATGACCGACCACTCAATTCGCTTGAGTGTATCGAATGTATATCACCAACGATTGGGATCAGCAACCGTTTCCCGAATGGGACAGCATCGACAATAGATTTTTAGAAGTAAATGAAACTCTAGATCAGGTGATTATACAGCCTAATAGGTGCGACCTACATAGCCATGCTGCTTGCCCGATTTCTGTCATTTACCGGATGATGAGGCTAGAAGCTACGCTTTATCATCACACCAGATTCACTTCGAATGCCACATCGTCAAATCCATCAAATCACCGATTGACGTCCTCAACAGTACATTACGTGTTAGCTAAAAGAAGTTTCCTTCTCCGCTCCCACTCTTGGTACGGTTGAAGAAATCAATGTACGTGACCTTTCTGGAAATACTATGTCAGACATTCATCCATACACGTCACCCAGGAACAGGATGAATCGAAGGTACTATTTCTATAAATAGAAAAAGTCCTTGCACTCTACTCCGTCTTCGATTATCTTTATATAATCTGATTCGTACGCTACTGCCAATACGGAGTGGTTCTTCAAAAAATAATCCAACCGGTCTCTCCATATTTACAACGATGGTCAAAACTTCGATAGTCTGTGATTTAACTATCGAATAAAAACAAGTGTTTCGATAGTCGATGATTTAACTATCAAATAAAACAAGTGTTCATCCAAACATCCAACAATCACTGAACCTTTAATTAATATTCCATTAATTAAATCTCTTTTCTATTTCTTTATCAATATTTGTTAATCAAATATTTCAATAACCATATTGGCCCTTTTACGTTCTTTGGAAAACATTTCCATATATCGCCTTCCTTTATTTTCTATACTAGGAAATATTCATTATTCTATTTCCAAGCTTTGCACATATTTGGGTTAAAACAGATGTTGTATAAAACATCGTTATGACAACCCAAATACAGTATTTAACTAATTCTTATTCCACATTGATCTTCGAGCCTGAATCTTGCTACTTATCGGTATATCATGAAATCAACCAAGTTGGGGTATAATTACCTCTCAGACCTTGACTGAATAACATTTAACGTCAAAACAGACAAGACTACTTACTCCAATAATCAATACCATACCACTACTTCTTCACTTTTAAACACATATACATTTTCTCTTTCTAATCCTACTAGATTTTATTCTTATACTTCCTTTTTGATTATACTATTCTATTTCTAAGTTCGTTTTCTTATCGACTTCTATACATATCGATACGTTGATTTCTAACTATCAACTTATCTTAAAAATATTCTATCTCCTTAAATTCCCGGAAAAATTCGCCATAACCTCCTTTGTACCGGGAGCATCGGGAAATTTCAAATAGCTTTCCCGGTCCTTCTCATCTCAAAAAGAAAAAGAAAAAGCCAAGCGGCTAGCCGATACGGCGCATAAAATCTCATATGGAAATTAAATACGTACCTTTTTGTCGGGCATTCTATTTATTTCACTTCTATACTTTATTCCATACCTGTCTCCTGTATATTTATACCTGTCCAATCTATTTTAACTATACCAATCGTTTTAACTCAACTTGTTAATTAAATCTGCTAATTAACTTCTTTGTCTATTTCACCTTCATATTTGAACATGACATGTTCAAATATATTTTAACTGCATATTAACAAATTCTAATTATACTCATACTCTCGTTTCCTTATCGACTTCTCTATTCAAATTCCAATTCAATTCTACTTGAATTCTCTTTATTTAAACTCCATTTGAATTCTATTATCAATTTTATAGTTTAAAGTCCATTTGAATTTCTATATTCAAATTCCATAGTTAAATTCCATTTGTATTTCTATATTCAAATCGTTTAAAGTCTATTTGAATTTCTATATTCAAATCTATAATTCAAAGTCTATTTGAATTTCTATATTCAAATCTATAGTTTAAAGTCTATTTGAATTTCTATATTCAAATCTATAGTTTAAAGTCTATTTGAATTTCTATATTCAAATCTATAATTTAAAGTCTATTTGAATTTCTATATTCAAATCTATAATTCAATTCCTTATATTCAAAGTCCATTTGAATTCTTGGCATTATTTATAAACAACGTTTATAACTTCAATTCAAATCCCACCTTTCCATTTATAAACAACGTTTATAAATTCAATTCAAACCCCATCTTTTCATTTATAAACAACTTTATAAATTCGATTCAAATTCCACATTTCCATTTATAAACAAAGTTTATAAATTCAATTACTTGTTTATATATATATATATTCAAAACAAGTTAATGTTTCTATACTTCATTTAAAATTCAAATTCTATTTATAAAAATAGAATTCCCCTTTTAAATTTCAAATACCCTTTTCGATATTTTTATGAATCAACATTCAAGCTCTAGGGATATTTTAAACAATCAATCAACCAATTTTCAATCATTTGATTTTTAACACATCATATATGAATATATATGAAATCAAACAAACAACAGATAATATATATTTTTGAGGAATCCAGTTGGATTCCTCCAACCTGTTTTCCTGCATCCACAGATGTTAGTCAACATAGTAATACCCATCCTGCTTCGAGGCAGGATATCGCGGTATGAAGGTCATCCACTAATCATAGCGTGGGCGTATAGGGTAATCATCCGCTATGAAACCGCGGGCATCCGCTAATGAGACTGCGGGAATCCAACCAATCAATCAACCCAATATATATATATATATGTATATATATATATAATAGTCCTAAATAACTAATATATATTTTAAATCAACCAAACAATATTCAAACAAGCATAACAATTATTTTTAACAACTAGAAGTAATTCTAATTAAATGGTGAGTGAGGTTTACTCACAGGGATTCTTATTTCGCGAAATATCCAGGATTTGAATTCTCTAATTTCTTTGTTGACTCCGACAAATTTCAAACAAATTTTGGAATGTGTATTTAACATCTTAATCACCAAATCCCTACTGCCGAAGCTCTCCATTTCAGCATTTCATCGAGCACTTGCCGCTCCTTACTGCAGCTCGTCATCCAAACCAGTATCCATCCCGTTCATCAGCTCCGTACTTTCCCAGATCCAAAATTTGAAACTGCGCAAATCTCCAGTCTCCCTTGTTCGCACCCCTTTTTCAGAAATTATCTCTTGAATGATACTGAAAAGCCCACAAAGCCCTAACAAGCGTCTCAGCCCACCGGACTTGACTCTGTCCACCTCTGATACCCCTCTTGAAACCGCGAACTACGACGTCGAGGCTACAGAAAGGAAGAGCGTCGAACTCCCCAAGGATCCCCAAGCTCTCCGCGAATTCACCAGAGATAAAACTCACCCGTCAATTGCCCCTTCCCACTCTTCAGATGTCAGGCTTCTTGCGATGTTTGTTTACGGTTTTTCGAGAAAAGAGAGACCTCGCGATTCTCTGCGGAAATAGGGATTTGAGGAAATAAAACCAAAAAAAATAGAAGCCGTGACGTTGATTTAAGGAACGCCATTCTATTTGATTGAAGCTTCTGATTTTCTTTCCTGAGAAATGAAATGGAGATGGACGCGATTTATAGAGGAGGGGTGTGGTTTTTGAATTGAACAACAAGGCTCTGGGATTTTCTCCTGGTTGTTCTTGCTAGTGGCCATATAAAAATAGAAGAGGGGTGCGGGTGTGGAATCGAACAGCCAGGCCCTCCTTGGTGTTCTGTTTATATCCAACAAAGATTTTTATTTATTTTTATTTTATTTTATTTAAGTTAAACCGATATCCTTTAATTAAAATACACCCGTGATTTCAAACTCATTTCTGAACCCAACAACTGTCAATCCAAGGGTAATACCACTGTTTCGGACACACTGCGATAGGTATCGAAGTCTAGTTCGATCATCCGGAACCAATATTAATTTAAATTGATATAAATTAAATTCAACACAATTTATTCTGCGGAAATAAATTAATATTATTATTCGAATTCAAACAGAAGTTTGAATTGATTTTCTGAATTGTTTCTAATTCAGTTTCAACTTCTCAAACTGACGTATTACGATAATTTAATATATTCGATATTAAATCGAAATTGCTTATTAAATTGATAACTTAATATAAAATTTCCATTTATATTTATCCACCCAATATTTAAATCCATATTAAATATTTAAAATTAACCCATAAGAATCTGGGTCATTACAATCTTCCCCACTTAAAATAATTTCGTCCTCGAAATTGCTAAGGTAGAAAAAGTGATACAAACCCATTTATCTTTTCAAAACTTATTTATGTTGATACTCAACATTTCAAACTTCCTTACGTAACTCTCTTTCGAATAAATCCCTATTCGATAACTCCTCCCTTCGAATAACTATATTCGATAATCTCTCTTTCGAATAACTAGATTCGAAAACCTTTCTTCGAATAAACTATATTCGATTTACTCTATTTTATTTACTCTTATCAATTAACTTTATTGGATTTAACTCTTTTCGATTAACTCCATCGAATAACTAAATTCGATAACTCCTTCGAATAACCAATATTCTATAACTCACTTCGATTAAACTAATCGATAACTCTTTTCGATTAAACTATAATCGATAACTCATTTCGATTAACAAATAATCGATAACTCCTCCGATTTACTAATAATCGATAACTCCTCCGATTTACTAATAATCGATAACTCCTTTAATTCTATTCGAATAACCAATATTCTATTTAACTCCATTCGCTTGACTCTAGATCGCAGCGATCACAATGGTTACACTTGATTCCCTCAGGAAACATCCGACCGCCCTAGGCTATCTGCAGCCCTGCGAATTACGCTAGCAGTCGTACGAAATGGCAACTTATCCTGAGTAACTATGTTTGACCAACTCTATCTCAATAACTATATTCGACCAAATTTAATTGAATAACTATCATTCAATTAAATCCTAATTCGATTAACTATGTTCAATTAACTCCATCTGGTTAATTCTAACTCTAATCGGTTATTTCTATCTCTAATCGACTATTTCTATCTCCAGTCGACTTCTCCTATTCGAAAAACTCCTATTCGATAGCGTTTATTCATTTATAAAGATTTACTTTTAGTACCGGTTCTTCACTTTATAAATGTTCTCTTTTTAATAACGTTACTTCACTTATACAAGTGTTGTGTACCCCTTCTATTTAAAACTATTGGTGTTAAAAACCAATATCTCTTCTCTATATAAGTTCAGACTTATATATTCCATTTTATCGAATGATAAATATTTAATTTAATTTATAAACTGCTATTAATTTTTTCTATTTATCTGTTAAAAACAGATTTCCATTTTCTATTCACCTTCTAAATATTCCTTCGATTAAATTCTATTTATTTAACAAATAAACATCTCATCTATAACACTCTATTTATTTTCTATAAATATATATTTCCATTGAATCTATTTGTAAATGTTTTACAAATATCCCCTTTTTAAATTCTATTTGTAAATGTTTTTACAAATATTTCTCCTTCTATTTATTTGCACATAACTTCCTTTGTATTTGTGTTACAAATATATTTCCTTTTTAACTCTTTTGGTTTTTCCTTCATTCACACCCAAAATTTATTTCATTCACATTGATTTTACTCAATTTATTCGTTTCGATCCATTTAACTTACTTAAGTTAATTTAATTTCAAATCATTCACATTCCCATTAACTAGTTGCTAATTAACCGTTTTGCCTATTTCACCCTTCTTATTTGAATATAACTTGTTCAAATATACGTCAACTTAATTATAAACTAATATAATTATATCTTCAACTCGAGTTATATATTCGATTTCGAATATAAATTTTCAATCTCTTTCATTTATCCAAAAACCCAATTTCGATTCAAATTTCCTTTAACTAATTTCTCTTTTACTTAGTTAATTCTACTCAATAATCAGAAATATGATCATTGTTTCCCAAATCATTTTATCTACTTCACTTGAGTTCACCTTCATTTTATAACTCAAGTCTATATTTTTCTCATGGCCATTCGGATTTTATTTACTTTAAAAATCCTTTTACTTATATATATATATAAACCATTGTGGTTTTAAATGGTTTCTGGCGCTGCACTTTTTGAAATTTGATTTTGACATAACTCAAAATCTATACGACGAAATCTAGATTTTTCTCTTTCATTAGAAAACTATTATTCAACCCGTCCCGACGATTCTTGTTTCAAAGAATTCCGACTTCAATTGATTTCTGTATACTAAATTGAAGTTCGAATCGCCAATTTACGAACTGCCGCGCTATGACGAGCTCGTTTTAATTATATTTATAAATATAAACGTTTTAACTTTGTTTATAATAAATTTAACTCCATTCTGATATATTTTTAATATATATCGAATCTATTTCACATAATATTCCCGATCTATTTCACTACTATTTGAAATTCTATATATTTACAATATTCAAATTCCATTTGAATTTCTTTATTCCAACTCATTTGAATTTCCTTCTATTCAATTTCTATTTGAATTTTCTTCGATTCAAATTCTAATTCAATTTCTTATCTTCAAATTCTATTTGAATTTCTTATCTTCAATTTCTATTTGAAATCCTTTATTCAAAATCCATTTCAAATCCCTTATTCAAATTCCATTTGAAATCTTTTATTCAATTTCTATTTAAATTCCTTTGAATTTAAATTCTATTTTAACTCCTTTGAATTTCAAATCCTATTAAATTTCACTTTGAATTCAAATTCTATTTAAACTCCTTTTATTCTAAAATTCTATTTCAAACTTTATATTTTCTTTGAATTCTAATATTCAACCTCCACTTTATATTCACTTTGAAATTCTATTTAACCAAATTCCATTTGAATTCTAATATTCAAATCTCTATTTGACTTTTCTTTATTCAAAACCATTTGAATTCCTTTGAATTCAAATTCCATTTCAATTTTTCTTATACAATTTTTATTTGAATTTTCCTTTATTCAAATCCATTTGAATTCCTTTGAATTCAAATTCCATTTCACTTCTATTTGAATTATATATATATTCAAATTCCTTTATTTTACTTCAATTTGAAATCTATATTCCCATTTCAAAATTCCTTTTGAAGTTATATAAATATATACATATATTTATATCTATCTCAAATTCAAAACATTTGAATTTTCGAACAACTTGTTTCTTTCAAACAAATTTCCATCAAAACTTTTCTAAGGCAGCAATTCATCACTTAGAAACTCGAAAATGAACACTGGTGATGTTGAGACCATCATCAGAATTATTTTCCAGCCACTGAATGAGTTCAGTGCTATATTTCTTTCAAAATCCATTTAGAAAAACATTTTCCCAAACTCCCAGGATTTTAAATTCTAAATTCTGGTTGGAATTCAATTTCAGTTTATCTCATTTGTATTTGATTTCATATACAAATTCCATTGGTTATATATATAACTATTTCTGTTTTATAATCTAATTCGATTATAATCCTAACAATCAACTTACTATTTGAAAACAATATCATGTCCAATCTTCTGTTCAAGTCTTTATAAACTCCTATCGACATCGTGGCGTCCCACGATTCGACCAAAATTTATAATCCACTCAACAGACTAGTCAACACAATATAAAACAGTTTTTATATCAAATTACAAATACGCTCTCTCGTATATATATACACTCAACTCATTCTAGGATACTACTGATCCTATCTCTAATGAGCACATTTCCACACATCCTAGGTATTCGCTCAACCTAAGCTCTGATACCAACTGTAACGACCCGAAAATTTTCGACTTTGAACAACCGTTCAAGAGTCGAAAATTCCAGATCGTTATTGAAAGAAATTAGAGGGTGAGGATAGATAAGATAGAAACTTAGAATAGAAGAAGAAGAAGAACATAAACACAACACAGAATCTCACATCGCAGCGGAACAAAGTATAATATATCACATCTTTGAAATACAAAATCTTAACTGTATATCATACACTTATCAGAGTACAACACTTACAACACAACGAAACCACTATAACTAGATAACGCTGAAGCCTCCTGCTCCAAGCTCCTTTAGATATATCTGAAAAATCCTGAACTACTTGACTGCCCGTACAAATTTAGGCACCCAAGAGTTTAGGTAGAACAAAACAAAATAAACTCCGGGTCAGTCATGGGACTGGTATGAGTAAACAGTTTAAAACAGTTTCAGAAAACTAAATGATATCTCATAAGACCACGCCGCATAACACGGAACGGGTTTTTCCCTTATGAAAATCCAAACACTTGATTCAACTTTATATCAAACTCTTTTGATATTATTATAATGTCTAAATCAATTAAATAACAATCTAGTGGAACGTTTGCATCTCACGTTCCACATATATATACAATCAAAATCGCAAGCACGTATTGGGTATTTGGTTTTCCAACTATGACAAGGCATGGAATCACCTTCCGCTGGTATATCTCTAGAGGAGAATACACCGAGTTCAACAAGAACATCTTGCAACTCAGCCACACATGACCGACCACTCATTTCGCTTGAGTGTATCAAATGTATATCACCAACGATTGGGATCAGCAACCGTTTCCCGAATGGGACAGCATCGACAATAGATTTTTAGAAGTACATGAAACTCTAGATCAGGTGATTATACAGCCTAATAGGTGCGACCTACATAGCCATGCTGCTTGCCCGATTTCTGTCATTTACCGGATGATGAGGCTAGAAGCTACGCTTTATCATCACACCAGATTCACTTCGAATGCCACATCGTCAAATCCATCAAATCACCGATTGACGTCCTCAACAGTACATTACGTGTCAGATAAAAGAAGTTTCCTTCTCCGCTCCCACTCTTGGTACGGTTGAAGAAATCAATGTACGTGACCTTTCTGGAAATACTCTGTCAGACATTCATCCATACACGTCACCCAGGAACAGGATGAATCGAAGGTACTATTTCTATAAATAGAAAAAGTCCTTGCACTCTACTCCGTCTTCGATTATCTTTATATAATCTAATTCGTACGCTACTGCCAATACGAAGTGGTTCTTCGGAAAATAATCCAACCGGTCTCTCCATATTTACAACGATGGTCAAAACTTCGATAGTCTGTGATTTAACTATCGAATAAAAACAAGTGTTTCGATAGTCGATGATTTAACTATCAAATAAAACAAGTGTTCATCCAAACATCCAACAATCACTAAACCTTTAATTAATATTCCATTAATTAAATCTCTTTTCTATTTCTTTATCAATATTTGTTAATCAAATATTTCAATAACCATATTGGCCATTTTACGTTCTTTGGAAAACATTTCCATATATCGCCTTCCTTTATTTTCTATACTAGGAAATATTCATTATTCTATTTCCAAGCTTTGCACATATTTGGGTTAAAACAGATGTTGTATAAAACATCGTTACGACAACCCAAATACAGTATTTAACTAATTCTTATTCCACATTGATCTTCGAGCCTGAATCTTGCTACTTATCGGTATATCATGAAATCAACCAAGTTGGGGTATAATTACCTCTCAGACCTTGACTGAATAACATTTAACGTCAAAACAGACAAGACTACTTACTCGAATAATCAATACCATACCACTACTTCTTCACTTTTAAACACATATACATTTTCTCTTTCTAATCCAACTAGATTTTATTCTTATACTTCCTTTTTGATTATACTATTCTATTTCTAAGTTCGTTTTCTTATCGACTTCTATATATATCGATACGTTGATTTCTAACTATCAACTTATCTTAAAAATATTCTATCTCCTTAAATTCCCGGAAAAATTCGCCATAACCTCCTTTGTACCGGGAGCATCGGGAAATTTCAAATAGCTTTCCCGGTCCTTCTCATCTCAAAAAGAAAAAGAAAAAGCCAAGCGGCTAGCCGATACGGCGCATAAAATCTCATATGGAAATTAAATACGTACCTTTTTGTCGGGCATTCTATTTATTTCACTTCTATACTTTATTCCATACCTGTCTCCTGTATATTTATACCTGTCCAATCTATTTTAACTATACCAATCGTTTTAACTCAACTTGTTAATTAAATCTGCTAATTAACTTCTTTGTCTATTTCACCTTCATATTTGAACATGACATGTTCAAATATATTTTAACTGCATATTAACAAATTCTAATTATACTCATACTCTCGTTTCCTTATCGACTTCTCTATTCAAATTCCAATTCAATTCTACTTGAATTCTCTTTATTTAAACTCCATTTGAATTCTATTATCAATTTTATAGTTTAAAATCCATTTGAATTTCTATATTCAAATTCCATAGTTAAATTCCATTTGTATTTCTATATTCAAATCGTTTAAAGTCTATTTGAATTTCTATATTCAAATCTATAATTCAAAGTCTATTTGAATTTCTATATTCAAATCTATAGTTTAAAGTCTATTTGAATTTCTATATTCAAATCTATAGTTTAAAGTCTATTTGAATTTCTATATTCAAATCTATAATTTAAAGTCTATTTGAATTTCTATATTCAAATCTATAATTCAATTCCTTATATTCAAAGTCCATTTGAATTCTTGGCATTATTTATAAACAACGTTTATAACTTCAATTCAAATCCCACCTTTCCATTTATAAACAATGTTTATAAATTCAATTCAAACCCCATCTTTTCATTTATAAACAACTTTATAAATTCGATTCAAATTCCACATTTCCATTTATAAACAAAGTTTATAAATTCAATTACTTGTTTATATATATATTCAAAACAAGTTAATGTTTCTATACTTCATTTAAAATTCAAATTCTATTTATAAAAATAGAATTCCCCTTTTAAATTTCAAATACCCTTTTCGATATTTTTATGAATCAACATTCAAGCTCTAGGGATATTTTAAACAATCAATCAACCAATTTTCAATCATTTGATTTTTAACACATCATATATGAATATATATGAAATCAAACAAACAACAGATAATATATATTTTTGAGGAATCCAGTTGGATTCCTCCAACCTGTTTTCCTGCATCCACAGATGTTAGTCAACATAGTAATACCCATCCTGCTTCGAGGCAGGATATCGCGGTATGAAGGTCATCCACTAATCATAGCGTGGGCGTATAGGGTAATCATCCGCTATGAAACCGCGGGCATCCGCTAATGAGACTGCGGGAATCCAACCAATCAATCAACCCAATATATATATATATATATATATATATAATAGTCCTAAATAACTAATATATATTTTAAATCAACCAAACAATATTCAAACAAGCATAACAATTATTTTTAACAACTAGAAGTAATTCTAATTAAATGGTGAGTGAGGTTTACTCACAGGGATTCTTATTTCGCGAAATATCCAGGATTTGAATTCTCTAATTTCTTTGTTGACTCCGACAAATTTCAAACAAATTTTGGAATGTGTATTTAACATCTTAATCACCAAATCCCTACTGCCGAAGCTCTCCATTTCAGCATTTCATCGAGCACTTGCCGCTCCTTACTGCAGCTCGTCATCCAAACCAGTATCCATCCCGTTCATCAGCTCCGTACTTTCCCAGATCCAAAATTTGAAACTGCGCAAATCTCCAGTCTCCCTTGTTCGCACCCCTTTTTCAAAAATTATCTCTTGAATGATACTGAAAAGCCCACAAAGCCCTAACAAGCGTCTCAGCCCACCGGACTTGACTCTGTCCACCTCTGATACCCCTCTTGAAACCGCAAACTACGACGTCGAGGCTATAGAAAGGAAGAGCGTCGAACTCCCCAAGGATCCCCAAGCTCTCCGCGAATTCACCAGAGATAAAACTCACCCGTCAATTGCCCCTTCCCACTCTTCAGATGTCGGGCTTCTTGCGATGTTTGTTTACGGTTTTTCGAGAAAAGAGAGACCTCGCGATTCTCTGTGGAAATAGGGATTTGAGGAAATAAAACCAAAAAAAATAGAAGCCGTTACGTTGATTTAAGGAACGCCATTCTATTTGATTGAAGCTTCTGATTTTCTTTCCTGAGAAATTAAATGGAGATGGACGCGATTTATAGAGGAGGGGTGTGGTTTTTGAATTGAACAACAAGGCTCTGGGATTTTCTCCTGGTTGTTCTTGCTAGTGGCCATATAAAAATAGAAGATGGGTGCGGGTGTGGAATCGAACAGCCAGGCCCTCCTTGGTGTTCTGTTTATATCCAACAAAGATTTTTATTTATTTTTATTTTTATTTTATTTAAGTTAAACCGATATCCTTTAATTAAAATACACCCGTGATTTCAAACTCATTTCTGAACCCAACAACTGTCAATCCTAGGGTAATACCACTGTTTCGGACACACTGCGATAGGTATCGAAGTCTAGTTCGATCATCCGGAACCAATATTAATTTAAATTGATATAAATTAAATTCAACACAATTTATTCTGCGGAAATAAATTAATATTATTATTCGAATTCAAACAGAAGTTTGAATTGATTTTTTGAATTGTTTCTAATTCAGTTTCAACTTCTCAAACTGACGTATTACGATAATTTAATATATTCGATATTAAATCGAAATTGCTTATTAAATTGATAACTTAATATAAAATTTCCATTTATATTTATCCACCCAATATTTAAATCCATATTAAATATTTAAAATTAACCCATAAGAATCTGGGTCATTACAATCTTCCCCACTTAAAATAATTTCGTCCTCGAAATTGCTAAGGTAGAAAAAGTGCTACAAACCCATTTATCTTTTCAAAACTTATTTATGTTGATACTCAACATTTCAAACTTCCTTACGTAACTCTCTTTCGAATAAATCCCTATTCGATAACTCCTCCCTTCGAATAACTATATTCGATAATCTCTCTTTCGAATAACTAGATTCGAAAACCTTTCTTCGAATAAACTATATTCGATTTACTCTATTTTATTTACTCTTATCAATTAACTTTATTGGATTTAACTCTTTTCGATTAACTCCATCGAATAACTAAATTCGATAACTCCTTCGAATAACCAATATTCTATAACTCACTTCGATTAAACTAATCGATAACTCTTTTCGATTAAACTATAATCGATAACTCATTTCGATTAACAAATAATCGGTAACTCCTCCGATTTACTAATAATCGATAACTCCTCCGATTTACTAATAATCGATAACTCCTTTAATTCTATTCGAATAACCAATATTCTATTTAACTCCATTCGCTTGACTCTAGATCGCAGCGATCACAATGGTTACACTTGATTCCCTCAGGAAACATCCGACCGCCCTAGGCTATCTGCAGCCCTGCGAATTACGCTAGCAGTCGTACGAAATGGCAACTTATCCTGAGTAACTATGTTTGACCAACTCTATCTCAATAACTATATTCGACCAAATTTAATTGAATAACTATCATTCAATTAAATCCTAATTCGATTAACTATGTTCAATTAACTCCATCTGGTTAATTCTAACTCTAATCGGTTATTTCTATCTCTAATCGACTATTTCTATCTCCAGTCGACTTCTCCTATTCGAAAAACTCCTATTCGATAGCGTTTATTCATTTATAAAGATTTACTTTTAGTACCGGTTCTTCACTTTATAAATGTTCTCTTTTTAATAACGTTACTTCACTTATACAAGTGTTGTGTACCCCTTCTATTTAAAACTATTGGTGTTAAAAACCAATATCTCTTCTCTATATAAGTTCAGACTTATATATTCCATTTTATCGAATGATAAATATTTAATTTAATTTATAAACTGCTATTAATTTTTTCTATTTATCTGTTAAAAACAGATTTCCATTTTCTATTCACCTTCTAAATATTCCTTCGATTAAATTCTATTTATTTAACAAATAAACATCTCATCTATAACACTCTATTTATTTTCTATAAATATATATTTCCATTGAATCTATTTGTAAATGTTTTACAAATATCCCCTTTTTAAATTCTATTTGTAAATGTTTTTACAAATATTTCTCCTTCTATTTATTTGCACATAACTTCCTTTGTATTTGTGTTACAAATATATTTCCTTTTTAACTCTTTTGGTTTTTCCTTCATTCACACCCAAAATTTATTTCATTCACATTGATTTTACTCAATTTATTCGTTTCGATCCATTTAACTTACTTAAGTTAATTTAATTTCAAATCATTCACATTCCCATTAACTAGTTGCTAATTAACCGTTTTGCCTATTTCACCCTTTTTATTTGAATATAACTTGTTCAAATATACGTCAACTTAATTATAAACTAATATAATTATATCTTCAACTCGAGTTATATATTCGATTTCGAATATAAATTTTCAACCTCTTTCATTTATCCAAAAACCCAATTTCGATTCAAATTTCCTTTAACTAATTTCTCTTTTACTTAGTTAATTCTACTCAATAATCAGAAATATGATCATTGTTTCCCAAATCATTTTATCTACTTCACTTGAGTTCACCTTCATTTTATAACTCAAGTCTATATTTTTCTCATGGCCATTCGGATTTTATTTACTTTAAAAATCCTTTTACTTATATATATATAAACCATTGTGGTTTTAAATGGTTTCTGGCGCTGCACTTTTTGAAATTTGATTTTGACATAACTCAAAATCTATACGATGAAATCTAGATTTTTCTCTTTCATTAGAAAACTATTATTCAACCCGTCTCGACGATTCTTGTTTCAAAGAATTCCGACTTCAATTGAGTTCTGTATACTAAATTGAAGTTCGAATCGCCAATTTACGAACTGCCGGGCTATGACGAGCTCGTTTTAATTATATTTATAAATATAAACGTTTTAACTTTGTTTATAATAAATTCAACTCCATTCTGATATATTTTTAATATATATCAAATCTATTTCACATAATATTCCCGATCTATTTCACTACTATTTGAAATTCTATATATTTACAATATTCAAATTCCATTTGAATTTCTTTATTCCAACTCATTTGAATTTCCTTTTATTCAATTTCTATTTGAATTTTCCTCGATTCAAATTCTAATTCAATTTCTTATCTTCAAATTCTATTTGAATTTCTTATCTTCAATTTCAATTTGAAATCCTTTATTCAAAATCCATTTCAAATCCCTTATTCAAATTCCATTTGAAATCCTTTATTCAATTTCTATTTAAATTCCTTTGAATTTAAATTCTATTTTAACTCCTTTGAATTTCAAATCCTATTAAATTTCACTTTGAATTCAAATTCTATTTAAACTCCTTTTATTCTGAAATTCTATTTCAAACTTTATATTTTCTTTGAATTCTAATATTCAACCTCCACTTTATATTCACTTTGAAATTCTATTTAACCAAATTCCATTTGAATTCTAATATTCAAATCTCTATTTGACTTTTCTTTATTCAAAACCATTTGAATTCCTTTGAATTCAAATTCCATTTCAATTTTTCTTATACAATTTTTATTTGAATTTTCCTTTATTCAAATCCATTTGAATTCCTTTGAATTCAAATTCCATTTCACTTCTATTTGAATTATATATATATTCAAATTCCTTTATTTTACTTCAATTTGAAATCTATATTCCCATTTCAAAATTCCTTTTGAAGTTATATAAATATATACATATATTTATATCTATCTCAAATTCAAAACATTTGAATTTTCGAACAACTTGTTTCTTTCAAACAAATTTCCATCAAAACTTTTCTAAGGCAGCAATTCATCACTTAGAAACTCTAAAATGAACACTGGTGATGTTGCGACCATCATCAGAATTATTTTCCAGCCACTGAATGAGTTCAGTGCTATATTTCTTTCAAAATCCATTTAGAAAAACATTTTCCCAAACTCCCAGGATTTTAAATTCTAAATTCTGGTTGGAATTCAATTTCAGTTTATCTCATTTGTATTTGATTTCATATACAAATTCCATTGGTTATATATATAACTATTTCTGTTTTATAATCTAATTCGATTATAATCCTAACAATCAACTTACTATTTGAAAACAATATCATGTCCAATCTTCTGTTCAAGTGTTTATAAACTCCTATCGACATCGTGGCGTCCCACGATTCGACCAAAATTTATAATCCACTCAACAGACTAGTCAACACAATATAAAACAGTTTTTATATCAAATAACAAATACGCTCTCTCGTATATATATACACTCAACTCATTCTAGGATACTACTGATCCTATCTCTAATGAGCACATTTCCACACAGCCTAGGTATTCGCTCAACCTAAGCTCTGATACCAACTGTAACGACCCGAAAATTTTCGACTTTGAACAACCGTTCAAGAGTCGAAAATTCCAGATCGTTAATGAAAGAAATTAGAGGGTGAGGATAGATAAGATAGAAACTTAGAATAGAAGAAGAAGAAGAACATAAACACAACACAGAATCTCACATCGCAGCGGAACAAAATATAATATATCACATCTTTGAAATACAAAATCTTAACTGTATATCATACACTTATCAGAGTACAACACTTACAACACAACGGAACCACTATAACTAGATAACGCTGAAGCCTCCTGCTCCAAGCTCCTTTAGATATATCTGAAAAATCCTGAACTACTTGACTGCCCGTACAAATTTAGGCACCCAAGAGTTTAGGTAGAACAAAACAAAATAAACTCCGGGTCAGTCATGGGACTGGTATGAGTAAACAGTTTAAAACAGTTTCAGAAAACTAAATGATATCTCATAAGACCACGCCGCATAACACGGAACGGGTTTTTCCCTTATGAAAATCCAAACACTTGATTCAACTTTATATCAAACTCTTTTGATATTATTATAATGTCTAAATCAATTAAATAACAATCTAGTGGAACGTTTGCATCTCACGTTCCACATATATATACAATCAAAATCGCAAGCTCGTATTGGGTATTTGGTTTTCCAACTATGACAAGGTATGGAATCACCTTCCGCTGGTATATCTCTAGAGGAGAATACACCGAGTTCAACAAGAACATCTTGCAACTCAGCCACACATGACCGACCACTCATTTCGCTTGAGTGTATCGAATGTATATCACCAACGATTGGGATCAGCAACCGTTTCCCAAATGGGACAGCATCGACAATAGATTTTTAGAAGTAAATGAAACTCTAGATCAGGTGATTATACAGCCTAATAGGTGCGACCTACATAGCCATGTTGCTTGCCCGATTTCTGTCATTTACCGGATGATGAGGCTAGAAGCTACGCTTTATCATCACACCAGATTCACTTCGAATGCCACATCGTCAAATCCATCAAATAACCGATTGACGTCCTCAACAGTACATTACGTGTTAGCTAAAAGAAGTTTCCTTCTCCGCTCCCACTCTTGGTACGGTTGAAGAAATCAATGTACGTGACCTTTCTGGAAATACTATGTCAGACATTCATCCATACACGTCACCCAGGAACAGGATGAATCGAAGGTACTATTTCTATAAATAGAAAAAGTCCTTGCACTCTACTCCGTCTTCGATTATCTTTATATAATCTGATTCGTACGCTACTGCCAATACGGAGTGGTTCTTTGGAAAATAATCCAACCGGTCTCTCCATATTTACAACGATGGTCAAAACTTCGATAGTCTGTGATTTAACTATCGAATAAAAACAAGTGTTTCGATAGTCGATGATTTAACTATCAAATAAAACAAGTGTTCATCCAAACATCCAACAATCACTGAACCTTTAATTAATATTCCATTAATTAAATCTCTTTTCTATTTCTTTATCAATATTTGTTAATCAAATATTTCAATAACCATATTGGCCCTTTTACGTTCTTTGGAAAACATTTCCATATATCGCCTTCCTTTATTTTCTATACTAGGAAATATTCATTATTCTATTTCCAAGCTTTGCACATATTTGGGTTAAAGCAGATGTTGTATAAAACATCGTTACGACAACCCAAATACAGTATTTAACTAATTCTTATTCCACATTGATCTTCGAGCCTGAATCTTGCTACTTATCGGTATATCATGAAATCAACCAAGTTGGGGTATAATTACCTCTCAGACCTTGACTGAATAACATTTAACGTCAAAACAGACAGGACTACTTACTCGAATAATCAATACCATACCACTACTTCTTCACTTTTAAACACATATACATTTTCTGTTTCTAATCCTACTAGATTTTATTCTTATACTTCCTTTTTGATTATACTATTCTATTTCTAAGTTCGTTTTCTTATCGACTTCTATATATATCGATACGTTGATTTCTAACTATCAACTTATCTTAAAAATATTCTATCTCCTTAAATTCCCGGAAAAATTCGCCATAACCTCCTTTGTACCGGGAGCATCGGGAAATTTCAAATAGCTTTCCCGGTCCTTCTCATCTCAAAAAGAAAAAGGAAAAGCCAAGCGGCTAGCCGATACGGCACATAAAATCTCATATGGAAATTAAATACGTACCTTTTTGTTGGGCATTCTATTTATTTCACTTCTATACTTTATTCCATACCTGTCTCCTGTATATTTATACCTGTCCAATCTATTTTAACTATACCAATCGTTTTAACTCAACTTGTTAATTAAATCTGCTAATTAACTTCTTTGTCTATTTCACCTTCATATTTGAACATGACATGTTCAAATATATTTTAACTGCATATTAACAAATTCTAATTATACTCATACTCTCGTTTCCTTATCGACTTCTCTATTCAAATTCCAATTCAATTCTACTTGAATTCTCTTTATTTAAACTCCATTTGAATTCTATTATCAATTTTATAGTTTAAAGTCCATTTGAATTTCTATATTCAAATTCCATAGTTAAATTCCATTTGTATTTCTATATTCAAATCGTTTAAAGTCTATTTGAATTTCTATATTCAAATCTATAATTCAAAGTCTATTTGAATTTCTATATTCAAATCTATAGTTTAAAGTCTATTTGAATTTCTATATTCAAATCTATAGTTTAAAGTCTATTTGAATTTCCATATTCAAATCTATAATTTAAAGTCTATTTGAATTTCTATATTCAAATCTATAATTCAATTCCTTATATTCAAAGTCCATTTGAATTCTTGGCATTATTTATAAACAACGTTTATAACTTCAATTCAAATCCCACCTTTCCATTTATAAACAACGTTTATAAATTCAATTCAAACCCCATCTTTTCATTTATAAACAACTTTATAAATTCGATTCAAATTCCACATTTCCATTTATAAACAAAGTTTATAAATTCAATTACTTGTTTATATATATATTCAAAACAAGTTAATGTTTCTATACTTCATTTAAAATTCAAATTCTATTTATAAAAATAGAATTCCCCTTTTAAATTTCAAATACCCTTTTCGATATTTTTATGAATCAACATTCAAGCTCTAGGGATATTTTAAACAATCAATCAACCAATTTTCAATCATTTGATTTTTAACACATCATATATGAATATATATGAAATCAAACAAACAACAGATAATATATATTTTTGAGGAATCCAGTTGGATTCCTCCAACCTGTTTTCCTGCATCCACAGATGTTAGTCAACATAGTAATACCCATCCTGCTTCGAGGCAGGATATCGCGGTATGAAGGTCATCCACTAATCATAGCGTGGGCGTATAGGGTTATCATCCGCTATGAAACCGCGGGCATCCGCTAATGAGACTGCGGGAATCCAACCAATCAATCAACCCAATATATATATATAATAGTCCTAAATAACTAATATATATTTTAAATCAACCAAACAATATTCAAACAAGCATAGCAATTATTTTTAACAACTAGAAGTAATTCTAATTAAATGGTGAGTGAGGTTTACTCACAGGGATTCTTATTTCGCGAAATATCCAGGATTTGAATTCTCTAATTTCTTTGTTGACTCCGACAAATTTCAAACAAATTTTGGAATGTGTATTTAACATCTTAATCACCAAATCCCTACTGCCGAAGCTCTCCATTTCAGCATTTCATCGAGCACTTGCCGCTCCTTACTGCAGCTAGTCATCCAAACCAGTATCCATCCCGTTCATCAGCTCCGTACTTTCCCAGATCCAAAATTTGAAACTGCGCAAATCTCCAGTCTCCCTTGTTCGCACCCCTTTTTCAGAAATTATCTCTTGAATGATACTGAAAAGCCCACAAAGCCCTAACAGGCGTCTCAGCCCACCGGACTTGACTCTGTCCACCTCTGATACCCCTCTTGAAACCGCGAACTACGACGTCGAGGTTACAGAAAAGAAGAGCGTCGAACTCCCCAAGGATCCCCAAGCTCTCCGCGAATTCACCAGAGATAAAACTCACCCGTCAATTGCCCCTTCCCACTCTTCAGATGTCGGGCTTCTTGCGATGTTTGTTTACGGTTTTTCGAGAAAAGAGAGACCTCGCGATTCTCTACGGAAATAGGGATTTGAGGAAATAAAACCAAAAAAAATAGAAGCCGTGACGTTGATTTGAGGAACGCCATTCTATTTGATTGAAGCTTCTGATTTTCTTTCCTGAGAAATGAAATGGAGATGGACGCGATTTATAGAGGAGGGGTGTGGTTTTTGAATTGAACAACATGGCTCTGGGATTTTCTCCTGGTTGTTCTTGCTAGTGGCCATATAAAAATAGAAGAGGGGTGCGGGTGTGGAATCGAACAGCCAGGCCATCCTTGGTGTTCTGTTTATATCCAACAAAGATTTTTATTTATTTTTATTTTATTTTATTTAAGTTAAACCGATATCCTTTAATTAAAATACACCCGTGATTTCAAACTCATTTCTGAACCCAACAACTGTCAATCCTAGGGTAATACCACTGTTTCGGACACACTGCGATAGGTATCGAAGTCTAGTTCGATCATCCGGAACCGATATTAATTTAAATTGATATAAATTAAATTCAACACAATTTATTCTGCGGAAATAAATTAATATTATTATTCGAATTCAAACAGAAGTTTGAATTGATTTTCTGAAATGTTTCTAATTCAGTTTCAACTTCTCAAACTGACGTATTACGATAATTTAATATATTCGATATTAAATCGAAATTGCTTATTAAATTGATAACTTAATATAAAATTTCCATTTATATTTATCCACCCAATATTTAAATCCATATTAAATATTTAAAATTAACCCATAAGAATCTGGGTCATTACAAGGACTGACCAGAAAGAAAGTCCTTAATAATTCTAAAAGAATGGGACTACTGCCTGAGATAGTGGAATCACGCACAATGGTAACCCGACCTAAATGACTGGAGATCCCAAGAACTAGGTTCAATTGGTAAAAACAAGTTGTGTAGTGATAGTAGATGAACATGCTAAATTTATATATTAAGAAGCATGTATTCCTGAAGTGATTAGAGGATGAGTTAATAGAAACTCTTAATGAGATCTATACTCTATTTGGAGTAGAGTACCTACCTTCAGGAGTACTCTTGATAGACTCACCTATGTGAATGTGGAAATGTGGCAGTTTCCTATGGAGTTTTGGGCAGAACTTCTAGAGCGTTCACTAAACTGGGATAGACGTGCATGGCCATAAACGCACGGGCTTATTTGATTGCACTATGGAAAAGATTGTGTGTGGTTTGATGTCAGGAATAGAGTTCAAGACTACGTGTCACTCTAGTAAAAACTGAATCTTATTCACTACGCAAAGGTTCAAGTCGGATGACACCTTTGTTTATGCACAGTCTTATGTTTTTTAGAAACTGCTCGATAATATTTTAAAAATTCAAGTGGGGGATTGTTGGAAATTTGTGTGAATTATTAAAATATTTGAATAAGTGTATGAGTGGCTCCTTAATGTGAATAGTCCCACATCATGGGATTATATGAAAGAAGCAAGTATTTATACTTATTTCTAAGAAGCTTTGATGGGGCCTTGGGGCTCCCAATACATGCTTTGTTGTGAGGAGGGAGCCCATGCATCATGACCACCACACACGCACGCGCGACCGACCGACCGACTCGACTCGACCCGACCCGACCCGGCTCGGTATTGGGCTTGGGCCTTGGGCCTTGGCTATGTGGTGTAGACACTTATATTTTTAGACCAGAAAAACTTGATTTTTCCGAACTGTTTTTTAATTACGGAAAATATTTCTGAACCGAATTTAATTTGAAACGGTAAACTTTTGACCAAGTATTTCGCAGATCCTATTTTCCTCCACTGACCAGTATTTTCGAATAACCTAATCCTCGTCTATATATTATTATCTTCATATTAGACGAGATTAAAATAGATAAAAGAAAAAAAACTGTTTTTCTCTTTTCTCTTCCATCGCCATTAAAATATTCTTACAGAAATTTTCGAGCAGTTAAACCCGAAAGTGCAAATCTGCACTGATATGTTTGTGCAAAGCAGATCAGTTATTAATTTCAGAGAGGCTGTTTTATCCTAGAGGGGGCGGCGAAAGTACGAACTGGTTTTGCACCATCGACCAGATCGCCGAATCGTCTTCAAGAAAGCGACCTGGTCCGCAACTCAGCCATTGTTTCCCAAGAATGTATACTTAGTTAAGGATCGAAATAGTTCTTTGGTAGGCAGACTTGTATGTGTTGAAAAAAGAATGGAAAATAAGAAGTCAGTGAGAATGCCATGCAAAGTTGTAGACCAACCAGGTAAATCTGGTCTCAGTCCTTGGAAAAAAATGTTAGAATTTTTTGATGATGTTTTGAAGTTAGGTGATACTTTGGCATGTGGTGAAAAAGAATGTCAAATTAACAAAGTTGTTCTTGTTAATGATGACATTGCTAATCCTCGCTTCAAAGCGGCCCCCAAGTACCAGATCAAACTAGGATTCCTTAATTCTTCTAGTTCTCCCACCAAGTCAGTTAAAGAAGCTGCCCAACATAAGGCTTCCACCAAACTTCTGGCAAACAACAACGAATTTTGCAAACTGCTTTTCTAGCAGTGCTTTGCAAGCCAAGCCACCTGATTGTAATATGAAAACTGTTGTTGCTTGCAGCAGTGAGAAGACTGCTACACTCTCCGCCTCGGCTAAGAAGAAAACCAATGCTGCGCAAGAGACCCTTAATGCACACTTGATACCTCCAACGTTCGACAAAACGCGTCTCGCAGATCCTGACAGCACTTCAAACTCCCCGATGGCACGTGGCGTCTTAGGGCCCTCTGACCCTGTTACTAGGAGTAAGAAGATTGAGATGCTGAAGGGATAACTCCTAAACAGAAGTTTATTTGAGGTATAGTGGTGAAATGGAGTCTTCTGATGACTCAAGTTTAGAACTTAAGTTAATGTGCATTGTGTTTTTTTCCTTTTTGCATGTGAAACCCTTTTGGCTAGTTGTAGTTCCTGGTTTTGTTTATGTCATTGTTGTAGTACTTGATTGTTTGTATACCATTATTTTCCCTGTTTACATGTGCATATCTCATATTTCTCCTTGTAATTTATTGTTATAATAGAAAGTCTATAAAGCACGTTAAAAACCAGTTGGCTCAGCCAAAAAAAGTAATTACAAATAATAGTTAAATATAAAATATTTTAATTAAAATAATTATATACAGAATAGTTAACTCTAATATAGTATAAAATATTTCAAATTAAATAAATAAAATATAAGTAGTTAAAATAAGTTGCAATATGAATTGAATTTATAGAAATTGTAATGTAAATAGTTAATTAAATAGTAAAATGGAATAGTTAACATAAAATAATATTAATTTAAGTATTTCTATAATCTATTCCTGTCCGATTTAGTTTAATCCAATAACAAATGTCTCCAAATAAACTTAACATCAATTCATGTTTCAAATTTCAAATTAATTCAACCAATTCGACCTTTAAATTTAAAATTAATAATATTAAGTATTTTATATTCCATTAAGTCTCATTATCAATTAAAAAAATAAATCTAATCCTAAACTCAAACATTACCCTGAAATCAAATCAAATATTTCGTTACTCAAATCAAATATTTCGTTAACTCAAATCAAATAATTTTTTTTAAAATCAAATAGGTTTAAATCTTAGTTTAATTATTAAATTTCATTAAATAAATTTAAAAAACAAGTTAAGTGTTATATTAGACATTAAATTAGATCATTAAAACTAAAATTGTGTTCAACCTTTGGCCAAATAATTTCTTTTAATAAAGCGTCGTTTAAGGTTAAATCTCTAATTTCAAACTTAAAGTTAATTGTAATAACCCGAAAATCTGGGCCAGTTTAAAAATTTTATTTTGGCAATTTTAGCGAATTTTGATTATTTAAAATGTATTATTTTAAATAATATCGACGAGAAATTTACTTTGAATATAATTCGAACGTATATATTTATATTCGTCGTCGTTAGAATATAAATATTTATATATAATTATAAATAGAATTGAAAATGGCGCGGTAGTTCGATAATTCGATTTCAAATTTCATTTGAATGTACCGGGTGCAAAACAATCCGGATTTTAGTGAAACCAAAAACAATAGGATCTAATTGAGAATATCTTTCCAACGAATCCAAATAATCAAGATTTCATAGCGGGAATCAAAAGATATGTCCGGTTGAAAATTATGAATAGTCGCTATGGAATTCGGGCCCTTAAAAATGGACATTTTGCAAACGACCTCGGATTTCGACGAAACCAGTTTTGTTGGGTTCGGTATGTAAAGTTATTGCTAGGTTTCAAATTTCATAATTTTTCGAATCAATATGTGAGCGTGGCAAAGAAAAACGTGTTTGACCAGTTTCAGTTGATTTTAATCGACTGGAAAATGGCCATTTTTCCAACGGTCTCAGAATTCGACGAAACTAGTTTTGTTAGGACCGTATCGTCAATACGAAGCTAGAAAATATTTTTCTGGAATTTTTCGAGTTAGTATGTGACCACGGTAATTTGAAATGTACGTTTAAAATCCAATATAATGATTTAAATGTAAATTCAGCAGAAACTGATTGTAACGATCGAATCAGCTTGCAGTACATATCCCATTGTGTTCGGAATGGGGGTAAAAACGCTATGGACGACAGGCGGTGGGCCTTGTTTCGAGGTCGTATGTCAAAATCAACTTTTTGAATTAAATAATAAATTAAATAATATAAATTTTATAAACCCCCCCCCCCCTCTCCATTCGATTTTTCCAAATTCAGAAGATAAAAAAAAAAAGAGAAAGCGACTACGAAAACCCAACTCCTCCCATCGCCCTCCACCGCGGCAGAGCCATCGCTCCGCCTCGTCGCCGACCCCCCCCCTGCTCCCTTCCAACGATTCCCGCACCTCCCCTCTCTCTCCTCCCCCTTTTCCGCTGAAGCCCCAAACCCACGGAATCCCGTAGCTCCGACTACCCACATCCACGCTACCGCTGGGGAAGGAGAAGGCCACTCCGGCGCTTCAATCGCCGGTGGAGGATCGACCTCCGGTTTGACGAGGCAGCGTTCGCAAGAGGCAACGAGGATGGGTTTTTTTTTCGAGTTTTCCTGAAATGATTTGCGGAGGAAGAAGCCCTTTAAACAGTGAGCTTCTTTTCTATCATTATCTAATTATTTTTGTAATTAGTTTAATTATAAATAAAATCAGTTTAATTATATAAAAGATTAGATGATGAAATGGGACTTTTATGATATGATATCAATAAAAAAAAATATTGCGGATTTTATAGGGTGTCGATATGAGTAAAGATTTGGTTTTGTTCATTAAAGAGGAGTTGAAAATAGAATTTTTATACAAGGTATGAATATAAAAATATAATCTTTATATATAATATAGATAATAAAAATTCGATCTTTATTATGTAGAAGTAATAAAAATATGATTTTTATTATGTAGAAGTAATAAAAATATGATTTTTATAATGTAGAAGTAATAAAAATATGATTTTTATATAATAGGGAATATAAAAATTTTATCTTTATATATGTAGCGAAATAAAAATCTGATTTTTATTATATATGTGTTGAGTAAAAATGTGATTTTTATATATTGAACATCGAAGTAAAAATGTGATTTTTATATATTGAACATCGAAGTAAAAATGTGATTTTTATATATTGAACATCGAAGTAAAAATGTGATTTTTATATATTGAACATCGAAGTAAAAATGTGATTTTTATATATTGAACATCGAAGTAAAAATGTGATTTTTATATATTGAACATCGAAGTAAAAATGTGATTTTTATATATTGAACATCAAAGTAAAAATGTGATTTTTATATATTGAACATCGAAGTAAAAATGTGATTTTTATATATTGAACATCGAAGTAAAAATGTGATTTTTATATATTGAACATCGAAGTAAAAATGTGATTATTATATATTGAATAGCAAAGTAAAAATGTGATTTTTATATATTGAACATCGAAGTAAAAATGTGATTTTTATATATTGAATAGCAAAGTAAAAATTCGATTTTTATATATTGAATAGCGAAGTAAAAAATTCGATTTTTACCTATGTAGAGAATACGGGCAGAGAGCGTGACAAAGATGCAAGAACGATGAAGACTTCTATAAAAGAAGAGTCAAGATGATTGGATAGCTATTTGTGAGAACTTCTCGCTCTTCAATTTATTTTTCTAGTTATATATAAATACTAGGATGCAGACGGTGCTTAGTAGCACCCGACACAATCGTCCACAGACCATGGACTTGTTTGTTTGGTGGCATAAATTAATTTGATGACTTGATTTGAATTGGTTGTTTGGTGAATTTGATTGATGTGTGAATGGCGTGGGCCTTCACTAGACCGGGGATAAGGCTAGGCCTCGTCCCGTTTCTAGTATCGTGTCGTTATGCCGCCGAAATTTTCTAAAATAAGTTAGATAAATAAAAATATCATTTTATTTAAAGAATGAACTGAATAGAAATTCATATGTTGGAATAAAATGTTTTATCGTTAAAAATATAATTTTTAACGTGAATGTGAATAAATAAATATTCATTTACAAACCAGACGGTTTGTTTATGTACACCTATTTGAAGGACATTGATTGGGTCGATAAATTTTACACATCGCCCAACTGCGCAAATAAAATCTGTGTTTGATTGTTTGAAACCCCACACGGGTGTTGGGATGAAATTTGAAGTTCACTCATCCTGATTGATTAAATATGTCGATCGATTGATTGACAGGCTGTTATAAGCGTTAGATATCTATATTTGATGCTTATACAGTGTAGTGCACTTTGGTTGATGGTTGATTATTTTGCAATGCTATTATATGTGTGTAATGTATGAAAATCCATATAATTAACATTATATGGTGATTGATTGGGCCTCATTCCAATTTAGAAAATAAAGAATAATATAAAATAAAGGTTCATGTGTTGACAGTACTCATCCCTTGAGATTGGTCATGTGTTGAACGAAATATTTTAGTAATAAAATTTACATCTTTATCAATATAAAATAAAGGTTCATGTGTTGACAGTACTCATCCATTGAGATTGGTCATGTGTTGAACGAAATATTTTGATAATAACAACTATTTTGAAAAAGAAATATTTGAAATAGAATATTTGAAAATAGAAATTTATGAAGCCGTGTTGATTAGATTGACGCCATTTTGACGTGAACAATATTTATATCGATTTTATTCATTTTGAAATGAATTGAACTGAAAACGATTTCGAAATGAATTGAATTGAAAACGATTTCGAAATGAATTGAATTGAAAACGATTTCGAAATGAATTGAATTGAAAACGATTTCGAAATGAATTGAATTGAAAACGATTTCGAAATGAATTGAATTGAAAACGTTTTCGAAAGGAATTGAATTGGAAACGATTTCGAAATGAATTGAATTGAAAACTAATTCAAATTGAATTGAAAGCGAATTGAAAACGAATTCAAATTGAATTGAAATTTGAATTGAATAGAAATGAATTTTAAAACGAATTTATAAAGAAGAATTCAATTTTGATTTGAATTGAAATGGAAGTTGAAATTGCTTTTGAAACGAATTTAAAACTATTTATATAATTCGTTTTAAATAGAAATCGCCATAATATATATATTATATATATATTATATATATAATGGCCTGAATAGAACGCGCCGCGCCGCGGCAGTTCGTGAATTTCGACCATTTATTTCAAATGGACATTACGGGAGATCCGACCGTCGGATTCTCCTAAAACCGGAACCGTTGGGTTCGTATCAAAAAGAGCTTTCTAAAGAATATTAGAAATTAGAAATCTAACGGTTGGATTTGGAATTATGTCCAAATCAAATTCGAAAAAGGTCGCTGTAAGTGCAGTTCGATGGCCATTGATGGAAATCGACTGTACGGGCATTGATAAAATTATTAAAAATAGTAATAATTTATGTAAAATCCTAAGAAATGATTTAGAAAGAATTGGGATGAAAAACTCCATATTTGAAAAGATAAAAATAGATTTTTATCGAAATGAACTAGTTTTGAACTAGAAATATAATTCTATTTATTTTTAAATAAATAAATTGGATTTGAAATGGTTTTGAAAATAACCAGAATTTCCAATGATTGCATTGGAGTGGATTTGAATCGAAATTGTCTTCGGAATGTTTCGATGTTGGAATTCGGGATTATACAGATGTTGTTATGGAAATTTGAAAGATATATATATTTATATCGTTATTTCCAATACGACATTTGTTAATCGTAGAATTTGATATTGAATATAAGCCGGGAAATTTTCTATTCAGAACCTTGTATTTAATATCAAATGTGATTTGGGTTTGTCGTGAATGGTGTCTTCATTAACACTGTTCTTGAACCCAGTTGAGAAAAGATTAAATATTTTTATTTAGATTTAATGAAGAGTACCAATTAAATAATATTTATTTGGAATTGAATTGATATTGATTTTTGGGTTTATCGTGAACAGTGTTTTAAATAACACTCGTTCTTTAACCCGATAATTAATGGAATGTGACTTTGGGTTTATCGTGAACCGTGTTTTAAATGATACGGATTCTTTAACCCAGTTAACGATTAAAACTAAGTGGAGTTTTTAATGAGTCTTTAATTAGATTGAGATGATCGAGAATGGAGTATCACCAGTTTTTCTCCAGGCGATAGTTAAATCTTTAATTAGATTTGAACGTGAAATGGTAATTGAATTTACCGATAACACCGTGGTGTTAGATATGAAGTACTACCAGTTTTACTTCATGGGATGAATAGGTTGGGATTGGGAAATTAAAACAAATGATTACTTCGGTAAGGTTCGCTAATCCTGACTAGTTTTGAATTGATATTCAAAAATAGATTAAAGAATAAATTCAAGAAATTTATCTTGGATAAAATTAATGGGAACCTTTCCCTATTAATGTGAAATTCAGAAACTAACTGTCGGTTAGCTAAGCAGAATGATTTTATGGATATTGATCTGATGTTGGTTTCGGCCTTCGGGGTTAATATTTGGGGAATTATTCTCTTGATTAATTTACGGTTAGTGACTGATGAATTGGAATGAGGCATATAATGTGTTTGTGTAACACTTATTTAAAATATACGCGAGTTATTCGGAAAGACCGGGTTTATCCCATTCTGAATAACTGATACGACGATAAGTCGAAGATGAAGACGGTGGTCGAAGACCGGAAGTCTTCACGTCGTTTGGGTGATTACTGATGATCTTGATTGGGTTGTACACCCAAGAAGATGGAAACCGTTGGTGATCGTTCAGACGTACTTGGAGATCGATGGATATGCGGGGTACTAGGTGCCTCCGGTTTCGTTCAGACCCAGAACGGACTTGTAAATGGACTGTGTGTCTGACATCGGATTCCATTCTCTGTGACCGATATTGGTTGCATAGAATGGTTTGCCTGTGTAGCATGCTAAGATGCAAATGATCAAGGCTTCTGTTGAAAAGCAAAGCCTTGTGGTGATGATCAAAGCACAGCCTGTCTGGCACAGCTTTGAGTAACGTGAATTCGCGAGCCTCACACCCCGGTATGAACCAGAAACGGGAGAAAGGACCTCAGGGAGGGCCTACGTTTCCTCCTAGCTAAAAGTGGCGTCAGTGGTTTTACACGCCCTGACGAGTTTGACTTATGTGGTTGTTGCTGTTGCGAGGCGCCTCGGTTAGATCGGACGATCCGGGTCCGATGGAGTCATTCGTTGGCTCGCTTACGCCCCAAAGGGCGGCGAAACGTAGTGCTCAGGCATTTTAATCCACTCCGAGTGGACCGGCCCTGACGATCCAAGGGTCGATGCGTTCTGATCCTGAGACTCGGGCTAGGCAGTCTCGAATTCGGTAAGGACTATCTTTTGCCTTGGTTCATGACGGAAATCCAATTTCCAAATACGTGATCTTTCGGTTTTAGTTGTGATCCTATATATGGCGACATAGTGGGATGGGGCGCTCATGCCGCCAATGATTGATACTTATGATTTGAAGTTGTTTTATACACCATGCACTGACTATAGTATCAAATGATTTGTTTTAAAACGTATCAAGCATTCTTTGGCTGTTATAAGGGAAAACCCTATCCCCCGGCTTGCGTTGCATTGTGTGATAGGACCTGGGTCTTATAACAGCTTCATTTTTCTTTATTTAGCATTGCGCTGTTTGTTTTATGCACTGGTGTTCTTGGGAGGAAACCCGTTCCGTGTTATACGGCGTGGTCCCTTGATTTACCTAACTTTAAAAATAAAGATTAATAACCGTTTTAGTTCTCACACCAGTCACATGACTGACCTGGAGTTTATTGTTTTAACCTAAAATCTGGGTGCCCTTATTTTGACACGGGCAGCTAGTAGTTTTGGTTTTGCAGATTTATATTCGCAGGATCCTGGTTTACAGCTGGAACGATATCCGGAAAGCTTTGTATCTGTATATCTCCTTCAGTTGTGTATTGTATTATTTTCCGCTGCTATGTATTTAAATGTAATTTAAATCTCTGATATTTCTGTGTAATATTCATTTATACTCTGTATATTCTTATATTCTGGTGCATTGTTGTAATATACAATGAAATGTTCTTTTATATGCGTTCTGTTGTGGCTTGTTCTCGAACTATCCGCCGCTTTCCTTTACGGGGAAGTTGCGGGTTTTTACAGTTGGTATCAGAGCTTTGGTTTACAGAGCTCGAGAACAAGACACATTAGAACCATGCGAAAGAATTCATTAGATATTGGATTAGTAATATCCAATTAGAACGACTCGTTAGAGATAGGATCAGTAGTATCCTAGAACGAGTGTGAAGAGTATATTTTAAAAAAAAAATGAAAACAAATTTTGTTTTGAAAATCTAAATCACTTATTCGTATTTGATTATTTATTTATATTGATTAGGACAGTCCAGTATATAAAGATTTTGCATATACGCCTTGCAAACGTGTATTTGAAGTTTTAATATACTGGATAGATATAGAATCACACTCTAGTCGACCGAAGATGATTCTGATGATAGTTCGAACATCATCAGAATTGGTATTCATGTTTCGAAGGTGTGATATCTATATTGTAACACCCCGCCTCCGCTAGGGTCACTCGCAAAGGAATGCACTAACTTTAGAGGGGCATTATTGGTAAACATGCACAGAAATATCACAAGACAGAACATATATAAATAGCGGAAGTAAAATCAAACTTTCATAACATGAATAAATAAGGTCTAAAGCCTTTTACATCAGAGTACATCAAAACCTGTCTTGCAATAGTAAAGAAGCATAAAGACTTTTTAATAAATTATTCCCCAAGTAAAACCGTAAAGTAGCCATAGCCAAGAGAAGTCCAAGCCATCCATGATGACCTTCAAGCAGAAGAAGTCCGAACTAAACAGCATTGTTTCCTCCCTGAAACCTGGGGGGGAGAAACGGAAGAAAAGAGGCGAAACAAAACGGGTCAGTCAAAAAGACTGAGTAAGTCCTATCTACTTCCAGTATAAAAACAGGTAAAGGTAACATGACATGCATAAACTGAAAGTAAACATAAGGATAACTACAAGATAGATAAACCAGGGTAGCCGGTTGAACTACTGCGGCAAGGTAAACTAAGGTATCATGATATACTACGGTGTTATGATAAGTCAAGGTATCACATCGTCAGATTTCTATCGAGTACATTATCCCAAGGTATCTACCCCGTCTAACATCCCACGGTATCTATTATGTATATTCTTCCTAGTTCTAACATGTATATTTGCTCTGCACCTCTCGTACTAGTATCCCTACCCGCGTCATGTGTTAACCATGAATGTCCCTTGCTCAAAGTCGTGTAATGGTCCATGTCAACCTAATATATCGCATATATAGGTTACTCAAATCATATGTTTCTTTCCATGTATATAAGTTCAGTCCTTTGCCGTACCTCGTACGGGCTTCCTCATGTCGTATTATCCCTGAAATCGTTTGGACTGTCACCCTTGTTCTAGCTCGGCTCTTCCATATGAATCATCGTTTGAACTACTAGGACTTACGCCACCTAGCACCACTAGGGATTACGCTTACCTATTGCACGCTTTCGTATTCCGGTTTGGGTTAAACCACCTAGGCCACTAGGGATTACGCTAACCCTCAACCGCGCCCTTTTTCCCACGCATTCATCGTGAATCGTTTTTCTATAACTGTATGCACATGTATCACATCGTGCCATCCGAGTCCTGTCACAGGGCAAAACAAGAAATACAGGACTCGGTCGGGAGCTTTAGATTTATCTGCCGATGCAGATACTAAGGTCTGCTTTTCTACACGTGGCTATGGTCCCACGAGACCCCTCCCTCAACTAGTGAAAGGCAACACAAGAGAAAATCTTGCATGAGAACTACACTCCGGCCAGCCCACATCCTACGGCCTACCTCACCCATAATTAGATAGCAATTATGGTCTGTTGGGTGTTCCATGCCTTTCCGTACGTACACGCTTGACTCAAGATGGTAGATGATCGACGAACTTGCTATCTAGGGCACTATCATGTATTCGTTGACTCACTGCTATCCATCCCAGTCTTTAGGTCGCTCGTATAGCAACCAAGGCATACTCTTGGTTCTTCTAACGCAGACCTTAACCTCTTGTGAGCCCAGGATGATCATCTGCGACCTCACAGAGGGATACCAAGAATATCCTCACGTTCCCCGAAGCCGCTGCTTCGTTACCCAGTTCGCTGGAGCCTTTATCTAAATCAGATAGCCTGCTCCTACACGTATACTTAAACGATGACCTACCGTATCGGGTTACTCATCTATCTAAGAGGTGGTCCACATTTCCTTGGCTAAGGATTATTACTTAGTTTCCCTAAGGTTTACCACTTAGCCTTATTTCCATAATCCTTGTTAACTATGGTTATTTACCTAATCCTCCGAATTAGGGTTTATCTAATGGGTTAGGTGTCACTTAAGTTCATAACTTAGCCCGTCTATAACCCATGCCAAAATTGGCTAAGTATCCAAGTCCAAGACTTAACCCTACAAACCATGTGTCAAGTTGGCTAAGTATATTAAGCAATCCATAACTTAACCTCGTCTAATTATCATTTTAGATTGGTTAGTTATATAAATTAACTTGACCTTGTCAAATTACCGAGTCAAATCGGTCAAGCGTATTCAAGTGATTCGTGACTTAGCCTTATCATGTTTTCACGTTATATTGGTTAAGTATGGGTTAACTTAACCTCCATAAATTCACGAGTTAGATTGGCTAAGTATAGGTCACTTAAACACATCCAATTAACGAGTTAGATTGGTTAAGTTTAGGTCACTTAACCACATCAAATTAACGAGTTAGGTTGGTTAAGTTTAGGTCACTTAACCACATCAACTCATCATGTATAATTGGTTAAGTATAAGTTGCTTAACCCCATTAAATTATCACATTAAGTTGGTTAAGTATTGGTTACTTAACCTCATCTAATTACCAAGTTTAAATTGGTTAAGTATTTAACTTAACCCCATCGAATTACCGTGTTTAGATTAGTTAAGTGTGGATTACTTAACCCCATCTAATTACCGAGTCTAAATTGGTTAAGCGTCATTAGTCAAATTTACTTAACCTTATCATGTGGCATTAATTTAATTAATGCACTCTTAACCTCTCACATTAGACCTTGTTGTGGTTACTAATTAAGCCGGGCGGGTCCGGGTAGATTTACACCACAACCTAGTCTAACCTCGGGTCTTAAGTGCGACATGACCAACTTCTCACATTGGGTCCTATTGTTTGCAACTACTAGTTAGGCCGGTCGCTTCCGGGTAGTTTTACGTTGCAAACTCAACCCAACCTCGAGTTGGCCACACTTATATTATCTAAGTTCATCATGTTTCCACAACATGTTACAAGTTTTCAAGCATTTGGGTAGACCTAACTTAATAGGTAAATTCCCAAAGGGTAGACCTAACTTAATAGGTAAATTCCCAAGCTCATGTTTTTATGCATATTTACATGTTAACTTACATGCTATATTCAATGTTACATGTTGTCATGTTATACCCATTTAACCCAAATCATGTTTCACATCATATTTCATGGAACTTCAAGTTAAGTTTCTCATGTATATTCACGCTCGTCTAACCCAACCCCAAAACGTGTTTCCAACGTAAGTATAGACGAGTCAACATAGTAGGAATACTATGACTACGAATTGGCCTCGAACATGCATAGTGTCATAAAAAGGGTTTTGGCCACAAACACACAAAATGTCACAAGGGAATTCGGCCACAAACATGCATATTATCAAAAAGGGTTTGGCCATAAACATGCACAACTTAAAAGGGGGGGATTGGCCACGAGCATGCATAATCTCATAAAGGAGTTGGCCACAAACTTGCATGTTATCATAAGGGGTTTGGGTTCATAAACATGCATAAGCCCCAAAATCTTGTCTTAGCCAATGTTTCACAAGTAAAGTGGTTCCTAAAAGTTCATGCTAGCATTTCATGCATAAAGATCCAAACTTGCAAGTTAAACTAGGTTATGCATAGCATGAGAGGCATGGTTAAGTCACTCACATGGCCTAAAATCATAAACATGAACACAAGAGGCAAGGTAAGGTTCATATAGGTTCGCATAATCATGTTTAGCCTCATTTTATCCCATGTCATTATCAAAACTACCGTTTCCATCTAAAAGTAGCTAGAACTTACATAGTTAGGCCTAGGGAAAGGAGCATGAATCATCTTGGCTAAGAAAGGTGCCTCCTTTGTAGAAGAATCGTCATGGAACTCGCATAGCAATGTTGATTTGGCCTTGATTTGGTGTAGCAAGTTTGCACCTTTTGATTTGAACTTGATTTGGATGCATAGGCTCTAGGGATTTGAGATGGAGGCCATGAGAGTAGAAATTTGGCCATAGTTTAGTTACATGAGTGAATAATGAGGGTTTAGGGGTAGGTTTAGGGTCTTTTTATAGAGATTAGGATAGTTTTAGGCCCTTAGATTAACCCTAGGACCAACCTGAACCGTCAGATTTTAAACCAGGCCCAAAAACCTAGCCAAGATAGAAAATAGGTGCACCAGATCAGAATCAGCCGACAGGGCAAGTCGACAGCCCTGTCGACATGCCTGTCGACTTGTCTGGGCGGGAATTTTCCCGCCTGGCCCTGCATGTTTCGAAATTCAAATTTCCCGAAAACTTCTTTGGGCCTTAACCGGGTCATACGGACTCCGATTTTCGAAAACCCGGACTCTATTTCGCGTATTTTTCCGAGACGAACGCAATGGCATAGCCCGTTTTACTTGATTCAGAATTTAAAATTAAATTCTGCCTTGATTCTCGTTTTAACATGTTGTAAAAATTCGGGTTGTTACATTCTCCCCTTCTTAAAGGATTTCGTCCCCGAAATCTCAAAGTTAGGAAGAACATATCCTACCATCCATCATCCATCTACTCAAACCATCATCCACAAGCAACCATTGTCCTTAGACGACTCCTAATGCTTTATGAATGTATGCAAAACGTGTGTGTACATGTTCCTTAGCTAATGCTAATGATCAGGCCTGAATAATCTTTCTAATGCAAAATATGTATAGTGCCATGAATCCAACATGTATGCAAATAGTCCTAGTCATATAGATACTATATGCGTGCACAAACATTCATCCATATGCAACGTCCACATGGTAACACATTCAATTTCATCCATAAACAAGTATAAATACTCGTGCATATGCAATATGAAATGTGACCGAGTCGAGCTAATATCTAATGTAAATTCGCGCATCCACGAGCAACCACTTGCAACCATTTGCAACCGTATCAACCATAACATGTTTCAAATACATGTTTACATCCATAGCGTTCTACCTAAGGTTCCCAAAATAAGATCGAGAAGATAAACAAAACAAACTCCTTACGGGGTTTGTAACAGAAACAGGACCGAGGGGATATCCATAAAAGATAGCCTACAAGCAAGCTCAACAGAAAACAGGGATCGAGGATATATTCCCAAAAGAGATATCATGCACGTATTTAGTCTTCAGTCTCCTGAGTCGCATTACCTTGAGCTTAGTTCCATCGTGCCTTGACCGCCCCTTTTACTTCACGATTTCGCAGCTTCTTATTTCCTGTTTCCATAACATGAGTTGGAACTCATTTCCTCGTCGCCTCTCGTTCCACTTGCACTTATTCTCCTTCTAGAATACTTGGCGCAAACAGGACTGCGTACACATTATTCCATGCGAGCCCTCAAAATTCACTAGTGAATCCTGGACCTTGTACCATAAGGTATCCCACGTAGAAAAACTTTCTCTTGAAAGTAAACAAGTTACCGTGCGCACTTACTAGGGTAATTCCCATAACCCATACATAATCGAAGTAAACCATCCGTCTTATTAGCGAACACCATTCGATCAGGTTTCTAATTTCCAACAAAGGCATCTAGGGATTCTAAGTAACTAATCATGACAGAACCCAAAAGGTTACGCGATACTTCAAGGGTATTACCAAAGCAAGCCAAGAGTCTAACTACCCTCCTTCTAAAACCGAGAGTGGCACCCCTTACTGGATAACCACTTCATCCCTAGAATCCATCCACAACTTATAAACATAAGCATTATTTCCAAGCTCAACACTTGATATAGACATTCTCAAATCCAAACAAGCCATGAGTAACTGGACCGATCTTCCAATAGGACTTGAGACAAAAACGGGATCCTCTACTACGCTAGTACTAAGGTGCAGAGACTCAACTATCGAAGCGGACTTAAAAGATGCGGTGATCAAAACAAAGTCCCGACAGGATGATAGAGAAGAAAAGCTAAACCTTTAACAAGATCGTTACCCTCCTTCTGAGGTAGCCTAGAAATGAGAGCATACTATTGCCCTCCGAATGATCTTGTCCCTGTTCCATGATACTTAACTATCCGTCTCGTTTCACCATGCCAAAGGTACTCTCCCGTCATGGGTTTCATTGTTCATCTTTCTCCCTCCTTTTAGGACTCAGCCATACCAACATGTTGCTTATCCCTGAGCTCGTATCCTTTATCCTTGTTCTTACTATCCTTTCATGCATAACTCTACAACGGTCTCTCGAGAACCACCTCCATCGTACGGGAAACACTTACGCAGCTAGAAAGACTAGTCGCAGTCAAAACCACTGTGACTACCGATGGAGGAAAGAAAGGAAAAGAGATTCAATCAAGGAAACAAGGATAATGCTAATGGCCTTTGGGGAATAGCCTTTTTCTTTTTAAAAGAAAATTTTCTTGAAAAATGCTTCTTTGTAAACGGTTTTTCAAATAATTTTCAGAAGGTCTTTAAAAACTTTTGCCCAGTCTAGTAACCTTCTGCTCTGATACCAAATGTAACACCCCGCCTCCGCTAGGGTCACTCGCAAAGGAATGCACTAACTTTAGAGGGGCATTATTGGTAAACATGCACAGAAATATCACAGGACAGAACATATATAAATAGCGGAAGTAAAATCAAACTTTCATAACATGAATAAATAAGGTCTAAAGCCTTTTACATCAGAGTACATCAAAACCTGTCTTGCAATAGTAAAGAAGCATAAAGACTTTTTAATAAATTATTCCCCAAGTAAAACCGTAAAGTAGCCATAGCCAAGAGAAGTCCAAGCCATCCATGATGACCTTCAAGCAGAAGAAGTCCGAACTAAACAGCATTGTTTCCTCCCTGAAACCTGGGGGGGGGGGGAAACGGAAGAAAAGAGGCAAAACAAAACGGGTCAGTCAAAAAGACTGAGTAAGTCCTATCTACTTCCAGTATAAAAACAGGTAAAGGTAACATGACATGCATAAACTGAAAGTAAACATAAGGATAACTACAAGATAGATAAACCAGGGTAGCCGGTTGAACTACTGCGGTAAGGTAAACTAAGGTATCATGATATACTACGGTGTTATGATAAGTCAAGGTATCACATCGTCAGATTTCTATCGAGTACATTATCCCAAGGTATCTACCCCGTCTAACATCCCACGGTATCTATTATGTATATTCTTCCTAGTTCTAACATGTATATTTGCTCTGCACCTCTCGTACTAGTATCCCTACCCGCATCATGTGTTAACCATGAATGTCCCTTGCTCAAAGTCGTGTAATGGTCCATGTCAACCTAATATATCGCATATATAGGTTACTCAAATCATATGTTTCTTTCCATGTATATAAGTTCAGTCCTTTGCCGTACCTCGTACGGGCTTCCTCATGTCGTATTATCCCTGAAATCGTTTGGACTGTCACCCTTGTTCTAGCTAGGCTCTTCCATATGAATCATCGTTTGAACTACTAGGACTTACGCCACCTAGCACCACTAGGGATTACGCTTACCTATTGCACGCTTTCGTATTCCGGTTTGGGTTAAACCACCTAGGCCACTAGGGATTACGCTAACCCTCAACCGCGCCCTTTTTCCCACGCATTCATCGTGAATCGTTTTTCTATAACTGTATGCACATGTATCACATCGTGCCATCCGAGTCCTGTCACAGGGCAAAACAAGAAATACAGGACTCGGTCGGGAGCTTTAGATTTATCTGCCGATGCAGATACTAAGGTCTGCTTTTCTACACGTGGCTATGGTCCCACGAGACCCCTCCCTCAACTAGTGAAAGGCAACACAAGAGAAAATCTTGCATGAGAACTACACTCCGGCCATCCCACATCCTACGGCCTACCTCACCCATAATTAGATAGCAATTATGGTCTGTTGGGTGTTCCCTGCCTTTCCGTACGTACACGCTTGACTCAAGATGGTAGATGATCGACGAACTTGCTATCTAGGGCACTATCATGTATTCGTTGACTCACTGTTATCCATCCCAGTCTTTAGGTCGCTCGTATAGCAACCAAGGCATACTCTTGGTTCTTCTAACGCAGACCTTAACCTCTTGTGAGCCCAGGATGATCATCTGCGACCTCACAGAGGGATACCAAGAATATCCTCATGTTCCCCGAAGCCGCTGCTTCGTTACCCAGTTCGCTGGAGCCTTTATCTAAATCAGATAGCCTGCTCCTACACGTATACTTAAACGATGACCTACCGTATCGGGTTACTCATCTATCTAAGAGGTGGTCCACATTTCCTTGGCTAAGGATTATTACTTAGTTTCCCTAAGGTTTACCACTTAGCCTTATTTCCATAATCCTTGTTAACTATGGTTATTTACCTAATCCTCCGAATTAGGGTTTATCTAATGGGTTAGGTGTCACTTAAGTTCATAACTTAGCCCGTCTACAACCCATGCCAAAATTGGCTAAGTATCCAAGTCCAAGACTTAACCCTACAAACCATGTGTCAAGTTGGCTAAGTATATTAAGCAATCCATAACTTAACCTCGTCTAATTATCATTTTAGATTGGTTAGTTATATAAATTAACTTGACCTTGTCAAATTACCGAGTCAAATCGGTCAAGCGTATTCAAGTGATTCGTGACTTAGCCTTATCATGTTTTCACGTTATATTGGTTAAGTATGGGTTAACTTAACCTCCATAAATTCACGAGTTAGATTGGCTAAGTATAGGTCACTTAACCACATCCAATTAACGAGTTAGATTGGTTAAGTTTAGGTCACTTAACCACATCAAATTAACGAGTTAGGTTGGTTAAGTTTAGGTCACTTAACCACATCAACTCATCATGTATAATTGGTTAAGTATAAGTTTCTTAACCCCATTAAATTATCACATTAAGTTGGTTAAGTATTGCTTACTTAACCTCATCTAATTACCAAGTTTAAATTGGTTAAGTATTTAACTTAACCCCATCGAATTACCGTGTTTAGATTAGTTAAGTGTGGATTACTTAACCCCATCTAATTACCGAGTCTAAATTGGTTAAGCGTCATTAGTCAAATTTACTTAACCTTATCATGTGGCATTAATTTAATTAATGCACTCTTAACCTCTCACATTAGACCTTGTTGTGGTTACTAGTTAAGCCGGGCGGGTCCGGGTAGATTTACACCACAACCTAGTCTAACCTCGGGTCTTAAGCGCGACATGACCAACTTCTCACATTGGGTCCTATTGTTTGCAACTACTAGTTAGGACGGTCGGTTCCGGGTAGTTTTACGTTGCAAACTCAACCCAACCTCGAGTTGGCCACACTTATATTATCTAAGTTCATCATGTTTCCACAACATGTTACAAGTTTTCAAGCATTTGGGTAGACCTAACTTAATAGGTAAATTCCCAAAGGGTAGACCTAACTTAATAGGTAAATTCCCAAGCTCATGTTTTTATGCATATTTACATGTTAACTTACATGCTATATTCAATGTTACATGTTGTCATGTTATACCCATTTAACCCAAATCATGTTTCACATCATATTTCATGGAACTTCAAGTTAAGTTTCTCATGTATATTCACGCTCGTCTAATGAAACACCCCACCTCCGTTAGGGTCACTCTCAAAGGGAATGCCCTAATTTTGGTGGAGGTTTATAAGTACAAGTCACAGATATACAAGACAGATATAAGAACACATATTTGTAAACAGCGGAAGAACAACAAACTTTTATTTCATAAAGTCAAATACGTGTTACAACAACATCCTTTCCAAAAACATAACATAACACTTTCATAATCTGTCTTGAGTACATTATTTAAAGAAGCATAAATAAAACATAGATAAACTGCAAAAGCCCCATAGTGGATTGTCCAAAGCCATAGTTCAAAACAGGAAAGTCCAAGCAATACATTTCTCTTCTTCAAGCTGGATGTTGAGGTAGGTCAAGCTGCTGTGTTCCCTCCCTGAGGACCTGGGGGGGGGGGGGGAACGGAAGAAAGAAGACGAAAGAAAAATAGAGTCAGACATAAAGCCTGAGTAAGTCTAGTACTATTTTGTTTATGAATAAAGAACTGGGTATGATAAGTATAAACAAGAAGTGGGCATGCACTATAAACTTGGTTAAGTTGTCTAGGGTCGAATATACTATCGTACCCCATGTTATTCTCTGAACCCATATAAACTAGTTCCCAACTGGCACCCCAAAATCAGGGTGATGTGATCCATTCTATGATGATCAGCTCCTACTCGCATAGTTACATGTGTCTTACGGCCCCCGATGTATGTAGTTACCTATGCTGGTCCCACCATGGGGTGTATCAAGTCCCATAGTGGCAACCCGACACAACCTTAGAGTGCACAGGTATGCTACTGGTGTCCAGTGCCTTATTTTTCTGCGCCGGAGTGTGTGCACGCCCGCACTCCGTTAGAACCTACACTGCTACACCACCGCCGTCGCTTTGACCTCTTACAATCAGCCCAGTAATCGTGCCCCACCCTGCCTAGTTTCAGGGTATCCTGATACACCTTTTAGGGTTACTGCTGAAAAGGGTCCCCCGTTACTAGGTTTTCTATCTCTAGCCAACATGCTAAGTTGGTTAAGTGTTTCCTACCTAACCCCCACCAGTCCGTTTAGTTTAGCATGTTCCATTTTGATTAAGTCTTTAGTTCACTTAATCCTAACAATCCTGACTCAGCCTTAATTGTCTTATTAAGGCCCTGACCTCTCACATTAGACAGGTATTGTTGTGGCTGCCTATTGCCGGTTGGTTCCGGGCAGTCTTACGCCACAACTCAGTCTAACCTCGGGTCCTTGTTGGGCTCCATGTTTAACCTCCCACATTGGATAGGTATTGTTGTGACTACTGGACGGCCGGGCGGTTCCGGGCAGGTTTACATCACAACTCAATCCAACCTCGGGTTAAACACATCGTATGTTCTACATTTACATATTTTGTCATTCTTCTTTATTTCTTATATGTAAATATTTGCGGCCCATTATTAAGTAAATGGTGTAAAGGTTACACCAATCATGGGCCCAACCCATACTTGAATTTGGGCCCTTCCATTTCATATTTTCATTCATTAATTAATTTTAACCCAACGTTATTTTCCCCCGTTTTACACGTCCGTTTATATATATTGGGCTTAGCCTTTTAAAGCCCAATTTAGCCATGCGAAAAGGGGAGGCTTAAAGCGTGATTACATACACAAAGAGGGGAAGGTGAGCACATGAACTTGCATATGAAGTTGGAAACACAAAATAGAAACTGGTGTACTTGCATAGTGGTAACAGAGGTGACATGAATCAAAGCATGTGAACTTGCATAGGTTTAACTGCAACATGAACCTATATTCTTATTTATGCATAATGTCAAACATAAGCATGGCACAAATATTTCTAGCTTAAACATAAACAAGTCATGTTCATAAGGTTTCTACATGTTTACAAAGGGGATACTTTGTTACTAACACAAAAGCATAGTTCAACTTGATCATGATTTGAGTCAATCACATAACGATGGTATAAATATACTTATGCATAAATATTCCTAAACATGGTGTTTGCTCTAAACTTGCAATAAGGGATTTTTGAGTCTAACCTAGCCATGTCTCACATATGTCATCATATAATTCTTATAAACAAGATAGACTTAATCATGGATTTCAATTATGCCAAATATCATTCATAGCCTAGCCATATTCATAAGTTTGCAAAAGCATGACTTAATACATGGATTATGGTGTCAAAATTCCAACATAGTTTATGAACTATAACAACCAAACTTGTTTCAATTACTTGCAAAATGATTTATGCACAAAAATATACATCATGATGACATAATAACAAAGCCCCAAACTTGCATGAATTTCAATCAACTACATACATGTAGCTTCAACATAGATTACATAATTTGCGAAATATTCCAAACGTTTACTTGCATAGAACTACCGCATGTAGTTCTTTATAACATGAATAACATAATTCAAGAATATCCAAACGTATACAAATTGATAAGAACGCATAAGTATGAATTACTTTTACTACCACAATTCAAGCATACAAATCAACACAGTTGTTTATTCATACCAAAGTAATACTCTACTTACAATGGTTGCGGCGAATTCTCTAATTAAGAGATATGATTCCTTTGTTGAATTGATTGGCTTTAGGTTGCTTGAATTGCTTTAGGCTTTAGAACTTTCTTCCTAATCCTCTCTCTAGTTGGCGGCTACTCTTAGTCGTTCCTCAGCAACATGGCGGCTATGTTCTTAATTTGAATGAATAGATTAGGGTTTAGTCTAGGGTTGTTTATATAGAGGTTAGGAACTGATTAGGACCATTGATGTTGCTAGGTTAGATCGTAGCCATTCATTAGATAGAGAGACCAATTAGAACCCGCCACCTAGCCCTAATGACAAAGCAGACCACAGAAATTCGACCAAACACAGACCTGGCCAGCCAGGTTGACTGGGCTCGACCAGGTCGACACCCCTGTCGACAGGGCTGTCGACAGCCCTGTCGACATGGGTAGCCCAGGTCGACAGCCCAGTCGACCTGGGTGGCCTAGGCGGGTGTTTATCCACCCTGGCCCATTGGGCCCGATTTTTAATTATTTTATTCTGTTTGAATTTTAAATTTAATTCTCAAACTTCCGAGGGCCATATCTTCTACATACGGACTCCGTTTTTCGAAAACTCGGACTCTATTTCGCGTATTTTTCCGAGACGAACGCAATGGCGTATCCCGTTTCCCTTAGTTCTTTGATTTCAAATTAATTATACTTTAATTTGTTAATTTCACAGTTATAGAATTTTCGGGGTGTTACATTCTCCCCCACTTAAAAGGATTTCGTCCCCGAAATCTTCAAGTTAGGAGGAATGTATATCCTAACATCCAATCATCCATCTACTCATCCATCAAACACGAGCATCCATCGTCCTTAAAAGACTTCTAATGCTTCATGATCATATGCGAAGTGTGTGTGTACATGAACTTATCTAATGCAAAATCAGGCGGTCTACTGATTCAGTTGACCTCCTTAATGCGAATTATGTAAGTGCCATGAATCCATTATGTATGCAAATTTTTCCTATTCTTGAGTCTACATGAGTGCACAATCATTCAATACAAATGCAGCATCCACATGACAACACATTAAAGTTCAACCATATACGAGTGCAAACATATATGCATATGCAATATGAAGTGACTGAGCCGATCTAAACCCTAGATTGTGTGTGTATATGCAACCACGAGCAACCACTAGCAATCACTTGCAACCATCATCCATAACATGTTTCAATTACATGTTTCCATCCAAAAAGATTCTATCTAAAGGATACGATCGAGGAAATATACCTAAAAAGATGGATAAAAGCGCAACTTAAGGAAAAAGAAAGATCAAGGATGTACCCTCGAACAGAAAAGGGTAGGCAGTGCGTATCCTAGCTTCAGTTTCCCAAGTCGCGTCTCCCTCGGTGTCGCTCCACTGAACTTTAACGGGCTTGACTTCGCGGTTGCGTAGCTTCTTCACTTCCGTTCCCAATATGCGGGTTGGAACTTTTCTTATGGTTGCTTCGCGTTCCACTTCGGCCTCTTCGAGGATATTTGGCTCTACCACTTCAGCAGACTCATGTAGACATTTTCGGAGCTGTGAAACGTGAAAAACGTTGTGGACTCCAGCCAACTTCTCGGGTAGCTCTAATCTATAGGCCATTTTCCCAATTTTCTCGACGATTGGGAATGGCCCTACGAATCTTGGTGCTAGCTTTCCTGTGGTTCCAAAGCGAACAACGTTCCTTAGCGGTGATACCTTGAGAAAAACTCTGTCTCCAACTTTGAATTCAAGGTCGGTCCTCCTCTTGTCGGCGTAGGACTTTTGTCTGTCTTGGGCCGTCTTCATCCTTCTTCGTATTAAGTCCACTTTCTCTGAAGTCTCTCGGATTATGTCTGGTCCAAGTATGAGCTTATCCGTGGACTCCCACCAACAAGTGGGCGATCGGCACGGTCTACCATATAAAGCTTCGAAGGGCGCCATTCCGATGGTTGCTTGATAGCTGTTGTTGTAGGCGAATTCTACCGAAGGAAGGTGGTCTTCCCATGTCCCTCCGAAGTCAAGGACGCACAGTCTTAAAAGGTCTTCCAAAACTCTGTTCACTCTCTCTGTTTGGCCGTCGGTTTGGTGATGATAGGCTGTGCTTAAGCATAACTGCGTTCCTACTGCTTCTTGTAGACTCCGCCAAAACTCGCTGGTGAAGATGGGGTCTCGGTCACTAACGATGCTAGATGGTATTCCATGGAGCCGAACGATTTCCTTAAGGTAAAGTGATGCTAGGGATGAGGCGGTCCTTTTACTTTTGACAGGTAAAAAGTGGGCGCTTTTAGTAAGCCTATCCACTATTACCCAAATACTAGTGTTGCCTCTCCTAGACCTAGGCAGCCCATCGATGAAGTCCATTGAGATGCTATCCCACTTCCACTGCGGGACCTCTAGAGGATGTAGCAGTCCGCCAGGCTTTTTCTGTTCCGCCTTAACCTGTTGGCACACCATACACTTAGAAACGAACTCTGCCACGTCCTTTTTCATGCCGTTCCAAAAGAAAGTCCTTTTTATGTCTTTGTACATTTTATCTCCGCCTGGGTGTATCGTCATCTTGGAATGATGCGCTTCCTCGAGAACCTTCTTTACTAAATCTTTTGTCTGTGGGACGCATAGTCTTCCGTCTCGCCTTAGCAAACCTCTATCGTCGATGGAGTATCGGTTGAGGTGACTTGAAGTCTCACCCCTAATTAGCCTATCAATTATTTCCACAAGCTGAGGGTCTTCGCGTTGTGCTGTCCCTACTGAATCCACTAAAGTTGGGCGCACTTCGAGAGATGCTAGCAAGCCTGGTACGAAATCGGAGGAGGGCCTAAAGTCGAAGCTGGCTATAAACTCTAGGCTTTGTCTTTCAACAAACAACGGGCTTAGGGTCAATTTCTTTCGGCTCAACGCGTCTGCCACTACGTTGCCTTTGCCCGGAGTGTAGGAGATTTCGAAATCGTACGAGGCAAGAAACTCCATCCATCTTTGTTGCCTCAAGTTAAGATCCTTCTGCGAGAAAAGATATTTCAACGATTTATGGTCAGTGTAAAGTTCGAACTTCTCACCTAGGAGATAGTGTCGCCAAGACTTGAGTGCAAAGACAATGGCGGCTAACTCAAGGTCGTGGGTTGGGTAGTTCTTTTCGTGCACCTTCAATTGCCTCCCGCCATAAGCTACTACCCTTCCTTCTTGCATTAAGACGGCGCCTAGCCCTGTCCCACATGCATCCGTATAAACAGTGAACATCTTGCTCCCATCTGGCAGCGTCAAGACTGGGGCTGTTGTAAGAGCCCTTTTTAGTCGTTGGAAAGCAAACTCGCAATCCAAGTCCCAATTGAACACTAGATTCTTCTTAGTTAATTTCGTGAGCGGAGCTGAGATTTTCGCAAAATCCCTTATAAACTTTCGATAGAAACCTGCTAGTCCTAGAAAGCTTCGGACCTCAGTCGCATTCCTTGGTGTCTTCCAATCTTGTACCGCCACTACCTTAGCAGGGTCCACCGCTAACCCTTGTTTGGATACTATGTGCCCAAGGAACCTCACCTCTTCTCTCCAAAAGTGGCATTTGGAGAATTTGGCTTTTAGTTGATGGACTCGCAAAGTTTCCATGATTGCCCTTAAGTGCTGAGCATGTTCCTCTTCACTCTTTGAGAAGATGAGGATATCATCTACGAAGACCACTACGAATTTGTTGAGGAAATCTCTAAATACCCTACTCATCAGGTCCACGAAGTAAGCAGGTGCATTTGTCAAGCCGAAAGGCATGACAAGCCATTCAAAGAAACCGTCTGGGGTTCTGAAAGCCGTTTTATCGATGCTATCTTCAGCCACCCTTAGCTGATGAAAACCGGTTGCTAAATCGAGTTGGGAGAAAACAGACGCTCCTACAAGCTGGTCAAATAAATCATCAATTCTAGGGAGAGGGTGCCTATTCTTTTTCGTTAGCTTGTTGAGCTCCCTATAGTCAACACATAGACGGAGTGAACCATCCGCCTTCGTAGCGAACACCACTGGAGCGCCCCATTCTGAAATGCTCCTCCTAATGAACCCCTTTTCTAGAAGCTCTTTAATCTGTTTACTGAGCTCTTTCCTTTCTCGTGGAGCCATATGTCTAACGGGCAACGCAACGGGCTTTGCATTATCTACAAGATATATGCGGAAGTCTATATCCCGCTTTGGAGGCAAGCCCTTCACCTCTTCGAAGACATCCGGATATTCCCGGACCACTCTAACTGATTGCAAATTTTCAACGGAGGCATCTAGCGATTCAAGATAACTAAGCATAACCGCATACGAGGGATTACAAGAAATTTCCAAAGTATTACCGAGCTGGGTTAGGAGCCTAACAACCCTTTTCTCACAATCAAGGATGGCCCCATTACTGGATAGCCAATCCATACCCAAAATCAAACCATACCCCGAAAAGCCCAAAACAAAGGCACTACATTGAAATTCAACACTTAGGATAGAAATTTTCAATCCCACACAGATCATAGACAAATGAGCTGGGCCCCCAATTGGGTTTGAAACAATTAAGGGGTCCTCTACCATACTAGTTTTTAGGTGCAGAGATTCTACTAAAGCAGACGAGATAAAGGAGTGTGATGCGCCAGAATCAAATAAAGTGCGAACGGGGTGATCATAAAGATAAACTACACTTTCTACAGAAGTATTTATACCTCGCTGTTGCAGAGGTGGCGCTTCTAGCACATGGACCTGTGCCCCTGGGGTGGATCCAGCCCTCTGCCCCTGTCCTCGTTTCTTTGGGCAGTCCTTAGCCCTATGGCCCGTCTCACCGCAAGAAAAGCACCCACCATTCTCCTTGGCCTTCTTTTTCCGGCAGTCCTTTACTAAGTGCCCCACTTTGCCACAGAAATTACATTTCCTCTTCTCTTTGTTGCCTTTCCCGCCCTTCTTAAAGTCTGTCTTCTTAGGCTGCAAACCCTCTTTCTTCTTGCCCTTGTCCTCTTCATTCAACAATGCCATTTGCACCAATCTTTCATACGTGGCTCCCATGGGTATATGGGTCATGGCCAAACTGTGTAATGGCTCATTCAACCCTTTGACGAAACGGAGAGCCTTCTTGTGCGGGGTATTGACTAGGTCAAGCCCAAACCTAGCCAGCTCATCGAACTGATTCACATACTCTCTGACTGTCTTGTCCCCTTGCTTAAGAAATAAGAATTTTTCCAACTGCAAACTTCTTTCCGCATCTGAGAGAAATTTGGTCTCAAACCTTGCCCTAAAGTCCTCCCATGTCTCCACTGGTCTTTCAGCATTAGTGACTTCCCACCAGTAGGAAGCCTCGCCCTTCAATAGCCATACTGCCAATTGTACTTTTTGTCTATCTTCTACCTCAAAGATGATGAATAGGTCCTCCGTTTCTTTAAGCCAATTTCTAGCTGCCACGAAGGACTCAGTTCCATGGAAATCCCTTCCTCCCATAGCTTTAAAATCTTTACATATCTTAGCAAACGTGTTTCCCCGAGGAGGAGGTGGAGGAAAAAGTGCCGCTGCAGCTGGATGATTTCCTTCCGCTGGGGGAGGAGGAATGGTAGGACCTGGCTGAGTGGCCCTTGCTTCTAAGAACCGTCTAAACCAACCAGGTATTGGTACCCCTTCCGGCAAGTTAAGTTCTTGGGACATGCTGAAACAAAAAGGATAGATTCAAAACGAAGGATAAGAGATAGTACCTATGGCTTTGGGGAGTGGACTTTGCCTTTTTAAAATAAAATAACATTTTTCTTTTTAAAAATGCTTCTTTAAATTTCCTTTTTGAAAACAATTTTTCAAAACTTTTTATCTTATCTGGTAAACCTATGCTCTGATACCAAGTGAAACACCCCACCTCCGTTAGGGTCACTCTCAAAGGGAATGCCCTAATTTTGGTGGAGGTTTATAAGTACAAGTCACAGATATACAAGACAGATATAAGAACACATATTTGTAAACAGCGGAAGAACAACAAACTTTTATTTCATAAAGTCAAATACGTGTTACAACAACATCCTTTCCAAAAACATAACATAACACTTTCATAATCTGTCTTGAGTACATTATTTAAAGAAGCATAAATAAAACATAGATAAACTGCAAAAGCCCCATAGTGGATTGTCCAAAGCCATAGTTCAAAACAGGAAAGTCCAAGCAATACATTTCTCTTCTTCAAGCTGGATGTTGAGGTAGGTCAAGCTGCTGTGTTCCCTCCCTGAGGACCTGGGGGGGAAACGGAAGAAAGAAGACGAAAGAAAAATAGAGTCAGACATAAAGCCTGGGTAAGTCTAGTACTATTTTGTCTATGAATAAAGAACTGGGTATGATAAGTATAAACAAGAAGTGGGCATGCACTATAAACTTGGTTAAGTTGTCTAGGGTCGAATATACTATCGTACCCCATGTTATTCTCTGAACCCATATAAACTAGTTCCCAACTGGCACCCCAAAATCAGGGTGATGTGATCCATTCTATGATGATCGGCTCCTACTCGCATAGTTACATGTGTCTTACGGCCCCCGATGTCTGTAGTTACCTATGCTGGTCCCACCATGGGGTGTATCAAGTCCCATAGTGGCAACCCGACACAACCTTAGAGTGCACAGGTATGTTACTGGTGTCCAGTGCCTTATTTTTCTGCGCCGGAGTGTGTGCACGCCCGCACTCCGTTAGAACCTACACTGCTACACCACCGCCGTCGCTTTGACCTCTTACAATCAGCCCAGTAATCGTGCCCCACCCTGCCTAGTTTCAGGGTATCCTGATACACCTTTTAGGGTTACTGCTGAAAAGGGTCCCCCGTTACTAGGTTTTCTATCTCTAGCCAACATGCTAAGTTGGTTAAGTGTTTCCTACCTAACCCCCACCAGTCCGTTTAGTTTAGCATGTTCCATTTTGATTAAGTCTTTAGTTCACTTAATCCTAACAATCCTGACTCAGCCTTAATTGTCTTATTAAGGCCCTGACCTCTCACATTAGACAGGTATTGTTGTGGTTGCCTATTGCCGGTTGGTTCCGGGCAGTCTTACGCCACAACTCAGTCTAACCTCGGGTCCTTGTTGGGCTCCATGTTTAACCTCCCACATTGGATAGGTATTGTTGTGACTACTGGACGGCCGGGCGGTTCCGGGCAGGTTTACATCACAACTCAATCCAACCTCGGGTTAAACACATCGTATGTTCTACATTTACATATTTTGTCATTCTTCTTTATTTCTTATATGTAAATATTTGCGGCCCATTATTAAGTAAATGGTGTAAAGGTTACACCAATCATGGGCCCAACCCATACTTGAATTTGGGCCCTTCCATTTCATATTTTCATTCATTAATTAATTTTACACGTCCGTTTATATATATTGGGCTTAGCCTTTTAAAGCCCAATTTAGCCATGCGAAAAGGGGAGGCTTAAAGCGTGATTACATACACAAAGAGGGGAAGGTGAGCGCATGAACTTGCATATGACGTTGGAAACACAAAATAGAAACTGGTGTACTTGCATAGTGGTAACAGAGGTGACATGAATCAAAGCATGTGAACTTGCATAGGTTTAACTGCAACATGAACCTATATTCTTATTTATGCATAATGTCAAACATAAGCATGGCACAAATATTTCTAGCTTAAACATAAACAAGTCATGTTCATAAGGTTTCTACATGTTTACAAAGGGGATACTTTGTTACTAACACAAAAGCATAGTTCAACTTGATCATGATTTGAGTCAATCACATAACGATGGTATAAATATACTTATGCATAAATATTCCTAAACATGGTGTTTGCTCTAAACTTGCAATAAGGGATTTTTGAGTCTAACCTAGCCATGTCTCACATATGTCATCATATAATTCTTATAAACAAGATAGACTTAATCATGGATTTCAATTATGCCAAATATCATTCATAGCCTAGCCATATTCATAAGTTTGCAAAAGCATGACTTAATACATGGATTATGGTGTCAAAATTCCAACATAGTTTATGAACTATAACAACCAAACTTGTTTCAATTACTTGCAAAATGATTTATGCACAAAAATATACATCATGATGACATAATAACAAAGCCCCAAACTTGCATGAATTTCAATCAACTACATACATGTAGCTTCAACATAGATTACATAATTTGCGAAATATTCCAAACGTTTACTTGCATAGAACTACCGCATGTAGTTCTTTATAACATGAATAACATAATTCAAGAATATCCAAACGTATACAAATTGATAAGAACGCATAAGTATGAATTACTTTTACTGCCACAATTCAAGCATACAAATCAACACAGTTGTTTATTCATACCAAAGTAATACTCTACTTACAATGGTTGCGGCGAATTCTCTAATTAAGAGATATGATTCCTTTGTTGAATTGATTGGCTTTAGGTTGCTTGAATTGCTTTAGGCTTTAGAACTTTCTTCCTAATCCTCTCTCTAGTTGGCGGCTACTCTTAGTCGTTCCTCAGCAACATGGCGGCTATGTTCTTAATTTGAATGAATAGATTAGGGTTTAGTCTAGGGTTGTTTATATAGAGGTTAGGAACTGATTAGGACCATTGATGTTGCTAGGTTAGATCGTAGCCATTCATTAGATAGAGAGACCAATTAGAACCCGCCACCTAGCCCTAATGACAAAGCAGACCACAGAAATTCGACCAAACACAGACCTGGCCAGCCAGGTTGACTGGGCTCGACCAGGTCGACACCCCTGTCGACAGGGCTGTCGACAGCCCTGTCGACATGGGTAGCCCAGGTCGACAGCCCAGTCGACCTGGGTGGCCTAGGCGGGTGTTTATCCACCCTGGCCCATTGGGCCCGATTTTTAATTATTTTATTCTGTTTGAATTTTAAATTTAATTCTCAAACTTCCGAGGGCCATATCTTCTACATACGGACTCCGTTTTTCGAAAACTCGGACTCTATTTCGCGTATTTTTCCGAGACGAACGCAATGGCGTATCCCGTTTCCCTTAGTTCTTTGATTTCAAATTAATTATACTTTAATTTGTTAATTTCACAGTTATAGAATTTTCGGGGTGTTACATCTAACCCAACCCCAAAACGTGTTTCCAACGTAAGTATAGACGAGTCAACATAGTAGGAATACTATGACTACGAATTGGCCTCGAACATGCATAGTGTCATAAAAAGGGTTTTGGCCACAAACACACAAAATGTCACAAGGGAATTCGGCCACAAACATGCATATTATCAAAAAGGGTTTGGCCATAAACATGCACAACTTAAAAGGGGGGGATTGGCCACGAGCATGCATAATCTCATAAAGGAGTTGGCCACAAACTTGCATGTTAGCATAAGGGGTTTGGGTTCATAAACATGCATAAGCCCCAAAATCTTGTCTTAGCCAATGTTTCACAAGTAAAGTGGTTCCTAAAAGTTCATGCTAGCATTTCATGCATAAAGATCCAAACTTGCAAGTTAAACTAGGTTATGCATAGCATGAGAGGCATGATTAAGTCACTCACATGGCCTAAAATCATAAACATGAACACAAGAGGCAAGGTAAGGTTCATATAGGTTCGCATAATCATGTTTAGCCTCATTTTATCCCATGTCATTATCAAAACTACCGTTTCCATCTAAAAGTAGCTAGAACTTACATAGTTAGGCCTAGGGAAAGGAGCATGAATCATCTTGGCTAAGAAAGGTGCCTCCTTTGTAGAAGAATCATCATGGAAATCGCATAGCAATGTTGATTTGGCCTTGATTTGGTGTAGCAAGTTTGCACCTTTTGATTTGAACTTGATTTGGATGCATAGGCTCTAGGGATTTGAGATGGAGGCCATGAGAGTAGAAATTTGGCCATAGTTTAGTTACATGAGTGAATAATGAGGGTTTAGGGGTAGGTTTAGGGTCTTTTTATAGAGATTAGGATAGTTTTAGGCCCTTAGATTAACCCTAGGACCAACCTGAACCGTCAGATTTTAAACCAGGCCCAAAAACCTAGCCAAGATAGAAAATAGGTGCACCAGATCAGAATCAGCCGACAGGGCAAGTCGACATCCCTGTCGACATGCCTGTCGACATGCCTGTCGACTTGTCTGGGCGGGAATTTTCCCGCCTGGCCCCATTTCTGCATGTTTCGAAATTCAAATTTCCTGAAAACTTCTTTGGGCCTTAACCGGGTCATACGGACTCCGATTTTCGAAAACTCGGACTCTATTTCGCGTATTTTTCCGAGACGAACGCAATGGCATAGCCCGTTTTACTTGATTCAGAATTTAAAATTAAATTCTTCCTTGATTCTCGTTTTAACATGTTGTAAAAATTCGGGTTGTTACATATATATTTCCTATTGACTGGTGTGAGAACCAAAATTAGATAGGGCCTATTGTTGTGATTTGGCATCAAAAATCTGATTTTTGACTATGTATCAAAGTTATCCATTTCAAAAGCTAATCAACTAATTGATTGATGTTTGTGTTGTTTGTTTATTTGTTTGATAATTTTGAACCATTTATGCCTAATTGAACCAAATATTGGATTGTATTGAAAATTGGTTGCATTTGCTTGCATATACATATATATCATTGAACAGGTCATAGCAAGGAGGCTAGAGCCAGAGAATAAAATTTGTTTGCCCGACAAATAGGTACATGTTTACTACATAATTTACTGTTTTGTTTGGGTGATGATGATTTTATGAGCCTATTGGCTAGCCGCTTGGCTTTTTCTTTTTCTTTTTGAGATCTGAAGGACCGGGGAAGCTATTTGAGATTTCCCGATGCTCCCATTGCAGGGGAGGTTATGGCGAAATTTTTCGAAAATTTAGGGTGTTAGCCAAATTTTTGAAATTTTTGTAAATTCTCAGAAACTGAAAAGTTGGAGAATGGAAGCCAGATCGAACGTAGAGTTGATTAATCAAACCACTTTCGACTTTGTTCCTTTTCGGGGACGAAAAGTTTTAAGTGGGGGAGATTGTAATAACCCGAAAATCTGGGCCAGTTTAAAATTTTTATTTTGGCAATTTTAGCGAATTTTGATTATTTAAAATGTATTATTTTAAATAATATCGACGAGAAATTTACTTTGAATATAATTCGAACGTATATATTTATATTCGTCTTCGTTAGAATATAAATATTTATATATAATTATAAATAGAATTGAAAATGGCGCGGTAGTTCGATAATTCGATTTCAAATTTCATTTGAATGTACCGGGTGCAAAACAATCCGGATTTTAGTGAAACCAAAAACAATAGGATCTAATTGAGAATATCTTTCCAATGAATCCGAATAATCAAGATTTCATAGCGGGAATCAAAAGATATGTCCGGTTGAAAATTCTGAATAGTCGCTATGGAATTCAGGCCCTTAAAAATGGACATTTTGCAAACGACCTCGGATTTCGACGAAACCATTTTTGTTGGGTTCGGGATGTAAAGTTATTGCTAGGTTTCAAATTTCATAATTTTTCGAATCAATATGTGAGCGTGGCAAAGAAAAACGCGTTTGACCAGTTTCAGTTGATTTTAATCGACTGGAAAATGGCCATTTTTCCAACGGTCTCAGAATTCGACAAAACTAGTTTTGTTAGGACCGTATCGTCAATACGAAGCTAGAAAATATTTTTCTGGAATTTTTCGAGTTAGTATGTGACCCCGGTAATTTGAAATGTACGTTTAAAATCCAATATAATGATTTAAATGTAAATTCAGCAGAAACTGATTGTAACGATCGAATCAGCTTGCAGTACATATCCCATTGTGTTCGGAATGGGGGTAAAACGCTATGGACGACAGGTGGTGGGCCTCGTTTCGAGGTCGTATGTAAAAGTCAACTTTTTGAATTAAATAATATAAATTTTATAAACCCCCCCTCTCCATTCGATTTTTCAAAATTCAGAAGATAAAAAAGAAAAAAAAAGAGAAAGCGACTGCGAAAACCCGACTCCTCCCATCGCCCTCCACCGCGGCAGAGCCACCGCTCCGCCTCGTCGCCGACCCCCCCCCCCCTTACTCCCTTCCAACGGTTCCCGCACCTCCCCTCTCTCTCCTCCCCATTTTCCGCTGAAGCCCCAAACCCACGGAATCCCGTAGCTCCGACTACCCACATCCACGCCACCGCTGGGGAAGGAGAAGGCCACTCCGGCGCTTCAATCGCCGGTGGAGGATCGACCTCCGGTTTGACGAGGCAGCGTTCGCAAGAGGCAACGAGGATGGGGTTTTTTTCGAGTTTTCCTGGAATGATTTGCGGAGGAAGAAGCCCTTTTAACAGTGAGCTTCTTTTCTATCATTATCTAATTATTTTTGTAATTAGTTTAATTATAAATAAAATCAGTTTAATTATATAAAAGATTAGATGATGAAATGGGACTTTTATGATATGATATCAATAAAAAAAAAATATTGCGGATTTTATAGGGTGTCGATATGAGTAAAGATTTGGTTTTGTTCATTAAAGAGGAGTTGAAAATAGAATTTTTATACAAGGTATGAATATAAAAATATAATCTTTATATATAATATAGATAATAAAAATTCGATCTTTATTATGTAGAAGTAATAAAAATATGATTTTTATTATGTAGAAGTAATAAAAATATGATTTTTATAATGTAGAAGTAATAAAAATATGATTTTTATATAATAGGGTATATAAAAATTTTATCTTTATATATGTAGCGAAATAAAAATCTGATTTTTATTATATATGTGTTGAGTAAAAATGTGATTTTTATATATTGAACATCGAAGTAAAAATGTGATTTTTATATATTGAACATCGAAGTAAAAATGTGATTTTTATATATTGAACATCGAAGTAAAAATGTGATTTTTATATATTGAACATCGAAGTAAAAATGTGATTTTTATATATTGAACATCGAAGTAAAAATGTGATTTTTATATATCGAACATCGAAGTAAAAATGTGATTTTTATATATCGAACATCGAAGTAAAAATGTGATTTTTATATATCGAACATCGAAGTAAAAATGTGATTTTTATATATCGAACATCGAAGTAAAAATGTGATTTTTATATATCGAACATCGAAGTAAAAATGTGATTTTTATATATTGAACATCGAAGTAAAAATGTGATTTTTATATATTGAACATCGAAGTAAAAATGTGATTTTTATATATTGAACATCGAAGTAAAAATGTGATTTTTATATATTGAACATCGAAGTAAAAATGTGATTTTTATATATTGAATAGCAAAGTAAAAATTCGATTTTTATATATTGAATAGCGAAGTAAAAATTCGATTTTTACGTATGTAGAGAATACGGGCAGAGAGCGTGACAAAGATGCAAGAACGATGAAGACTTCTATAAAAGAAGAGTCAAGATGATTGGATAGCTATTTGTGAGAACTTCTCACTCTTCAATTTATATTTCTAGTTATATATAAATACTAGGATGCAGACGGTGCTTAGTAGCACCCGACACAATCGTCCACAGACCATGGACTTGTTTGTTTGGTTGCATAAATTAATTTGATGACTTGATTTGAATTGGTTGTTTGGTGAATTTGATTGATGTGTGAATGGCGTGGGCCTTCACTAGACCGGGGATAAGGCTAGGCCTCGTCCCGTTTCTAGTATCGTGTCGTTATGCCGCCGAAATTTTCTAAAATAAGTTAGATAAATAAAAATATCATTTTATTTAAAGAATGAACTGAATAGAAATTCATATGTTGGAATAAAATGTTTTATCGTTAAAAATATAATTTTTAACGTGAATGTGAATAAATAAATATTCATTTACAAACCAGACGGTTTGTTTATGTACACCTATTTGAAGGACATTGATTGGGTCGATAAATTTTACACATCGCCCAACTGCGCAAATAAAATCTGTGTTTGATTGTTTGAAACCCCACACGGGTGTTGGGATGAAATTTGAAGTTCACTCATCCTGATTGATTAAATATGTCGATCGATTGATTGACAGGCTGTTATAAGCGTTAGATATCTATATTTGATGCTTATACAGTGTAGTGCACTTTGGTTGATGGTTGATTATTTTGCAATGCTATTATATGTGTGTAATGTATGAAAATCCATATAATTAACATTATATGGTGATTGATTGGGCCTCATTCCAATTTAGAAAATAAAGAATAATATAAAATAAAGGTTCATGTGTTGACAGTACTCATCCCTTGAGATTGGTCATGTGTTGAACGAAATATTTTAGTAATAAAATTTACATCTTTATCAATATAAAATAAAGGTTCATGTGTTGACAGTACTCATCCATTGAGATTGGTCATGTGTTGAACGAAATATTTTGATAATAACAACTATTTTGAAAAAGAAATATTTGAAATAGAATATTTGAAAATAGAAATTTATGAAGCCGTGTTGATTAGATTGACGCCATTTTGACGTGAACGATATTTATATCGATTTTATTCATTTTGAAATGAATTGAATTGAAAACGATTTCGAAATGAATTGAATTGAAAACGATTTCGAAATGAATTGAATTGAAAACGATTTCGAAATGAATTGAATTGAAAACGATTTCGAAATGAATTGAATTGAAAACGATTTCGAAATGAATTGAATTGAAAACGATTTCGAAATGAATTGAATTGAAAACGTTTTCGAAAGGAATTGAATTGGAAACGATTTCGAAATGAATTGAATTGAAAACGAATTCAAATTGAATTGAAAGCGAATTGAAAACGAATTCAAATTGAATTGAAATTTGAATTGAATAGAAATGAATTTTAAAACGAATTTATAAAGAAGAATTCAATTTTGATTTGAATTGAAATGGAAGTTGAAATTGCTTTTCAAACGAATTTAAAACTATTTATATAATTCGTTTTAAATAGAAATCGCCATAATATATATAATATATATATATATATACTATATATATAATGGCCTGAATAGAACGCGCCGCGCCGCGGTAGTTCGTGAATTTCGACCATTTATTTCAAACGGACATTACGGGAGATCCGACCGTCGGATTCTCCTAAAACCGGAACCGTTGGGTTCGTATCGAAAAGAGCTTTCTAAAGAATATTAGAAATTAGAAATCTAACGGTTGGATTTGGAATTATGTCCAAATCAAATTCGAAAAAGGTCGCTGTAAGTGCAGTTCGATGGCCATTGATGGAAATCGACTGTACGGGCCTTGATAAAATTATTAAAAATAGTAATAATTTATGTAAAATCCTAAGAAATGATTTAGAAAGAATTGGGATGAAAAACTCCATATTTGAAAAGATAAAAATAGATTTTTATCGAAATGAACTAGTTTTGAACTAGAAATATAATTCTATTTATTTTTAAATAAATAAATTGGATTTGAAATGGTTTTGAAAATAACCAGAATTTCCAATGATTGCATTGGAGTGGATTTGAATCGAAATTGTCTTTGGAATGTTTCGATGTTGGAATTCGGGATTATACAGATGTTGTTATGGAAATTTGAAAGATATATATATTTATATCGTTATTTCCAATACGACATTTGTTAATCGTAGAATTTGATATTGAATATAAGCCGGGATATTTTCTATTCAGAACCTTGTATTTAATATCAAATGTGATTTGGGTTTGTCGTGAATGGTGTCTTCATTAACACTGTTCTTGAACCCAGTTGAGAAAAGATTAAATATTTTTATTTAGATTTAATGAAGAGTACCAATTAAATAATATTTATTTGGAATTGAATTGATATTGATTTTTGGGTTTATCGTGAACAGTGTTTTAAATAACACTCATTCTTTAACCCGATAATTAATGGAATGTGACTTTGGGTTTATCGTGAACCGTGTTTTAAATGACACGGATTCTTTAACCCAGTTAACGATTAAAACTAAGTGGAGTTTTTAATGAATCTTTAATTAGATTGAGATGATCGAGAATGGAGTATCACCAGTTTTCTCCAGGCGATAGTTAAATCTTTAATTAGATTTGAACGTGAAATGGTAATTGAATTTACCGATAACACCGTGGTGTTAGATATGAAGTACTACCAGTTTTACTTCATGGGATGAATAGGTTGGGATTGGGAAATTAAAACAAATGATTACTTCGGTAAGGTTCGCTAATCCCGACTAGTTTTGAATTGATATTCAAAAATAGATTAAAGAATAAATTCAAGAAATTTATCTTGGATAAAATTAATGGGAACCTTTCCCTATGAATGTGAAATTTAGAAACTAACTGTCGGTTAGCTAAGCAGAATGATTTTCTGGATATTGATCTGATGTTGGTTTCGGCCTTCGGGGTTAATATTTGGGGAATTATTCTCTTGATTAATTTACGGTTAGTGACTGATGAATTGGAATGAGGCGTATGTTGTGTTTGTGTAACACTTATTTAAAATATACGCGAGTTATTCGGAAAGACCGGGTTTATCCCATTCTGAATAACTGATATGACGATAAGTCGAAGATGAAGACGGTGGTCGAAGACCAGAAGTCTTCACGTCGTTTGGGTGATTACTGATGATCTTGATTGGGCTGTACACCCAAGAAGATGGAAACCGTTGGTGATCGTCCAGACGTACTTGGAGATCGATGGATATGCGGGGTACTAGGTGCCTCCGGTTTCGTTCAGACCCAGAACGGACTTGTAAATGGACTGTGTGTCTGACATCGGATTCCATTCTCTGTGACCGATATCGGTTGCATAGAATGGTTTGCCTGTGTAGCATGCTAAGATGCAAATGATCAAGGCTTCTGTTGAAAAGCAAAGCCTTGTGGTGATGATCAAAGCACAACCTGTCTGGCACAGCTTTGAGTAACGTGAATTCGCGAGCCTCACACCCCGGTATGAACCAGAAACGGGAGAAAGGACCTCAGGGAGGGCCTACGTTTCCTCCTAGCTAAAAGTGGCGTCTGTGGTTTTACACGCCCTGACGAGTTTGACTTATGTGGTTGTTGCTTTTGCGAGGCGCCTCGGTTAGATCGGACGATCCGGGTCCGATGGAGTCATTCGTTGGCTCGCTTACGCCCCAAAGGGCGGCGAAACGTAGTGCTCAGGCATTTTAATCCACTCCGTGTGGACCGGCCCTGACGATCCAAGGGTCGATGCGCTCTGATCCTGAGACTCGGGCTAGGCAGTCTCGAATTCGGTAAGGACTATCTTTTGCCTTGGTTCATGACGGAAATCCAATTTCCAAATACATGATCTTGCGGGTTTAGTTGTAATCCTATATATGGCGACATAGTGAGATGGGGCGCTCATACCGCCTATGATTGATACTTATGATTTGAAGTTGTTTTATACACCATGCACTGACTATAGTATCAAATGATTTGTTTTAAAACGTATCAAGCATTCTTTGGCTGTTATAAGGGAAAACCCTATCCCCCGGTTTGCGTTGCATTGTGTGATAGGACCTGGGTCTTATAACAGCTTCATTTTTCTTTATTTAGCATTGCGCTGTTTGTTTTGTGCACTGGTGTTCTTGGGAGGAAACCCGTTCCGTGTTATACGGCGTGGTCCCTTGATTTACCTAACTTTAAAAATAAGGATTAATAACTGTTTTAGTTCTCACACCAGTCACATGACTGACCTGGAGTTTATTGTTTTAACCTAAACTCTGGGTGCCCTTATTTTGACACGGGCAGCTAGTAGTTTTGGTTTTGTAGATTTATATTCGCAGGATCCTGGTTTACAGCTGGAACGATATCCAGAAAGCTTTGTATCCGTATATCTCCTTCAGTTGTGTATTGTATTATTTTCCGCCGCTATGTATTTAAATGTAATTTAAATCTCTGATATTTCTGTGTAATATTCATTTATACTCTGTATATTCTTATATTCTGGTGCATTGTTGTAATATACAATGAAATGTTCTTTTATATGCGTTCTGTTGTGGCTTGTTCTCGAACTATCCGCCGCTTTCCTTTTCGGGGAAGTTGCGGGTTTTTACATTAATTTAGAATTTTCAATTAAATTTCTAAGTCGATTCACTTAATCAAAATTTAGGTATATCTCATTTAACCCATAATTAAATATCCACAAAATTTTATAAACAGTTTTTGATGTTGGGCACTTGCAAATGTGATAGTGATAAATAATAAAAAGAACTAGCATACAACAATTACCACATAAATCAAAAACTATTATTACATATATGATGATCAATAGTTATTATTTCAAGTAGACTATTAACTATCATTTTATGTACATCTCGGCTATCATTTCATGTGATTTGATCAACAATTCGAAAATTATCACTAATAATTCAAATTATTTTCTATTAACAATTTGTGAAATTACAACTAACAATTTAACAACTAAAATTCATGAAATTAACAACAAATTAATCAATTAAATTTAAACTAACAATTCAAGCAGTTATCAACAAAACAAACGCAACATAAATCAATTATTATTATTATTTCATGTGATGTTATTTTCAAGTCTATGGATATTAACCGTGAGAGTGATTCTCACCTTGTGTGGTTTTGAAATAGTGGCAAGCTACGACACGCGACACAGATATGAACTCGGACACGGGTCGAGCAACACGAGACACACGAGCAACCCCTTATCTTCCTCCTTCCTCCTCTTCTTCCTGCTTCTCTCCACTAATGGCCTCCTCCCTTCCTCTCACCACCGCAACCCCTCCTCCGCCACCTGAAACCCGTCGTCGCCTTCCTGGCCCCACCCACGACCGGCGCCACCCTTCCTCTCTCCAGAACCGAACCCTAACACCCCATTTGACCAAAAACTCCTCCTTTCTTCTACTTGAAGCTTCATACACCCTCTAATCCCTCTTCTCCCTCCACCAAACCTCTTTACCACTTCTAAAACACTCTCCTTTCACTGATTTAATTCCGAACAATGGAGACCCCCTTCGGGTGCCCCGTTCGTGTCCATTTCCACCTCTAATTAGTTTAATACTCTTGGATATACTAGTATTCGAGTGTTTGAGAGCATAGAAGCGAAGTTTGAGCACTGTGGACCTCCGTGAAGCCACATAGGAGCTCGACAAGGTTGCATTCCTCCACTTTAAATTTTTGTTAGAGTGGAACTCTCGATGAGAAATCTAAACTCACATTTAAAAGGGGTGGATTAGAAAACTAATCGCATGTAAGTTAATTGTTAAGTTAAAACAATTAGTGTTAGTTGATAAATAAAATTCATTAAGTGATGAAATAATTTTAGTTAGTTAAAAATATAATTTTTAACTAGTGCATTCAACGTAAATTGGATACGTGAAATATATAAATAAAACCTTATCGATATCATGGAATTGCAACATAAAGTGGTTAAATTAACAGTTAAGCGTTAATGGATAGTAGTTAATAATAAAACTAACTGCGAAGTTATACGATTAATATGGAATAATAATAATTTATTATGATGTTAGTAAGCGATTGGTGATATAAAAATATTATTTTTAATCAACATGCAAGTGGTTATTTAAGTTTGCGCTAAAATAAAATTTGCATAGTAATGTAGTGAACTTAATTTGATTGTCAATTTTTGATCAGGATCATTTAATTATGTTTATCACTGCTATCACCAGTTTATTTCTATATTAGAAATTGATTAGTAGGATAAATATATCATTTTTATTAGTTATATGTTGTATTTCTAGTTTGACACTTGAATTGCACATTTAGTTTATTTAAATATATTGCGCGTTAATGGAATTGGATGATTTATTTATCTATGTATTTACTACTACTGTGTGTGATTTGGATGTGTTGTGATGGTTTCTTGGATGAGTTGAACATATGCCATAGGATAGTAAACAGTCATGGACTACGCTGCATAACATAACATACCCATATAAGCATGTAGCTGCTTGATGCTTATATGTTGTGAACTGTATAACATGTAATTGTAGATGCTATACGACGAGAATTGAATGACTGAAGATCAGGTAAATGGCATAATGATTCGAAGATATGGACCGGATAGAGGACTTGATGGACTAAAATAAACATATAACGAAATTTGCAGGATTTAATAACAAACCCTACATAGGTCTGGAGATGACAAAAATATACATGTCACTCTTGTTATATATATATATATATATATATATCTGTGTGTGTGTGTCACAATGGTTGTTCACATGATTTTAAATCCCACACGGGCATTGAAGTGATTTATTTGTACACATCACTCAATGTACACTTGTTGTGTGAATATATGGTGATTTATTGGAGCCCTTTAACGGCATTTGTGATTTTTCCGAGCACTCCGTACAAAGAAGGTTATGGCAAAAAAATTCCGAAAATTAAAGGCGTTTGCCAAATATTTAATAAATCAAATATTTTGGAAGTCGTTTGACAAATAATATTTATGTACGTTAAATATAAATTAAATTAAACGAATTGCACAGCAGTAATTCGTGTTTTCGACTTGTAATTTTAAACAAGTATACCGATAGATCCGACCATCCGATTTTCCTGAAATTATAACAGTTTGATTTGTTTCGAAAAGATCTTTCCAACAATAATAAATATGTTAAGATCCAACGGTTAGATTTTAAGAAATGTTTAATTCAAAATTGAAGGAAAACCTCTTTGTGCAATCGAATGACGTAAAGCGTCGTTTGATTGAATTGAACTAATTTTATGTATATAAAAATAGCGAAAAACTGTTTTAAATTATTATAAGCGATTTAGAATATGTGTAAACCAATTTAACTTGGTTTATAAAATGAATATGGTTAAATGCGATTTGACGTGAGAACTAATAAGATAGATTTTGGCAAATGTTTTACATGAGAATTTAATTCGTAACTCGAATTGAATTCTTGAGTAAACCTTTTTATAAAAGGTAATGAAATGATTACCGAAAGCCAAATGATTTAACCAAATAAAAGAATAAGATTTTATATCTTAAGAAAGAAACAATTGAAAAGAGATTTAGTTGGTAAATCAATGATTCGAATAAGAAATTGATTTAATTTATAAATATATGTGGGAATTATTTGAAAAGACCGAGGTAAACCCCATTTTGAATAATTTAACAATGATTAAATGTCAAAGATATTGACGACAGTGCAAGGCAGGCAATCTTCACATCGAATGGATTACTACTGATGCCTTGGATATGGGTAGCTCCTTTGAAGAGGTTATAGTGGTAGTTTTCTGGGTGCACTTGTTGATTGTCCTGATATGCAAGGACCTCTCTCCTATACTAGACATATGGGATGAGGAATAAGGTGCCTCCGTTTTGTTCGGACCCAGAACGGACTTGTATATGGATTGTGTATCTAACTTTGGATCTCATTCTTTATTGATCGATTTCTATAAAATATATGTTTGGTGGTGGAGAATTTATTCTCTTAGCTTAACATCCTTATATGAGACATACGAGCTTAGAAGTTATATATTGGTAGACATCAGTTATGCAGCATGAATTGTCAATGTGGCATACTGAGATCCAGTGATCAAGGCTTTTGTTGAAAAGAAGGGCCTTGTGGATGATGATCAAAGCATGACTTTAATATAGCGTATCTTTGTGTATAACATTAATTTGCGAGCCTCATGCCCCGGTATGAGTCAAAAACGGGCTTAGGAACTGCGGGAGTGCATGCGTTTTTTCTAGCTAGAAGTGGGATCGTGGTATGGAGCCCAGAATTTTTACTTATGTGGATGACGGATTGTGAGGCGTCTTGTATATAGCTGAAAAAGGACCAGATTGGTCGACATGTTGACCAGGTGATAGGCCCGATAGGACCGGAAAAAGTATTGTTCAGAAATAACTAATCCATAAACGTTAGGTGGGGACCGACCCTGAAGATCCAAGGGTTGCCCATAGGTGTAATCCTGGACATCTTTCTAGAGGTGATCCAAATTCGGTAAGGAGACATCCTTACCTTGACTCATGATGGAAATCTAATTTCCAATACGACATCGTACGATTTTAATTGTAAATCTATATGTTGACATAATATATGGTATTTATGCCATCTAGAATCGATACATTTTTGTTGAAATTGTTTTTAAAATAACTAGACACTGATAATAATATCAAATGATTTTTGTTTTCCACGTATCAAGCATATTTGGCTGTTATAAGGTAAAACTTTATCCTCCGGTTTGCGTTGCATTGTGTGATGGGACCTGAGTCTTATAACGGCTTCATTTTTCTAAAAATCATTGCATTGTCTATTTTATTTACTTTATTTATGAATTGGCAATCCAATGAAGTAAACCTGTTTCGTGTCATATGGCGTGGTCCTGTGATTTGCCTTATTCTTAAATATGTCAAGTAACTGTAGGATTTCTCATAACAGTCTCATGACTGACTCGTAGTTTGTTTTTCCCATGACAACTTGGATGCTCATATTTTTACACAGGAAACCAAGTTAATAGTGATTTGCTTTCTTTCAGATATGCACCATCGCATTGGGTGTTGTTTGGCTGAAGACGTAGACTTATCTTTTTATCCTTCTTCTGAACTCTTTACACACTATCTTATGTATAATTATATTTGATTCCATTGTAGATTTATTATATATCTAGTGAAACTATGTTTTGTACCAAGTAGGATCCTGCATCTGTGTAACTCTGATGATGATGCTTATGATTCCGCTGTTATGATATGATGCAAAATATTCTCTGATTTTATGTATTATGCTATATTTTGTGATCTGCTGATGTGATTAATGTGTTATATTCCAAAGTCAGATATTTCCACCGTGGATCAGGGGTTTGGGTAGTGTCACTGGTGGTCAGTGACGGTAGGGTATTTGGTGCGGTAGTGGAGGAATATGGTGGAACTAGTAGGGCTGTCCAGTTTTAGGTAGCGGACTTGTCATTGCTGGCCAATATAAGGGTGTAGCACCTGTTGTGTGGCAGAGTCGGGTGCACATGGATTTCGAAAGTTTCAAGTTTTTTTTTCTTTTTTGCATAAGGGGCATGGCTTTAGATCTTGAGAAGAAGGAGAACATGCTAACGTGAGGTGATTTTAAGAGGCAACAGGAAAAAGAGAAAAATAAGGAAAGAAGGGAGAGAAACTGTTTGTAACAGGTTTCCACATATGATTCATACAAAACTTTTTATATATAAGATAGAAAGTTACAGGTTTTAACAAATGAGGAGGAGAGAGGACGCATTGTTGGGAAAGAAAATGACGTGGAGAGAGAGAGTAAAAGGTTGCGAAGCAGAGATAGATGCACCTTATATAAATGGATCTAAAGTTGAATCCAAAACTTTTTACTTTTATTTTAGTGGAAATTGTGCATACGTCCCTATTACTGTTCAAAATTTAAACGGCATCCAGTCCAAGATTCAAATATAAAGCGGGTACCTATTCCCCCCCTCCCCCCTTTATGTGTTTTTTTAAGGAAAAAAATGCAGTGAGCCTTACAAAAATTCAAAAAATCGCAAATGTTCCTGGAAGCAATCTAAAAAAAATGTTGCATAGATGTATGCATATATTGGTAATATTTGCATATATGTACGCATATATTCACCCAGGGTTTTCAAAGAAAACACTGGAAGAATATATGCATACATGTATGCGTATATTGGTAATAGTTGCATACATGTATGCATATAAAGTTGAACTGAGCTGCATGTGTTACGAATAGTTGCATACATGTATGCATTTATTCCATATATATGCATACATGTATGCAACTAATTGAAAAGGATGAAGGCTTCTAAATATTTGCATGAATGTATGTGTTTATTCTGTATAAGTGTATAAATGTATGCGCCGATGTATGAAAACTGTGAATGCTTGAAAAGAAGCCCAAGAACAAATAAATGCATGAAACAATGCGTTTATTCCACAATTTCTGCATACTTGTATGCATTTATTGTTGGAGAATGGAGTTTTAATGACAACAACCTTATTCAATTATCATTGATTATAAAATATATATACTAACATTTCAGTCTAAAATATATATACATGTATACGCAGGATTTATACATAAGAATAATACTGAAGACTGTACAGTTCTAGGGATTTAGAGATTTATAATTCAGAGAAGATTCAAGACTCGTGAGTAATCAAGAATTCAATAATTCAACAATTCAAGAGTTCAAGACGAATATAGTAACAGGGTCTAATTTATATGTAAGACTCTAAATAGCACTCTAGGTTTAAATTCAAATTTTGTTTTTTAAATTCAAATTCTATTTTTCAAAATTCAAATTCTAGTTTTTAAATAGTTTTTCTATCTTACTTTTAATTTCAAACATAAGTTTTAAAGTTTATAATTTATATATAATTATATACTTTTATAATTTTATATTTTATATAGTTTTAAACCTTATAATTTTATAAAATGTTTATATAATTTATATTTATGTTTTCATATGGTTTTATACTTAATAATACTCATTTATATCACTATGTTTAATTCAAGAATTTCCAGAATTATATATATAGTTAAACACTTGAAAGTATTCAGAATTCAAAATTTTAAAGCATATATGTTGACATACATATATGTATATGTCGATATACAACTGTCATTTTTTCAATTTTGAAAGGAAGCGTCTTTTCACAATTTGTAACGTTCCAGAAGCGTTGCAACCTTTCAAATCTCATAAATAGGGGTTGAATTCTAATTTTTGACAATTCTTCTTCTCTATCTTCACCCCTTTTCACTCCTCCATTTATATTTCTTATTTTATTGATTTCTATACTTCTACTCTGCCAATTTCTATTCTAATTTCATAAAACTTCTTCACTTCTCACTCTCCACTCATTACTTTCTAAATCGAAGTACTATTGAAGAGTTATAGGGCTGTTGTAATCATTTAGGAAGTGTTTGGAAAAGGGTGTATTCCTTATAGCCCTGAAATCAAGGAAAGGGAGCGGTGGTAATCTTGTAGTCGTAAAATCAAGAGTTATTGGAACATTTTTAACTTTGTAGCTGGGAAATCAAGGGGATTGTACTTGGATATTGATATAGTAATAAAACTTTGTGCAATCTAGAGTTGCGTGGGACTGGAAGCAGGAGTAATCCAAACCATTATAAAATTTGGTGTGTTTTTTCCTTTTCTGCATTTTATTTTTGTTTATTTCTAGTATTGTGTTCGATTCTGTGTATGTGATCATCTTTGTGGTATGTGATTCATACAGGTAGATCATATAAGTTTTGGATTTTCTTAAATTCCTTGAAACACTATTCACCCCCCTCTAGTGTTTGTCTTGCCTTAAGATCCACATTTTGCGTTCCCTAATAATTGGTATTAGAGCAAGGTTTTTCAAAAAGTTCATAATGTGATATTAAATGGCAGCCAACACTGGTAATAGTAGTTCTTTTGTAGAGTGTTAGTGCACTGTTAGACCACTACTGTTTAATGGTAGTAATTATTCATATTGGGCATGTAGAATGAAAATATATTTACAGTCAGTAGGTTTAGACACATGGAATATCAAGTAGATTGAATATGTAGAACCCACAACTAATTTTCCACAATGGACTAATGAACAAAAGGTTGCTGCATTAAGAAATTCTAAAGACATGAATATGTTATTCTATTCATTAGATAGAAATGAATTTAATAGAGTGTCAGTTTGTAGATATGCTTACGAAATATGAAGAACTTTACAAGTTACTCATGAAGGAACTAATAAAGTTACACAGATTAAGATATCGATGCTAATTAATTAGTTTGAATTATTCAAAATGAACAAGAACAAAACTATCTCCGATATATACTGTATATTTCAAGAAATAGTGCATTCATTGATAGCATTGGGAAAAACTTATTTAGAAGAAGACCAAGTCAAAAAAATATTGAGTTCACTGACTTTAGAATGGGATCAGAAAACTTTAGTGATTGAAGAAGCTCATAATGTCAGTGAAATGAAAATTGAGTAGTTAACCGGAAGTCTGATGTCTTTTGAAGTCCAATTACAAAAAAGAAAGGAAAATAAGCCAACTGAAAAGAAATCAATAGCATTTAAAGCAGCAACAAATGGTTCTGATTCAAGTAGTGAAGACAATGAAGAAACAGCCTTAATCACAAGACATTTCAGAAAATTTCTGAGATACAGAAGGAGAAACAACTTTCAAAGAAATAACCGAGGAAGTTCAGGAAGAAATGATGATCGATGTTATAACTGCAATAAACCTGGCATATAAAGAGAATGCGCCATATCCAGATAAATCAATTCAACAGATGGACAATAGCCATTCGTCAAAGAAAAGAAAGAGGGCATACGAAGCAACGTTAGACGATTCAGATTCATCATCAAGCGATGAAGAGCCAGAAACTAGAAATTTAAATATGTGTTTCACAGTAATTCAGATTCCAGAAAATATCAAGGAAATGGGTCTATAAACCGGGTAAGCCTTAATTAATTTTTAATTCCTTTTGGTTGAACGGGTGCTTTAATTCCCTTGTTTGTTTTCTTTGTTTCGAATTTAAAATTTAAACTTTAAAATTCTAACATGAAATTTAAAATTTAAAATTCAAAATTTGAATCTTGAAATTCAAAATAATAATATAATTATGAATAATAAACATAATAAAAAAATAAAATTCGATGTTTGTTAGGATTAATATTATTTCAGGAAATAGTTAAACCTGAAATATAAATCGATAATTTAAAACCAAAAGTCACAAAACCATATTTCCTTTGAAATTTATGCATGTATGTCGACATACATGTATCCTTAATAATTCCGATAATTTCAGGAGGGAAAAAAGCATTTACCTATTATAAAGATGGTGTGATTTTTTTTTTTTTTGTTCTTATTTTTTTAGCCCTCAACGAAGAATGTCGACATATAGGCTTGTAAAATGAAATTCAAATTTTGAATTTCAAAGATTTAAACTTTTAAACTTCCCTCTAACTTATCACCAACCCCTAAAAACTGAAAAGATGTCATTGATTTCAGAAAAGTTGTGCCCATTCAATTCATTTCTATTCAATCTCTATTTATATATCTATTCAATCTTATTCTCTCTACCTTTCATCCAAAATTCAAACTAATCTTATTCCATCTTATATCTTCCTTCTCTTTTCAATCATAATGAAGTTTTGAGCTTGGTTGACGCTCGGGATAGAAATGAATTATGTCACCCGAAACTCGTCAAAATGTTCTATGCAAATCATAATTGTGGCTTTTACGATAGAGATGAAAATCAAATTTGGAGTAGCGTAAATGGCACACAAATCGTTTTAGATTGTGAAATTTTGGGCAATACCCTAAATTGAAAAGGCTGGCCTCAGATTTTTCAAAATTCAAAATCGATGAAACGGATTTAGAAACGTTTTGTTACATATTTGAAAGCGATGCTTAGATGGAATTCAAAAATTGCTTTTTTCGCCCAAAATCAAGAATCGTAAACCTCCTCCTTCAACATACCATCACTCCTCATTCTGAAAACTTCAATAACCCAACTCTCAAATTCCAAAAGGCACTCTTTGCAATTATTGGTGGCTATGACATCAATTGGGCCGATATGATCTTAAAAGAACTTAAGCCCAAAGAAATGACAACTCATGAAAACATTATATATTATAGAGTTTATCTTACTCGTATCTTAAAATATTTCGGAGTTGATTTCAAGGGAGAAAAGTTTGTATCAAGAAAGGTGTTTGACTCCACTAATATACACCTAATGTAAATTCCACTCACTTTAAAGCCCTATGAGACATTCAAAGACAAACAAGCTCGAATGCAACAAGAACAAGAGCTTATGGATATTGAATAAGAAGAAGAAACTTCTTTAGAAAGTGTAGAGTGTCCACTCAACACTAGACTATTTCAAAAGAGACGATTTTCAAAATCAAGTGAAACTAGCCAAGAACCAAAAGATGCTCAAAAAATCTCCACGTCCATTGGCAAGATAGGAAGAAAACTTGGAATTTCATCTTCGTCCTCATCATCCGCTGATATATAGCCTATCTAGTTTAAGTTATCTTTAGTATTTGCTTGTGTTTGCTTTCAAATCTCGTAATTAGTTGGATGTATTTGCTTTCAAGTTGGAATGATTGATGTTTTATTTATGTCAAAACTATCTTTAAGTTACTGTAAAAACATTAGAATTAAATATATTAATTTAATAAAATAACAATTAATTCAAAATTTGAATTTTTTTCAAAAAAAATTATAATGCATGTCGACATACTTAAATGCTTATATCGATATATTGCTGCCATTTTTCAAAATTGTTCTAAATTTAAATAACTAACTCATGTCCATTCAAATACAATGAATTACAGACCCTATATAAACCTATTTCTTCCAAAAAAAATCATTTTATCATTACTCCTTCCTCTATTCAATTCTTATAAAAAATATGGCAAATCCAATTCATAACTTGAGTGAAAATCTTGAAGAAACTTTAAATTCCTTCAAGAATAACCTTTCCGTAATTCTACAAAATCAGCGTCTTCTAGAATTAGTTCAGATTTGAATGATTAAATAACAAGAGAAACACTTTGACGTTATTTGTTGGTCAATCTCTTCACATTTCAGCAATGAAAACAACAAAGCAATGCTCACCAATGAAGAAGACTGTGAGTACATCAAGAAGAACCCAATCACTAGAAAAGTGGAATGGGTAGAAGTTCCACAAGACGTTTGATTGCTTGGTATGATTTGGTCGGTTTGATTTGTTTGAACTTATGTATTGACTGGTTTGGATTGCTTGACTTTAAACTTGTATATATATATATATATATATATTAAAACATATGTAAATATTGCTTGGATTGATTGATTGAAAACTTGTATATATAATGTGAAACATATGTAATCATGGTATTTGGATTAATTTGTTTATATGCTTAGTATAATATAGGCATAAATTTGAGCGAGTTATATATATATATATAATAGTACTTTACTGTAGAATAATCATACGATATACATAGATAGATATAGGATTAAGGGGAGTAATTTTAGATTTCTTTTTGATAACGCCAAAGGGGGGTAAATTATAAAATATAGACTTAGTTTAGTAGAGTATATAGGATTCATATTGATAAGGGGAGTATTAGAAGGATCAAAATAAGCAGGTATGAATATTTTATGAACTAAGGTCGTTATCATCAAAAAGGGGGAGATTTTTGGGGAATGGAGTTTTAGTGACAACAACCTTATTTCAATTATCATTGATTATAAAATATATATGCTAACATTTCTATCTAGAATATATATACATGTATATGCAGGATTTATATACAGGAATAAATACTGAAGACTGTACAATTTTAGAGATTTAGATTTTAGAGAAGATTCAAGACTCATGAGTAATCAAGAATTCAACAATTCCACCATTCAAGAGTTCAAGACAAATATAGTAATAGAGTCTAGTTTTTATGTAAGACTCTGGATATCACTCTAGGTTCAAATTCAAATTCTGTTTTTCAAATTTTGATTTTCACATTCAAATTATGTTTTTTAAAATTCAAACTCTAATTTTTAAATCCATCTTACTTTCGATTTCAAACATAAATTTAAAGTTTATATATAATTATATACTTTTATAATTTTATATTTTATATAGTTTTAAGCATTATAATTTTGTAAATATGTTTATATAATTTATATTTATGTTTCTATATGGTTTTACACTTTATAATGCTCATTTATATCACTATGTATTAATTCAAGAATTTCCAAAATTATATATACAGTTAGACATTTGAAAATATTCAAAATTAAAATTTTTAAATCATATATTTTGACATATATATATGTATATGTCGACATACAACTGTCATTTTTTCAATTTTGAAAGGAAGTTTTTTTTCACTATTTGTAACATTCCAAAAGCGTTGGAACCTTTCAAATCTTATAAATAGGGGTTGAATTCGAATATTTTAACAATTCTTCTTCTCCATCTTCACCTCTTTTCATTCCTCCGTTTGTATTTCTTATTTTATTGATTTCTACACTTCTACTCTGCCAATTTCTACTCTAATTTCATAAAACTTCTTCTCTTCTCACTCTCTTATGACACCCCACGTCCGTTAATGTCACTCATTAAGAGAATGCATAAAGTTTCGTGAAGCATTATAGGTAAACAGAAACAGAAACATTACAAGATAGATATGAAATAGCAGCGGAAAATAAAACTTTATTAATCATAGAGCATCGTAGTTCAAAACATGGTTACACCGTATGTTTGAAAAACATAAGACCCGGTACATCATTAAAATTTCTGTCTTGTACTTAAAGCATCAGAGTACAATAATAAAAGAAACATAATCCCCAAAACATAGCCATAGTAGAGAAACATGAAATCAAGTAGTACATCTAAGCAACTCCAAGCAAGATGAAAGAAGAATCCTGATCAAGCTTGAGTATTCCCACCCCGAGAACCTTGGGGGGGGGAACGGAAGAAAAAGAAGAGGAAACAAAATGGATCGGACATAAAGTCTGGCGAGTCCAGTTACTTTTAGCATATAAATAAGTAAAATTATCATGACGGACATATAAAGTGGATAAGAGAGATAACATCATAAAAGGCAGGTATAACAAGGTAAACGTATCAACATGATAGAGTATATTGCGCTTCTCTAATACTTTCACTTTCTTTCTGTCTGCACCAATACTAGTATAACCAGAATGAGTTGATCCAAATAACTATAAGACAGTAGACTTAGGCATACTTCAAGTGAGAGTTTTTAACCCTATACAATCAACAGGCAGCCCAACATACCGGAGTTACTCCTAAGGATAATAACGGACTCCTAAACATACCAGAGTCTAGATGTACCCTAATTACTACCCTAATCGATCGACTTCATACTCCGTAGATACCCTGTGCTAGCCCCACAGAAGGATGTATCACTTCCTAAAGTGACAACCCTTCGTTTTCAGGATGTGCACAACCGTATCTACAGGTGTCACGGTGTCTAAACCTCCTCTGCCGGACCCATGCACGTACATGACCCCATCGGAATGCGCCGCCCACATTGTCCCCTATGTTTGGATTTCTTACAATCATCCCAGTAAGCGTGCCTCGACTCCGACCTAGTTCGGAGTACTTGTTTGATAACTATATATGGGTTACTGACTGAAATGTGTCCCACGCACAAGATGATACAAGCTTCCCCTACGCTTGCATCCCCACTAGGTTTTCCACAGGTAATGCCATAACAGAGTAAAAGATTGCATAGCCCCATAGGTTAAGTTTGTGGACCAATATATAAATATTACCCACCAACCCAAGATTTACTTAACCCACCCACTGTTTCAAACAAGTTTACTTAACCCCTACTCAAGTTAACATGTTCATACAATCCCTATAGATTCAACCAGGTTAAGTATTTTAATTCATTACTATATTCATTTATGGTTACAATGTGCTGGACCTCCCACATTATGCCTACCACTCGTGGATGCTAGATATGTCAATCAGTTTTGGGCAGACTTCTTCCACAAGTCAGACTTAACCTCTTATCTCAGCACGTCACGTGTTTATGCACTTAGACCCCTCACATTAGATTCACCATTTGTGGTCGTTGGATATGCCAGTCGGTTCCGGGAAGACTTTCACCACAAGTGTAATCCAACCTCGTGTCTAAGCGCAGTTACAATTTCTAATTACTGTAATTCTAGGCATTTCCATTATTAACCAATTATTCCTATGTCATTATAAGTTTTCATCCCCCTTTCCCAAGTTATGTTCATAATTAATTATATGCCCCAAATTATGATCTTTAATCACATTTTGATTTATGCCCCAAATTCATATTCATATATTTCATTCAAGTTATGCCCAAATTTCCAATTACAAGTAATGCCCCAATTTTACCGTTTTCCCCTCGTTTCCAATTTAACGCGTTCGCATATTTCGGCGACATGCCTAGTCTCGAAGTTGGCCTGGCTATAAAAATAAAAGGGAAAAGATGAAGGAAAGAGGACAAATATGATCATACTAATAAGATTGACATATAATGGCAGAAATAGGCATAAACATATAGTGGTATAATGACAAGAAAGGCATATAAGAACAGATCTGATGAATATGTGACAATAAAACTGATTCTAACATAATAGGGACATCATAAACAGGCATGATAAGATCTAAACAATGAATTAGATAACCAACTTACAACAGATTTGATTTAGCCACAAACATAATAGGAACATGCATGATGTGATCTAAACAGTGAATTAGATCTACAAACAATGGCAGATCTGACATGATAAATAGGTATAGGCTTAGATCTAGTTTATAGTCATGTCAGAATAACTTAGATACACAGATTATAACGAATCTGGTATGATTCAAATAGTCACAGGCTTAGATCCAAGTTATAGTCATGTCAAGATTAACTTTTTGATTATTTAGATCTAAAATTAATGTAAAATCACTATGATTGGATCTAGCAAAATAGAAGAAAGATCGCGGATATCGAATCACATGTCTCTAAACTTGAATGACTTGATTGTTGAAGAAGAAAAGGCTTGATTTAATCTGGGTAGAGGCAGCATTTACTCCTCCATTGTTTTTGATGTGGAAAAACAAGAGAAATGGGGTGTAATATATAGCCGTCCGAAACCCTAAAATCTGCCCAGATCTATCGTAGGGTGGTCGACCCTCCCATATGGGGTAGACACCTATAGGCGGGAATTTTCATGCTTCCCTTTTTCCATGTGAATTTGAACTGTTTTGAATTTCTGGACTTGTTTTATTCATATATATTGTTCTTATGTGTATACAAACTTCAAACCTTAATAACTTCTTCATACAATGTCCGTTTTACGCAAACCAGGTATCTACTTTGACCATAATTCCGAGATGAACACAATGATGCAATCTGTTTCACTTAGTTATGAATCTTAAATTAATTATTCTTCAATTTATCATTTTAATGTGTTATAAAATTATGGGGTGTTACATTCTCCTCTACTTAAGGGATTTCTTCCCTGAAATCTCCAAGTTAAGAGGAATGTATATTCTAACATCCACATCCACCTACTCATCCACCAATCATAGGCATCCATTGTCCTCAACGGGTTTCTAATGCTTATATGAACGTATGCAAACGTGTGCGTATATTTCCCTATACTACTATGAAAGATCAGGCAGTCTGCTGATTCAGTAGACCTCCTTAATGCAAGGTATGTTAGTGCCATAAATCCAACATTTATGCAAATAATCCTATTACAACATGTAAGTTTTATATGTGTGCGCAATCATTCATCCAAGTGCAACATCCATATGATGATACACCCATTTTCATCCAATAAAAGAAGAAAAATGCAAACATATCCATATGCAGTATGAGAGTGATTGAGCCGGTTTAGTGCCTAATGTGTGTGTATATGCATCCATAAGCAACCACTAGCAAACACTTGCATCCACTTGTATCCATCAAACATAACATGTCTCAAGCACATGTTTACATCCATGGGTTTCCTACCTAAAGGTCGAAGATTTGAACGATAGGATATACTCAAATGAAAGAAACAAGTATGAATAAAAGCTTTTGGAAGAGAAGTTAATAACATTCCCTTGAAAAGAAAAGGGTACAAAGCGCAAATCTTGTCTTCAGTCTCCTAAGTTGTACCCTCTTAGTTATCTCCCTACTAAACTTTTATCAACTTGACCTCTCGGTTGCGTAGCTTCTTAACCTCCGATCCAAGAATACGAGTGGGAACTCGTCTAATTATTGCCTCCCCTTCCAGTTCTACTTCCTCAAGCATACGTGGCTCAACTACTTCTGTTGTATCGTGCAAACATTTCCGCAAATGAACATCCACTAATTTCTCTAGTAGCTTTACCCTATAAGCCATTTGACCTATTCTTTCTATTATGGGAAATGGTCCTACAAACCATGGCGCTAGTTTCTCTATAGATCCAAAACGAACCACATCCCTCTGAGGTGCTACCTTGATGAAACCATGCCTCCTACCTCAACACAATATCGGTTCCTTCTTTATCTGCGTATGACTTCTGCTTGCCCTGAGCTATCTTCATGCGCCTGTTGATAAGATCAATATTTTCTGAGGTTTCTCTAATGTTGGATCTAGATTAACCATAGAGGGGGGGGTGAATAGGGTTTATTACAATTTTTTGCTGAGTTAAAACAGACGGGATATTAAGAAAATAATCAGACCAAAGATTGTAGTAGAAATAAAAGTGCAGAAAGGAAATAACACACACGGATACCCAGCTTCGGTAAAATCCTGCCTACTGCTGCATTCCTAAGGTTTCTACTAGGTGATAGAACAGATCCCGCTTATAAGACCATGTAAACTTGCGAACCCCTTGATCCTATTCTAACCCTACGCTCAAAACCCAAGACTGACCTAAACCCCTAGATCATATTTCCCTATACTACAACTTTGTAACAAGTAACCCATGTTTTTACAAACTCTAGTAATGAAACGACCCGAACTTCCTCGGTCTCCGAAGAGATGAGAAAGAACGGATTGAGTCGAGAACAAGCCACAACAGAACGCAGACGGAAGAACATTTCATTGTATATTACAACAATGCATCAGATTACAAGAATATACAGAGTATAAACAAATAAATATTACACCGAAATATCAGAGATTTAAATTACATTTAAATACATCGCAGCGGAAAATAATACAATACACAACTAGAAGTAGATATACGGATACAAAGCTTTCCGGATATCATTCCAGCTGTAAACCAGGATCCTGTGAATATAAATCTGCAAAACCAAAACTACTAGCTGCCCGTGTAAAAATAAGGGCACCCAGAGTTTTGGTTAAAAACAATAAACTCCAGGTCAGTCATGTGACTGGTGTGAGAACTAAAACAGTTAATCTTTATTTTAAAGTTAGGTAAATCAAGGGACCACGCCGTATAACACGGAACGGGTTTCCTCCCAAGAATACCAGTGCATATAACAAACATCGCAATGCTAAATAAAGAAAAATGAAGCTGTTATAAGACCCAGGTCCTATCACACAATGCAACGCAAGCCGGGGGATAGGGTTTTCCCTTATAACAGCCAAAGAATGCTTGATACGTTTAAAAACAAATCGTTTGATACTATTATAAGTGCATAGTGTATAAAACAACTTCAAATCATAAGTATCAATCATAGGCGGCATGGGTACCATATATCATGTCGCCATACTAGTTATACAATTAAAACCGCAATTGTCGTATTGGAAGTTGGGTTATCATTTTTGGTATGAACCGAGGCTAGGGGCAAGATCCTCACCGATTCGAGACTGTCTAGCCCGAGCCTCAGGAACAGCCGCAACTGCCCCTTGGATCGTCAGGGCCGGTCCACCGATGTGGATTATTATGCCTGAACACTGCGTTTCCCCGCCCTTTGGGGCGTAAGCCTGGCCCGTCAGCCGACCAGAAGCATCGGCCGAAACCGATATCACGAGGTGCCTCGCTTTTCAGCAAGTAATAATAAGCAACATCCACATGAGTCAAACTCGTCAGCCAGTTCAAGCACTGACGCCACTCCTAACTAGAAAGAAACGCATGTCCTCCCTGATGTCTGTCTCCCGTTTTTAGTTCATACCGGGTGTGATACTCGCGAATCAACGTTACACAAAGCTACGCCACACAAGGCCGTGCTTTGATCATCAACCACAAGACTTTGCTTTTCAACAAAAGCCTTGATCCATGCAACTCAGCATGCCACATTGTCAGTCCATACTGTACCACTGATTTCTGCCAATATATAACCTCTAGGCTCGTACGTCTCAGAGAAGGGTGTATAGCAAGAGAATGAATTCTCTGCCACCAAACAGATATATATTTAGCAGAGATCACCAATACAGTATAAAGGAATACAACGTCAGACACACTATCCATTTACAAGTCCGTTCTGGGTCTGAACGAAACCGGAGGCACCTTGTACCTCGCATATCCATTGATCTCCAAGTATGTCTGGACGATCACCAACTGTTTCTCTCCTCTTGGGTGTACAGCCCAATCAAGATCATCAGTAATTATCCAAACGATGTGAAGACCTCCGGTCTTTAACCACCGTCTTCATCTTCGGCTTATCGCCGAATCAGTTATTCAGAATGGGATAAACCCGGTCTTCCCGAATAACTCGCGTATATTTTAAATAAGTGTTACACAAACACAACATACGCCTCATTCCAATTCATTAGTCACTAATCGTAAATTAATCAAGAGAATAATTCCCCAAAAATTAACCCCGAAGGCCGAAACCAACATCAGATCAATATCCAGGAAACCATTCTGCTTAGCTAACCGACAGTTAGTTTCTAAATTTCACATTCATAGGGAAAGGTTCCCATTAATTTTATCAAAGATAAATTCTTTAATTTATTCTTTAATCTATTTTTGAATATCAATTCAAACTAGTTGGGATTAACGAACCTTACCGAAGTAACCATTTGTTTTAATTTCCCAATCCCAACCTATTCATCCCATGAAGTAAAACTGGTCATACTTCATATCTAACACCACGGTGTTATCGGTAAATTCAATTACCATTTCACGTCTAAATCTAATTAAAGATTTAACTATCGCCTGGAGTAAAACTGGTAATACTCCATTCTCGATCTTTTCAATCTAATTAAAGATTCATTAAAACTCCACTTAGTTTTAATCTGTGATTGGGTTAAAGAATCAGTGTCATTTAAAACACGGTTCACGATAAACCCAAAATCACATTTCCATTAATTATCGGGTTAAAGAACAAGTGTTATTTACAAACACCATTCACGATAAACCCAAGAATCAATATCAACTCAATTCCAATTAAATATTGTTTAATTGGTACACTTCATTAAATCTAAATAAAAAGATTTAATCTTTTCTCAACTGGGTTCAAGAACAGTGTTAATGAAGACACCATTCACGACAAACCCAAATCACATTTGATATTCAATACAAGGCTCTGAATAGAAAACATATCGGCTTATATTCAATATCAAATTCTACGATTAACAAATGTCGTATTGGAAATAACGATATAAATATATATCTTTCAAATTTCCATAACAACATCCGTATAATCACGAATTCCAACATCGAAATATTCCGAAGACAATTTCGATTCAAATCCACTCCAATGCAATCATTGGAAATTCTGGTTATTTTTAAAACCCTTTTCAAATTCAATTTATTTACTTAAAAATAAATATAATTATAATTCTAGTTCAAAACTAGTTTATTTCGATAAAAATCTATTTTTATCTTTTCAAATATGGAGTTTTTCATCCCAATTCTTTCTAAATCATTTCTATTTGATTTCAATTCAAATCGATTTCAATTCTATTTCAATTCGTTTCAATTGAATTTAATTCAATTCAAATTCGTTTTCTACTCAATTCAATTCGAATTCGTTTTCTATTCAATTCAATTCGAATTCGTTTTCTATTCAATTCAATTCGAATTCGTTTTCTAATCAATTCAAATTCGATTCTATTTGAATCCATTTTCTATTCAATTCAAGATTCAATTCAATTTGAATTCATTTCAATTCGTTTTAAATTCAATTCGAATTCGTTCTATATTCATTTCATTTCATTTCGAAATCATTTTCAATTCATTTCATTTCGAAATCGTTTTCAATTCATTTCATTTCGAAATCGTTTTCAATTCATTTCATTTCGAAATCGTTTTCAATTCATTTCATTTCGAAATATTTGATTTCAAAATTACTTTTCAATATTCATTTTAAAATGAATAAAATCGATATAAATATCGTTCATGTCAAAATGGCGTCAATCTAATCAACACGGCTTCATATATTCCTTTATTCTATTCAACAAATGAATATTTATTTTTGTCAACACACGACTAATCTCAACGAATGAGTACTGTCCACGTGTGGCTATTTTTGTTAAATTATTTCGTTCAACACATGACTAATCTCAACGGATGAGTAAAGTCAACACATGAACTTTTATTTTATATTGATAAAGATGTAAATTTTATTATTAAAATATTTCATTCAACACATGACCAATCTCAACGGATGAGTACAGTCAACACATGAACCTTTATTTTATAATATTCTTTATTCTCTAAATTGGAATGAGGCCCAATCAATCACCATATAAAATTAATTATATGGATTTTCATACAACACATGTATATAATAGCATTGAAAAATAATCAACCATCACCCAAAGTGCACTACACTGTATAAGCATCAAATATAGATATCTAACGCTTATAACAGCCTGTCAATCAATCGATCGACATATTTAATCAATCAGGATGAGTGAACTTCATATTTCATCCCAACACCCGTGTGGGGTTTCAAACAATCAAACACAAATTTTATTTGTGTAGTTGGGCGATGTGTAAAATTTATTGTCCCAATCAATGTCAGTCAAATCGGTGTACATAAACAAACCGTCCGGTTTGTAAATGAATATTTATTTATTCACATTCACTATATTCATATTCACATTAAAATTAATATTTTTAACGATAAAACATTTTATCTTAACATATGAATTTCTATTCAGTTCATTCTTTAAATAAAATGATATTTTTATTTTCTAACTTATTTTAGAAAATTTCGGCGGTATAACGGCACGATACTAAAAACGGGACAAGGCCTAGCCTTATCCCCGGTCTAGTGAAGGCCCACGCCATTCACACATCAATCAAATCAATTTCATTTCACCAAACAATTCAATTCAAACCAAATAATCTAGCCAACTACACAACCAAACAATTTAACAAACAAGCCATCCATGGTCTGTGGATGACGGGTGTCGGGTGCTACTAAACACCGTCTGCATCCTAGTATATATATATAACTAGAAAAAGAAATTGAAAGGTGAGAAATTTTCACCGAAAGCTATCCAATACCACGACTCTTCATTTGTAGGAAATCTTCACCTTCTCTCCTTTTGTCACTTTTGTCGTCCGCATTCACTACATATATAAAAATCACATTTTTATATTCTCTATTATATAAAAATCATGTTTTTATATTCTGCTACTATATTTATAAAATTAACATTTTTATATTATGATATTATATATAAAAATCCAACCTTTATAGCGTCGAAAATCTTTTTTTTTTTTTTACATTACAAAAAATTATATTTTTACATAATGAAAAATCCGATTTTTACATAAGCTATTTCGTATTGAAAATCAAATCTTTATCTATACTATATATAGGTGTGTGTGTATATATATATATATATATATATATATTTCCTTTTTATCCAATGTTACATATTTTAAAAACTGAAATTTAAACAATGTTAATTATATTGAAAAACAGAAATTATTACAAAGTTTATTATATTGAAAAACTGAAATTTTCACCATGTTTACAACACTAATTATTGAAGAAAATTACAGTCGCTACCTTCTTCTTCTTCGCATACCAGGTTTCAGATCGAACCCATAACCGTCGATTTAGGGTTTTGAAAACGCGCCGCCACCAGACAATCGGAGCACCATCAGACAGTACCTCTTCCTCCGCCTTCGCAACCGCTACCCGCGCCACCATCCTTGCCCAGTACGATCGCCTCCCTCCTCGCCTATTCCAGTTCGAACGGGACGACTTCAGGTAGGGATTTCGGTCTCCAGGTTGAACGAGATCAGATCTCAGCCGTTGGATTTAATCTCCTCTCTTCGCTCTTCGTTTTGCCTTTGGTTGCGTTGAATTCTATTGCAAGGATTTAGAGAACGAATGGAAGAAGATCGGGAAAGAAATCGCCGTCGATTTGGGTTAACTGGCGGCTCGTTGAACGATAGGGAAGTGAGGGTTTAGTTTGACCTAGTTTGACCTTTTATATATATATATTAATAATTTAATATTTAACTCCTTTTTAAAGTTCAAAATCGTCACGAACTCCAAATCAAACTCAACAACTATCGCCCTTAGCTAAATACCCCCATTCCGAACACAATGGGATATGTTTCATAACCTCATTCGGTTGTTACGGTCAGTTTTACTTTAAATTAAACTATAAATCAATATATATTCAATTTGAACGCGCATTTCAATTTACCGGGGTCACATACTAACTCGAAAAATTCCAGAAAAATTATTTCTAGCTTCGTATTGACGATACAGTCCTAACAAAACTAATTTCGTCAAATTCTGAGACCGTTTGGAAAATGGCCATTTTCCAGTCGATTAAATTCAACTGAAACTGGTCAAACGCGTTTAACTGCGCCACGCTCACATATTGATTCGAAAAATTATGAAAATTGGAATCTAGCAATAATTTGACATTCCGGATCCAACAAAACTGGTTTCGTCGAAATCCGAGGTCGTTTGCAAAATTCCAATTTTTAAGGGCCTGAATTCCATAGCGACTATTCAGAATTTTCAACTGGAAATATCTTTTGATTCCCGCTATGAAATTTTGATTTTTCGGATTCGTTGGAAAGATATCATCAATTAGATCCTAATGTTTTTGGTTTCACTAAAATCCGGATTGTTTTGCACCCGGTACGTTCAATTGAAGTTTGAAATCGAATTATCGAACTACCGCGCCATTTTCAATTCTATTTATAATTATATATAAATTTTTATATTCTAACGACGACGCATATAATATATACTTTCTAATTATATTGAAAATAAATTTATCGTCGATTTTATTTAAAATAATTCATTTTAAATAATCAAAATTCATTAAAATTGCCAAAATAAAAATTTTAAACTGGCCCAGAATTTCCGGGTTATTACAATCTCGCCCACTTAAAACTTTTCGTCCCCGAAAAGGAACAAAGTCGAAAGTGGTTTGATTCATCAACTCTACGTTCGATCTGGCTTCCATTCTCCAACTTTTCAGTTTCTGAGAATTTTCAAATTTTCAAAAATTTGGCTAACACCCTAAATTTTCGAAAAATTTCGCCATAACCTCCCCTGCACCGGGAGCCACGGGAAAATCCCGAAATTGCCATATAGGCCTTCTGATCTCAAAAAGAAAAAGAAAAAGCCAAGCGGCTAGCCAATAGGCTCATAAAATCATCATCACCCAAACAAAACAGAAAATTATGATAAACATGTACCTATTTGTTGGGCAAACAAATTTTATTCTCTGCTCTAGCCTCCTTGCTATGACCTGTTCAATGTAAGTACATGTATATGCAAGCAAATGCGACCAAATCTCAATATAATTCAATATTTGATTCAAATGAACTAAATGGTTCAAATTTTAATTATTCAAACAATAATCAAACAATACAACCATCAATCAATTAGTTGATTAGCTTTTCAAATTCATAACTTTGATACATAGTCAAAAATCAGATTTTTGATGCCAAATCACAACAATAAGCACTATCTAGTTTTGGTTCTCACACCAGTCTAATGGAAATATATAGAAATCCCACCTTCGAAACTCGAACATAAATGTTGATGATGCGATCGCTATCATCAATATCATCTCCGGGCGACTAGAGTGTGATGCTATATCTATCCAATATATTAAAATTTTGAATATACGTTTGCAAGACGTATATGCAAATTCTTTATATACTGAATTGTCCAAAATCAATATAAATAAATTATTCAAATACGTGTAAAACGATTTAAATTTCAAAACAGAATTGTTTTCATTTGAAAAATATACCCTTCACACTCGTTCTAGGATACTACTGATCCCATCTCTAACGAGTCATTCCATTGGATATTACTAATCCAATATCTGATGAATCCTTTCGTATGGTTCTAATGTGTCTTGTTCTCTGAGCTTTGTAAACCAAAGCTCTGATACCACGATGAAACGACCCGAACTTCCTCGGTCTCCGAAGAGATGAGAAAGAACGGATTGAGTCGAGAACAAGCCACAACAGAACGCAGACGGAAGAACATTTCATTGTATATTACAACAATGCATCAGATTACAAGAATATACAGAGTATAAACAAATAAATATTACACCGAAATATCAGAGATTTAAATTACATTTAAATACATCGCAGCGGAAAATAATACAATACACAACTAGAAGTAGATATACGGATACAAAGCTTTCCGGATATCATTCCAGCTGTAAACCAGGATCCTGTGAATATAAATCTGCAAAACCAAAACTACTAGCTGCCCGTGTCAAAATAAGGGCACCCAGAGTTTAGGTTAAAAACAATAAACTCCAGGTCAGTCATGTGACTGGTGTGAGAACTAAAACAGTTAATCTTTATTTGAAAGTTAGGTAAATCAAGGGACCACGCCGTATAACACGGAACGGGTTTCCTCCCAAGAATACCAGTGCATATAACAAACATCGCAATGCTAAATAAAGAAAAATGAAGCTGTTATAAGACCCAGGTCCTATCACACAATGCAACGCAAGCCGGGGGATAGGGTTTTCCCTTATAACAGCCAATGAATGCTTGATACGTTTAAAAACAAATCGTTTGATACTATTATAAGTGCATAGTGTATAAAACAACTTCAAATCATAAGTATCAATCATAGGCGGCATGGGTACCATATATCATGTCGCCATACTAGTTCTACAATTAAAACCGCAAATGTCGTATTGGAAGTTGGGTTATCATTTATGGTATGAACCGAGGCTAGGGGCAAGATCCTCACCGATTCAAGACTGTCTAGCCCGAGCCTCAGGAACAGCCGCAACTGCCCCTTGGATCGTCAGGGCCGGTCCACCGATGTGGATTATTATGCCTGAACACTGCGTTTCCCCGCCCTTTGGGGCGTAAGCCTGGCCCGTCAGCCGACCAGAAGCATCGGCCGAAACCGATATCACGAGGCGCCTCGCTTTTCAGCAAGTAATAATAAGCAACATCCACATGAGTCAAACTCGTCAGCCAGTTCAAGCACTGACGCCACTCCTAACTAGAAAGAAACGCATGTCCTCCCTGATGCCCGTCTCCCGTTTTTAGTTCATACCGGGTGTGATACTCGCGAATCAACGTTACACAAAGCTACGCCACACAAGGCCGTGCTTTGATCATCAACCACAAGACTTTGCTTTTCAACAAAAGCCTTGATCCATGTAACTCAACATGCCACATTGTCAGTCCATACTGTACCACTGATTTCTGCCAATATATAACCTCTAGGCTCGTACGTCTCGGAGAAGGGTGTATAGCAAGAGAATAAATTCTTTGCCACCAAACAGATATATATTTAGCAGAGATCACCAATACAGTATAAAGGAATACAACGTCAGACACACTATCCATTTACAAGTCCGTTCTGGGTCTGAACGAAACCGGAGGCACCTTGTACCTCGCATATCCATCGATCTCCAAGTACGTCTGGACGATCACCAACTGTTTCTCTCCTCTTGGGTGTACAGCCCAATCAAGATCATAAGTAAATATCCAAACGATGTGAAGACCTCCGGTCTTCAACCACCGTCTTTATCTTCGACTTATCGCCGAATCAGTTATTCAGAATGGGATAAACCCGGTCTTCCCGAATAACTCGCGTATATTTTAAATAAGTGTTACACAAACACAACATACGCCTCATTCCAATCCATTAGTCACTAATCGTAAATTAATCAAGAGAATAATTCCCCAAAAATTAACCCCGAAGGCCGAAACCAACATCAGATCAATATCCAGGAAACCATTCTGCTTAGCTAACCGACAGTTAGTTTCTAAATTTCACATTCATAGGGAAAGGTTCCCATTAATTTTATCAAAGATAAATTCTTTAATTTATTCTTTAATCTATTTTTGAATATCAATTCAAACTAGTCGGGATTAACGAACCTTACCGAAGTAACCATTTGTTTTAATTTCCCAATCCCAACCTATTCATCCCATGAAGTAAAACTGGTCATACTTCATATCTAACACCACGATGTTATCGGTAAATTCAATTACCATTTCACGTCTAAATCTAATTAAAGATTTAACTATCGCCTGGAGTAAAACTGGTAATACTCCATTCTCGATCTTTTCAATCTAATTAAAGATTTATTAAAACTCCACTTAGTTTTAATCTGTGACTGGGTTAAAGAATCAGTGTCATTTAAAACACGGTTCACGATAAACCCAAAATCACATTTCCATTAATTATCGGGTTAAAGAACGAGTGTTATTTACAAACACCATTCACGATAAACCCAAGAATCAATATCAACTCAATTCCAATTAAATATTGTTTAATTCGTACACTTCATTAAATCTAAATAAAAAGATTTAATCTTTTCTCAACTGGGTTCAAGAACAGTGTTAATGAAGACACCATTCACGACAAACCCAAATCACATTTGATATTCAATACAAGGCTCTGAATAGAAAATATATCGGCTTATATTCAATATCAAATTCTACGATTAACAAATGTCGTATTGGAAATAACGATATAAATATATATCTTTCAAATTTCCATAACAACATCCGTATAATCACGAATTCCAACATCGAAATATTCCGAAGACAATTTCGATTCAAATCCACTCCAATGCAATCATTGGAAATTCTGGTTATTTTTAAAACCCTTTTCAAATTCAATTTATTTACTTAAAAATAAATAGAATTATAATTCTAGTTCAAAACTAGTTTATTTCGATAAAAATCTATTTTTATCTTTTCAAATATGGAGTTTTTCATCCCAATTCTTTCTAAATCATTTCTATTTGATTTCAATTCAAATCGATTTCAATTCTATTTCAATTCGTTTCAATTGAATTTAATTCAATTCAAATTCGTTTTCTACTCAATTCAATTCGAATTCGTTTTCTATTCAATTCAATTCGAATTCGTTTTCTATTCAATTCAATTCGAATTCGTTTTCTATTCAATTCAATTCGAATTCGTTTTCTAATCAATTCAAATTCGATTCTATTTGAATCCATTTTCTATTCAATTCAAGATTCAATTCAATTTGAATTCATTTCAATTCGTTTTAAATTCAATTCGAATTCGTTCTATATTCAATTCATTTCATTTCGAAATCGTTTTCAATTCATTTCATTTCGAAATCGTTTTCAATTCATTTCATTTCGAAATCGTTTTCAATTCATTTCATTTCGAAATCGTTTTCAATTCATTTCATTTCGAAATCGTTTTCAATTCATTTCATTTCGAAATATTTGATTTCAAAATTACTTTTCAATATTCATTTTAAAATGAATAAAATCGATATAAATATCGTTCACGTCAAAATGGCATCAATCTAATCAACACGGCTTCATATATTCCTTTATTCTATTCAACAAATGAATATTTATTTTTGTCAACACACGACTAATCTCAACGAATGAGTACTGTCCACGTGTGGCTATTTTTGTTAAATTATTTCGTTCAACACATGACTAATCTCAACGGATGAGTACAGTCAACACATGAACTTTTATTTTATATTGATAAAGATGTAAATTTTATTATTAAAATATTTCGTTCAACACATGACTAATCTCAACGGATGAGTACAGTCAACACATGAACCTTTATTTTATAATATTCTTTATTCTCTAAATTGGAATGAGGCCCAATCAATCACCATATAAAATTAATTATATGGATTTTCATACAACACATGTATATAATAGCATTGAAAAATAATCAACCATCACCCAAAGTGCACTACACTGTATAAGCATCAAATATAGATATCTAACGCTTATAACAGCCTGTCAATCAATCGATCGACATATTTAATCAATCAGGATGAGTGAACTTCATATTTCATCCCAACACCCGTGTGGGGTTTCAAACAATCAAACACAAATTTTATTTGTGTAGTTGGGCGATGTGTAAAATTTATCGTCCCAATCAATGTCAGTCAAATCGGTGTACATAAACAAACCGTCCGGTTTGTAAATGAATATTTATTTATTCACATTCACTATTTTCATATTCACGTTAAAAATTATATTTTTAACGATAAAACATTTTATCTTAACATATGAATTTCTATTCAGTTCATTCTTTAAATAAAATGATATTTTTATTTTCTAACTTATTTTAGAAAATTTCGGCGGCATAATGGCACGATACTAAAAACGGGATAAGGCCTAGCCTTATCCCCGGTCCAGTGAAGGCCCACGCCATTCACACATCAATCAAATCAATTTCATTTAACAAACAAGCCATCCATGGTCTGTGGATGACGGGTGTCGGGTGCTACTAAACACCGTCTGCATCCTAGTATATATATATAACTAGAAAAAGAAATTGAAAGGTGAGAAATTCTCACCGAAAGCTATCCAATACCACGACTCTTCATTTGTAGGAAATCTTCACCTTCTCTCCTTTTGTCGTCCGCATTCACTACATATATAAAAATCACATTTTTATATTCTCTATTATATAAAAATCATATTTTTATATTCCGCTACTATATTTATAAAATTAACATTTTTATATTATGATTTTATATATAAAAATCCAACCTTTATAGCGTCGAAAATCTTTTTTTTTTTTTTTACATTACGAAAAATCATATTTTTACATAATGAAAAATCCGATTTTTACATAAGCTATTTCGTATTGAAAATCAAATCTTTATCTATACCATATATATGTGTATATATATAAATTTCCTTTTTATCCAATGTTACATATTTTAAAAACTGAAATTTAAACAATGTTAATTATATTGAAAAACAGAAATTATTACAAAGTTTATTATATTGAAAAACTGAAATTTTCACCATGTTTATAACAATTATTATTGAAGAAAATTACAGTCGTTACCTTCTTCTTCTTCGCATCCAGGTTTCAGATCGAACCCATAACCGTCGATTTAGGGTTTTGAAAACGCGCCGCCACCAGACAATCGGAGCACCATCAGACAGTACCTCTTCCTCCGCCTTCGCAACTGCTACCCGCGCCACCATCCTTGCCCAGTACGATCGCCTCCCTCCTCGCCTATTCCAGTTCGAACGGGACAACTTCAGGTAGGGATTTCGGTCTCCAGGTTGAACGAGATCAGATCTCAGTCGTTGGATTTAATCTCCTCTCTTCGCTCTTCGTTTTGCCTTTGGTTGCGTTGAATTCTATTGCAAGGATTTAGAGAACGAATGGAAGAAGATCGGGAAAGAAATCGCCGTCGATTTGGGTTAACTGGCGGCTCGTTGAACGATAGGGAAGTGAGGGTTTAGTTTGACCTAGTTTGACCTTTTATATATATATATATATATATATTAATAATTTAATATTTAACTCCTTTTTAAAGTTCAAAATCGTCACGAACTCAAAATCAAACTCAACAACTGTCGCCCTTAGCTAAATACCCCCATTCCGAACACAATGGGATATGTTTCATAACCTCATTCGGTTGTTACGGTCATTTTTACTTTAAATTAAACTATAAATCAATATATATTCAATTTGAACGCGCATTTCAATTTACCGGGGTCACATACTAACTCGAAAAATTCCAGAAAAATTATTTCTAGCTTCGTATTGACGATACAGTCCTAACAAAACTAATTTCGTCAAATTCTGAGATCGTTTGGAAAATGGCCATTTTCCAGTCGATTAAATTCAACTGAAACTGGTCAAACGCGTTTAACTGCGCCACGCTCACATATTGATTCGAAAAATTATGAAAATTGGAATCTAGCAATAATTTGACATTCCGGATCCAACAAAACTGGTTTCGTCGAAATCCGAGGTCGTTTGCAAAATTCCCATTTTTAAGGGCCTGAATTCCATAGCGACTATTCAGAATTTTCAACCGGACATATCTTTTGATTCCCGCTATGAAATTTTGATTTTTCGGATTCCTTGGAAAGATATCATCAATTAGATCCTAATGTTTTTGGATTCACTAAAATCCGGATTGTTTTGCACCCGGTACGTTCAATTGAAGTTTGAAATTGAATTATCGAACTACCGCGCCATTTTCAATTCTATTTATAATTATATATAAATTTTTATATTCTAACGACGACGCATATAATATATACTTTCTAATTATATTGAAAATAAATTTATCGTCGATTTTATTTAAAATAATTCATTTTAAATAATCAAAATTCATTAAAATTGCCAAAATAAAAATTTTAAACTGGCCCAGAATTTCCGGGTTATTACAAGTAAACTGCCAATTAACACCCTAACTGGTTTTCTAGATTTTACAGACCTGGAAACCGTTTGGATTGGTTTACAACACAAATTTAAAACAATAAAACAAGATAACAGATAAAACCCTAGATTTTAATTAAAATTAAATCTCCCCTTTAAACACATTGACTTGGCCGACCATTTCAAAGATGGTTCCTCCCTGATTTCATTTGTCCTCGGTCACTTTCCTTTGTTGAGAAATGGCGGCAGTAAAAAATTAGGGCTAGGGTTTTCTCCTTGAATTCCTAAATCAATCCGATTGATGAAATGAATCTCTGGTGCTCGAATTTGTTTTCCTCTCAGCTTGGTGCTTCGATTTGGAATTTGCTCTCTCTCGATCGAAAATATGAGTTTTCTGAATTATATGTCTTTGAATAACTCTCGAATTATTTTATATTTTCGATAAAATATGCCAGCGATGAATACAGTGTATGTATAGGATATTGAAATTCTATATTGCTCAGATTTCGTGTATGATGACTTTGATATGATTTGGCGTGTTTCCTCTTTTGCTGGCTCGATTCTTCAATTGATTTGCTTGAGTTTAATTTCACCGATTGCGTGATAAATGTTGCCTTGTAATGAATTTAGCGTGATGAAAAAAAAAAACCAGGAAACAGATGTATTTTGTGGCCCCTTGATAATCCCTTGCATTGCCGTGAATTTCATGACTGTAGGTGAAATCTGGAAACAAATTTCTAGCACTTAAATTGTTGCCAAAAATGTTCTTGCTAAATCTGTAGCTTGATTTGAATTCATACATGATTGAATTGCTTGCCAAAAATGACTGAGCAGAAATGTTTTTATCCATCATTAAATCTTAAAAGGCCTGCGAATTTCCTGAATATGTTCTTATCTGAAAAATATTTGCGAGTCCACTTGTGTGCTGAATTGATGACATAGAAACAAAAAAACATTTCTTGCCAAAGATTTCTGAAAAAATATTTGAAAAAATTCTTGCCCAACTTATTGTTGCCCGACTGCAAATTTCAGAAAATTATTAGTTGTTGTGTTCATGTATACTCCTAGTTGCTTGTGCTCACCTGCTTTGTCATTCATGAACTATAATTAATTTGAGAGAATGAACTTGTATTTGCATACACACTTGATTCACCATATTCCTTTGTGCACCATATTTGGTAGGTTAACCACTTTAGCTCTTGTTGTGTGTACTTGTTCATGATATATAGAGTTTGCTTGTATTCCTGCACCCGTGCTTACTTGGACATCAAAGCTGCCTTGACCACTTTGGTTTTTGGTCTACATCATTTATGTGTATCACTTGCATTTGTACCCTGTTGCACTTGCACTTGAAAGAAAAGACTTGTTCGACCTGCATTGAACTATGTTGAGACATATGCATTTTTGACATTGCTATATCCTTTTGTCTTTGTCACTTGAGTATGCTTGCCATCATGGACTTGAACTAGTTTGAGAACAATGCACCTCTTTAAAAACAGAAAAAATGTCAAGCCATGTTGCGTTGTTGTGCAGTCTTGTCATCACTTATGCATTTCATTTGTCTGCCTCCATGTACTTGCTGTTGTGTCCATATGTTCAAACATGGCTTGAGTTGTTGCAATTGTTCATACTATCCATTCTGACATGTGCCTTGACTTCATTTAAAAACTGTAAATATATTTGATGACCGGAACTTCCCAAGTCTCCGGAGAGAAGAGAAAGAACAGATTGTCTAAGAACATGACAAATCAGAACACAAATGGAAGAACATTTCATTGCTATTTACAACGATTTACATCATAGTACAAGAATATACAAAGTATGAATAAATATTATACATCAAAAAAATATCAGAGATTTAAATTACAATGCAGCGGAAAAATAATACATAACACAACTGAAACAAATACACGGATACAGAGCTTTTCGAATATACCTCCAGTAGTAAACCAGGATACTGTAAGAATAAATCTGCAAACCCAAAACTACTAGCTGCCCGTGTGGAAAATAAGGGCACCTAGAGTTTAGGTTAAAACAATAAACTCCAGGTCAGTCATATGACTGATGTGAGAACTAAAACAGTTATTTAAAACTTTACTTTATAAATAAGGTAAATCAAGGGACCACGCCGTATAACACGGAGCAAGTTTCCTCCCAAGAATACCAGTGCATAAAATAAAAAGTGCAATGCTTTTTGAAAAAATGAAGCTATTATAAGACCCAGGTCCCGTCACATAATGCAACGCAAGCTGGAGGATAGGGTTTTCCCTTATAATAGCCAAACATGCTTGGTACGTTTAAAACAAATCATTTGATACTATTCTAAGTGCAAAGGGTATAAAACAACTACAAATATAAATGTATCAATCATAGACGGCATGGGTACCATATATCATGTCGCCATACTAGGCTCTACAATCAAAACCAAAATGTCACGTATTGGAAATTGGATTTCCGTCATGAGTCTAGGCAAGGGATGTATTCCTAACCGCTTCGATACACTCTAGCAAATGACTCGGGACTAGCACTCTGGGAAACCCCTGGATCCTCCAAGGCCGGTCCTCTCTTATGTTTGAGGATTGGCAATTCCTGAACACATGTTTCCCCACCCTATCCAATTGATCTCCATAGTATCCGTTTGAGGATTGGCAATTCTCATGCGTAATTGAGACAGATAACTCAATATCCATCGGCTCTGTAGCAACCGATATATCGGAGGCGCCTCATTCCAACAACCACATAGGTAAAAATATAAAAATGCCTGGTCTTGCAAAACCCTGACACCACCCATAGCTAGAAAGAAATGGCATGTCCTCCATGGGTCCCTTATCCCTTTTTGACTCATACCGAGGTGTGAGGCTTGCGAATTAACGCTACACACAAAGTTATGTTATATTAAAGCCGTTCTTTGATCATCAACCACAAGACTCTACTTTTCAACAGAAGCCTTGATCATTTGCATCTCAACATGCCACACAAGCAATTCACGCCATGCGACTGATGTCTATCGATATATAACCTCTGAACTCGTATGTCTCAAAGAAGGGCGTTAAGCAAGAGAATAAATTCTCCGCCACCAAGCAGATATATATGTAATAGAGATCAATCAACACAGAATAAAATCCAATGTCAGACACACATCCATTTACAAGTTCATTCTGGGTCTGAACGAAACCAGAGGCACCTTATTCCTCATCCCGTGTCCAGTACAGGAGAGAGGTCCTCGCATATCCAGTCGATCTCCAAGTACGTTTGGAACGATCACCACTTATTACCTTGTCTTGGGTGTACAGCCCAATCAAGATATCAGTAATCATCCAAATGATTTGAAGACCTCTGGTCTTCAACCACCGTCTTCATCATTGACATATCGTTGAATCAGTTATTCAAAATGGGTGTTAACCCGGCCTTTCCAAATAAGTTGCGTATATAATAAATAAATGCTATAAAAACACAACATACGCCTCATTCCAATTCAAAATATTCTTTTATTCAAATATTCACATCCTTAGGGATATGTTCCCAATAATTTTATCAAAGATAAATTCTTTAAAATTTATTCTTTAATCTTCCTTTGGATATCATTCAAACCATATTAAGGTTTTCCAAACTGGTCGAGATTAACACACCTTACCGAAGTAATCATTTATTTAATTTCCAAATCCCAACCTATTCATCCCATGGAGGAAAACTGGTATTACTCCATAACTAACATGACGGTGTTATTGGTAAAATTAATTACCATTTCCTGTTCAAATCTAATTAAAGATTTAATTATCGCTTGGAGAAAAACTGGTGCTACTCCATTCGCGATCATTTCCCGAATTTGATAATTTAAATTATCACATTCTCTTTTCAATCTAATTAAAGATTCATTAAAACTCCACTTAGTTTTAATCTTCCCAACAATCAATATTAATGATTATTTAACTTTGGAAACACTAACATGTCGCATCGACAATCTAAACCGTACTATTGATTTCTGCCGATATATAACCTCAAAGCTCGTACGTCTTAGAGAAGGGCGTTAAGCAAGAGAATAAATTCTCGTCCACCAAACAGAAATAAATTTAGCAGAGATCAACCATACAGTTCGAAATACAATGTTAGATATGTAATCCTGTCTTTAATTAGGTTAAAGAACTAATTTCATTTAAAATATAGTTCACAATAAACCCAAATCACATTCCATTAATTATGGAATCTTCACGGAAAATAGATCAATATATATAATTGATATCAATTTATGTATCCGATTAATAATATAAATGGAATAATGACAAAGCCTTTTAAATTCCATATATATTAACAGTCTTCCTCCATAGAAGCTCATTTCGATTATTACCAAATCGAATTCCATTCAATTCCAATTTAATATATTAAATTGGAAAACTTTACTTTGGAAAATTCTCGTTAAATCTTAATAAAAAGATTTATAAATTCCAAATCACATTTCACTGTAAATCGGATTAAAGAACGAATGTCATTTAAAACACAGTTCACAACAAACCCAATTCACATTCCATTTTATTCCAATTAAATGTTAATTAACTGGAAACTCTAATAATCTTAATTAAAAGATTTATTCTTTTCACACGGGGTTTAAGAACAGTGTTATTTAAGACACCATTCACGACAAACCCAAAATTCAATTCTATTATTCTATTCCAATTAAACGTTAATTAATTGGAAAACTTCCTAAAATCTTAATTAAAAGATTTATTCTTCTCTCAACTAGGCTGAAGAACAGTGTTATTTAAGACACCGTTCACGACAAACCCAAAATCCCACTTGATATTAAATTCAAGGCTCTGAATAGAAAATATATCGGCTTATATTCAATATCAAAATTTGAAATCAACAAATATCGTATTGGGAATAACGAGATATATATATATATATATATATATATATATATATATATATATATATTCCAAATTCCTCCACAATATTCGTATAATCACGAAATCTAATATCGAAATATTCCGAAGATAATTCCGATTCAAATCCTGGTTATTTTTAAAAATCCAATTTATTTATTTAAAAATATTGGATTATAATTCTAGTTCATAACTAGTTCATTTTGAAAAAATATATTTTCATCTTTACAAATGTGGAACTTTTCATCCTAATTCTTTCCAAATCATTTATTATGAGGTTACACAAATTATTAATATTTTTAATAATTTTATCAAAGCCTTTACAGTCGATTTCCGTAAACGGCCATCGAACTGCACTTACTGTAACACCCCACGTCTATTAATGTCACTCACCAAGGGAATGCATTAACTTTCATGCAGCGTTATAATAGTATAGAACAGAACATCACAAGACAGACATATAAAATGGTACTTAAAATTTCAAAATTTATTCATTGCAGCGAAAAGCAAAACATGTTTGGTTACAACATCAAAACCACATACTAAAGCCAAGTACACAAATATCCATCTTGAACAAGATTATTATCAGAGTACATAAAAGAAAAACCATAATCCCGCTCCAAATAGCCATAATGAAAAAGAGATAAAGCTGAGAATTACTTTCAACACTTCCAAGCACTTCAAGAAGAAAGAGATCCAAGTCAAGTATCACTAATCCCACCCTGAGGACCTGGGGGGAAACGGAAGAAAAGAGGAGAAACAAAAAGGGTCAGACATAAGTCTGGCGAGTCAAGTGACTTTAACAATAGAATCAGTAAAGTAACAGGATAAGAACATAAACTGGATATAAGAGATGACTGTAACATAAGCAGATATGACAAGGTAAACAAGGTAAGCAAGATAGAACATCGACTGCACTCCTAACCATTATAATATATGCTCTGCACCGTACCAACATACTAGTTACATATTAAGAGATGATCCCTCCTTACTAATCATAATAATGGTAGCTTCTTGTACTCTTAGCTGCTCTCGTAGGTGCCGGACTTGCTCCTACCACCACTAGTTGTACCCACTACCCTTCCCATTCGATCGGCTCCCTAACCTCATAGATACCTGTGATGGTCCCATAATAGGGTGTATCACTCTCTACGGTGGCAACCCTGATACAACTGAAATGCACATCTTATACCTACACAATGCAATATCGTCTTACCTACCAGCCTGGACCCACGCACGCACATAACTCCGTTGGATGTGCACTGCCATTGTTATCTCTTTATTGACCTCTTACAATCAACCTCAGTAAGTGTGTCCCTGTCCTCGACCTAGTTCGAGCTCATATAGATACTAAAATGAGTTACTGGTTGAAAAGGGTCCACACATTTGACACAAGCTTCCAACCTAAGCTTGGTCCCCACTAGGAATTCCCACTTAACCACATTTATCCCCATGTCTAATCACATGTCTCATCTTGGTTTAGTGCTTTTTATTATGTTTCACATGCTACCCAATTTTACCAACTTAACCCTTTATTATTCCCATGTCTACTCACATGTCTCATCCTGGTTAAGTGCTTTAATTGTGATTCACATGCTACCCATGTTACCCACTTAACCCTATATTATTACCATGTCTAATCACATGTCTTATCTTGGTTAAGTGTTCATTAATTCATTATAACTGTAATCTTGCAAGACCTTCCACGTTTGATTACCATTTTGCGGTTGCTGGATATGCCGGGCGGTTCCGAGCAGGCTTATACCGCAATCTGAATCTAACCTCGTGTCTTTGCATTATTACACATCTAATTTCTGCCTTTGACATCTCACATTAGATTACTGTTTTGCGGTTGCTGGATATGCTAGGTGGTTCCGGGCAGGCTTAAACCACAATCTGAATCTGACCTCGTGTCTTAGGCATTTATTATCACTTTCTTGATCCAAGCCCCAATTTCAAATCTTGGAATATAATATATTCCAATCACCCATAATTTCCAATCTAAATTATGTTTATAATTTTAATCCAAATTATGCCTATAATCTCAGGTGTACAAATTATGCCAAATTATGCCCAAACCAATTTCCACAGTCATCAACAATTTATGCCAAAATCTCATTTTATTACATATTTCCCAAACTTTTCCAAATCATTTCAACGTTATTCGTACGTAAATCTCAACGCAATATGCTTAAGCTCGAAGTAGCCTAATATCAAATGTAAAAAGGGAAAGAAGAAGGGGAGAGAATCAAAATATCAAAAATGGCATAAACATAAAGTAAGCAAGTGAAATAAATAACGACAAAATAGATCAGATAGGCGTATGATAATAGCAATTGGGTATGAATCTGAAGGATAACAAATTACAAAAATTGATATGATTCATCTTATTTACAGGCATATACATTAGATCCAATTTACAATCCTATCATAATTACTTTTTTATTTAATTATATGTGAAAGTAACATAGACTCACAGTGATAGGATTCTTATAAAAGAGAATTAGGCGTTGTTGTAGCATTTTTGATCTTGAATAATCTCTACTTTGATTGTTTGTAGATCTGATCTTCTAATTGGAATACTCCTATTCTGATTTGTTTTGGTGGAGAAGAAAGGCTAGTTTAGATTAGAGCAACATGGAGGCACCATGGATGAAAACAATGAGATTAGGGTTAGGTTTAGGTGTTTATTTATAGGTTTATTAGGTGAAATAGGACCTTTAGATTAGATTAGGAACCATCTAAACCATTCAGACCAGAAAACATGTCATCCAGCCAATCCCAGAAAGACACGTCATCAGATCAGACCACAAAACACGTCATCGGCCAGATTTGGGCCGATCGGGGTCGTCACCCTATAGGGGGTTCGACTCCCAAGTCGACACCCCTATAGGGGGCGACTTCCCAGTCGACTCCCCTTGGGGGGTCGACACCCACGAGCGGGAAATTCCTCGCTCAGCTATTTTGGGTTGGATTTCGAATTTTGAACTGCTCAGGTTATTTAATTATTATTTAATTAAATTCTGCTTTAAACTGAAATATTCTAAGCTTCATAGCTTCTTCATACGATGTTCGATTCACGCAAACTCGGACTCCAAGCAGAATTCCGAGATGAACGCAATGGCGCAGCCCGTTTCCCTCAATTCTTCTTCTAAAAATTAAGTATTCTTTAATTTGCTAATTTTAATATTTAAAATTACGGGGTGTTACATTCTCCCCTCCTTAAAGGATTTAGTCCCCGAAATCTCCAAGTTAAGAAGAATGTATATCCTACCATCCAATCATCCATCTACTCATCCATTATCCACAAGCATCCATTGTCCTTAAAAGATTTCTAATGCTATATGAACATATGCAAAAGTGTGTGTATATGTTCCTTATCTAATGCAAAATCAGGCGGTCTACTGAATCAGTTGACCTCCTTAATGCAAATCATGATAGTGCCATGCGTCCGTTATGTATGAAAAACGATCCTAATGATACATGTCATTTCTATATGAGTGAACAACCACGCATCCAAATGCAACATCCATATGATAACACATTCAATATACATCCATTAATTTAAATATGCCCACTCATCCATATGCAATATTGAAAGTGATTGAGCCGATCTAATGCCTAATGTGTGTGTAAATGCATCTAGGAGAAGCCACTAGCAAACACTTACATCCACTTGCATCCACCAAACATAACATGTGTCAAACACATGTTTACAACCATAGGATTTTCTACCTAAAAGTCGAAGATATAATCGAGAGGATACACTAAACGTTAGAACAAGTATAAAAAAAGCGGTAGAAAAAGGAGAAGTTAAGAACATACCCTCAAAAAGGAAAGGGTACAACGCACGTATCTTGTCTTCTGTTTCCCAAGTCGTGTCTCCTCGATCATCTCCCCATTGTACTTTAACCAACTTGACCTCTCGGTTGCGTAATTTCTTGACCTCTGATCCAAGGATGCATGTAGGAACTCGTCTAACCATGGCATCTCGGTCTACTTCCACTTCTTTAATCATGCTCAGCTCTACTACTTCCGCGGTATCGTGTAAACACTTCCTCAAATGCGACACTTGAAATAAGTCATGCACACCACTAAGTTTCTCAGGCAACTTCACTCTGTAGGCTATCTGTCCAATTCTTTCTGTAATGGGGAAGGGCCCTATGAACCTTGGTGCCAATTTCCCTATAGATCCAAAATGAACTACATTCCTCAACGGTGATTATTTAATATAAATCGTGTCTCCAACATCTAACTCAAGATTGGTTCGTCTCTTATTAGCGTATGACTTTTTCCGGTCTTGTGCCATCTTCATGCGTCTTTGAATCAAGTCTGTCTTCTCCGAGGTTTTCCTAACCATCTCGGGCCCAAGAAAAACCTTATCCGTGGATTCCCACCAACAAGTCGGTGATCGGCAAGGTCGTCCATATAAAGCCTCAAAAGGTGCCATGCCAATACTAGTCTGATAGTTGTTGTTGTAGGCGAACTCTACTAATGGAAGGTGTTCTTCCCATGTCCCTCCAAAATCCAAGATGCATAACATCAAAAGATCTTCTAGAATCCGATTCATTCTTTCTGTTTGACTGTCCATATGAGGGTGATAAGCGGTGGTCAGACACAATTGCATTCCTACCGCCTCTTGCAAGCTCTTCCAAAACTCACTAGTGAAAATGGCATCTCGATCGCTTACGATACTAGAAGGTACGCCGTGTAGACGAACTATCTCTCGGAGGTAAACAAATGCTAACCATGCCGTTGTTCTTTTACTCTTAACGGGAATGAAATGGGCTCTCTTGATAAGTCTATCTAATACTACCCAAATCCCCGTATTTGCCTTCCTTGACCTCGGCAACCCGTCGACAAAATCCATGGAAACACTTTCCAATTTCTACTGTGGAACTTCTAAAGGGTGAAGCAAACCGCCAGGCTTCTTTTGCTCATCCTTGACTTGCTGGCACACTAAGCATCTAGAAACGAACTTAGCCACATCCTTCTTCATTCCGGCCCAAAAGAAAACTCGCTTCATGTCCCTATACATTTTGTCAACACCGGGATGTATGGTCATCTTAGAACGATGTGTTTCTTCATGGATTGTCCTTGTCAAACTCTCGTCTCATGATATGCAAAGTCTCCCATCCCTACACAACCAACCTTTTTCATCTATAGTATACCTACTAAGATGGCTCGAAGACTCCCCTCTATGAGCTTGTCTACTATCTCTATCATTTGTGGGTCTTCTCGCTGTGCCACACCTATCTGTCCTAAAAGCATAGGTTGCACTTCTAATAATGCCAACAAATCGGGTACATAATCGATAGTGGGTCTAAAGTCAAAGGTAGTTATATACTCTAAACTCTACCACTCGACAAACAAAGGACTGAAAATCAACCTCTTTCTACTCAAGGCGTCAGCCACGACGTTACCCTTGCCAGGGGTATATGCAATCTCAAAATCATAGGATGCTTAGAACTCCATCCACCTCTGTTGCCTTAAGTTTAGATCTTTTAGAGAGAAGAAGTGTTTAATTGACTTATGGTCTGTATACAACTCAAACCTCTCTCCAAGCAAATAGTGACGCCAAGACTTAAGCGCAAAAACTATGGCAGTAATTCTAATTCTAAGTCGTTAGTAGGGTAATTCTTCTCATGGACCTTTAACTGCCTTCCACCATAGCATATCACCCTTCCCTCTTGCATCAAAACTGCGCCAAGCCCTGTCCCGCAAGCATCGGTATACACAGTGAATGGTTTACTCCCATCTGGCAAAACTAAAACTGGAGCTGTCGTCAATGCCCTCTTCAAACGTTGGAAAGCATCGTCACAGTCAACATCCCAAGAAAAGGTCAAATTCTTTTTCGTCAACCATGTAAGTGGGGCTGATATCTTAGCAAAGTCCTTGATGAACTTTCTATAATAACCTGCCAAACCAAGAAAACTTCTTACTTCCGTTGCATTCTTAGGAATCTTCCAATCTTGGATTGTCACTACCTTCGTGGGATCTACTGCAACCCTTTCCTTAGAGACCACGTGCCCTAAGAACCTCACTTCCTTCCTCCAAAAATGACATTTGGAGAATTTATCTTTGAGTTGATGTGCTCGAAGGGTCTCTAAGACTTCCTTAAGATGTAAGGCATGCTCTTCCTCACTTCTAGAGAAGGTTAGGATATCATCCACAAAGACTACCACGAATTTGTTTAGAAACTCCCTAAACACCCTACTCATCAAGTCCACGAAATATGCGGGTGCATTCGTCAAACCAAAAGGCATGACGAGCCATTCAAAGAAACCATCTGGAGTTCTAAATGTAGTCTTATCTATGCTATCCTCAGCCACCCTTAGCCGATGAAATCCTGTAGCTAAATCCAACTACGAGAAAACCAAAGCACCAACCAACTGATCGAACAAGTTATCTATCCTCGGTAATAGGTGTTTTTTCTTCTTCGTGAGCTTATTCAACTCCCTATAGTCCACGTACAGTCTAAGCGAACCATCAGCCTTCGTGGCAAAAACAACTGGAGTACCCCTCTCTGAGATACTTCTTCTTATGAACCCTTTCTCAAGCAACTCTTTCACTTGTTTACTAAGCTCCCTCCTTTATCTTGGAGCCATGTGGCGCACAGGCAATGCAACTGGCTTTGTAGTGTCCATCAAGTATATACAGAAATCTATCTCGCGTTTTTGAGGTAAGCCCCTAACCTCCTCAAAGACATCTGCATACTCACGGACTACTCGAAAAGATTGTAAATCGTCAATATATGTGTCAAGAGATTCTAGGTAGCTAAGCATAACCGAACCCTTAGGGTCGCATGAGATATCGAGAGTATTCCCCAAATTAGTCAATAGTCTAACTACCCTCTTTTCACAGTTGAGAATGGCACCATGCCTGGATAACCAATCCATTCCTAGAATCAACCCATAGCCCGTGAAACCAAGCACATAAGCGTTGCATTCGAAATCAATGCCATACACAGATATTCTCAAATCCCAACATAACATAGACAGATGAGCCGTAACCCCAATAGGATTTGAGGCAACAGCGGGATCCACTACTATACTAGTATCTAGGTGCAGAGACTTAACAACAGAAGCAGACATAAACAATTGTGAAGCGCCAGAATCAAACAAAGTACGTACAAGATGATCGTAAAGGAAAATCAAACTTTCAACAGAAATGTTTATACCTCTATCTTGCGTAGCTGCCATGAGAGCATGAACCTGCCCTCCAGAAGTAGACCCTATCCTCTGTCCTTGCACTTGTCCTTGCCTCCTTGGGCAGTCTTTAATCATATGTCCTGCCTCACCACATTGGAAGCAACCCATCCTCTTCTTCTTCCTACAGTCCTTCTTCAAATGGCCTGGTATTCCACAATTATGACACTTTCTTTTCTCTGAGCCCTTGTTATCCTTACCGCCCTTCTTTTGTTGTTGTTGTGCCTTCTTTGGATCCCCTTTCTTATCCTATGCCTTATTAGCACCGTTCTCCTCTTAATGTATCAACGCCATATCAACAAGATTCTCAAAAGTAGCCCTCATAGGAATGTGGGACATAGCCAACCCGTGTAATGGTTCATTCAGACCCTTGGCAAATCTCAAGGCCTTCTCATGTGGTGTATTAACTAATTCCATACCAAATCTTGCTAACTGGGTAACTTGTTAACGCACTCCTTCATAGACAAACTCCCTTGTTTCAAAGCCAAGAATCTCTCTATGTATAAACTCTCCTCTGCTTGTGAAAGAAATTTCAACTCAAACCTTTGTCTAAAATCCATCCACATCTCCACTGCTCGTCCTCACTATTTACTTCCCACCAAAATGAGGCTTCATCCTTCATTAACCAAGCAGCTAGCTGAACCTTCCTTCCATCGTCTATCTCAAAGATACCAAATAAGTCCTCCACTTCCTTGAGCCAATTCCGAGCCTCAACAAACGTCTCAGTTCCATAAAATGGTTTTCCGCCCAACGCACGAAAGTCTTTGCATATCTTAGAGAAAGCATCTACACGGGGAGGAGGAGGAGTGGCTGGAGCTTGGGGAGGAGGAACGTTTGCTGGGCCTGCGGTAGTAGCCCTAGCCTCCAGATACCTTCTGAACCAGCCTGGTATCAGTACACCCTCGGGTATATCGGATTCCCCAGACATGCTGAAAGGAAAAAGGAAGAGATTCGAAATAGAGAATCAAAAGAAATATATATGGCTTTTGGGGATTATGTTTTTCATATTAAACCTTTCTCTTGAAAATACCCTGTTTAAAACATGTTTTTGAAAATACTTCTTTTTAAAAATTCTTTTGAAAAAGGTTTTCAAAATCTTTTATCTGTTCTAGCAACCTTCAGATCTAATACCATGTGTAACAACCCACGTCCATTAATGTCACTCACTAAGGGAATACATTAACTTCAATGGAGCGTTATAAGAGTATAGAACATAAAATCACAAGACAGATATATAAAATGGTACTTAAAAATTCAAAATTTATTCATTGCAGCGGAAAGCAAAACATGTTTGGTTACAACATCAAAACCACATACTAAAGCCAAGTACACAAAATCCATCTTAAACAATATTATTATCAGAGTACATAAAAGCAAAACCATAATCCCACTCCAAATAGCCATAATGAAAAAGAGATAAAGCTAAGCATTACTTTAAACACTTCCAAGCACTTCAAGAAGAAAGAGATCTAAGTCAAGTATCACTAATCCCACCCTGAGTACCTGGGGGGGTGGGGAGAAAGAAAGGAGGCGAAACAAAAAGGGTCAAACATAAGTCTGGCGAGTCTAGTGACTTTAACAATATAATTAGTAAAGTAACAGGATAAGAACATAAACTGGATATAAGAGATGACTTTAACATAAGCAGATATGACAAGGTAAATAAGGTAAGCAAGATAGAATATCGACTGCGCTCCTAACCATTATAAGATTTGCTCTGCACCATACCAACATACTAGTTACATATTCAGAGATGATCCCTTCCTACTAATCATAATAATGGTAGCTTCGTGTACTCCTAACTGCTCTCGTAGGTGCCCCACTTGCTCCTACCACCACTAGTTGTACCCACTACCCTTCCCATTCGATCGGCTCCCTAACCTCGTAGATACCTGTGCTGGTGCCACAATAGGGTGTATCACTCCCTAAGGTGGCAACCCCGATACTACTGAAATGCACAACTTATACCTACACGATGTAACAACGTCTTACCTACCAGCCCGGATCCACGCACGCACATGACTATGTTAGACTTGCACTGCCATCACTATCTCTTTATCGACCTCTTACAATCAACCCCAGTAAGCGTGTCCCTATCCTTGACCTAGTTCGAGCTCATATAGATACTAAAATGGGTTATTGGTTGAAAAGGGTCCACACACTTGACACAAGCTTCCCTCCTAAGCTTGGTCCCCACTAGGAATTCCCACTTAATCCCTTTTTATCCCCATGTCTAATCACATGCCTCATCTTGGTTAAGTGCTTTTATTATGTTTCACATGCTACCCATGTTACCCACTTAACCCTTTATTATTCCCATGTCTAATCACATGCCTTATCCTGGTTAAGTGCTTTAATTGTGTTTCACATGCTACCCATGTTACCCACTTAACCCTTTATTATTCCCATGTCTAATCACATGTCTTATCTTGGTTAAGTGTTCATTAATTCATTATAACCGTAATCTTGTAAGACCTCCCACATTAGATTACCATTTTGCGGTTGCTGGATATGTCGGGCGGTTCCGAACAGGCTTATACCACAATCCGAATCTAAACTCGTGTCTTTGCATTATTACGCATCTAAGTTCTGCCTTTGACCTCTCTCATTAGATTACTGTTTTGCGGTTGCTGGATATGCCGGGCAGTTCCGGGCAGGCTTATATCGCAATCTGAATCTAACCTCGGGACTTAGGCGTTTATTATCACTTTCTTGATTCAAGCCCCAATTTCAAATCTTGGATTATAATATATTCCAATCACCCATAATTTCCAATCTAATTTATGTTTATAATTTTAATCCAAATTATGCCTATAATCTCATGTGTACAAATTATGCCAATTTATGCCCAAACCAATTTCCATAGCCATCAACAATTTATGCCAAATTTCATTTTATTACATATTTCCCAAACTTTTCCCAATCATTCCAACGCTATTCGTACGTAAATCTCAAAGCAATATGCTTAGGCTCGAAGTAGCCTAATATCAAAAGGAAAAAGGGAAAGAAGAAGGGGAGAGAATCAAAACATCAAAACTAGCATAAACATACAAATAGGCATGTGAAATAAATAATGACAAAATAGATCAGATAGGCATATGATAATAACAATTGGGTATGAATCTGAAGGCTAACAAATTACAAAACTTGATATGATTCATTTTATTTACAGGCATATACATTAGATCCAATTTACAATCCTACAACAATTACTTTTTAATTTAATTATATGTGAAAGGAACATAGACACACAGCGATAGGATTCTTAGAAAAGAGAATTAGGTGTTGTTGTAGCATTTCTGATCTTGAATAATCTCAACTTTGATTGTTTGTAGATCTGATCTTCTCATTGGAATACTCCTATTCTGATTTGTTTTGGTGGAGAAGAAAGGCTAGTTTAGATTAGAGCAGCTTGGAGGTGCCATGGACGAAAACAATTAGATTAGGGTTAGGTTTAGGTGTTTATAGGTGTATTAGTTGAATTAGGACCTTTAGATTAGATTGGGAACCATCTGAACCATCCAAACTAGAAAAACACGTCATCCAGTCAATCACAGAAAGACACTTCATCAGATCAGACCACAAAACACGTCATCGGCCAGATCTAAGCCAATGGGGGTCGACACCCTATAGGGGGTCGACTCCCCAGTCGACATCCCTATGGGGGGGTCGACTCCCCATTCGACTCCCCTTGGGGAGGTCAACATCCACGAGCGGGAAATTTCTCGCTCAGCTATTTTGGGTTGGAATTCGAATTTTGAACTGCACAGGTTATTTAATTATTATTTAATTAAATTCTGCTTTAAACTGAAATCTTCTAAGCTTCATACCTTCTTCATACAATGTTCGATTTACGCAAACTTGGACTCCATCCCAAGCAAAATTCTGAGAAAAACGCAATGGCACAGCCCATTTCACTTAATTCTTCTTCTAAAAATTAAGTATTCTTTAATTTGCTAATTTTAATATTTAAAATTACGTGGTGTTACACTTACAACGACCTTTTCCAAATTAGATTTGGACATAATTCCAAATCCAACTGTTAGATTTCAAATCTCTTATACTCATTGGAAAGCTCTTTTTGATACAAACCCAACGGTTCCAGTTTTAGGAGAATCCGATGATCAGATCTCCCGTAATGTCAATTCGAAGTCAATGGTCGAAATTCGCGAACTACCGCGGTGCGGCGCGTTCTATTCAGGCAATTAAATATATATATATATATTATATATATTTCATCAATTTCCATTTAAAACGTATTTTATAAATCGTTTTAAATTCGTTTTCAAGACGATTTCAACTTAATATTCAATTTCAAATCAAAATTGAATATTCCATATCATTAATATATAAATGATAATATTTTCAAAACATTAGATTTTGAAATCACTTCCTTTTCGTATTCATTATAAAAATGAATAAAATCGATATAAATATCGTTTACGTCAAAATTGCATTAATTTAATCAATACGGCTTTATATATTTAAATATTTTCGTGTCCATCCCAAATCGTACATCAAAATCATATTTTGATCCATTATTGAATATTATTTTAAAATATTAGTTATTTTAAAATATTCATTACTCGTCATTTTAAAATATTCTTTAATTTAAAATACTCGTTCTTTCCAAATTGGAATCAGACACGGCCAATTACCATATAATTATTATATGGATTTCATACACACATGTACACAACAATAATCGAACACAGTCAACCATCATCCAGAGTGCATTACACAACTGCATAAGCATTAAATATAAATAATTAACGTTTACAACAATCTATCAACCCATCGATTGACATACAACTAAATGTTGGGATTAGTGTATGTCCAATATCATCCCAACACCCGTGTGGGGTTTTCAAACAACAAACACTGATTATTATTTGTGTAGTTGGGCGATTTGTAAAATATATCGTCCCAATCAATATCAGTTAAGTGTGTGTACATAAACAAATCGTCCGATTTATAAATGAATATTAATTTTATTCATATACACGTTAAAAATTATATTTTTAACTATAAAATATTAATTTCAACTCATGAACATTTTATACCGTTCATTTATACAATAAAAATTAAATTTTTATTGTTCTAACATTTTTAGAAAATTTCGGCAGTATAACGGCGCGATACCAGAACCAGAATAAGGTCTAGCCTTATCCCTCGCCTAATAATGGCTCGTGCCATGTACAAACCAAATTCTAATCAATCATTTCATTTCCCAAACCAAATTCAACCAAATGATCCAATCAACCAAACAACCAAACAAATATGGTTTCAAACAAAGGTGTCGGGTGGTGCTAAGCACCGTCTACATCCTAGTATATATATTTAACTAGAAAATAAATTAGAGTGAGAAGTTCTCACCTTTGGGATACACTCCTCCAATTTTATTTCTGAATTTCTGAACCATTTGGATTTGTCCGTAATTCCAACGTAGTCCTTTCCACGCTGTTCATAATAAAAATCACATTTTTAATATGATGTTTATATATTAAAAATCATATTTTTATTTCGCTATATATATAATAAAAGTAATTTTTTATTTTGCTACATATATAAAAATTCTATTTTTATCCTATTCAAAATATTATTTCATACATATGATAAAATTTATATTTTTATCTAACTAAAAATAATATTTTTATATCGTTATTCATTTATAAAAAAATATATTTTTAAACCGCTACTTCGTATATAAAAAGTATATTTTTATATCGATATTCAAATTATAAAAATCATATTTTTCTATTGCTTAAAAATCTTATCTTTTTTATTTTAAAAATCAAATCTTTTCTAATATAAAAATCAAATCTTTTCTTATATAAAAATATAATCTTTCCTTATGTAAAAATATAATCTTTCCTTATACAAAAATATAATATTTCCTTATATACAAATTTAATCTATCCATATATAAAAATATAATCTTTCCTTATATCAAAATATAATCTTTTTCATTTGAAAAATCTAATCTTTTTCCTTTTAAAAATCTAATCCTTTTCATTTTAAAATCTAATCTTTTTCATTTTGAAAAATCTGATCTTTTTTATTTCAAAATGCTATATATATTAATAAAAATTATATTTCTATTCCAAATTTATATATATATATATATATATATATATATAAAGACCCTGTTTTTATCTTGTTAATATGTGTATATATATAAACTACATTTTTAATTTACTATATTAGAAAAGAAAAACTGATTTCAACTTTTTTTTAAATTAATTACCTTAAAAAAATAAAACATGAAAAGAAATAAAAAAATAAAATAAAATAAAAACTTACAGCATCATTTTGGGGTGGGGGAAGATGTCGCGCCAGAGATGGAGGAAGGGGTGAGGCGCTGCGGGAGGGTGGTGGGCCATGGTGGATGAATTGGGGTTGTGCGGTTTGGGGTTATTGGAGAAGGAGAAGAGAGGCTCGCAGTAGAGACGACGGGGGGGAAGGGGGGAGGGACTGGGTAGGTGCGACGCTAGGGGGTGGTCGGAGGCGGGTGGAACGCGGAGGCGACGGTGCGTTAGATCGATTTTAGGGCGCGATTTTTTTGTTTCCTTTTTTTATTTCTCGATTTCGATAACGGACCGAGGGGGGTGTTTGGGGAGAGAAAGAATTAAAGGGAGGGTTGACTTCTCTTTTTTTATTTAATTCCATAAAGTTACTTTTTATATTTGAACCCTAAACGATACTCAACGACTGTAGCCCCTAGCTAATTACCCCCATTCTGAACACAATGGGGTATTACAATCTGTTTTCATCAAAATTAAAGTATAAATCATTATATTTTAAATTCAAATGCACATTTCAATTTACCAGGGCCACATACGAACTCCATAAATTCCAGAAAAATAAATCTGGCTATGTTTTGACGTACGGTCCTAACAAAACTAATTTCGCCGAATTTGGTGACCGTTTGAAAAATTGTCATTTTCCAGTCGATTAAATTCAGATTGAATTGACAAAACACGTTTAAATTCACCACGCTCACTATTCCAAAAATTATGAAGTTTGAAATCTAGCAATAATTTGACATTCCGAATCCAAAAAAGTGGTCTCGTCGAAAACGAAGGTCGTTTGCAAAATGGCTATTTTCAAGGGCTATATATTATATAAATTCCATAGCGACTATTCTGAATTTTTAACTGGCCATAAATTTTTATTCCCGCTATAAAATATGAATTTTTCACATTCGTTGGAAATATATTTTCAAACATATTCAAATATTTCTAGTTTCACTAAAATTCAGTTTATTTTTGAATCCTATACATTCATTTGAAATTTGAAATCGAATTTTCAAACTACCGCGCCATTTCCAATTCATTTTATAATTATGATAAATATTTATATTCTAACTTTGATTTAAATAAATTTATACATTCTAATTCTATCCGAAATAAATTTCTTGTTGTTATTATTTAAAATAATTCATTCTAGATATTCAAAATTCATTAAAATTGCCAAAATAAAAATTTTAAATTGGTTCTGATTTTCCGTGTTGTTACAATCTCCCCCACTTAAAATCTTTTCGTTCTCGAAAAGGAACGGAGCTGAAAGTTGTTTTACTAATCAACTCAACTTTCATTTTGGCTTTTGTTCTTCAACTTTTCAATTTCTAAGAATTTTCCAATTCTTCAAAATTTTGGCTAACACCCTAAATTTTTGAAAAATTTCACCATAACCTCCTTTGTACGGGGAGGCATTTAAAACCGCAACTAGCCACGCAAGGCCCTCAAAGAAAAAGAAAAAGCCAATCGGCTCATAAAATCACCAAAACCCAATAAATTTGTAAACATGTACTTATTTGTTGGGCATACAATTTTATTCCTCTGCTTAGCTTCCCTGCTATGACCTATTCAATGTATATACATGTGTATGCATGCAATATCAATCAATTTTCAATTTAGTTCAATATTTAACTCAATTTGGCTTAATGGTTCAAAATTTCAATTAATCAAACTAATAATCAAGTAACACAATCATTAATTAATTAGTTGATTATCGTTTCACACACATAACTTTTATATGTATAAAAATCCATTTTTGATGCCAAGTCACAATAATAGACCCTATCTAGTTTTGGTTCTCACACCAGTCAACTGGAAATATATAGATATCTTACTTTCGAAACTCGAACATAGAATCTGATGATGATATATCAATCATTAGAATCATCTCCGGGCGACTAGAGTGTGATTCCATATCTATCCAGTGTATTAAAACTTCGGTTCTACGTTTGCAAGGCGTATATGCAAAATATTTATATACTCGATTGTCCAAATCAATTTAAAATAAATATTCAAATACGTATAAAATGGTTTAAATTTTCAAAACAAAATTTGTTTTTTATTTTTATTTTAAAACTACGCTCTTTACACTCGTTCTAGGTTACTATTGATCCCATCTCTAACGAGTCATTCTCATTGGATATTACTAATCCAACCTCTAATGAATTCTTTCATTTGGTTCTAATGTGTTTTGTTCTCGAGCTCTGTAAAGCAAAGCTCTGATACCACGCTATGACGACCTGAACTTCCCCGGTCTTCGAAGAGAAGACAAAGAACAGATTGTCTAAGAACACAACAAATCAGAACACAAATAGAAGAACATTTCATTGCTATTTACAACAATTTACATCAGAGTTCAAGAATATACGGAGTATGAATAAATATTATACATAAGAAAAATATTAGAGATTTAAATTACAATGCAGCGGAAAAATAATACATAACACAACTGAAATAAATACACGAATATAGAGCTTTCTGAATATATCTCCAGTTGTAAACCATGATCCTGTAAGAATAAATCTGCAAACCCAAAACTACTAGCTACCCGTGTGGAAAATAGGGGCACTAGAGTTTAGGTTAAAACAATAAACTCCAAGTCAGTCATGTGACTGGTGTGAGAACTAAAACGGTTATTTAAACTTTACTTTATAAATAAGGTAAATCAAGGGACCACGCCATATAACATGGAACGGGTTTCCTCCCAAGAATACCAGTGCATAAAATAAACAGCGCAATGCTTTTTTGAAAAATGAAGCTATTATAAGACCCAGGTCCCATCACACAATGCAACGCATGCCCGAGGATAAGGTTTTCCCATATAATAGCCAAACATGCTTGGTATGTTTAAAACAAATCATTTGATACTATTATAAGTGCATAGTGTATAAAACAACTTCAAATATAAATGTATCAATCATAGACGGCATGGGTACCATATATCATGTCGCCATACTAGGCTCTGCAATCAAAACTGAAATGTCACGTATTGGAAATTGGATTTCCGTCATGAGTCTAGGCAAGGGATGTACTCCTAACCGCTTCGAGACACTCTAGCAAATGACTCGGGACTACGCACTTTGGGCAACCCTTGGATCCTCCAAGGTCGGTCCTCTCATACGTTTGAGGATTGGCAATTCCTGAACACACGTTTCCCTGCCCTTTAGGGCGTAATTGAGCCCATGACTCAATATCCATCGGCTCCATAATAACCGATATATCCGAGGCGCCTCACAATCCAACAACCATATAGGTAAAAATATAAAAATGCCTGGGCTTGCAAAACGCTAACACCACCCCATAGCTAGAAAGAAACGTCATGTCCTCCTTGGGACCTTTAGCCCGTTTTTGACTCGTACCGAGGTGTGAGGCTCGCGAATTAATGCTATACACAAAGCTATGATATATTAAATCCGTGCTTTGATCATCAACCACAAGACTTTGCTTTTCAACAGAAGTCTTGATCATTTGCATCTCATCATCCACACAGGCAATTCACGCCATGCGACTAATGTCTATCGATATATAACCTTTGAGCTCGTACATCTCACAGAAGGGTGTTAAGTAAGAGAATAAATTCTCCGCCGCCAAACAGGTATATATTTAATAGAGATCAATCAATACAGAATATAATCCAATATCAGACACACATCCATTTACAAGTATGTTCTAGGTCTGAACGAAACCGGAGGTACCTTATTCCTCGTCCCGTGTCAAATACAGGAGAGAGGTCCTCGCATATCCGGTGGATTTCCACGTACGTCTTGAATGATCACCACTTACTACATTGTCTTGGGTGTACAGCCCAATCAAGACATCAGTAATCATACCAACGATATGAAGACCTCCAGTCTTCAACCACCGTCTTCATCATCGACATATCATCGAATCAGTTATTCAAAATGGGTATAAACCCGGCCTTCCCGAATAACTCGCATATATAATAAACAATTGCTATAAAAACACAACATACGCCTCATTCCAATTTAGAATATTCTTTTATTCAAATACTCACATCCTTAGGGATATGTTCCCTTTAATTTTATCAAAGATAAATTCTTTAAAATTTATTCTTTAATCTTCCTTTGGATATCATTCAAACCATATTAAGGTTTTCCAAACTAGTCGGGATTAATGCGCCTTATCGAAGTAATCATTTATTTAATTTCCCAATCCCAACCTATTCATTCCATGGAGCAAAACTGGTATTACTCCATAACTAACACCACGGTGTTATAGGTAAAATTAATTACCATTTCCCGTTCAAATCTAATTAAAGATTTAACTACTGCTTGGAGCAAAACTGTTGCTACTCCATTCTCGATCATTTCCCGAATTTGATAATTTAAATTATCACATTCTCTTTTCAATCTAATTAAAGATCCATCAAAACTCCACTTAGTTTTAATCTTCCCAAAAATCAATATTAATGATTATTTAACTTTGGAAACACTAACATGTCGCATCGACTATCTACACCATACTATTAATTTCTGCCGGTATATAACCTCTAAGCTCGTATGTCTCAGATAAGGATGTTAAGCAAGAGAATAAATTCTCCACCACCAAACAGATATATATTTAGCAGAGATCAACCATATAGTTCGAAAAACAATGTTAAACATGTAATCCTGTCTTTAACTGGGTTAAACGACTAATGTCATTTAAACATAGTTCACGATAAACCCCGAGTCACATTCCATTAATAATGGAATCTTCACAGAAAACAGATCAATATATATAATCAATATCAATTTCCGTATCCGACTAATAATATAAATGGAATAATGACAAAGCCTTTTAAATTCCATATATGTTAACAGTCTTCCTCCACAGAAGCTCATTTCGGTTATTATCAAATCGAATTCCATTCAATTCCAATTTAATATATAAATTTGAAAAACTTTATTTTGAAAAATTCCCATTAAACCTTAATAAAAAGATTTATAAATTCCAAATCGCATTTCACTGTAAATCAGATTAAAGAACGAATGTCGTTTAAAACACGGTTCACAATAAACCCAATTTACATTCCATTTTATTCCAATTAAATGTTAATTAACTGGAAACTCTAATAATCTTAAATAAAAGATTTACTCTTTTCACACAGGGTTTAAGAACAGTGTTATTTAAGACACCATTCACGACAAACCCAAAATTCAATTCTTTTATTCTATTCCCATTAAAAATTATTTAATTGGAAAACTTCCTTAAATCTTAATTAAAAGATTTATTCTTCTCTCAACTGGGCTTAAGAATAGTGTTATTTAAGACACTGTTCACGGCAAACCCAAAATCCCATTTGATATTAAATACAAGGCTCTGAATAGAAAATATTTCGCCTTATATTCAATATCAAATTCTGAAATCAACAAATAACGTATTGGGAATAATGATATATATATTCCAAATTCCTCCACAATATTCGTATAATCACGTAATCCAATATCGAAATATTCGAAGATAATTTCGATTCAAATCCATTACAATTCATATATTGGAAATTCTAGTTATTTTTAAATCTATTTCAAATCCAATTTCTTTATTTAAAAATATTAGATTATAATTCTAGTTCATAACTAGTTCATTTTGATAAAAATATATTTTTATCTTTACAAATATGGAATTTTTCATCCTAATTCTTTCCAAATCATTTATTATGATTTTACACAAATTATTAATAATTTTATCAAGGACCGTACAGTCGATTTTCATAAATGGCCATCGAACTGCACTTACAGCGACCTTTTTCAAATTTGATTTGGACATAATTCCAAATCCAACCGTTAGATTTCAAATCTCTTCTACTCTTTGGAAAGTTCTTTTCGGTACGAATCCAATGGTTCCTGTTTTAGGAGAATCCAACGGTGAGATCCCCCGTAATGTCAATTCGAAGTCAATGGTCGAAATTCGCGAACTGCTGGGCACGGAGCGTTCTATTCAGGCCATTAAATATATAATATATATATATATATATATATATATATTATATTTCATCGATTTCCATTTAAAACGTATTTTATAAATCGTTTTAAATTCGTTTTCAAAACGATTTCAACTTCACATTCAATTTCAAATCAAAATTGAATATTCCATATCATTAATATATAAATGATAATATTTTCAAAACATTAGATTTTGAAATCACTTCCTTTTCAATATTCGTTATAAAATTATATAAAATCGATATAAATATCGTTCAATTCAAAATGGCATTAATTTAATCAACATGGTTTTATATATTTAAATATTTTCGTGTCCATCCCAAATCGAACATCAAAATCATATTTTGATCCATTATTGAATATTATTTTAAAATATTAGTTATTTTAAAATATTCATTACTCGTCATTTTCAAATATTATTTAATTTAAAATATTCGTTCTTTCTGAATTGGAATCAGACACAGTCAATTACCATTTAATTTTATTTATATGGATTTCATACACACATGTACACAACAATAATCAAACACAGTCAGCCATTATCCAGAGTGCATTACACAACTGCATAAGCGTTAAATATAAATAATTAACGCTTACAATAGTCTGTCAACCTATCGATTGACATACAACTAAATCTTGGGATTAGTGTATGTCCAATATCATCCCAACACCCGTGTTGGGTTTTCAAACAACAAACACTGATTATTATTTATGCAGTTGGGCGATGTGTAAAATATATCTCACAATCAATATCAGTTAAATGTGTGTACATAAATAAATCATCCGATTTGTAAAGGAATATTTATTTTATTCATATACACGTTAAAAATTATATTTTTAACTACAAAAATATTTACTTCAACTCATGAATATTTTATACAGTTCATTTACACAATAAAAATGATATTTTTATTGTTCTAACATTTTTAGAAAATTTCAGTAGCATAATGACGAGATACTAGAACCAGAATAAGATCTAGCCTTATCCCTCGCCTAATAATGTCTCGCGCCATGTACAAACCAAATTCTAATCAATCATTTCATTTCCCAAACCAAATTCAACCAAATAATCCAATCAACCAAACAACCAAACAAACATGGTTTCAAACAAAGGTATCGGGTGGTGCTAAGCACCATCTGCATCCTAGTATATATATTTAACTAGAAAATAAATTAGAGTGAGAAGCTTTCACCTTTGGGATCTACTCCTCCAATTTTATTTCTAAATTTCTGAACCGTTTGGATTTGTCCGAAATTCCAACGCAGTCTTTTCCACACTGTTCATAATAAAAATCAAATTTTTAATAGGGTATTTATATATTAAAAATCATATTTTTATTTCGCTATATATATAATAAAAATCATATTTTTATTTCGCTACATATATAAAAATTCTATTTTTATCCTATTCAAAATATTATTTCATACATACTACAAAATTTATATTTTATCTAACTAAAAATAATATTTTTATATTGCTATTCATTTATAAAAATCATATTTTTAAACCGCTACTTCATATATAAAAAGTATATTTTTATATCGCTATTCAAATTATAAAAATCATATTTTTCTATTTCTTAAAAATCTTATTTTTCTATTTTAAAAATCAAATCTTTTCTAATATAAAAATCAAATCTTTTCTTATATAAAAATATAATTTTTCCATATATAAAAATATAACCTTTCCTTATATAAAAATATAATCTTTCCGTAGTTAAAAATATAATCTTTCCTTATATTTTTTTTTTTCATTTTAAAAATATAATTTTTTTCATTTAAAAATCTAATCTTTTTCATTTTAAAAAATCTATTCTTTTTCATTTCAAAATGCTATATATATTAATAAAAATTGTATTTTTATTCCAAAATTATATATATAAAGACCCTATTTTTATCTTGTTAATATATATATATATATAAACTATATTTCTAATTTACTATATTATAAAAGAAAAGATGATTTCATCTTTTTTAAATTAATTACATTAAAAAAATAAAACTTGAAAAGAAATAAACAAAATAAAATCAAAACTTACAGCATCATTTTGGAGTGGGGGAAGATGTTGCGCCAGAGGTAGAGGAAGGGGGAAGGCACAGCGGGCGGGTGGCGGGCCACGGTGACTGGATTGGGGTTGTGCGGTTTGGGTTATAGGAGAAGGAGAAGAGAAGGGGCGGCTGGGGAGGTGTGGCGCTAGGGGGAGGGGGGTCGGAGGCGGGTTGAAACGACCCGAACTTCCCAGTAAAGGAAAGCCTGGATTGCTTTGAGAACAACACACATTAGAACACAAAACTGAAGAACATTTTATTGCTGATTACAACAGTTACATCAGAGTACAAGAATGTAACAGAGTATGAATACTTATTACAAAAATAGAAATACAATAATATCAGAGTTTTAAATTACATTTAAATAGCAGCGGAAAATAATACAAATATACAACTGGAAGAAATACACGGATACAGAACTTTTCGAATACCGCTTTAGCTGTAAACCAGGATCCTGTAAATATATCTGCAAAAAGTTACTCGACTTCCCGTGTGGAAAATAAGGGCACCCGAGTTTGCCAGTGAAACAAACTACAGGTCAGTCATGGGACTGGTATAAGAAATCTTAACTTAACTTATCTAATAATAAGGCTAATCACAGGACCACGCCGCTAACGCGGAACGGGTTTACTCCATTGGATTGCCAGTGCATAAAATAAAGTAAGACGTTAAACAACGCAATGCTTTTTAGAAAAATGAAACCATTATAAGACCCAAGTCCCATCACACAATGCAACGCAAACCGGAGGATAGGGTTTTACCTTATAATGGTCAAAAGATGCTTGATACGATTAAGCGGATTTAATATTTGTGTGTATATGTTTTCATAAATCATTTCAATCATAATGTATTAATCATAGACGACATAGTACCCCATCCTACTATGTCGCCATACTAGTTCTACAATCAAAACCGCATGGGGTCGTATTGGAAATTTGGTTTCCGTCATGAGTCAAGGCTAGGGAGGAGCTCCTTACCGATTCGAGACACTCTGGCAAATGCCCCAGGATCACACCTATGGGCAACCCTTGGATAGCTGCAAGGTCGGTCCACTCCGAAGGGTCGTGGATTAGTTATGCCTGAACACACGTTTCCCGGTCCTTTTGGACCTATAATATGACAACTAACGGCCTATAAAACACGAGGTACCTCATAATCCATCAACCACATAGGTAAAATGTCAGCGCTGGTAGGTCCCTAACACTACTCTAGCTAGAAAGATAACGTGTGCACTCCCTGCGTTCCCTTCTCCCGTTTTTGACTCATACCGGGGTGTGAGGCTCGCGAAGTCACGATATACACAAAGCTATGCCGTAATAGGCTATACTTTGATCATCCCACAAAGCCCTGCTTTTCAACAAAAGCCTTGATCATTTGCATCTTGGCGTGCCACATTGACAATTCACGCCATGCGATCAATCATTATTAATATATACGAGGGTGTTAAGCAGAGAATAAATCCTCCACCACCAAACAGACATACATTAACAGAAATCGATTTAATTCACATGGAACGAAATCCAATGTCAAATACGCACCCATTTACTAGCTTATGCTCTGGGTCTGAGCGAAAACCAAATCCGAACAATCAACCATAGTCCGGACGGCCACCACTGAAGCCCCTTTAAGGTAGCTACTCCCATCAAGGGTTTCTGTAGCAACACATCCATTCGATGTGAAGATCGTCGGTCTTCAACCACCGTCTTCATCTTCGACTCTTCATCGTCGTAGTAATTATTTGGAATGAGTTAAACCCGTTCTTCCCGAATAACTCACGTATTTTATAATTAAAAATCAAGTACTATAAAAGCACATCCAACGTCTCATTCCAATTCAGAATATTCTTTTAAACAAAATATTCACATTATCTTATCAAAGATAAATTCTTCAAATTTATTCTCAAATCTTTCCTTTAAAGATTTATTAAAATCCCAATTTGGTTTTAAATATCACAAATCATTATTCAATGATTAATTAAATTTCAGAAATTAATCTTATCTTTAACTGGGTTAACGAACTAATGTCAATTAAAAACATAGTTCACAGTAAATCCAAAATCATCTTCCATAAAATATGGAATCTTCATAGAACTCAAATCCATATTTACTCATTATAAATTTCTGTATCCGACCAATAATATAAATGGAATAGCGGCAAAGCCTCTTAAATTCCATATGTAGTATCGATCTTCTTTTACAGAAGCTTATCTCGGTTATCATTAATTCAAATTCTATTCAACTCCAATTTAATATATTAAATTGGAAAACTTTACTTTTGGAAAATTCCCATTTAAATCTTAATAAAAGATTTATAATTTCCAAATCATATTTTCACTGCCAGTTGGGTTAAAGAACACATGTCACCTAAAAACATGGTCCACAATAAACCCAACTCACATTTCATCTTATTTCAATTACTAAATATAATTGAAAACTTTTAAAAAATCTTAATTAAAAGATTTATTCATTTCTCAACTGGGTTTAAGAAAGGTATAATTGAAGACACCATTCACGACAAACCCAAAATCCAATTTATTTAATTTAATTTAATTTCAATTAAATATTCACTAATTGGAAAACTTCATTAAATCTTAATTTAATGATTTACTCTAGTTAATAACTAGTTCATTTCAGAAAATATATTTTTCTAAAATACATTCCTTTTCTAAAATATTCTTTTTCTAAGACATTTTCCAAAATATTATTTTTCTAGAATATTCTTTATTGGAATGTGACTCAATCAAAAACCATATATTGTATGTAATCAACAATCATGATAAATAATTATCAAACATCCAAATGACGACCAAAGTGGAATTTATAACTATGTGAGCATTAAAGTAAATAAATAACGCTCATCACAGACTGTCAATCCATCGATTGACAGATAATTAACTATTGGGATTAGTTTGTGTCCAATATCATCCCAATACCCGTGTGGGGTTTCATCCATCAAACAAATAATAATATATTTGTGCACTTGGGCGATGTGTTGAAATTATCGTCCCAATCACATAAACAAGTCGGGTAACTTGTAAATGGGAGTGTAATATTCAATTTGAATATACTAAAAATTATATTTAACACATCAAACATTTCAACATCATAGACATATATTTCAATTCTTCGCTAACATCATATCTTTAACATATGATCTCTTTATTGTGACTAATCGACAAATAAAATATTAACTTTTATTTCTAATCTTTTTATTGTATCTAATCGACAATAAAAATATTTACTTTCATATCTTTTTGTGTAATCCCTTTAAATAACCAAAAATGTATATTTTGGTGTAATCCCCTTAAATAACAAAAAATGTATATTTTGGTGTAATCCCCTTAAATAACAAAAAATGTATATTTTGGTGTCATTCATTTTTAAATGACAAAAATGAAGATCTTTATCTTATTTCTTTTTACATGATAAAATGACTATATTTTAATCTCATTCTTTTTTTTACATGAGAAAATCAATGTTTCTATTCTCATTCTATTACATTTGACAAAAATGAATGTTTTTATTTCATTCTTTTTCATTTGCCAAAAATGGATATTTTTGTTTAACTACGCCATATTGACAAAAATGAATATTTTTGTAAAAACCTTTTTGATGAACAAAAATGTCCATTTTTGTTTAATCCTTTAAATGATCAACAATGTCTATTTTTGTTTAATGAACAAAAATGTCTTTCTCTTTATACTGAACCAAAAATGTCCCTTTCTTGTTAAGGAACAAAAATGTATACTTTCTTTTTAATGGACAAAAAATGTCTCCTTCTTTCAAATGAACAAAGATGTATCTTTTTGTCTAATCATTCTTGAATGGACAAAAATGTTTCATCTTTTCTTTAATCTTTTTTTTTTTGGATCAAAATTTGTGATATTTCTTCTTAATGACAAAATGTATATTCTTTTAATATCACACAAAAATGCAACCTTTTAATCCTATTCTTTTTACAAAAATGTATATTTCTCATTTCATGTTTTATTTTCAATAAGGAATACAAATAAAAGAAAAATGTAATTTTAACTCCTATCACTAATCAAGTTTTAATCAAAAATGCGCTTTTCTATCTAACTCTTTTATGTAAACAAAAATGACAATTTTTATTTTGACAATTCAAAGGTGACAAATTACAGTAACAATATAATATTTAATTTATATTCATTTCAATACCGTAAAGATGTAATCTTTATTTTCTAACCCTTTCATTGTAACAAAATATGATAATAAAAATCTAATCCTGTTTAATTCAATTCTTTTTAATTTGACCAAAACCGATAATTTTGTCTAATTCTTTTAGTGTAAACACAATATGAATTTTGTTATGTCCTTTTTAATGTAAACAAAATATGAATTTTGTTATATCCTTTTTATTGTAAACAAAATATGAATTTTGTTATATCCTTTTAATGTAAACAAAATATGAATTTTGTTATAACCTTTTAATGTAAACAAAATATGAATTTTGTTATATCCTTTTTAATGAGTAAAAAGTTCATTTTCTAATTCACTAACATTTTTAACACAAAAATGATATTTTATTTTTCTAACATGTTTTAACACAAAATGATATTTTATTTCTCTAACATGTTTTAATACAAAAAGATATGTTATCTCACTAACATGTTTTAACACAAAAATGTTGTTTTACATTCAATAATCAAGTTTTCCAAAAATGCTATTGTCCTATAATCCTTATTAAATGACAAAAATGTGATTTTTGTAAAATCCTTATTTAATAACAAAAACGTATATTTTTGTATGATTCTTATTAAATGACGACAAAATTGATTTCTAACGTATGATTTATACTAACATGACGATTTATCACTTAAAAGGATAATTTATACTAACATGACAATTTAAATCAACATGAGATATTGGTTTTCAATAAAACAGTCATCATTCAACACAACAATCATCATTCCACGCATTTAAAATTCCAAACATCACAGATCTAATTTATTATCGTAATTTCATGGATTCAGAACAGTGCAAAATAACTAAATTATTAATTATCTAAAAAACAAGAATTCTCACAGTGTTTAAATGGGAATGATTCAGGTGTGAAGCTTGACCAAATTTTGATCAACTCAGAAATGGTTCTAGTCAGTTCTGGAGTGTAGAGCTCGGGAAGACGATTCCAACGCATTTCAGTTTGCTGAATTTCGATCACATATGCACGAGATATTGACGTTTACAGTTAATACACATTGATTATATAATTAAATATTTAATTCATTACTTTAATTACATTGTTAAGGTTAATAACCTTCCTCCTCTTCATCGTTGTTCAACTGTTACGGGAACCCATAGACTCCGCCCAAACACCCCCTATCGCATGCAATTGGAGAAGGCCTGGAGCAGATCGGAATATGCCACGATGTCGCCCCGACCGAGCGCCACCTCCGCCTGCAACGGCCGTGAACTCGGCGGTCTGGTTGTCTCCGGATGACTCCACAAAGGTTGCGACTTTGAGCTGCTGATTCGAAAAATACATGCAGAGACTTTTCATCATCTCCGTATGAGATTGAAGAGGTTGAAAATCTCTTCAGTATTCGCATTACAATCACTTTGAGTTACTTGGAGGATTGGGAGATTTTAAAGTTTCAAATTGGTTGCGTTCTGGCCATTGAATAAGGCTTGTGGCGGCTCAGACGTATTTAGATTAGGGTTTATTGTTGTACGGTATTTATAATAGTATATAGAGTGTATTTTCTATTATTTAATTAATTAATTCGAGAAAATAACTGGTTAAACCACCCAAACTCCAAACGAGACCCAACGAGTGTCGTCCCTAGCTAATAACCCCCATCCCGGACACAATGGAATATGTATTGTAACCCGATTCGGTTGTTACGATATGTTTTTCTTTACTTTAAAATAAAAACATTTATTTATTTAATTTAACTGTACATATGAATTCACCGGTCCACATACGGACCCTAAAAATTCCAGAAAAATTATTTCTGGTTATGTTTTGACGATACGGTTCTAACAAGGCTAATTTCGTTGAATTCTGAGACCGTTTGAAAAATGGCCTTTTTCTAGTCGATTAAATTTGACTAAAACTGACAAAACACGTTTTCCTCTGCCACGCTCACATATTAATTCAAAAAATTATGAAAATTGAAACTTAGCTATAATTTGACATTCCGGTTCCAACAAAAGTGGTTTCGTCGAAAACCGAGGTCGTTTGAAAAATGATTATTTTCAAGGCTAATATATTTAATTAAAAAATATATATATATTCTACAGCGACTTTTCTAAAATTTAAACTGGACATAACTTTTAAATTATAAAGTGAAATTTCAATTTTTTAGATTCGTTAGAAAGATATGATTAAAAAGATTTAAATATTTCTTGTTTCGCTCAATTCTGATTTAAAATGAATCTTGTACATTCAGTCAAAGTTCAAATTCAAATTTTCAAACTACAGCGCTGCTTTAAACTACTTTTATAATTAAATTAAATTTATTCGTTTTAAACAAAGTTTTTAGTCGTTCTTATTTAAAGTAAATTATTTTAAATATTGAAATCCCTTAAAATTTCTAAAATAAAAAATTTAAATTGGCCCTAAATTCTGGGTCGTTACACGGGTGGAAGGTGAAAGCGACGACACGTCAGATCGATTTGGGGTTGCTAGTTTTTTGTTTCCCTTTTTTTATTTCTCGATTTCGATAACTGACGGGGGGTGTTTAGGGAGATTGAGAATTAAAGGGAGGGTTAACTTCTCTCTTTCTTTATTTTTATTATTTAATTATTTAATTCCATAAAGTTACTTTTTAAATTTAAACCCCAAACGATACCCAATAACTGTCGCCCCTAGCTAAGTACCCCCATTTTAAACACAATGGGTATGTTCCGCAAGCCAATTCGACCGTTACGATCAGTTTTCATCAAAATTAAAATATAAATCATTATATTTTAAATTCAAAATGCACATTTCAATTTACTAGGGCCACATACGGACTCCAAAAATTCCAAAAAAATAAATCTGGCTATGTTTTGATGATACGGTCCTAACAAAATAAATTTCGTTGAATTTGGAGACTGTTTGAAAAACTTTCATTTTCCAGTCGATTAAATTCAAACTGAATTGACCAAACACGTTTAAATTCACCACGCTCACATATTGATTCCAAAAATTATGAAATTTGAAATCTAGCAATAATTTGATATTTAGGATCGAATAAAAGTGGTCTTGTCGAAAACAGAGGTCGTTTGTAAAATGGCAAATTTCAAGGGCTATATATTATATAAATTCCATAACAATTATTTTGAATTTTTAACTGGCCATAACTTATTATTCCCGCAATGAAATCTGAATTTTTCACATTCGTTCGAAAGATATTTTCAAATAGATTCAAATATTTCTAGTTTCAATAAAATCCGGTTTATTTTGAATCTGGTACATTCATTTGAAATTTGAAATCGAATTTTCAAACTACCATGCCATTTCCAATTCTTTTTATAATTAAGATAAATATTTATATTCTAACTTCAATTTAAATAAATTTATACGTTCTAATTCTATTCGAAATAAATTTCTAGCTGTTATTATTTAAAATAAATCATTTTAAATATTCAAAATTCATTAAAATTGCCAAAATAAATTTTTTAAATTGGTTCTGATTTTCTAGGTTGTTATAATATACATATAATGTTGGCTCGACGCTGTTCTTAAACCTGAGCGTACATGTTTCATAAACATCTTGTAATGCTGCTTGTTTGTGATGAGTATTCATGTTGTTGTTGCACCATTTTTGGTTTGTCCACTGTTTTATGTTCATTCATGCCTCGACCATTCCTGAAGTTTTTGTGCACTTAGTCAAGTTTCTGAAGCATTGTTTGTTGGAAATAAACTTGATTTTTAAGGAGACATTTATTGCATTAATGGAAATAATTATTAGTTATATTATGTTTGCATTTGTGGAAAGGGAAAAATATAGACCAAATAAATATGTAATGTGAAGAAATATTTAGGAAGTATAAAATTTAGGAAAAATCTAGAAAAGAATAGTCTAGAGATTTTCCCTAATATAAATTGAGATGTACTTATTCATTTGTAATCAAGTTGAATGAAAGAAAAGTGAAGCAATAACAATGTAGTCATTCAATTATTCTACATTTTATCTCTCTTCTCCTCTCTATATCAAAATTTCAACATGGTATCAGAGCTAGGTTAGAGAGGAGTGGGAGAAAAGAGTCTCAATGAGTTTTTTATTTTGTTGCTTTGTTTCATAAAAAAAATAAAGCCGATGAAAATTGCTAATGCATCTGCAAATTTCGAGATCTGGATGTGGATGCTTTGAGATCTGAAGAAAACAGCGAGCAGGATGACAATGCATGAACAAGACGCAGAAGGTGACAAATGGCCATCGAATGGTTCAACATAAGATGAAGAGCAAGAGAACATGACACAAGTGGCTGTGGAAGAAAGTTTATTTTAGAGTTGTGGGTGAGAAGTGCACCATGGAGAGAAGTGCTCCAATATTCAAAGAGTAGAGTTGAAGAGATGTGCTTCAAAAATTGAAAGTGATGAGAAGTGCATCACAAATCGAAAAAAAGAAAAAAGAAAAGAAGAGAGTTGAAGAGACGTGCTTCAACAATTGAATGTGATGAGAAGTGCATCACAAATCAAAGAGAAGTGTAAGGAATCTGCTTGGAGTAATAAAAACCAAGTTTAAGGGGGAATGTTGGAAATAAACTTGGTTTTAAGGAAACATTTATCGCATTAATGGAAATAATTATTAGTGAGATTATGTTTGCATTTGTGGAAAGGGAAAAATCTAGACTAAATAAATATGTAATGTGAGGAAATATTTAGAAAGTATAAAATTTAGGAAGGATCTAGAAAAGAATAGTCTAGAGATTTTCCCTAATATAAATTGAGAAGTACTCATTCATTTGTAATCAAGTTGAATGAAAGAAAAGTGAAGAAATAACATTGTAGTCATTCAATTATTCTACGTTTTATCTCTCTTCTCCTCTCTATATCAAAATTCCAACACTGTTATTCTTTTGCTCTTCCATGTTGTGTATCTTGACTTGCTATGATCCTTTTCACTGGACTGGCCGTTCATGTACATGCCACTTGAATTTGTATTTGATCACCATGCACTACTTTGTCATCATGTCTGGTTTGCTCATCCATGTTGTTCAACTTGGCTAATTTGAAATGCCACATCAATGCTTTGCTGGCTTATAAATCATTACATCTTGCACGTTACCACTGTGCTCGACCATTTTGTGATAGCTGAACATTTTCACACTGATTCCTATTGTGCACTGAGTCAAGATGGTCCATATGGCTACTCCTCAGTTGCACAATGGATTGGTGAGGTAGTGCACACGTGCATATCTATACACTTATGTATATGCAGCCATTCAGAAAATTTTCTTGTCCCTGCACTGAAATATTTTGTATATACACTGCCTGACTTGTGGTATTTACAGTGTATCACTGTGAATATCACATGTTGTCTAGACATAGTCAGATGGACTAATAAATCAGATCGAGTCATGAAAAATGATGAGAAAACACACTAGAAAACTGAGGCAAATAAAATTTTTAAAATAAAAATTATATCTGCTAGAATATGAAACTATTTCTATTCCAAATACTTTGTGTGTGTGGTTCAGGTGGCAGATAAGCAGATGATGACTGGACAAACAGTGAAGACAAAAGATTGAAGACAAGAAAACAATGTATATAAGTGTCAATTTGTATATGTGAGAAAGTATGTATATAAAATGAGTGACTGAGTGATTCTGTAGTGAGGAGCTGTGTATATGAAATCTGATATGACATGAAATGTAATACAGAGATGTACAAATAGTGGAGTATAAAATTTGTACTGTATGATATTGAAATAAAATATTCTATTCAGATATAATACTATGCGAATATTTAAATTTCTGTACAATAGTATTTTATTTAAAGAGAAATATTATATTCTTGTCTGTTGTGTAGTATTTGAAATGGTATAATTCCAAACACATTTATAACAATATATATTTGGTTGTTATCATCAAACAAAAATCATATAATTGTGTATACAACAATGTTATATACAACATTCTCCCCCTTTTGATGATGACAAAAAAATATTAAGATTTTGAATACAATAAATGTGTTTGACAATGAAGAACTAAACTCCCCCTTTTTGAATGCTCCCCCTACAACAGAAAACTCCCCCTACAACTCTGCATGAGTGAAAAGGAAAATTAATGGAATATTCAAAGAATGGAATTTTCAAAATTAGAATATTTGTAAAATATTCACTCATAAATCAAAATCCCAAACCATTCTCCCCATTTTGTTATCATCAAAAGGTTACAGAACTTAAAATATAGATGAAAAGTGACTAAACAATACAATATCAACTTAAGAGGAAGAACAGTCACCATAAATCTCAATCAATCAAACAAAAATCATAATATTCTGAGAAAAGGTGGCATATTTCACATTGTAGAGGATGACAGATTTACGATGAATTTATAAAAATGGAGAGAGTTTCATAAACATATATTTCCAAGTATTTTCCAATAAAAATTTATAAATTAAAGAATAAAAAAACAATCATAGATTTGGACTATAATTAATAATTTAATTTAAGTGACAAAATCGTATAATCTCAAATCCCAATAGCTATCAATCAACAAATCATAATACTTCATAAGATTTCAACACATTTCACAGATTAGAAAGGTGGATTGATAGGTAGGTTTTTATACACTAAGGAGAATTTCAAATTAACTTCTATTTATAGAACATTATTTCCTTTTTCTTTTTATTTTGTTTAAGAGCACACTGACCACGCATAACCAGAGCTTGGACTTTTAAATGAGGTCAATCGCAGCTTAAATTATAAGTAATCTCTTAACCATGCATGACCAAAGCTTGGATTTTTAAATGAGGTTATAGACACACTTTTGCATTAATTATATATTTATCATTTTCATCTTAAAAAAAACTCCTCAGTATATAAAGCCAATATGAATGTTAGAAATGTGGTAAGTACAGAAATGGAATGTGAAATAAATTTCTAAATTAATTATATTATGAAATATGCTCGATTGTACTGGGATCATTGAAGATTTTCAATTGTCACTAATTCTGAAAAATAACATAGACCCATTTCTATCACAAATATTTCCACTGTTTATTCAAAAAGATTTTAAAACATATTAACTCTCCACATTAATATAAAATTATCATGAATGGCAGAATGATGATAGATAAAGGAGATGGTCGTGAAATAATTGCCAATTCAAAGATATTATAATAACTGTTCAACCACCATGAAAATCTAAATAAAATCTCCTCTTGTTGTTAAATATACTATGTTCACAATTTCAAATTCTGATAATAATTTTGATGAATTATAAATGTGTAATGACCCGTATTCTACACATCATAGGATCGTAGAATATTTATTTCTTTCCCATGTGAAGTCGTATGGTCATGTAACTTTGGGAAACATCTATTAGAGTCATTTCCCATGCTTATGATTTTTGTCGATTTTTAAATGACCATTTTGCCCCTAGTTGGTACTGTTTTGGCCATAACTTTTGATTGGAAAGGAATTTTGACCTGAAACCACTTCCATTTGATTCGTTTGATGGTTTCTCTTTCCGTAGAGTGGTCACATTAGTCAAACGGACTTACCGTTTGGGAGATATGGCTGAAACAAGGTTTGGAGGGTGAAAAACTGCTTAACCGGGCCAAATCGGGTGATTAGTGAGTAGGCCCATAACCCATTTCGGGATTAGGGTTATGGGAGGGCTGAAATGAGATGGAGAATCATTCCATTCCAGTTTTCTAGCCTCCAATTATCACCAAGGATCCCTAAAAATGGCCTCCAACCTCTAAATCACCTCCAAATCACCTTTAGGTTAAGGATTTGGCTTAGCAACCCCTAATCAAGAAGGATCTTCACCAAATCAACGAAGGAGCTGCTGTTTGGTATTGAAATTCGCATCAAATCAGAGAATCATTTCAGATCTTAGTTTATTTTGTGGCTAAGGTGAGTGATTTGCTTAGTCTTGCACTAATTATGGCTAATTAGGGTTGATTAGTGTTAATTAGCGAATTTATACATGATAAAATTTTGGAAAAATGTTTATAAAATTCGGAATGAAGTTTTAGACCTCTGATATGAATTTGAGTTAATTTGGTTAAGTTTTGATAATCCTATCATTAATTTCACCTAAATATGCTTAAGGGGAAGTTTGGGATTTTGGGTATGTTTGATCTCTTTTTACCTATCATATTGATGTTTTGATGGTTGTGGTTGATTATGTATGTTGCTATGACTGTATGAAATGCTTTGTGACTGTTTAGAATAGTTGGAATGGTCGAAAACGCCGTCGAGGGGCGTAAACAGCTCGCCGGACAAGGTGCAGGGGTCTGGATCGCATAGGGGGTTGAGGGACGATCGGATCGCCCTATGGGATCGTGGGGGCATCCCCACGAGTCGAGTTACCTCCTCCGAACCGAACCGTCTGTGCAAGGCCCACGAAGCGAATCGATGCAGCGTCTTGCCAAACTGAAGTACTCCGAACCGGATCGCGAATAAGCATTACGACCCGATCCGTCCAAGAGGGGTGAGCACGATCCGTCCACCTGGCGAAGGGCGTCCGATCCGAACCGCTTGAAGAACTACGATCCGATCCGTATGGGGTGTCCCGATCCGAACCGAGAAGGGGAGCACAATCCGAAGCAAAGGAAAGGAAGGCCACGACCCGAGCTGATGCAAGTGGCGCGACTCGATCCAAACTAAGACGATCCGATCCGATGAAGAATGTGAAGGCTGATCCGATCCGATTCGATTGTGATGACCAATAACCCGAGATGCAAAGGTAGTCCAAATGGAAGTTAGAGCTCAGGATCCCGGAACCAGTTGGGAACCAATGAGTTCACTTCATGGTTGGACTTTGCTGCGGGACGTGTGCTAAGGAGTTGTCGATGTTCATAACTTTGATTCACCACTAAAAAGGAATGATGGGCTATTTATCAGTGCAGTAGGGTCATTATGACCTAAGGGGCAAAGTGATGGTAGCAAGACTACGTTATCAGTGCAGTAGGGTCATTATGACCTGAGGGGCAAGGTGATGCGTAGTAAGACTATGAGCCAGCGCAGATGGGGTGAATAACTCCATGGGGCAAGTGGACATAGTAAGGATTAGTAAGACTATGAGCCAGCGCAGATGGGGTGAATAACTCCATGGGGCAAGTGGACATAGTAAGGATTAGTAAGGCTATGAGACAGCGCAGATGGGGTGAATAACTCCATGGGGCAAGTGGACATAGCGAGAAATTAGTGGCTACGTTATCAGCGCAGTGAAGCCATTTATGACTCCATGGGGCAAAGTGATCGTAGCAAGGAATGTTGGGTGATCGAAGTGGTGAATATCGTATGCTTTACGCACTGAGTGAGAGATGTGAGGATGGATGCTATGCTTGATTGTTTGCCATCATTATGACATGCACACCTCCCCCACCTCCGTATCTTTACACTGTTTGATATGATACCTTAGAGTGTTGTACAGTATGTAGTGCTAACTCTTTGGTTGCAGGTCCAGGTTCAGGTATGTTTTAGTCTACCTGTTATTGTTCACTTTAGATGCTTATCGCTCATACTAGGCTTTATGTCTGACCCAGAGTTTTATGTCTCCTCTTATTACTCTGGGTGCTCACACGAGCAGACTAGAGACAGGTTAGCTGGCGATGTGCGAGTAGCTGATCCAGAGGCAGGCAGGAGGCTTCCACGTATTATATATATATATATATATACACACATTCTCCCTGTGTCGTTGGTGGTCGCTACTTAGGCATTAGTAGTGTCCCACATTTATCTTACTTTTGCTTTGAGACAGTTTGAAAGTTGTAATAAGCTGTATTTTGGATTTCCGCTGCTATGATGTTTAGTTCTGATTTTCAGCTTTTGCACTGTCTCTCCTGTTTTATGTCAAGTATGTTATTATTATATTTTGTTCTATGCGCTGTGAGACATTCTACAGGTTCTTTGTATGTTCATTTCCTTCTTCCTTTTCCTTCTGGCGACCCGTTCCGTGCTAACTGGACATGTGTACAGCGCACTTTTGGAGTAAATATCGGTTGGTGCGGGGCGGGGCGTCACACTTGGTATCAGAGCTCTAGGTTGCGTAGTTAACCTAGGGAAAGACACTAGGGAGAGATAGTACGTATATGAGAGCACGTATTTGTGATTACTTTGGTTTTCAAAAGCTATGTATATATATACTATTAGTAGTATAAGAATGAAGTTGCACTGCACTAGTACCACTATGGGGTCGTTGATCGTTTTCCTTTTTCAGATTGACGATGAGCCGACATGTTAGAGGTACCGGTAGAGGGGCCAATAATGGGAATGCCGCTGACATGAGGGCGATGTTTACCAACCTCATGAGAGACATGCTTAGAGAAGTGCAAGGGGCAGTTCCAAATCCCGGAGCTGGTGTTGGCCCAATAGTGCAGGCGCCTAGGGTCGATTTCGCCAAGTTGTGCAAAGATTACACTAATCTTGGTGGGAAGCCGTTCCACGGAACGGAGTCGGCTACAGATGTTCAAGATTGGATGGATAGTTGTGATCGTATCTTTGATGACTTGGGTCTTGAGGATGCGATGAAGAGAAGGCTAGCGTCTCGCCAGGTGCAAGGGCGAGCGATGAACTGGTGGAATGCCATTAGAACAGCTACTCCAGAGGACCAGGTTACTTGGGTTCAATTCAAAGCTCGCTTTAGCGAGAAGTTTATTCCAGCTGCCCAGAAGTCAGTGTTGTTCAAGAGGTTCTTGGAACTCAAGCAGAACGGAAGGGCAGTTTCTGATTATATTGCTGAGTTCGACACTTTGTCGAAGTATGGACTGTCTCTTATCGATACTCCTGAGAAGAAGAATGAGAAGTTCATTACTGGTTTGGATGGGTACTTGGGGGAAAGGCTTATCAACCACATCGATGAGACTTTTGAATCGATCGTGGGAAAAGCTTTGAGATCAGAGAGCCTTTACCCTAAGTCAAAGACTGAGGCTGCATCTGCAGAAGGGCCAAAGTCGCAAGCGGGCGGTGGAGGCAAGAATAGCTCTCAGAATAAGAGGAAGCAGGACCAATCAAAAGGTGGCCAGAAAAAGAGCAAGAAGGATGTTGAGTGCTTCAGCTGTGGAAAGAAAGGCCATTATGCTAAGGAATGTCGGGCCAAGCCAGCGGAAAGGAAGTGCTACAACTGTGGTCAAGTGGGACATCAGAAAGATAAGTGTCCGCAACCTCTTAAGGAGAAGCAGATTGTGAAAGCATATGCTCTTGATGCTATTCCTTCTTCGTCGAATGCCCCAACTGCGGCGGAGAAAGGGAAGAATGTTGTTATTCAAGGTATGCTTTCTATTTATGATATACCAGTTCGAGTTTTGTTTGATACTGGGGCTTCCCGTTCCTTTATATCTAGTGACCTGGTAGATAGGTTGGGACTGGAACCCGAGATAGTCGATAGACCATTGATAGTGACGAACCCGATTGGTGGTTCGACTAGCCTTAGTATGATTTGCAGGAATTTGGTCTTATCGAGTCATGGATGTATGTTTGTATGTGATTGCTTTGTTTTGGGCTTTACTGGGTATGGCATTATATTGGGAGTCGATTGGCTCCAAAGATACGGGGTGGTGGTAGACTGTGAGGGCTTTTTGGTGACAGTGAGGGCGGATGATGGGCGGAGGGTAGTGTTTGGTAGCCTACCTAGTGATGGGGTTATGGCTAGTTTTGTAAATTCCCTCGACATCCCGCAGGATGAGTTGTCAGATGTGCCCGTGGTTGGCCAGTATCCGGACGTCTTCGAGGAGGTGACCGGGCTTCCACCACACCGAGATATTGAGTTCCGTATTGATTTAGTGAAAGATGCCAGACCTATAGTGATGCCACTTCGTCGTATGGCACCAAGGGAGCAGCGAGAGCTCGGGGTGCAAGTCAGCAATCTTTTGAAGAAGGGATTTATTAGAAGGAGTGTCTCCGAGTGGGGAGCACCAGTTGTATTTGCCACTAAGGCAGATGGTTCCCTTCGTTTGTGTGTGGACTATCGCGAGTTGAATAAGGTGACGAGGAAGAATAAGTATCCTCTACCGCGGATAGATGATTTGTTTGATCAGCTGGAAGGAGCTAGAGTGTTCTCCCAGTTGGACCTCGCAACAGGATTTCATCAGCTTCGAGTAGCAGATGAGAGTGTTCCGAAAACGGCATTTAGGACGCTGTCTGGATTTTATGAGTGGTTGGTCATGCCGTTTGGGTTGACCAATGCACCAGCCTACTTTGTGGATCTTATGAATCGAGTATTCAGAGATCAGTTGAATAAGTTTGTACTTGTGTTCGTGGATGATATCCTTGTTTATTCAAGGACAGAGGAGGAACACAAGGGGCACTTGAGGATAGTGATGGAGGTGTTAAGGAAACACCAGTTGAAAGCGAAATTCTCTAAGTGTCATTTTTGGAGAAGGGAAGTAAGATTCTTGGGTCATATTGTTTCAGAGTGTGGTATTGCCGTGGACCCTGCGAAGGTGGCTACGGTACAGGATTGGCCTACGCCCAAGAATGCTACAGATGTAAGAAGTTTCTTGGGATTAGCCGGATATTATCGTAAGTTTATCCAGGACTTCTCCAAGATAGCAGCACCGTTGACTCAGTTGACTAAGAAGAATCAGTCCTTCGTCTGGGACGGAGTGTGTGAGGATGCCTTCAAAAGTCTAAAGGAGAGGTTGACGCGTGCGCCAGTGTTAGTCATTCCTAAAGGGAATGAAGAGATGACGGTATACACAGATGCTTGTGGTACCGGACTGGGTGCAGTATTGATGCAAGGAGGTAGGGTCGTAGCTTATGCTAGTCGACAGCTAAAGCCGCATGAGAAGAAGTATCCTATTCATGATTTGGAATTGGCAGCGATTGTATTTGCGCTGAAGATGTGGAGACACTATCTCTTGGGAGAAAGATTTGAGTTGTTTACCGATCACAAATCGTTAAAGTATCTCTTCTCTCAGAAAGATCTGAATCTCCGTCAGCAGAGATGGTTAGAGTTCTTGGCTTCATATGATTTTGATATCGCATACACACCTGGGAAGGGTAATGCGGTAGCCGATGCCTTGAGTAGGAGACATGCCATCTTAGGGGCAATGTTTCTTGAATGGAAGCAACTGGAGTATATCGCGGGGTTTGATTTCAGACCAAAGTGCGAGTTGGATCCAGTTATGCTAGCTAGTTTGACGATCAGACCCACTCTGATAGAGCGGATTGGTTCTAGCCAGAGGGACGATCCTAATCTATTAGAAATCATCTCCAAGTTAGAGATGGGTATTGGTGAGGAGGTGAATGTGTATGGGCTTGATCGAGATGGATGGCTTCGAAAGAATGGAAGACTAGTTGTGCCCAACGTAAATGGTTTGAGGGATGAAGTGCTTAGAGAATGTCATCACTCAAAACTGACTATACACCCCGGGGGTAATAAGATGTATCGAGACATGAGACAGACTTACTACTGGGAAGGGATGAAAAGAGACGTTGGGAAGTTTATATCCAAATGCATGAATTGCCAGCTAGTTAAAGCCGAGCAAAAGAATCCTAGTGGGTTGTTACAACCATTAGAAATTCCCGAATGGAAATGGGAGCAAGTTTCGATGGATTTCATCGATGGCTTACCAAGGACTAGATCGGGATATGATAGCATTTGGGTAATTGTGGATCGATTGACTAAGAGCGCAAGATTTATACCAGTCAAATCGACCAGAACGGCAGCCAAGTTGGCAGAATTGTATATGAAGTGGGTAGTGAGATTTCATGGAGTACCCAAAAGCATTGTGAGTGACCGAGACCCATTGTTCACTAGTGGGTTTTGGAAGAGCTTACAAGAGGCTCTAGGGTCAAGATTACATCACAGTACCGCATATCATCCTCAGACCGACGGTTAGACGGAGAGGGTGAATCGTATATTGGAAGATCTCTTGAGAGCTTGTATATTGGATTTTGGGGGATCATGGGATGATCAATTGCATCTAGTAGAGTTTGCATATAATAATAGCTACCAATCCAGTATCGGTATGGCTCCATATGAAGCTTTGTACGGAAGACCGTGCAACTCACCATCATGTTGGATAGAGACTGGCGAGAAGTTTGTGCTTGGACCGGATGTGGTGAGAGAAACTTCCGATAAGATCAAGATCATTCAGCAACGAATGAAAGCTGCTCAAGATAGGCAGAAAAGCTATGCTGATAAGAGGAGAAGAGACTTGAAATTCTCCGTTGGTGACTTGGTGTTTGTCAAGATCTCTCCGTTGAAGAGCGTGATTCGATTTGGCAGGAGAGGCAAGTTAGCACCAAGATTTGTTGGCCCATTCCCTGTTCTTGAACTAGTCGGGAATTTGGCATATAGAGTTGGCTTACCAGAGAAAATGGCGGGAGTTCATAATGTATTTCATGTTTCCCAGCTGAGGAAGTTTGTTCATGACTCAGATGTGACTATTTCACCTGATCAGTTAGAGGGCTTCGAAGTAGAACCCGAGGTGGTTGGGAACCGCAAGCCGATTCGTATTGTGGGGCATGATACGAAGCAACTTCGAAGGAAGGCGGTGAAGCTAGTCAAGGTTCAGTGGGGCGAGAACGAGAATGATTGTACTTGGGAGACAGAGGAGAGCATTAGGAAGGCTTATCCAGAACTCTTTGCCTGGTAAGATTTACTTTGCAATTTAGTTTTCCGCATGCCAGGATAGACTTGCTTTGCTTGTTTGCATGTTTGATTGTTGCTTTATGATTGATAGGCATGCGGGAATCTGTGTGTATGTTTGGATTAGGGAATTTCGGGGGCGAAATTTCTTAAGGGGGGGAGAGTGTAATGACCCGTATTCTACACATCATAGGATCGTAGAATATTTATTTCTTTCCCATGTGAAGTCGTATGGTCATGTAAGTTTGGGAAACATCTATTAGAGTCATTTCCCATGCTTATGATTTTTGTCGATTTTTAAATGACCATTTTGCCCCTAGTTGGTACTGTTTTGGCCATAACTTTTGATTGGAAAGGAATTTTGACCTGAAACAACTTCCATTTGATTCGTTTGATGGTTTCTCTTTCCGTAGAGTGGTCACATTAGTCAAACGGACTTACCGTTTGGGAGATATGGCTGAAACAAGGTTTGGAGGGTGAAAAACTGCTTAACCGGGCCAAATCAGGTGATTAGTGAGTAGGCCCATAACCCATTTCGGGATTAGGGTTATGGGAGGGCTGAAATGAGATGGAGAATCATTCCATTTCAGTTTTCTAGCCTCCAATTATCACCAAGGATCCCTAAAAATGGCCTCCAACCTCTAAATCACCTCCAAATCACCTTTAGGTTAAGGATTTGGCTTAACAACCCCTAATCAAGAAGGATCTTCACCAAATCAACGAAGGAGCTGCTGTTTGGTATTGAAATTCGCATCAAATCAGAGAATCATTTCAGATCTTAGTTTATTTTGTGGCTAAGGTGAGTGATTTGCTTAGTCTTGCACTAATTATGGCTAATTAGGGTTGATTAGTGTTAATTAGCGAATTTAAACATGATAAAATTCTGGAAAAATGTTTATAAAATTCGGAATGAAGTTTTAGACCTCTGATATGAATTTGAGTTAATTTGGTTAAGTTTTGATAATCCTATCATTAATTTCACCTTAATATGCTTAAGGGGAAGTTTGGGATTTTGGGTATGCTTGATCTCTTTTTGCCTATCATATTGATGTTTTGATGGTTGTGGTTGATTATGTATGTTGCTATGACTGTATGAAATGCTTTGTGACTGTTTAGAATAGTTGGAATGGTCGAAAACACCGTCGAGGGGCGTAAACAGCTCGCTGGACAAGGTGCAGGGGTCCGGATCGCATAGGGGGTTGAGGGACGATCGGATCGCCCTATGGGATCGTGGGGGCATCCCCACGAGTCGAGTTACCTCCTCCGAACCGAACCGTCTGTGCAAGGCCCACGAAGCGAATCGATGCAGCGTCTTGCCAAACTGAAGTACTCCGAACCGGATCGCGAATAAGCATTACGACCCGATCCATCCAAGAGGGGTGAGCACGATCCGTCCACCTGGCGAAGGGCGTCCGATCCGAACCGCTTGAAGAACTACGATCTGATCCGTATGGGGTGTCCCGATCCGAACCGAGAAGGGGAGCACGATCCGAAGCAAAGGAAAGGAAGACCACGACCCGAGCTGATGCAAGTGGCGCGACTCGATCCAAACTAAGACGATCCGATCCGATGAAGAATGTGAAGGCTGATCCGATCCGATTCGATTGTGATGACCAATAACCCGAGATGCAAAGGTAGTCCAAATGGAAGTTAGAGCTCAGGATCCCGGAACCAGTTGGGAACCAATGAGTTCACTTCATGGTTGGACTTTGCTGCGGGACGTGTGCTAAGGAGTTGTCGATGTTCATAACTTTGATTCACCACTAAAAAGGAATGATGGGCTACTTATCAGTGTAGTAGGGTCATTATGACCTGAGGGGCAAAGTGATGGTAGCAAGACTACGTTATCAGTGCAGTAGGGTCATTATGACCTGAGGGGCAAGGTGATGCGTAGTAAGACTATGAGCCAGCGCAGATGGGGTGAATAACTCAATGGGGCAAGTGGACATAGTAAGGATTAGTAAGACTATGAGCCAACGCAGATGGGGTGAATAACTCCATGGTGCAAGTGGACATAGTAAGGATTAGTAAGGCTATGAGCCAGCGCAGATGGGGTGAATAACTCCATGGGGCAAGTGGACATAGCGAGGAATTAGTGGCTACGTTATCAGTGCAGTGAAGCCATTTATGACTCCATGGGGCAAAGTGATCGTAGCAAGGAATGTTGGGTGATCGAAGTGGTGAATATCGTATGCTTTACGCACTGAGTGAGAGATGTGAGGATGGATGCTATGCTTGATTGTTTGCCATCATTATGACATGCACACCTCACCCACCTCCGTATCTTTACACTGTTTGATATGATACCTTAGAGTGTTGTACAGTATGTAGTGCTAACTCTTTGGTTGCAGGTCCAGGTTCAGGTATGTTTTAGTCTACTTGTTATTGTTCACTTTAGATGCTTATCGCTCATACCAGGCTTTATGTCTGACCCAGAGTTTTATGTCTCCTCTTATTACTCTGGGTGCTCACACGAGCAGACTAGAGACAGGTTAGCTGGCGATGTGCGAGTAGCTGATCCGGAGGCGGGCAGGAGGCTTCCACGTATTATATATATATATATATACACACACATTCTCCCTGTGTCCTTGGTGGTCGCTACTTGGGCATTAGTAGTGTCCCACATTTATCTTACTTTTGCTTTGAGACAGTTTGAAAGTTGTAATAAGCTGTATTTTGGATTTCCGCTGCTATGATGTTTAGTTCTGATTTTCAGCTTATGCACTGTCTCTCCTGTTTTATGTCAAGTATGTTATTATTATATTGTTTTCTATGCGCTGTGAGACATTCTACAGGTTCTTTGTATGTTCATTTCCTTCTTCCTTTTCCTTCTGGCGACCCGTTCCGTGCTAACTGGACATGTGTACAGCGCACTTTTGGAGTAAATATCGGTTGGTGCGGGGCGGGGCATCACAAAATGCAGTTCAATTTAGTCATTGATTTCAATTTCTGAATATTCAATAAATAATTTTAAAATTGAAAAATGATTACAAGAGGAAATTGAGGGATCTATACAAGACAAGAGGGATTAAAAAAATATATACAAAAAAAATCCGCACTTCTAAACCGATACCACTTGATGTCTCTATTAATGAGGATTTTAACATGACACTGAAGACGAACAAGGATATCTCAAGCAACAGAATTTTTATTCATAAAGCCCAAGCAGAAAAGATTAACCAGTCAAGCATATTTGTCAGAGCAGCAAACAGTTTTACTCAAAACAAGAAGTAATCAAAAAACATTTTCAAAAGCAGTATCAGAACAGCACCAAAATTAGTTTCAAATCAGACTTGTCAAGGAGAAGCTTCAAAGATATTTCAGACAGTCAAAGAATGGTTCATGATCCAAGATTAAATATATTGTTTATTTTAAATCATTTGAAGGAATACAAAAAAAATCGTGATTCAATGAATCAGTCCCACCAGATTATAAATTTTAAATTCATGATGTGTGTGAGATTCAAGAAATCAATAATTTCAAATGATTTTAAACAAACAAATATTTAAATCAAAAAATCATGAAACAATAATGAGTTTCAAAACCGGATTTTCAAAGAATTTTTCCAAATTATTTCTGACAAGCCCAAAGAATTTTCCAAAATATTTACATCAAGTTTGAAGACATATTCATGATCCAAAAATAATGGTTTACTCGAAATCTGTTGAACAAATGTAAAACATGAGATACAATGAATCAATCACACAAGATTAATAATTTCAGATCTGAGAGGTGCGTGAGATTCAAAATATCAGAGATTTCAAATGATCTCAAACAAAAAAAAAATCTAAACTAGATGATCATGAATAATAGTGAATTTCAAGGTGTAAGCAATGATTCAAGATACTTCAAAATATCCAAGCCAATCTGAAAAATAATGAAATTATCACAACTAATAAATATTGATGTGCTGTACTGAGTATATTATTTGAAGCTTTTCTAAAATGAATTAGTGAAAACTCAAAATTGTAGAGGTGTGTGGAACTTCAATAAATTTTCAGATCTTCAAGAATTTAGAATTCTAATTAGCAGTGTTCAAGATATGACAAAAATACATCAACATTGTTATGAATTCAGAAATCAGAAAGATAAACTTCAAAAACAATTGCAGATATTTACAAGATTAAATTCAAGATATGGAAATAATTAAAACATCAGAGTTCTATTCAACTAAAGCGAATTTCTAGAAGATCATGAGTACTGCAATTGGAATTTAAGAAAGCTCAAGAATTTTTTTACAATGATATGATAGTGAAAAATCAAATCGGAAAAAAATGAAGGGGAAAAGGAATACACAAAAAGAAATAAATATTTATAAAGACGAGTTTAGAGGTCATACCTGAAATTGATGTATAGCAGAATCTCTAACTCATTAGATGCGGCTAGGGAACTATGAATGATTCTGTGATATGTAGCAGTTTGAATCCAGTTTTTCTTTAGCAATGCAGTTCCTTAGCCTCCTTTGGTACCTAACCGTTAAGAGGATTGAGTGGTCTAACAAAAGTAGTAAAACCACTCAAATTTTGTTCACATCTTTCGGTACCCAAAGCTATTTGTATAACAATCCATTCAAAACTATTTTCGTACCTTTGGGAACCCAGATCTGTTTGAATTTAACAAAATTCGTATTATTTTCTTTCGGGATCCAAGATTGTTCAAATGGTTTGTTATAAAACAAATTAACATCTCGTTTGTGATTCAAAAATATTTTAGTTCAGAACGACTCTTTACAAAGCAGTTAAAGGGATTTTTAAAATCGCATGAATTCAAATTTTCAAAAACATTTATTTTCCCAAAACCAAGACCTCATTTATGTCCTACTGAAAATTGTTTTCGTAATAGCATATTCAACGATTTTTCCCCAATACAAAATTTATCCAAAGTTGATTCTAATTGTTGAATTTTGGATTTTAGATTGCTATTTTCTTTTATTAAATTTGAGCAATTATTTATAGCGATCTTCTATTCAGCATTGAACTATTTCAAAAACAAATTCTCATTTTTCAAGTAATTTAATTTTGGCTTGGGACTCGGAAATTTCAAGTTCAAAATGATTTTGCTTTTCAGATTCAAGTTTTTCAAAGGTTTTGAATTTTTCAATCTCAATTTCAACTTCTTTCAAAATCAAATCCGTTTTCAACAAATTTTGTTTTTTTAGCAAATTCATATTCATAATTTTTGTTAGTCTTAAAATTTTCAAATTCCTTTTGTAAAAAGTTGTTTATACTTTCAAACTCAATCTTGTTCTCATTTAAAATCATAATTTCATTTTCAAGCTTTTGAATATTTTTATTTTGATGAACAAGATTGTTATCCAAAACCAAACAACTTTTAAAACTAGAGTTTGAAGATTTCTTGACCTTCTCAAGTTTTGATTCCAAAATATTATTTTTGCTGGTCAACTCAAGCTTTTCGTATTTCAGAGTTTTATTTTTCTGATGGAGATTATCAATAGTTTTTGTTAAATCAGTACACATATAAACCAAATCTTCATATGAAAAACTTTCAATCTCGGTATTTGTTGAATCTCCATCGTCTGATCTGCTTGAACTTTCGTATGTTTCTCCTTACAAGCACAGATCTGAATTTGAGTTGACATTTCAGGGTTTTGAGCTGCTGTTGTCAATTTGTCCATACTTCGTATTGAGAGTATTCCAGATTTCCTATGTAGTCAAACAATGGGAGATAAGATCAAGCTGATTATTACTAATATAAGAATAGAGAATACGCATGACACGAGCATTTATAGCTTTATTTTTCTTATCTAGCATATCACCCATATTCATAATAATATTCCAATATTCAGATTTAACATATTTGAGATAAAATTCGGTTTTCAATTTCCAAATTAAAAAAATCTGTCCCATTGAAAATAATTGGAATATTACTAGACTGACTCTTCGAGGACTGACAACTAGGACCCATGATTCTAGGGTTAATGAAATAACTTGCTCTAATACCACTTATTGGATCCAGATTAACCGTAAAAGAGGATGAATAGGGTTTATTACAATTTTTCGCTGAGTTAAAACGGAAGGGATATTAAAAAAATAACCAGCTCACAGAATGCAGCAAAAATAAAAGTGCAAAAAGGAAATAACACAGGGATACCCAGCTTCGGCAAAGTCCTGCCTACTGCTGCATTCCTAAGGTTTCTACTAGGTGATAGAAAAGATCCCGCTTACAAGACCACGTAAACTTGTGAACCCCTCGCTCCTATTCTAACCCTACGCTCGAAACCCTAGACTGATATAATCCCCTAGATCAGATTTCCCCTGATTACCACTCCGTAACCAGTAACCCTAGTTTTTACAGACTCTAGTAAACTGCCAATTAACACCCTAACTGGTTTCCTAGATTTTACAGACCTAGAAACTGTTCGGATTGGTTTACAACACAAACTAAAAAACAATAAAACAAGACAATAGATAAAACCCCTGATTTAGATGAAAATTAAATCTCCCGTTTAAACACATTGACTTGGCCGACCATTTCAAAGATGGTTCCACCTTTATTTCATTTGTCCTTGATCATTTGTTGAGAAATGGCGGTAGAAAAAAAATTAGGGCTAGGGTTATCTCCTTGAATTCCCAAATCGGTCTGATTGATGAAATGAATCTCTGGTACTCGAATTATTTTTCCTCTCAGCTTGGTGCTTGGATTTGGAATTTGCTCTCTCCCGATCGAAACTATGAGTTTTCTAAATTATATGTCTTTGAATAACTCTCGAATTGTTTTCTGGTTTAAATAAAATATGCCTGTGATGAAAACGGTGTATGAATAGGATATAGAAATCCTATATTTGCTTAGATATCATTTATGATGACTTTGATCTGATTTAGCGTGTTTCCTCTTTTGCTGGCTCGATTCTTCAATTAATTTGCTCGAGTTTTAATTCACTGATTGGGTGATAAATGTTGCCTTGTAATGAATTTAGCATGATGAAAAAAACAGGAAATAGATTTTTTTGTGGCTCCTTGATAAACCCTTGCATTGCCGTGAATTTCATGACTGTAGGTGAAATCTGTAAACAAATTTCTAGCACTTAAACTGTTGCCAAAAATGTTCTTGCTAAATTTGTAGCTTGATTTAAACTCATACATGATTGGATTTCTTGCCAAAAGTGATTGTGTAGAAATGTTTTTATCCATCATTAAATCTTAAAAGGCCTGCAAATTTCCTGGATATGTTCTTATCTGAAAAATATTTGCGAGTCCACTTGTGTGCTGAAATGATGACCTAGAAACAAAAAAAACATTTCTTGCAAAAAAACTCTGAAAAAATATTCGAAAAAATTCTCACCCAACATATTGTTGTCCCACTGCAAATTTCAGGAAATTATTAGTTGTTGTGTTCTTGTGTACTCCTAGCTGCTTGTGCTCAACTGCTTTTTCATTCATGAACTATACTTGATTTGAGAGCATGAACTTGTATTTGCATAAACACTTGATTCACCATATTCTTTTGTGCACCATATTTTCTGGCTTCACCATTTTAGCTTTTGTTGTGTGTACTTGTTCATGATATATGGAATTTGCTTGTATTCCTGCACCTGTGCTTACTTGGACATCAAAACTGTCTTGACCACTTTGGTTTTTGGGCTACACCATTTATGTGTATCACTTGCATTTATACCCTGTTACACTTGCCCCTGAAAGAAAAGACTTGTTTGACCTGCATTGAACTATGTTGAAACATATGAATTTTTGACATTGTTATATCCATTTGCCTTTGTCACTTGAGTATGCTTTCCATCATGGACTTGAACTAGTTTTAGAACTATGCACCTCTTTAAAAACTTAAAAAATGTCGAGCCATGTTGCATTGTTGTGCAGTCTTGTCATCACTTGTGCATTTCATTTGTCTGCCTCCATGTATTTGTTGTTGTGTGTCCATATATTTAAACATTGCTTGAGTTATTGCACTTGTTCATACTGTCCATTCTGACATGTACCTTGACTTCATTTAAAAACTGTACATATACATACAATGTTGGCTCGACACTGTTATTAAACCTAAGCATACATGTTTCATAAACATCTTGTCGTGCTGCCTGTTTGTGATGAGTGTTCATGTTGTTGTTGCACCGTTTTTGGTTTGTCCACTGTTTTATGTTCATTCATGCCTCGACCATTCCTGAAGTTTTTGTGCACTTGGTCGAGTTTCTGAAGCACCGTTATTCTTTTGCTCTTCCATGTTGTGTATCTTGACTTGCTATGATCCTTTTAACTGGACTATGTCGTTCATGTACATGCCACTTGAATTTGTTTTTGATCACCATGCACTGCTTTGTAATCATGTCAGGTTTTCTTATCTATGTTGTTCAACTTGGCCAACATTAAATGCCACATCAATTCTTTGCTGGCTTGTGAATCATTACATCTTGCATATTACCACTGTGCTCTACCATTTTGTGATAGCTGAACATTTGCACACTGATTTGCATTGTGCACTGAGTCGAGATGGTCCACGTTGCTACTCCTCAGTTGCACATTGGATTGGTGAGGCAGTGCACACGTGTATATCTATATACGTGTGTGTATGCATCCATTCAGAAAATTTTCCTGTCCCTGCATTGAAATATTTTGTATGTATGCTGACTGACTTGTGGTATTTACAGTGTATCACTGTGAATATCACAAGCTATCTAGACACGGTCGCATGGACTAATAAATCAGATCGAGTCATGAAAAATGATGAGAAATCACGCCAGAAAACTCGAGCAAATAAAATTTTTAAAATAAAAATTATATCTGCTAGAATATGAAATTATTTTTGTTCCAGATACTCTGTGTGTGTGTTTCACGTAACAGATAAGCAGATGATGACTAGACTAATAGTGAAGACAGAAGATTGAAGACAAGAAAACAATGTATATAAGTGTCAATTTGTATATGTGAGAAAGTATGTATATAAAATGAGTGAGTGAGTGATTCAGTAGTGAGGAGCTGTATATATGAAATCTGATATGACATGAAATGTAATACAAAGATGTACAAATAGTGGATTATAAAATTTGTACTATTTGATATTGAAATAAAATATCTTATTCAAATAAAATACTGTGTGAATATTTAAATTTCTGTACAATAATATTTTATTTAAATAGAAATATTATATTCATGTCTGTTGTGCAGTATATGAAACAATATAATTCCAAACACATTTATAAAAATATATATTTGGTTGTTATCATCAAACAAAAATCATATAATTGTGTATACAACAATGTTATATACAACAATCTCCCCCTTTTGATGATGACAAACAAATATTAAGATTTTGAATACAGTAAATGTGTTTGAAAGTGAATAACTTGAATCTCAGGTCCAAGTAGAAGCCTATCTCTGCTGCCTCAATTTGAGATCCTTCTGCAAGAACAGATACTTGTGCGACTTATGGTCTATGTATAACTCGAACCTTTCTTCAAGCAGATATTGATGCCAAGTCTTAAGTGCGAATACTATAGAAGTTAATTCCAAAACATAGGTAGATTAGATCTTCTCGTGAACTCTCAAATGTCTACCATTGCAACATACTACCCTTGTATTTACTTTCGTGGGATCTACTGCCATCCTATCCTTAGAGACCACATGCCTTAGAAATTTCTCTTCCTTGCTCCAAAAATGACATTTGGAGAATTTTTCCTTTAACTAATGCTCCAGTAGAGTTTTCAAAACCTCCCTTAAATGTCGGTCATGCTCTTCGAGAGAATCAAGATGTCATCAATAAAGACCACAACGAACATATTTAAAAACTCCCGAAACACTCTACTCATCAAATCCACAAAATAGGCAGGTGCATTCATCAACCCAAAAGGAATGACGAGCCACTCGAAGAAACCACCTTGAGTCCTAAAGGCAGTCTTGTCTATACCGGCCTCGGCCACCCTTAACTGATGAACCCCTTGGCCAAGTCTAACTGAGAGAAAACAGACGTGCCAACAAGTTGGTCAAACAGATCATCTATCCTCGGAAGTGGGTTCCTATTCTTCTTAGTGAGCTTATACAACTCCCTATAATCCACATAAGCGAAGCAAACCATCCGCCTTATTTGCGAATACTACTGGAGCACCTCATTCAGATATGCTTAGCTTGATAAACCCCTTCTCAAGTAGCTCCCCTACTTTCTTGTTGAGCTCCTTCCTTTCTCTTTGTAATGAACCAGATTTCTGTCGAGTTAATTTTAAATATTTAATATGATTTTAAATATGTAGTTGATAATATGAATGGTATTTTATATTTAGTTATCGATTTAAAAATCGAAATATGATTTATTTCGAATTTATATAATTATCGAAATACGAAATTGAATTTATTCGAATTCAAAGTCAACACTGAATCAGAAATAGTTCAGATAATCAATTCAAACTCCTGTTGGAATCAGAAGAATAATATTAATTGATTTCAAAGAAGTAATTGTTTTGAAATTAATTTAAATCAAGGAATTCAATTGATTTGAATTTAATTTATGTGTTTAAATTAATATCTTTAACAGATGGTCAAATTGGATTTCGTGACCTATCCCAGTGTGTCCGAAATAGGGGTATTACCCTAAAATTGTTAGTTGTTGGGTTCAGAGAGGGATTCAGAATCATGAGATATTTTAACTAAAGGATATTGGTGCAAAAACAAATTAAAATACTTAATGAAATATGGATTTCATTAAAAACAAAAATGGAACGTGGCCTCTTCAAAACCCCTAAAAATCGAAAGGGTGAAAATGGAAAACGTGGCCTCCTTAGTCTCCTCAAAATCGAATTTCCCTTTCCTTTTTAAAACTGAACCTTCCCTCATTCTTCGGCAAGAACAAATAGAAGCACCGTTTAAAACAAAAAACAAAAATGGCCTTTCACAATTCAGTTTCAAATCGTGAGCCTTCCTTTCTCCTCAAATCAAATTGAAGTTGCGTTCGAAGCAACATGGTGGATCGGAATTCTCTGGAAATCATGACCTAGGCGAATGGAAGAGGGGGGACTTCGACATTCGATTGGGGTGTCTGGAAGTCAATCTTCATCTCGCGAGTGATGTGAGGGTGCTGAAGCTTCACGCGATTCAAGTACATGGGGGATCTCGATCTCGATTTAGGCACTGGAAGTGGGTTGCGACTCAGGGAGGAACACGATGGTGCTTTGCTGGTGACTACTGGGAAGGGAGTCTTTGGCGTTTCATATAGGAGGTGGAGTGACGCAGTTTGAAGTCCTCGGCAGTAAGCGGCCTTGGGTTTCAATTCAATAGTGAGAGGATTAGGGATTCAATACCGTGTAAAGCGCAGAAATGGGAGGGTTCGATGCCCGAAACAAGCATTAGGATGAAGTCCAAAACGCATTCACACCAGATCCACAAGAGGCAGGTATCGACATCGGAAATTGGAATTTAAGGATGAGGTATTTTTGATGAGCAGTTTGAAGGGGAAAGGGATGTAAGTGTCAACTACAATTGGAAATACCGAGCTCTTTGAGGAAAGTGATTGTTGTCATGTTTAGGAGAGATTGGAGGTGGTGGGATGATGGTCTTAATGGTGGGTTTGGTGAATGATGATGACAGTTCGAATAGTTCACAAGGGAGAAGTTATAACAAAGCATAAGGTAATAAAATCTTAATTTAATTTAAATTAATAAATTGATTACTATTTAAATTGTATTAAATTTTAATGCATACCTTTATATATCGTATGATGTCAGATTTGAACAATTTATGGTACGTTGGACTCGTATTGGCATAGACTACTCTTCAGAATTGAATTGGAGTGCTTTGGTTGAATTAAACAATTTCTTAATTTAGTCAGAAACCAATGGTTGTTTCGACAAATAAAACCCTGGTGAGTAAATCTCACTCACCTTAATTAGAATTATTTTTATGTCGTTGAAAATAATTGTTGTTGCTTGTTTGGATTTTTTCTGGTTGATTTAAATATATTAGTTATTTAGGGTTGACTATTATATATATATTAGGTTGATGATTGGATTGTTCTCGCAGTCTCATTAGCGGATGCCCGTAGTTTCAGAGCGGATGATTTCCCTATGCGCCCCACAAATATATATTAGTGGATGACCTTCATACCGCGATGTCCTGCCTCGAAGCAGGATGGGTATTATTTATGTTGACTAATATATTTGGAAGCAGGAAAACAGGTTGGAGGGATCCAAGTGGATCCCTCAAAAATATATTATCTATTTGTTTATTTGTTTGCATATATACTGTCATATATGATGTGTTAGAAAACCTGAAATAAATAATTGGTTGTTTGGTGTTTAGAAATCACTGGGCCTAAGTGTTAATTTATAAAAATATCCTGAAAGTGATATTTGAGATTTAAAAGGGAAATTCTATTTTTCTAAAATTGAATTTGAATTTTTAAATAGATTTGAAATATAAACTTGTTTTGAAAAATAAAACAAGTAGTTCCTTTATAAATGAAGTTTACAAACAGTTCATTTATAAATGAAGTTTATCAATGAAGTAAAATGAATTAGCATTGGATAATTCAGGAAAAATAAATACAAGTGTGAATTTGCAAAAGGGAAATGTATTTTTCCAAAGTAGAAAAGATTTATTTCAAATAGATTTGAATAGAACTTGTTTTATTATATAAAACAAGTAAAATTATAAATAAGAGTTATAAATACTATAAATGAATTATCAAGAGATAAATATAGTATTTTTGAATCCAAGTATGGATCTAAAATAGAATTTGAATTTGTTTCCAAAAGGGAATAACTGTTTTTATTCTGAATTCATAATGTAAAATGAATTGAGTGCAAATAGATTTTTCAAATGAAACTTGTTGTAAAATTTGAAAACAAGGAAGTTAATTTATAAAAGGGTTTATAAATTTAGTAAGATAAGAAAATGGGATTTGTAAATTTATAATTGAAATCAAATATGAAACTTGAAATGAAATTAGAATCAAATTAGTTGACAAGCAAGTTAGGAATATATTTGAACATGTTAAATTCAAATAAAATGGGGAAATAGGTAAACCAGTTAATTAGTAAATCAATTAACGAATTAAGTTAAAACAATTGGATTAAGTTGAAATGAATTAGAAATGTATGAATATACATGAGACAAGTTTGGAATAAAGTATTAGAAGAGATATAAATAGAATGCTCGACACAGAGGTATGTATTTAAATTGAATATGAGATTCTATGCGCCGTATCGGCAAGCCGCTTGGCTTTTTCTTTTTGATTGGAGAGGGCCTGTGTGGCAGTTTGGGGATTTTCCCGATGCTCCCGGTACAAAGGAGGTTATGGTGAATTTTTCCAGGAATTTAAGGAGTTAGAATATTTTTAAGAAGATTTGATAAACTAGAAATCGATATATTGATACATATAGAATTCGATAATGAAACGAACTTAAATTAGAATATTATAAACAAAAAGGAATTTTATAAATAAAATCCTGGGAGGTATACGTTTTGAAGTGAACGATGATTTAAAAGCAAATGATTTGCAGATTTAAAATGATCGCGTTGATAAGAAGTTAACCGAATGGAGTTAAAGAAATAGAGTTAAGCAGAATTAGAAACTGACTGGAAATTTGTTGAGTTAAACGAATTTTTGAGTATCGATCTGATGTTGGTTTCGGCCTTCGGGGTTTATACTTAGGAAGTTGTTCTATTACTAGTTTACAGTTAGAGTCTGATAGAAATGGAAGAATAGTGATATGTAAATAAGAGATGGAAATGTTTTCAAGCATTAATAACATATATTTTCTAAAAATAGAAAATAAGGAAATATGAATATATATATATATATATATGTTTGATGATGTGATCGATAATTCCATTTGGAAATAAGATCGTTGTGTGTACACGGACATTTTTCATTTGATAGTTAAATCACCGACTATCAAAGTTTTGACCATTTTAACGTTGTTAACATGGAGAGACCGGTTTGATTATTATCCAAAGAACCACTCCGTATTGCATAAGCGTTGCGAATCATGTATGCTGAAGATAATTGAAGACGGAGTAAAGTGCAAGGGATGTTGTATAAGTCCTAGGTAGAGATTGCCTAGGATGGATGTACTGAATAGTGCCTTCGGTTTCGTTCTGCCCCAGAACGAACATATATGGACGAGTGTCTGACAGAGTATTTCCAATGATCGAATATGTTGATCTGTGTAAATATATATGGTGGCAACGGATTTATTCCCTTAGCATAATATCCAGAATATTTGTGCAGATCAATTAGTGATTAATGGATCTGATAATGTGGCATTCAAAGTGATCGTGCTATCAATGAATGGAAAGAAATCGTAGCCTCTGGCCTCAACAACTAGGAAATAACAAAAATCGAGCAGGAAGCATGTTATGTAGGTCGCACCTATTAGGGTGTATAATCACCTGATCTAGAGTTTCATTTACTTCAAAAAATCTGTTGTCGATGTTGTCCCATTCGGGAAACGTTTGCTGATCCCAACCGTTGGTGATATACATTCGATACACTCAAGAGAAATGAGTGGTCGGTTATGTGTGGCTGAGTTACAAGATGTTCTTGTTGAACTCGGTGTATTCTCCTCTAGAGATACACCAACGGCAGGTGGTTCCATACCTTGTCATGGTTGGAAATCCACTACCCAATACGTGCTTGCGGTTTTGATTGTATAATATATATGTAGAACGTGAGATGAAAGCGTTTATGCTAGATGATTATTATATTGTGGTTGACATACATTCTTATAATATCAAAAGGTTTTTGATGTAAAGATATTTTGGATTCTCATAAGGGAAAAACCCGGTCCGTTATACGGCGTGGTCTTATGAGATATCGTTTACATCAAGCTGATTTAAACTATTTACTCATACCAGTCCCATGACTGACCCGGAGTTTATTTTGTTTTGTTTTACCTAAACTCTTGGGTGCCTAAATTTGTACGGGCAATCAAGTAGTTCAGGTGTTTACAGATATTTGGAGGAGCTTGGAGCAGGAGGCTTCAACGTTAGTTATCTAGTGTTATTTCCGCTGTATAGTAAGTGTTGTACTCTGATAATGATGTTTGTATATACAGTTCAAATTTTGTATTCCAAAATCTGTTATATATAGTATATTTTGTTCCGCTGTGATGTGAGATTCTGTGTTGTGTTTCTATTCTTCTTCTTCTATTCTAAGTTTCTTTCTTTCTATTTCTCATCCTCTAACTTCTTTCAATAATGATTCGTATTTCTGTGCAATTTGGGTTGGACGTGTGTTGTATTTAGTCAACTCAGATAGTACGGATTAACGGGCCATTACAGTTGGTATCAGAGCTTAGGTTGAGCGAATACCTAGGCTTTGTGGGATGTGCTCATTAGAGATAGGGTCAGTAGTATCCTAGAATGAGTTGAGTGTGTATATATATACGAGAGCGCGTATTTGTTAACTGATTAAAACAAATGTTTTATATTGTGTTGGCTAGTCTATTGAGTGGTTTATGAATTCTGGTCGAATCGTAGGATGCTACGAAAATGATAGGAATTTATAAACACTTGAACAGAAAAATTTGACACAATATTGTTTAAAATGGGTATATGAAATAATTTTACTCAAAAATTCTATTGTGATATAGAAAGAATAATTTTCTGAAATTATTATAAAATATGGATGTGTTGAATGTTAACATTATAATCAAATTAGATTATAAAATTGGAATGGTTATATATAACCAAATAAGATTTGTATATAAAAGAAATATACAAGTGAAACAAATTAAATTTTGATTCAGAACTAGAATTTGGAATTTAATCCTGGGAAGTTGGAAAATATTTTCTGAAGTATATTAGAACAATATAGCTTATGTTTGAAGGATTCTGAATAAAATCATTTTGAGATGGATTTTGAAAGTGATTAAGCACTGAACTCACTTCAGTGGCTGGAAAATAATTCTGATGATAATTGCAACATCATCAGTGTTCATTTTCGAGTTTCTAAGTGATGGATTGCTACCTTAGAAAAGTTTCTGAGGAAAACAAATTAGTTTGAAAATTCAAATGTTTTGAATTTGAGATAGATATAAATATATGTATATATTTATATTATTTCAAAGAAGATTTGAAATAAGAACCCAGGAATTTGAATGATTGAAATTAAATTTAACTTAAGTAAGTTAAATAGACCGAAGTGAATAAGTTGATCAGAATCAATTTAAAATAAAATTGAAATGTATATGAATGGAATATGAATTGAACATGAATAACTTGATTGTAAACCGTTCAGATAAAATGAATATAATCATATTTGATCTACAATGTGAATGAAAACCAAAAGTTTGGGTTAGAACTAAATTAGTTGAAATATAAAAGTTGAGTTCAGCATAAGTGGAAAGTAATAGGTTAGTAGCATTTTCTCTACCTTAGTAATTTCGGGGACGAAATTCTTTTAAGAGGGGAAGATTGTAATGACCCAGATTTTTGTCGAGTTAATTTTAAAATATTTAATATGATTTTAAATATGTAGTTGATAATATAAATGGTATTTTATATTTAGTTTTCGATTTAAAAATTGAAATATGATTTATTTTGAATTTATTAAGTTATCAAAATACGAAATTGAATTTATTCGGATTCAAAGTCAACACTGAATTAGAAACAGTTCCGATAATATATTCAAACTCCTGTTGGAATTAGAAGAATAATATTAATTGATTTCGAAGAATTAATTGTTTTGAAATTAATTTAAATCAAGGAATTTAATTGATTTCAATTTAATTTACTAGTTTAAATTAATATCTTCAATAGATGGTCGAATTGGACTTCGTGACCTATCCCAGTGTGTCCGAAATAGGGGTATTACCCTAAAATTGTCAGTTGGGTTCAGAGAGGGATTCAGAATCATGAGATATTTTAATTAAAGGATATTAGTGCAAAAACAAATTAAAATACTTAATGAAATATGGAATTTCATTAAAAACAAAAATGGAACGTGGCCTCTTCAAAACCCCTAAAAATCGAAAGGGTGAAAATGGAAAACGTGGCCTCCTTAGTCTCCTCAAAATCGAATTTCCCTTTCCTTTTTAAAACCGAACCTTCCCTCATTCTTCGGCAAGAACAAATAGAAGCACCGTTTAAAACAAAAACAAAAATGGCCTTTCACAATTCAGTTTCAAATCGTGAGCCTTCCTTTCTCCTCAAATCAAACTGAAGTCGCGTTCGAAGCAACATGGTGGATCGGAATTCTCTGGAAATCGTGACCTAGGCGAATGGCAGAGGGGGAATTCGACATTCGATTGGGGTGTCTGGAAGTCAATCTTCATCACGCGAGGGATGTGAGGGTGCTGAAGCTTCACGCGATTCAAGTATATGGGGGATCTCGATCTCGATTTAGGCACTGGAAGAGGGTCGCGACTCGAAGAGGAACACGATGGTGCTTTGCTGGTGTCTACTAGGAAGGGAATCTTCGGCGTTTCATACAGGAGGTGGAGTGACGCATTTTGAAATCCTCGGCAGTAAGTGTAACACCCCGTATGTTAAATAACTTGTTACAACATAAATCAGAGCAGAATTAAATTTAATATTCTGAATCAAGGGAAACGGGCTGTGCCATTGCGTTCGTCTCGGAAAAATACGCGAAATAGAGTCCGAGTTTTCGTAAATCGGAGTCCGTATGACCAAGTTATGGCCCGTCAAAGTTTCACGAAAAATCAAAAACGAAAACTGCTCATGTTTTGAGGCCCGGGATGAGTTTTGGGCTGTTTTTTTTGGGCCCTAAATGGTTCCTACACTTGACTTCTTCCCCAAGACATGCTTTAAAGGCTAGGATTGGTTCTAGGGTATATCCTATGGTCCTAAAACATCTAACTAATCTATATATACACCCTAATACCCCCCTTATCCTTACCAAAAATAGATCTAAGGCCATTATGCCACCACTTAGAAAATTGGAGAGCCTCCACTAAAAATCCTAAGAGGGTTTGCAAGCTAATCTACATCTTCTTCTACTTAATCATTGGGATTTGCTTCATTTAACTTGCTAATCTTGTTTTGGTGAGCTTCTATCCCCTTAATAATCAATTATTGAATTGATTATGATAAGATGTGATAAAGTATGGCTATGTTTGTGGATCCATATATTTATGCAAGCTTGATGTAGTGAATATTATGTGTTTTGCAAGTTATATGCCTTATGTCATGCAAGTTTCATAATATGTAATCATGATATTTTTATGCAAGTTGTTTCATGATGTTTATGATGCAAAACACTAAGTGAATATGGATCCATTATGCAAACATGTTATGCAAGTATGTGAATGTTTATGCAAGTTATGTATATGTTGAAATGCAAGTTTAACATAATATGCAAGCCTATGCAAGTATGTGAATGTTTATGCAAGTTATGTATATGTTGAAATGCAAGTTTAACATAATATGCAAGCCTATGCAAGTATGTGAATGTTTATGCAAGTTATGTATATGTTGAAATGCAAGTTTAACATAATATGCAAGCCTATGCAAGTATGTGAATGTTTATGCAAGTTATGTATATGTTGAAATGCAAGTTTAACATAATATGCAAGCCTATGCAAGTATGTGAATGTTTACGCAAGTTATGTATATGTTGAAATGCAAGTTTAACATGATATGCAAGCTTATGCAAGTATATGAATGCTTATGCAAGTATGTGAGTGCTTATGCAAGTTAAGTATATGCTAAAATGCAAGTTCTACATGTTATGCAAATCACATGTATGATGATATGTAAGTTCATATGCAACATGTTATGCAAATCACATGTTTGATGATATGCAAGTTCATATGCAACATGTTATGTAAGACACATGTTTGATAATATGCAAGTTTGGGTTGAATATAGTTGGGTTAATATATGCTCATATATGCAAGTTGACATCCTCTTAACCCATGACAAAGTTGTATGCTAAACCCATGATAGTTGTGATGGATCTTCCCCTTTATTATATCATGAAATGAGAACGATTTACGTGGGGAAACGATGGGGTTGGTAAATATGTTAATTAAAGCATGGTTGGGTATGATTAAGCATACCATAAAAATAAATTACCATAAGTGGGAATTTACCTATTGAGTTAGGTCTACCCCATGGGAATTTACCTATTGAGTTAGGTCTACCCATGTTATGGAAAACTTGATATTAATTAGGAATAATTAATATGGGGGTGATTAATTAGGTGTAATTAATCGACTAAGACACGAGGTTGGACTCATTTGTAGTGTAAAACTGCCCGGACCCGACCGGCTTAACCAGTTGCTACAAATGTCAGCCCAATGTGAGAGGTCATAGCCATAAATTAAATACGTGATTAAGGTAAAGACACGAGGTTAGACTCTGTTATGACGTAAGACTGCCCGGACTCTACCGGCTTAACCAGGCGGTCATAACAGCCAGTCTAATGTGGGAGGTCTTTATGGGAGATCACGGTCTAAATTAATTAAGAAACACTTAACCATATTAGCATGTAGTGGGACATGAGGGGTTAAGTGGGTGCCTTGGGTGGCATATAGTAACTAGTGGGGGTGCCTTGGGTGGCATGAGGAAACTAGTGGGTTGCCTTGGGTGGCAATAGAAAATACGATAAGAATACTTAACCAAAGTGGAACATGTAACTAAACATGATTAAAGGGTTAAGTAAGTGCCTTGGGTGGCATGGGGAAATCAAGTAAGTGCCTTGGGTGGCATGTGGGAATCAAGTAAGTGCCTTGGGTGGCATGTGGGAATCAAGTAAGTGCCTTGGGTGGCATGCGAAAATCTAGTGGGTGCCTTAAGGGGCAATTGTAATATAATTGGATGACTTAACCAAACCTTAACATGTAAGGGGGCATGATTATAAAAAGGGGTTAAGTGGGATGCACTAGATAAAATGACAAGCTTAAGTAGTAGCTTGTGGGGGGCCCATTTCAACCAATATCCCAAACGTATCTTTGTGGGCTCGACCCATGTCGAGTGACGGGACACGCATATTGGGCTTGATTATAAGAGGCCAAAACGGGGTAGCGGTGGCAACGCAAGTCCAACGGGTTTCATATGCGTGTGTGGGCCCGGGCTGGTAGATAAGCCGTTGTTGCATCGTGTAGATATAAAGCCGTGCACCGTTGATAGTATTGGGTAGCCACTTTAGGGGAGTGATACACCCCACTGTGGGACCAGCACGGGTATCTACGTTAGGGAGCCGATCGCTTGGGGTAGTGGGGTACACCTAGTAGAGATAGGGGCAGACGGCACCTATGTAGTCAACTAGGGTACAGGAAACTACTGGTTATATCTATCTTTGATAACCTTGGGTGGGATCAACCTTTGAGTAGGAGTGACTGGTGTGGTGCAGTTAGTAATTATCCTTGGGTGGGTAGATGTGTCTTTACGGTTATCTTAGTTCGTCCTGTGTTCGTGGGCAACTCAGTGTAGTCATTATCCCCAAAGATACCATACCGAGTTCATATCATACCCTAATTACTTTAATAATTGTATTATTAAGGAGATAGGGTTCACTCAGGCTTATGTCTGACCCCCGTTGTTTTTATCTTTTTCCTTCAGGTCCTCAGGTTGGGCCTAGTGCTAGTGGGCTTTGATCAGTTTGCTTTATCTATCTCTTGGAGCTTGGACCGTAGATGTAGAGCTCAGCTTATCTTATCTTTTCTGTTATGGCTATTTGTTATGAGTAGTGGGATTATGTACTTATTTTATTCAGGATGGATATTTTGTACTTGACTCTTGTTATGGTTTTATGATGTAACCAAACATGTTTTACTTTCCGCTGCTATGAGATGATGTTTTAAATTTTCAAGTATTACATTATATCTGTCTTGTTGTAATTTTACTGTTCTATACTCACTAAAAATACTCCACCGATGCTATGGCATTCCCTTAGTGAGTGACTATAGCGGGTGTGGGGTGTTACACGTGGTATCAGAGCTTAAGGTTACCAGAACAGATAATTTTTTTAGAAAAACTATTTTCTAAGAATATTTTTGAAAGGAGTATTTTCGAAAACATGTCTTTTAAGAGAAAAGTTTTTGAAAGAAAAGCATAATCCCCAATAGCCATATCTATATCTTTCGAATTCTCCATTTTGAATCTCTTCCTCTCTCTCATTTTGAGTTTCCCCTCCGCGTATAGATGATCTTTCTAAGATGGATAAGGATGGAAAACCACTTCAAGGGACTCAGACGTAAATCTGGTTAGAAGTTGGTTCAAGAAGAGAGGAAGGCTCAAATAGTTGTTTGGTTAATGAAGGGTGAAACCTCATTGGTGGGAGGTTGTGAGTGGAGAATAGGGAAGAGGAAGGCTAGTAGTTATCCTTTTGAGAGGAATATGACACGTTATTAGGATTGTCCAAAGAAGCAAGGGCAAGGTATGGAATCTTCTGGGGGGTAATTGTATTCCCTCACGACTAAGGTACCAGATGGGGATAAGACCGTCTAGGTTGGAATTTGGATTTCTTTATTATCCGATTCAAACTTTATTTGATCCTGATATATCGAGTTCGTTTATCTCACCATTGATAGTTGAGTCACTGCACTTAGACACCAGTTTGGTTGATGATCCCTTAGTTGTTTCAAACCCAATTGGGCTCCATGGTGTGGTTGGGTTTGAAAGTTTTTATACTTAGCATTGAGTTTAGATGTGATGCTTGTTGGGCTTCACGGGCTATGGGTTAGTTCTGGGCATGGACTGGTTATCCAGTAGGGGTGCCGTTTTTGATTTTGGAGGGAGAGTTGTTAGGCTTATGGGCCGCTTGGGTAACACTCTCGAGATCTCTTGTAATCCCATAGAATCTGTTATGCTAAGTTATCTAGAATCGCTTGACATGTTGGTCTAGAATTTGTGATCTGTTAGAGCGGTCCGGGAATACCCGGATGTGTATAAGGAGGTGAAGGGCTTACCTCCGGAGCTGGAAATTGACTCCCAAATATATCTGGTGGGTAAGGCTAAACCAGTGTCTTGGCCAGTGTGCCACGTGGCTCCTCGTGAGAGGAGGGAACTCCATAAGTAAGTAGGCGATTTGCTTGAGAAGGGGTTCATAAGACGAAGTATATCGGAGTGGGGCGCTCCAGTAGTTTTTGCCACAAAGGCGGATGGGTCCCTCAGACTTTGTGTAGGCTAAAGAGAGCTAAATAAACTCACAAAGAAGAATAGACACCCATTGTCGAGGATTGATGATCTCTTTGATCAGTTAGTGGGCGCCTCAGTATTTTCGCAGTTGGACTTAGCCACGGGATTTCATCAGTTGAGAGTGGCTGAGGATAGTACAGAGAAGACTGCCTTTAGGACTCCGGATGATTTTTTTTATGAGTGGCTGGTGATGCCATTGGGTTTGACGAACGCCCCCGTATACTTTGATGATTTGATAAGAAGGGTGTTCAAGGAGTACCTAAATAAGTTGTGATGGTCTTTGTGGATGACATCTTGGTCTTTTCTAGGAGCAAAGCCAGTTAGGGAAAAACGGTGGTTTTGGAGTAAGACTGGCGGGGACATCCAGGGTTGGACAAGGGGCTTAATTATTTAGCCGTTTTTACTAGCATCATCTCACGAAGGTCGTCTGAATTCGAAGGAGGTATCCCTTGGGTGTTTGTCTGATATTGGTTTAGGCCTTTGGGGCTTGCATTTGGGGGAATGCCGAGTTCGATTAGGGTGGTCTGCGTGAGGGATGGATAGCTGTGATGATTTTGGATGATATCCTGGTGGAGAAGAGCATGCCCTACATCTTAGGGAAGTGCTGGAGGCTCTTCAAGCGCATAATCTTAGGACAGTAAAAGTGGATGGGATTTTTAGCATCCTATGGGTTTGAGATAGCGTATACCCCTGGCAAGGGTAACATGGTAGCGGACACCTTAAGTAGAAAAAGGGATTGTCCTCGAGTTTGTGGTTCGTTGAACGAAGGAGCCTAGAGTTTATTTCTATGATGGATTTCAGACCTTCCGTTAATTGTGTACCCGGTTTGCTAGCTTCCTTGGAAGTTAGACCTACTCTTTTGGGGCAAATTGTAGAAGCACAGAGGGACGACCCACAGTTGGTTGAGTTAGTAGAAAAGCTCATAAGGGGGGGAGTCGTCCAGCCATTTGAGTAGGTACACCCTAGATGATAGGGGGTGCTTGTGTAGAGACGGTAGACTTTGTGTACCGCAAGATGAGGGTTTGAGGAAGGTTATTCCTGATATTGCACACCGTTTTAGGATGACCATTCATCCCGGTGGGGACGAGATGTACCAAGACATGAAAAGGACTTTCTTCTGGGTCGGTATGAAGAAAGATGTGGCCGAGTATGTTGCTAGATGCTTGGTGTGCCAACAAGTAAAAGCAGAGCAAAAGAAGCCAGGTGGGTTGCTTCATCCTTTGGAAGTTCCGATATGGAAGTGGGATAGTGTCTCGATGGACTTCGTTGATGGTTTACCGAGATCGAGGAAGGGCAATACAGGAATTTGGGTCGTGGTTGATAGACTTACTAAGAGCGCCCATTTCATACCCGTAAAGAGTAAGAGGACTGCTCCATGGCTTGCTTCAGTCTATGTTCGAGAGATAGTTCGATTGCATGGGGTACCTTCCAGCATAGTGAGTGATCGAGATCCTATCTTCACTAGTGAGTTTTGGAAGAGTTTACAGGAGGCGGTGGGGACTCAGTTGTGTTTGAGCACCGCATATCATCCTCAGACAGACGGCCAGACCGAGAGGGTGAACCGTGTTTTGGAAGACCTTTTGAGGCTTTGTATCTTGGATTTTGGAGGTACATGGGAAGAGCATCTTCCTTTGGTGGAGTTTGCATATAACAACAGCTTCCAGTCTAGTATTGGCATGGCACCTTTTGAAGCTCTTTATGGAAGGCCTTGTCGATCACCTACATGTTGGTGGGAATCTACGGATAAGATCTTGCTAGGGCCCGATATGGTTAGAGAGACTTCAGAGAAGGTTGATTTGATTCGAAGAAGGATGAAAGCAGCGCAAGACAGACAGAAATCTTATGCAAATAAGAGGAGGACTGATCTTGAGTTTGAAGTTGGGGACATGGTTTTTGTCAAAGTGTCTCCATTATGGAATGTTGTTCGCTTTGGATCCACTGGGAAGTTAGCACCGAGGTTTGTAGGACCGTTTCCTGTCAAGGAAAGAATTGGACGGATGGCATATAGGGTGGAGTTGCCAGACAGACTTAGTGGTATACATGATGTTTTCCATGTGTCACATTTGAGGAAGTGCCTACATGAGACCGCAGAGGTGGTAGAGCCGAGCTTGCTTAGAGAAGTGGAAGTAGAGCGTGATGCGACGATTCGACGATCTCCTACTCGTATCCTTGGGTCAGAGATTAAGAAGTTGAGAAACAGAGAGGTTCAGCTAGTCAAAGTGCAATGGGGAGATGACGAGAGCAATGCTACTTGGGAGACGGAAGCGAAGATGCGTTCTTTGTACCCTTTTCTTTTCGAGAGTATGTTCTTTAACTTCTCCTTTATTGCCTATCTTGTACTTATCTTGTCCTTAGTATGTCCTCTCGTTAGCACCTTTGACCTTTTAGATAGGGTAAACCTATGGTTGAAACATGTGTTTGAGACATGTTATGATTGATGGATGCAAGTGGATGCAAGTGTTTGCTAGTGGTTGCTCGTGGATGCATATACACACACTTTAGGCACTAGATCGGCTCAATCACTTCATATTGCATATTGCATATAAATGTGTGTAGGTAGCTATATTAATGGATGTATGATGGTTGTGCTATCATATGGATGATGCATTTATTCGGTGAATGATTGTGCACGCATGTAGAAATAGTATGTGTCGATAGGGTTCTTTCGCATACATATTGGATGCATGGCACTATCATGGTTTGCATTAAGGAGGTCAACTGAATCAGTAGACCGCCTGATTTTGCATTAGATAGGGAACATATACACACACTTTTTGCATATGTTCATACAACATTAGAAACTTTAAGGACAATGGATGCCAGTGTTTGATGGTTGAGTAGATGGTTGTTTGGTTGGTAGGATACGTTCTTCTTGACTTAGAGATTTCGGGGACGAAATCCTTTAAGTAGGGGAGAATGTAACACCCCGTATGTTAAATAACTTGTTATAACATAAATCAGAGCAGAATTAAATTTAATATTCTGAATCAAGGGAAACGGGCTGTGCCATTGCGTTCGTCTCGGAAAAATACGCGAAATAGAGTCCGAGTTTTCGTAAATCGGAGTCAGTATGACCAAGTTATGGCCCGGCAAAGTTTCACGAAAAATCAAAAACGAAAACTGCTCATGTTTTGAGGCCCGGGATGAGTTTTGGGCTGTTTTTTTTTGGGCCCTAAATGGTTCCTACACTTGACTTCTTTCCCAAGACATGCTTTAAAGGCTAGGATTGGTTCTAGGGTATATCCTATGGTCCTAAAACATCTAACTAATCTATATATACACCCTAATACCCCCCTTATCCTTACCAAAAATAGATCTAAGGCCATTATGCCACCACTTAGAAAATTGGAGAGCCTCCACTAAAAATCCTAAGAGGGTTTGCAAGCTAATCTACATCTTCTTCTACTTAATCATTGGGATTTGCTTCATTTAACTTGCTAATCTTGTTTTGGTGAGCTTCTATCCCCTTAATAATCAATTATTGAATTGATTATGATAAGATGTGATAAAGTATGGCTATGTTTGTGGATCCATATATTTATGCAAGCTTGATGTAGTGAATATTATGTGTTTTGCAAGTTATATGCCTTATGTCATGCAAGTTTCATAATATGTAATCATGATATTTTTATGCAAGTTGTTTCATGATGTTTATGATGCAAAACACTAAGTGAATATGGATCCATTATGCAAACATGTTATGCAAGTATGTGAATGTTTATGCAAGTTATGTATATGTTGAAATGCAAGTTTAACATAATATGCAAGCCTATGCAAGTATGTGAATGTTTATGCAAGTTATGTATATGTTGAAATGCAAGTTTAACATAATATGCAAGCCTATGCAAGTATGTGAATGTTTATGCAAGTTATGTATATGTTGAAATGCAAGTTTAACATAATATGCAAGCCTATGCAAGTATGTGAATGTTTATGCAAGTTATGTATATGTTGAAATGCAAGTTTAACATAATATGCAAGCCTATGCAAGTATGTGAATGTTTACGCAAGTTATGTATATGTTGAAATGCAAGTTTAACATGATATGCAAGCTTATGCAAGTATATGAATGCTTATGCAAGTATGTGAGTGCTTATGCAAGTTAAGTATATGCTAAAATGCAAGTTCTACATGTTATGCAAATCACATGTATGATGATATGTAAGTTCATATGCAACATGTTATGCAAATCACATGTTTGATGATATGTAAGTTCATATGCAACATGTTATGTAAGACACATGTTTGATAATATGCAAGTTTGGGTTGAATATAGTTGGGTTAATATATGCTCATATATGCAAGTTGACATCCCCTTAACCCATGACAAAGTTGTATGCTAAACCCATGATAGTTGTGATGGATCTTCCCCTTTATTATGTCATGAAATGAGAACGATTTACGTGGGGAAACGATGGGGTTGGTAAATATGTTAATTAAAGCATGGTTGGGTATGATTAAGCATACCATAAAAATAAATTACCATAAGTGGGAATTTACCTATTGAGTTAGGTCTACCCCATGGGAATTTACCTATTGAGTTAGGTCTACCCATGTTATGGAAAACTTGATATTAATTAGGAATAATTAATATGGGGGTGATTAATTAGGTGTAATTAATCGACTAAGACACGAGGTTGGACTCATTTGTAGTGTAAAACTGCCCGGACCCGACCGGCTTAACCAGTTGCTACAAATGTCAGCCCAATGTGAGAGGTCTTAGCCATAAATTAAATACGTGATTAAGGTAAAGACACGAGGTTAGACTCTGTTATGACGTAAGACTGCCCGGACTCTACCGGCTTAACCAGGCGGTCATAACAGCCAGTCTAATGTGGGAGGTCTTTATGGGAGATCACGGTCTTAATTAATTAAGAAACACTTAACCATATTAGCATGTAGTGGGACATGAGGGGTTAAGTGGGTGCCTTGGGTGGCATATAGTAACTAGTGGGGGTGCCTTGGGTGGCATGAGGAAACTAGTGGGTTGCCTTGGGTGGCAATAGAAAATACGATAAGAATACTTAACCAAAGTGGAACATGTAACTAAACATGATTAAAGGGTTAAGTAAGTGCCTTGGGTGGCATGGGGAAATCAAGTAAGTGCCTTGGGTGGCATGTGGGAATCAAGTAAGTGCCTTGGGTGGCATGTGGGAATCAAGTAAGTGCCTTGGGTGGCATGCGAAAATCTAGTGGGTGCCTTAAGGGGCAATTGTAATATAATTGGATGACTTAACCAAACCTTAACATGTAAGGGGGCATGATTATAAAAAGGGGTTAAGTGGGATGCACTAGATAAAATGACAAGCTTAAGTAGTAGCTTGTGGGGGGCCCATTTCAACCAATATCCCAAACGTATCTTTGTGGGCTCGACCCATGTCGAGTGACGGGACACGCATATTGGGCTTGATTATAAGAGGCCAAAACGGGGTAGCGGTGGCAACGCAAGTCCAACGGGTTTCATATGCGTGTGTGGGCCCGGGCTGGTAGATAAGCCGTTGTTGCATCGTGTAGATATAAAGCCGTGCACCGTTGATAGTATTGGGTAGCCACTTTAGGGGAGTGATACACCCCACTGTGGGACCAGCACGGGTATCTACGTTAGGGAGCCGATCGCTTGGGGTAGTGGGGTACACCTAGTAGAGATAGGGGCAGACGACACCTATGTAGTCAACTAGGGTACAAGAAACTACTGGTTATATCTATCTTTGATATCCTTGGGTGGGATCAACCTTTGAGTAGGAGTGACTGGTGTGGTGCAGTTAGTAATTATCCTTGGGTGGGTAGATGTGTCTTTACGGTTATCTTAGTTCGTCCTGTGTTCGTGGGCAACTCAGTGTAGTCATTATCCCCAAAGATACCATACCGAGTTCATATCATACCCTAATTACTTTAATAATTGTATTATTAAGGAGATAGGGTTCACTCAGGCTTATGTCTGACCCCCGTTGTTTTTATCTTTTTCCTTCAGGTCCTCAGGTTGGGCCTAGTGCTAGTGGGCTTTGATCAGTTTGCTTTATCTATCTCTTGGAGCTTGGACCGTAGATGTAGAGCTCAGCTTATCTTATCTTTTCTGTTATGGCTATTTGTTATGAGTAGTGGGATTATGTACTTATTTTATTCAGGATGGATATTTTGTACTTGACTCTTGTTATGGTTTTATGATGTAACCAAACATGTTTTACTTTCCGCTGCTATGAGATGATGTTTTAAATTTTCAAGTATTACATTATATCTGTCTTGTTGTAATTTTACTGTTCTATACTCACTAAAAATACTCCACCGATGCTATGGCATTCCCTTAGTGAGTGACTATAGCGGGTGTGGGGTGTTACACGTGGTATCAGAGCTTAAGGTTACCAGAACAGATAAATTTTTTAGAAAAACTATTTTCTAAGAATATTTTTGAAAGGAGTATTTTCGAAAACATGTCTTTTAAGAGAAAAGTTTTTGAAAGAAAAGCATAATCCCCAATAGCCATATCTATATCTTTCGAATTCTCCATTTTGAATCTCTTCCTCTCTCTCATTTTGAGTTTCCCCTCCGCGTATAGATGATCTTTCTAAGATGGATAAGGATGGAAAACCACTTCAAGGGACTCAGACGTAAATCTGGTTAGAAGTTGGTTCAAGAAGAGAGGAAGGCTCAAATAGTTGTTTGGTTAATGAAGGGTGAAACCTCATTGGTGGGAGGTTGTGAGTGGAGAATAGGGAAGAGGAAGGCTAGTAGTTATCCTTTTGAGAGGAATATGACACGTTATTAGGATTGTCCAAAGAAGCAAGGGCAAGGTATGGAATCTTCTGGGGGGTAATTGTATTCCCTCACGACTAAGGTACCAGATGGGGATAAGACCGTCTAGGTTGGAATTTGGATTTCTTTATTATCCGATTCAAACTTTATTTGATCCTGATATATCGAGTTCGTTTATCTCACCATTGATAGTTGAGTCACTGCACTTAGACACCAGTTTGGTTGATGATCCCTTAGTTGTTTCAAACCCAATTGGGCTCCATGGTGTGGTTGGGTTTGAAAGTTTTTATACTTAGCATTGAGTTTAGATGTGATGCTTGTTGGGCTTCACGGGCTATGGGTTAGTTCTGGGCATGGACTGGTTATCCAGTAGGGGTGCCGTTTTTGATTTTGGAGGGAGAGTTGTTAGGCTTATGGGCCGCTTGGGTAACACTCTCGAGATCTCTTGTAATCCCATAGAATCTGTTATGCTAAGTTATCTAGAATCGCTTGACATGTTGGTCTAGAATTTGTGATCTGTTAGAGCGGTCCGGGAATACCCGGATGTGTATAAGGAGGTGAAGGGCTTACCTCCGGAGCTGGAAATTGACTCCCAAATATATCTGGTGGGTAAGGCTAAACCAGTGTCTTGGCCAGTGTGCCACGTGGCTCCTCGTGAGAGGAGGGAACTCCATAAGTAAGTAGGCGATTTGCTTGAGAAGGGGTTCATAAGACGAAGTATATCGGAGTGGGGCGCTCCAGTAGTTTTTGCCACGAAGGCGGATGGGTCCCTCAGACTTTGTGTAGGCTAAAGAGAGCTAAATAGACTTTTCCAGTTATTTAGGGTTGACTATTATATATATATATTGGGTTGATGATTGGATTGTTCCCGCAGTCTCATTAGCGGATGCCCACAGTTTCATAGCGGATGATTTCCCTATGCGCCCCACAAATATATATTAGTGGATGACCTTCGTACCACGATGTCTTTCCTCGTAGCTGGATGGGTATTATTTATGTTGACTAATATATTTGGATGCAGGAAAACAGGTTGGAGGGATCCAACTGTAACCCTCAAAATTATATTATCTGTTTGTTTATTTGTTTGCATATATACTGTCATATATGATGTGGTAGAAAACCTGAAATAAATAATTGGTTGTTTGGTGTTTAGAAATCACTGGGCCTAAGTGTTAATTTATAAAAATATCCTGAAAGGGATATTTGAGATTTAAAAGGGAAATTCTATTTTTCTAAAATAGAATTTGAATTTTTAAATAGATTTGAAATATAAACTTGTTTTGAAAAATAAAACAAGTAGTTCCTTTATAAACGATGTTTATAAATAGTTCATTTATAAACGAATTTTATCAATGAAGTAAAATGAATAAGCATTTGATAATTCAGGAAAATAAATACAAGTGTGAATTTGCAAAAGGGAAATGTATTTTTCCAAAATAGAAAAGATTTATTTCAAATAAATTTGAATAGAACTTGTTTTATTATATAAAACAAGTAAATTTATAAACAAGAGTTATAAATACTGTAAATGAATTATCGTGAGATAAATATAGTATTTTTGAATCCAAGTATGGATCAAAAGTAGAATTTGAATTTGTTTCAAAAAGGGAATAACAGTTTTTATTCTGGAATTCATAATGTAAAATGAATTGAGTGCAAATAGATTTTTGAAATGAAACTTGTTGTAAAATTTGAAAACAAGGAAGTTAATTTATAAAAGGGTTTATAAATTTAGTAAGATTAGACCGTGGGATTTGTAAATTTATAATTGAAATCAAATATGAAACTTGAAATTAAACTAGAATTAAATTAGTTGACAAGCAAGTTAGGAATATATTTGAACATGTTATATTCAAATAAAGAGGTGAAATAGGCAAACCAGTTAATTAGCAAATCAATTAACGAATTAAGTTAAAACGATTGGATTAAGTTGAAATGAATTAGAAATGTATGAATATACATGAGACATGTTTGGAATAAAGTATTAAAAGAGATATAAATAGAATGCTTGACACAAAGGTATGTACTTAAATTGAATATGAGATTTTATGCGCCGTGTCGGCAAGCCGCTTGGCTTTTCCTTTTTGTTTTTGAGTGGAGAGGGCCTGTGTAGCAGTTTGGGGATTTTCCCGATGCTCCCGGTACAAAGGAGGTTATGCCGAATTTTTACGGGAATTTAAGGAGTTAGAATATTTTTAAGAAGATTTGATAAACTAGAAATCGATATATCGATATATATAGAATTCGATAATGAAACGAACTTAAATTAGAATATTATAAACGAAAAGGAATTTTATAAATAAAATCCTGGGAGGTATACGTTTTGAAGTGAATGATGATTCAAAAGCAAATGATTTGAAGATTTAAAATGATCGTGTTGATAAGATGTTAACTGAATGGAGTTAAAGAAACAGAGTTAAGCAGAATTAGAAACTGACTGGAAATTTGTTGAGTTGAACGACTTTTTGAGTATCGATCTAATGTTGGTTTCGGCCTTCGGGGTTTATACTTAGGAAGTTGCTCTCTTACTAGTTTACAGTTAGAGTCTGATAGATGTGGGAGAATAGTGATATGTAAATAAGAGATGGAAATGTTTTCCAGCGTTAATAACATATATTTTCTAAACATAGAAAATAAGGAAATATGAATATATATATATATATATATGTTTGATGATGTGATCGATAATTCCATTTGGAAATAAGATCGTTGTGTGTACATGGACATTTTTCATTTGATAGTTAAATCACCGACTATCAAAGTTTTGACCATTTAACGTTGTTAATATGGAGAGACCTGTTGGATTATTATCCAAAGAACCACTCCGTATTGCATAAGCGTTGCGAATCATGTATGCTGAAGATAATTGAAGACGGAGTAAAGTGCAAGGGATGTTGTATAAGTCCTAGGTAGAGATTGCCTAGGATGGATGTACTGAATAGTGCCTTCGGTTTCGTTCTGCCCCAGAACGAACGTATATGGACGAGTGTCTGACAGAGTATTTCCAATGATCGAATATGTTAGTCTGTATAAATATATATGGTGGCAACGGATATATTCCCTTAGCATAATATCCAGAATATTTGTGCAGATCAATTAGTGATTAACGGATCTGATAATGTGGCATTCAAAGTGATCATGTTATCAATGAATGGAAAGAAATCATAGCCTCTGGCCTCAACAACCGGGAAATGACAAAAATCGGGCAGGCAGCATGACCATGTAGGTCGCACCTATTAGGGTGTATAATCACCTGATCTTGAGTTTCATTTACTTCAAAAAATCTTTTGTCGATGTTGTCCCATTCGGGAAATGGCTGCTGATCCCAACTGTTGGTGATATACATTCGATACACTCAAGCGAAATGAGTGGTCGGTCATGTGTGGCAGAGTTGCAAGATGTTCTTGTTGAACTCGGTGGATTCTCCTATAGAGATACACCAGCGGCAGGTGGTTCCATACCTTGTCATAATTGGAAATCCATTACCCAATACATGCTTGCGGTTTTGATTGTATACTATATATGTAGTACGTGAGATGAAAGCGTTTCTGCTAGATGATTATTATATTGAGGTTGATAGACATTATTTAATATCAAAAGATTTTTGATATAAAGATATTTTGGACTCTCATAAGGGAAAAACCCGTTCCGTTATACGACGTGGTCTTATGAGAAATTGTTTACTTGTTCAAGCTGATTTAAACTGTTTACTCATACCAAATCCCATGACTGACCCGGAGTTTATTTTGTTTTGTTTTACCTAAACTCTTGGGTGCCTAAATTTGTACAGGCAGTCAAGTAGTTCAGGTATTTACATATATTTGGAGGAGCTTGGAGCAGGAGGCTTCAATGTTAGTTATCTAGTGTTATTTTCACTGTATAGTAAGTGTTGTACTCTGATAATGATGTTTGTATATACAGTTCAAATTTTGTATTCCAAAATCTGTTATATATATATATTATATTTTGTTCCGCTGCGATGTGAGATTCTATGTTGTGTTTCTGTTCTTCTTCTTCTATTCTAAGTTTCTTTCTTTCTATTTCTCATCCTCTAACTTCTTTCAATAATGATTCGTGTTTCTGTGCAATTAGGGTTGGACGTGCGTTGTATTTAGTCAACTCAGATAGTACGGATTTTCTGGCCATTACACTCTTAGAGCCATATGGCTCACTGCCAGTGCAACTGGCTTTACATTGTCCACCAAGTATATACGGAAATCAATCTCGTGCCTCAGAGGTAAGCCCCGAACCTCCTCAAAAACATCAGGTTATTCACGGACTACTGGTACAGATCGTAGCTCATCGATAGATGCATCATGCGACTCTAGGAAACTAAGCAGGAAAGACCCCTTAGGGTCGCAAGAAATCTCGAGGGTCCTCCCATGGCAAGTCAAAAGTTTAACGACCCTCCTCTCATAATCCAGAATGACACCATACATGGCTAGCCAACCTATCCCTAGAATCAAACCATAGCCCATGAAACAAGATATGCGTCGCACTCAAACTCGACGCCTAACATAGATATTCTCAAACCCCAATAAATCATAGTCAAATGAACCATAAAACCAATGGGTTTTGAGATAACTACGGGATCCAAAACCATACCAGTACTAAGGTGCAGAGGCTCAACCACAGAGTCAGATATAAAAAAATGCGAAGTGCCAAAATCAAAAAAAGAGTTCTACCAGAATGGTTGGAAAGAGAAATCAAACCTTCCACAAAAACTTTCCTAACTCTATCTGGTGCACTAGCCACGAGAGATGCACTTGCCCTCCGGAAGATCCTTCCCCTTGGCCTTGTCCTTGCTTCTTCAGGCAATCCTTAGTAAGATGTCCGACCTCTCCATAATGGAAACAAGCGTTCTTCTTTTTTCTGCAATCTTTACTTGCATGACCGACGCATCCACAATTAAAACATTTCCTCTTATCTCTAGCTTTGTCATTCTTTCCGCCTTTCTTTTGTGTTTCCTTAACCCTAGCATCTTTTTTTTCACCTTTATCTTCTTCATGCATTAACGCCATATAAACGAGCTTCTCAAAAGTTGCTCTCATCAGAATATGAGATATAGCCAACCCATGGAGTGATTCATTCAATCCTCTAGCAAACCGCAGAGCTTTCTTATGCGGGGTATATACTAGCTCCAATCCAAACCTTTGCAGTTGATTGAACTTGTTAACATACTCTTTGATAGTCATGCCTCCTTTCTTGAGTTCTTGAAACCTTTCCATTTGCATACATTTATCAGCTTGAGAAAGAAACTTCATTTCAAACCTTTGCCGAAAATCATCCCAAGTCTCCATTGGATGCCCTGCTTACGTCATTTCCCACCAGAACAAAGCTTCATCGTTCAGTAGTCAGGCGACTAACTGAATCTTCTGACGATCGTCCACTTCGAAAATTCCAAATAGATCCTCCGTCCCTTTGAGCTAATTTCTTGCCTCTTTGAATGTCTCAGTTCCACGGAATGGACTCCCTCCCATAGCACAAAAATATTTGCAGATTTTAGAGAAATTATCAGCATGCGGATGAGGAGGAGGAATGACGGGTGCAGCTGGGGGAGGAACATCAGCTTGACCGCCAACAGGCGCCGTAGCCTCTAGATACCTACGGAACCAGCCTGGTATGGTAACGCCCTCAGGAGTATTGGGTTCCCTAGACATATTTAAAAGAAAAGGAAAAGGGATTCAAATGGAGAATCGAAAGATATTACATATGGCTTTGGGGATTATATTTTTCAAAACAGACTTTTCTTTTGAGAATGCTTTCTTTTAAAACCTTTTCAAAAATAATTTTCAAAATATTTTATCCGATCTGGTAACCTCAGCTCTGATACCAAGTGTGACACCCCACGTCCATTAATGTCACTCATTAAGAGAATGCATTAAGTTTCGTGAAGCGTTATAATTAAATAGAAACAGAAACATTATAAGACAAATATAAAATAGCAGCAGAATTCAAAATTTTATTAATCATAGAGCATCGTAGTTCAAAACATGGTTACATCATATGTCTGAAAAACATAAAACCCGGTACGTCATTAAAATTTATGTCTTGTACTTAAAACATCAGAGTACAATAATAAAAGAAGCATAATCCCCAAAACACAGCCACGGTAGGAAAACATGAAATCAAGCAGTACATCTAAGCAGCTCCAAGCAAGATGAAAGCAGAATCTTGATTATGCTTGAGTATTCCTACCCGGAAAACCTTGGGGGAGGGGGGATGTAACACCCCGGATTTTTGAATAATCGAATTAACTAAATTAAAGAATAAATGTTTAGCATTGTTCTAAGGTTTGTAAGTAAAAGACTTAGTAGCTCATTTGGTTGGAACATGTGACTTGCATACAAGAGGTACAGAGTTCGATCCCCGCCAACGCCATATTTTTGTTTTAGGGGAATGGCTAAAAAGCGGCTTAGTGTGAACGCAGTTCAAAAAGTACTTTAGTGTGAAAATGGTTAATTAGGAAGATCGAAATATATATATATATAGATAAAAATAAAATAAAATTCAACCTAAAATTTAAGAAAAAAATTTCAAAACAGCGGAAGCGGGAAGGCAAAACACCAAACCGACCTATTTTATGGGTCGACCCGAGACCCGCTGCGTCGACCCCATGGTCGACTCAGGAGGTTTGGAATTGGTCCTGTCGGCCCTAAATGGTTTACGACGAAATTTTATGTTTTAGGGCTTAGGTGGCGATTTCTGGTTGGTCTGTTGACATCATTTCTTGGTTTCTAAGGCCTAGATGGATACTAGAGTGATTCGATGGCTTAAATTAATTCAAAGCTCTATAAAAAGACCCATAGACTCAAACCCTAAATCAGAATTAAAACTAAAACTATGGCCATCATGCTGTCGTCCTGAACCATAGAGTAGCCGCCACCAATTAGAAGAAGATTAAAGCAACTCAATTCAATCCAACAGCAAATTCAACTACAACAAAGGGACGCTAATAAATTCCAGAACTTCGTTGAATGGTGAGTTTGATAACTTTAACAAAATAATTGCTAAATTAATTATGATGTGATATACATTGGATTATAAGTAGTGGTTGTGAATCTAATTCATATTTTTAATCATGTATGTTAACTTGATTCATATTATATGATGTTATGCAAGTTTTATATATGATGTTATGCAAATTTCATGTATGATGTTATGCAAGATTAATATGATTATGCAAGTTAATATGATTATGCAAGTTTCATATATGATGTTATGCAAGTTAATATGATTATGCAAGTTTCATATATGATGTTATGCAAGTTAATATGATTATGCAAGTTGTACATATGATGTTATGCAAGTTAATAGGATCACGCAAGTTGTATGCGAGTTATATGATGTTATGTAAGTTTGGATCTAAAATATATGCTAGTAGTTCATGATGTTAACTTGTGTCAATGAATCCCTTTTTATAATCCAATCACCTAGGTTTATAACATCAGTTTTTATGCGAATATGGATGTGGAACATATGCTAGTTCGTATAAGTATTATGTTCATATGCAAGTTTAAGTGATAATTGGATTCACATATATACAAGTTCACACCTTTAAAGTTTAGATCCATATTCAAGTTGACATTTTTTTGTTGAAACTATGACATGCATAGTTATGCAAGTTTACACCTTTATGTGGATCCATAGTTTACTCGGGTTAACACCTTTTATTGAATCCATAGTTATGCAAGATGACACCTTTATGTTTAGGTTGACGACATACATAGTTTATGTAAGTTTGTGATAATTACCTAGGCTAGTTGGGTGTAAAACTATGTTCATACATGCAAGTTCACACCTTTTAGATCTATGATTTTTGGATCCTTGATAATAGAAAGACTATGCAAGTATGTTGTAATTCTTAATTGCAAGTTAGATGCAAATTAGATCTATTATTGTGTGTATGTGATTTAATGACGTTTATTCCCTTTTTTTTAAGTATTAGACTATTTGCTAGTCTAATATGTATATGTCATGTTAAGTGAACGAATGACGGGGGTACGATGGGGATAATAGTGGATACACACATATTGTGAATTTGGCATGTAATGACCTGAAAAGGCATGTAATTAATTTTAAGGAATAAAATTAATTAGTGATGAAATTGGTATAATTTATATACCATAAATAGATGAGCATAATTTAGGTGATAAATTATGGACATAAATAAATACGGAAATTTGAATAGGGAAAGTTATTCAAATTTGGGGAAAATTAATTATGTATAATTAATTGCCTAAGACACGAGGTTGGACTCATTTGTGGTGTAAGACTGCCCGGACCCGCCCGGCAAATCCAGCAGCCACAAATGGTAGCCCAATGTGAGAGGTCAAAGGCCCAAACTGAATGCGTAACAATTGTATGGACACGAGATTAGGCTCGTTTGTGGTGTAAGACTGCTCGGACCCGCCCGGCAAATCCAGCAGCCACAAATGCCAGTCTAATGTGAGAGGTCCTACAGGGGTTACGGTAGTAATAAATTAAGAAACACTTAACCAAAGTAAAACATGTGGTGGGACATGGGGGTTAAGTGGGTGCCTTGGGTGGCATGAGGAAATACGATTAGTAACACTTAACCAAGGTAAAACATGTAAGTGGGACATAGGGGTTAAGTGGGTGCCTTGGGTGGCATGTGGAGTTACTAATAGAAACCCTTAACCAAATTTAAAACATGTAAGTGGACATGAAGGGGGTTAAGTGGGATGTACTAGAGGGGACCAAGCCTAGGTGGAAAGACTGTGTCAAGCATGGGGGGCCTTTTCAGTCCAGTAGCCCATTAAGTATCTTTGTGAGCTCGACCCAAGTCGAGGAAGGGACACGCCTACTGGGTCTGATTGTTAGAGGCCAAAACGGGTTAGCGGTGGCAACGCAAGTCCAACGAGGTCACGTGCGTGCGTGGGTCCGGGCTGGTAGGTAAGACGTTGTTGCATCGTGTAGTTATAAGGCATGCATTCTTTGCGTGGTATAAGGTTGCCATATTGGGGAGTGATACACCCCACTGTGGGACCTGCACGGGTATCTACGAGTTAGGGAGCCGATCGAATGGGGCAGGGTAGTGGGTACACCTAGTGGAGATAGGAGCAGACGGCACCTATGTAGTCAGCTAGGGGTACACGAAGCTACCACTATTATTAATAATTATTAAGGGGGTACACCTAGTGGAGATAGGAGCAGGCGGCACCTATGACGTCAGCTAGGAGTACATGGAATTACCATTATTACTTATTGAAGGGGTACATCTAGTGGGGATAGGTACACGCTGGGTACCTATGATAGCAACTAGAGATATACAGTCAAACATGGAGGATATTGGGTACATCTAGTAGTACACGAAGCTATCATCGTTCTATTTAGCCAAAAGGGATCAAATTTCTAGAGTGACTAGTAGGGGTGCAGTTAGTGTTAGTACAGTACAGTATGGTACAGTACGGTAGAGTATAGTAATTATCCTATATTGATTAGGAAGCACCATTAACGTTATCTCTGTTTCTCTTGATTGCCTTGCCATACCCATGTTGTTCACACTGTCATTACCTTATTCTCCAGCTTATATCTTATCCTTGCTTTAATAATTATGTTGTTAGAGTTATCGGACTCGCCAGACTTTATGTCTGACCCCCTTTGTTTCCACCTCTTTTCTTCCTTCCCCCCCTCCCCCAAGTTCTATGGGTGGGACTAGTACTAGTGGAGCTTGATTGGGATCTCTTTGGGAGCACTTGTATTTGGATTGCTGAAGTAAAGTTCAGCCTATCATTTTCTTTATGGCTATTTGTGGTAGTGGGATTATGTACTTTGTTTTATCAAGATGGATATTATGTACTTGACTTTGGTTTATGGTTTTTGATGATGTAACCAAACATATTTACCTTCTGCTGCAATAAATAAAGTTTTAAAATTTCAAGTACTGCTTTATATCTGTCTTGTTGTGATTTTCTGTTCTATATTCGCTTAAAATGCTCCATGGAAGTTAATGCATTCCCTTTGCGAGTGACATTAATGGACGTGTGGTGTTACACGTGGTATCAGAGCTGAAGGTTACCAGAGCAGATAAGATATTTTGAGAAACTATTTTTCAAAAGCATTTTTATAAAGAAGACTTTCAAAAAAATATGTTTATAGAAGAGTATTTTTGAAAGAAAGGTTTATTTTAAAAACATAATCCCGAAGAGCCATATATCCTTCCTTCGATTCTCCATTTTGAATCTCTTTCTCTTTTTGAGTTCCCCCCCCCTCCGCGTATAGATGCTTTTTCTAAGATAAATAAGGACTTCCGTACGAAGGACGGAAAACCACTTCAAGGGACTTAGACGTTTGTCGGGCTAGAAGTTAGTCCAAGGAAGTGGAGGGTTGTTGGTACTTTTAAGGTAGACGATGGGAGGAAGGTTCAAATAGCTGTTTGGTTAACAAAGGACAAACCCTCATCCTGGTGGGAGGTCACGAACGGAGAATGTGAAGAAGAAGGCTAGTTGTTTTGGAGAAATAGGACACCTTAGGATTGTCCAAAGAGGCAAGGACAAAGTACAGGATCTTCTTGAGGTTAGTTGTATTCCCTCACGGCTGGTATACCTGATGGGGGTAGGACCGTCTAGGTTGAAATTTGGTTTTCTTTATCATCTTGTTTGAACTTTGTTTGATTCTGGCGCTTCATAATCGTTAGTATCTGCTTCGTTAGTTGAAACACTGCACCTAAATACTAGTCTAGTTAAGGATCCCATCCTAGTCTCAAATCCTGTTGGTGGTTCGGCTCATCCTTCAATGGTTTGTCGGGATTTGAGAGTGTCTATCTTGGGTGTTGGATTTGAATGCAACACCTTCGTCCTTGGTTTCATGGGCTATAGTTTGATTCTAGGCGTGGATTGGCTAGCCAAGAGGGGTGCCATCCTATATTGTGAAAGGAGTGTAGTTAGAATATTGATTCGTTATGGAAAGACCCTCATATTTCTAGTGATCCTAGGGGTTCAGTGATGCTTAGCTGCCTAGAATCTTCTGACGCATCCAACGAGGATTGGGAGTCTGTTTGTGTGGTCCGTAATTATGGAGACGTCTTTGATAAAGTGCGGGGTTTACCCAGAGGCGCGAAATAAGTTTTCGTATGTGCTTAATAGATTAAGCAAAGCCAGTTATGTGATCAACGGTGGTTTTGGAGCAAGACTGGCAAGGACAGCCAGAGTCGGTCAAGTGCTCAATTGGTTCGTCGTCTTACTAGTATCATCTCACGTAGGTCGTCTGAATTCGAAGGAGGTATCCCTTGGGTGTTTGTCTGATATTGGTTTAGGCCTTTGGGGCTTGCACTTGGGGGATGTCGAGTTCGACTAGGATGGTCTGTGTGAGAGATGGATAGTTGTGATGATTTTGCATGGGATAATATCCTGGTTTTCTCTAGAAGCAGAGAAGAGCATGCCCTACATCTTAGGGAAAACTTACGGACCCTACAAGCGCACCAGCTTAAAGCTAAGTTCTCCAAAATACCATTTTTGGAGGAAAGAAGTGAGGATTTTAGGGCATGTGGTCTCTGGGGAAGGGTGATATGTTATGGTGGAAGACAGTCGAAAGTCCATGAGAAGAATTACCCTACCCACGACTCATAATTGGCTGCCATAGTTTTTGCGCTCAAGTCTTGGCGTCATTATTTTCTTGGTGAGAAGTTTGAGTTGCTTGTAGACCATAAGTCGCTAAAGTACTTGTTCTCTCAGAAAGATCTAAACCTGAGGCAACAAAGGTGGATGGAGTTCTTGGCGTCCTACAATTTCGAGATAGCATATACCCCTGATAAGGGTAACATTGTGGCGGATGCCTTAAGTAGGAAAAAGTTGACATTGAGTCCTTTGTTTGTCGAGCGACGTAGATTAGAGTTTATCTCTACCTTTGACTTTAGACCATCCATTGATGTTGTACCCAGTTTGCTAGCGTCCTTGAGTTTAGACCTACGCTTTTGGGATGGGTTGGAGAGGCACAGCTTGATGACCCACAGTCGATGGAGTTAGTAGAGAAGCTCATAAGAGGGGAGTCATCAAGCCACCTAAGTAGGTATACCCTAGATGATAAGGGTTGGTTGCGTAGGGACGATAGACTTTGTGTATCACGGGATGAGAGCTTGAGGAAGGCTATTCTTGATGATGCACATCGTTCGAAGATGACCATTCATCGCGGTGGGGACAAGATGTACAAAGACATGAAGCAAGTTTTCTTTTGGGCCGGTATGAAGAGGGATGTGGCCGAGTATATCGCTAGATGCTTGGTGTGCCAACAAGTAAAAGCGGAGCAAAACAAACCCGGTGGGTTGCTTCACCCATTCGAGGTTCCACAATGGAAGTGGGATAGTGTCTCGATGGATTTTGTCGATGGATTGCCGAGATCGAGGAAGGGTAATACGGGGATTTGGGTTGTGGAAGACAGACTTACTAAAGAGCGCCCATTTCATTCCCGTGAAGAGTAAGAGGACTACTCCATGGTTAGCTTCCGTATACATTCGAGAGGTAGTCCGTTTGCACGGTGTTCCTTCTAGCATAGTGAGCGATCGAGATCCTATCTTTACTAGCGAGTTTTGGAAGAGCTTACAAGAGGCGGTAGAGACTCAGTTATGTTTGAGCGCTGCATATCATCCTCATACGGACGGCCAGACCGAGAGGGTGAATCGTATTCTAGAGGACCTTTTGAGGCTATGTGTCTTAGACTTTGGAGGTACATGGGAAGAGCATCTTCCGTTGGTAGAGTTCACGTATAATAATAGCTTGACATGGCACCTTTCGAAGCTCTTTATGGAAGGCCTTGTCGTTCACCTACATGTTGGTGGGAATCTACGGATAAGATCTTGCTTATGCCCGATATGATTAGAGATATTTTGGAAAAGATCGATTTGATTCGAAAGAGGATGAAGGCGGCGCAAGATAGGCAGAAATCTTATGCGGACAAGAGGAGGATAAACCTTGAGATTGATATTGGGGACATGGTATTTATCAAGGTGCCTCCATTACAGAATGTTGTTCGCTTTGGGTCAATTGGGAAGTTAGCACCAAGGTTCGTAGGGCCGTTTCCTATTAAGGAGAGGATTGGGCAGATGGCGTATAGAGTGGAGTTGCCCGAGAGACTTAGTGGCGTACACGATGTATTCCATGTGTCACATTTGAGGAAGTGATTGCACGAGATCGCGGAAGTGGTAGAGCCGAGCATGCTTAGAGAGGTGGAGATAGAGCATGATGCAATGATTCGGCGAGCTCCTACGTGCATTCTTGGGTCGGAGGTTAAGAAGTTGAGGAATCGAGGGTTCAAGCTAGTCAAAGTGCAATGGGGAAATGACGAGAGCAACGCTACTTGGGGGACATAAGAGAAGATGTGTTCATAATACCCTTTTCTTTTCGAGGGTATGCCTTTTAGTTTCTCCTATATCGCTTACCTTATACTTATCTTATCTTTAGTATGTCCACTCGTTAGTACCTTTGACCTTTAGATAGGGTAGTCCTATGATTGAAACATGTGTTCGAGACATGTTATGTATGATGGATGCATGTGGATGCAAGTGTTTGCTAGTGGTTGCTCGTGGATGCATATACACACACTTTAGGCACTAGATCGGCTCAGTCACTTCATATTGCATATTGCATATAAATGTGTGTGCATATTTAAGCTAATGGATGTATAATGGTTGTGTTATCATATGGATGTTGCATTTTGGTGAATGGTTGTGCACACATGTAGAAATAATATGTATCGATAGGGTTCTTTCGCATACATAATGGATGCTTGGCACTATCATGGTTTGCATTAAGAAGGTCAACTGAATCAGTAGACCGCCTGATTTTGCATTAGATAAGGAACATATACACGCACTTTTTGCATATGTTCATACAGCATTAGAAATTCTATAAGGACAATGGATGCCTGTGTTTGATGGTTGAGTAGATGATTGTTTGGATGTTAGGATATGCATTCTCCTTAACTTGGAGATTTCGGGGGCGAAATCCTTTAAGGAGGGGAGAATGCAACACCCCGGATTTCTGAATAATCGAATTAACTAAATTAAAGAACAAATGTTTAGCATTGTTCTAAGGTTTGTAAGCAAAAGACTTAGTAGCTCATTTGGTTGGAACATGTGACTTGCATACAAGAGGTACAAAGTTCGATCCCCGCCAACGCCATATTTTTGTTTTAGGGGAATGGCTAAAAAGCGGCTTAGTGTGAACGCGGTTCAAAAAGTAGTTTAGTGTGAAAATGGTTAATTAGGAAGATAGAAATATATATAGATATATATATAAAAATAAAATAAAATTCAACCTAAAATTTAAGAATTTTTTTTCAAAACAGCGGAAGTGGGAAGGCAAAACACCAAACCGACCTATTTTATGGGTCGACCCAAGACCCGCTGGGTCGACCCCAGGGTCGACTCAGGAGGTTTGGAATTGGTCCCGTCGGCCCTAAATGGTCCATGACGAAATTTTATGTTTTAGGGCTTAGGTGGCGATTTCTGGTTGGTCTGTTGACATCATTTCTTGGTTTCTAAGGCCTAGATGGATCCTAGAGTGATCCAACGGCTTAAATTAATTCAAAGCTCTATAAAAAGACCCATAGACTCAAACCCTAAATCAGAATTAAAACTTAAACTATGGTCGTCATGCTGTCGTCTTGAACCCTAGAGTATCCGCCACCAATTAGAAGAAGATAAAGCAACTCAATTCAATCCAACAGCAAATTCAACTACAACAAAGGGACGCTAATAAATTCCAGAACTTCGTTGAATGGTGAGTTCGATCACTTTAACAAAATAATTGCTAAATTAATTATGATGTGATATACGTTGGATTATAAGTTGTGGTTGTGAATCTAATTCATATGTTTAATCATGTATGTTAACTTGATTCATATTATATGATGTTATGCAAGTTTTATATATGATGTTATGCAAGTTTCATGTATGATGTTATGCAAGATTAATATGATTATGCAAGTTAATATGATTATGCAAGTTAATATGATTATGCAAGTTTCATATATGATGTTATGCAATTTAATATGATTATGCAAGTTTCATATATGATGTTATGCAAGTTAATATGATTATGCAAGTTGTACATATGATGTTATGCAAGTTAATAGGATCACGCAAGTTGTATGCGAGTTATATGATGTTATTTAAGTTTGGATCTAAAATATGTGCTAGTAGTTCATGATGTTAACTTGTGTCAATGAATCCCTTTTTATAATCCAATCATCTAGGTTTATAACATCAGTTTTTATGCGAATATGGATGTGGAACATATGCTAGTTCGTATAAGTATTATGTTCATATGCAAGTTTAAGTGAAAATTGGATTCGCATATATACAAGTTCACACCTTTAAAATTTAGATCCATATTCAAGTTGACATTTTTATGTTGAAACTATGACATGCATAGTTATGCAAGTTTACACCTTTATGTGGATCCATAGTTTACTCGGGTTAACACCTTTTATTGAATCCATAGTTATGCAAGATGACACCTTTATGTTTAGGTTGACGACATACATAGTTTATGTAAGTTTGTGATAATTACCTAGGCTAGTTGGGTGTAAAACTATGTTCATACATGCAAGTTCACACCTTTTAGATCTATGATTTTTGGATCCTTGATAATACAAAGACTATGCAAGTATGTTGTAATTCTTAATTGCAAGTTAGTTGCAAATTAGATCTATTATTGTGTGTATGTGATTTAATGACGTTTATTCCCTTTTTTTAAGTATTAGACTATTTGCTAGTCTAATATGTATATGTCATGTTAAGTGAACGAATGATGGGGGTACGATGGGGATAATAGTGGATACACACATATTGTGAATTTGGCATGTAATGGCCTAAAAAGGCATGTAATTAATTTTAAGGAATAAAATTAATTAGTGATGAAATTGGTATAATTTATGTACCATAAATAGATGAGCATAATTTAGGTGATAAATTATGGACATAAATAAATATGGAAATTTGAATAGGGAAAGTAATTCAAATTTGGGGAAAATTAATTGTGTATAATTAATTTCCTAAGACACGAGGTTGGACTCATTTGTGGTGTAAGACTGCCCGGACCCGCCCGGCAAATCCAGCAGCCACAAATGGTAGCCCAATGTGAGAGGTCAAAGGCCCAAACTAAATGTGTAACAATTGTATGGACACGAGGTTAGGCTCGTTTGTGGTGTAAGACTGCTCGGACCCGCCCGACAAATCCAGCAGCCGCAAATGCTAGTCTAATGTGAGAGGTCCTACAGGGGTTACGGTAGTAATAAATTAAGAAACACTTAACCAAAGTAAAACATGTGGTGGGACATGAGGGTTAAGTGGGTGCCTTGGGTGGCATGAGGAAATATGATTAGTTACCGTTAACCAAGTTAAAACATGTAAGTGGGACATAGGGGTTAAGTGGGTGCCTTGGGTGGCATGTGGAATTACTAATAGAAACCCTTAACCAAATTTAAAACATGTAAGTGGACATGAAGGGGGTTAAGTGGGATGTACTAGAGGGGACCAAGCCTAGGTGGAAAGCTTGTGTCAAGCATGGGGGGGGGCCTTTTCAGTCCAGTAGCCCATTAAGTATCTTTGTGAGCTCGACCCAAGTCGAGGACGGGACACGCCTACTGGGTCTGATTGTTAGAGGCCAAAACGGGTTAGCGGTGGCAACGCAAGTCCAACGAGGTCACGTGCGTGCGTGGGTCCGGGCTGGTAGGTAAGACGTTGTTGCATCGTGTAGTTATAAGCCGTGCATTCCTTGCGTGGTATAAGGTTGCCATATTGGGGAGTGATACACCCCACCGTGGGACCTGCACGGGTATCTACGAGTTAGGGAGCCGATCGAATGCGACAGGGTAGTGGGTACACCTAGTGGAGATAGGAGCAGACGACACCTATATAGTCAGCTAGGGGTACACGAAGCTACCACTATTATTAATAATTATTAAGGGGGTACACCTAGTGGAGATAGGAGCAGGCGGCACCTATGACGTTAGCTAGGAGTACATGGAATTACCATTATTACTTATTGAAGGGGTACATCTAGTGGGGATAAGTACACGCTGGGTACCTATGATAGCAACTAAAGATATACAGTCAAACATGGAGGATAGTGGGTACATCTAGTAGTACACGAAGCTATCATCGTTCTATTTAGCCAAGAGGGATCAAATTTCTAGAGTGACTAGTAGGGGTGTAGTTAGTGTTAGTACAGTATGGTACAATACAGTAGAGTATAGTAATTATCCTATATTGATTAGGAAGCGCCATTAACGTTATCTCTGTTTCTCTTGATTGCCTTGCCATACCCATGTGGTTCACACAGTCATTACCTTATTCTCCAGCTTATATTTTATCATATTGCTTTAATAATCATGTTGTTAGAGTTATCGGACTCGCCGGACTTTATGTCTGACCCCCTTTGTTTCCACCTCTTCCCCCCCCCCCAAGGTTCTAAGGGTGGGACTAGTACTAGTGGAGCTTGATTGGGATCTCTTTGGGAGCACTTGGATTTGGATTGCTGAAGTAAAGTTCAGCCTATCAATTTCTTTATGGCTATTTGTAGTAGTGGGATTATGTATTTTGTTTTATCAAGATGGATATTATGTACTTGACTTTGGTTTATGGTTTTTGATGATGTAACCAAACATATTTACCTTCTGCTGCAATAAATAAAGTTTTAAAATTTCAAGTACTGCTTTATACTGTCTTGTTGTGATTTTCTGTTCTATATTCACTTAAAATGCTCCATGGAAGTTAATGCATTCCCTTTGCGAGTGACATTAATGGACGTGGGGTGTTACAGGGGACGGAAGAGAAAGAAGAGGAAACAAAATGGGTCAGACATAAAGTCAGGCGAGTCTAGTTACTTTTAGCATATAAATATGTAAAAGTATCATGATAGGCTTATAAAAGTGGATAAGAGAGATAACATCATAAAAGGCGGGTACGACAAGGTAAACAGATAAACATGATAGAGTATATTGCGCTTCTCTAACACTTTCTCTTTCTTTCTATCTACACCAATACTAGTATAACCAGAATGAGATGATCCCAATAACTATAAGATGGTAGACTTAGGCGTACTTCTAGTGAGAGGTGTTAACCCCATACAATCAACAGGCAGCCCAACATACAGAATTTACCCCTAAGGATAATAACGGGCTCCTAAACATACCAGATTTTAGATGTACCCTAATCGATCGACTCCCTACACGGTAGATACCCTGTGCTGGTCCCAAGGTAGGATGTATCACTTCCTAAAGTGGCAAACCTTCGTTTTCAGAATTTGCACAACCATATCTATATGTATCACGGCGTCTAGACCTCCTCTGCTGGACCTATGTATGCATATGACCCCGTCGGAATGCGCTACCCACACCGTCCCCCACGTTTGGATCTCTTACAATCAACCCAGTAAGCGTGCCCCGATTTGGAGTACTCATTTAATACCTATATATGGGTTACTGACTGAAACGGGTCCCACACACAAGATGATACAAGCACCCCCCTATGCTTGCATCCCCACTAGGTTTTCCATATGTTATGCCATACCAGAGTAAAAGATTGCACAACCCCACAGGTTAAGTTTGTGGGTCTATATATAAATATTACCCACCAACCCAAGATTTACTTCACCCACCCACTGTTTCAAACAAGTTTACTTAAGCCCTACTCAAGTTAACATGTCCATACAATCCCTATGGATTCAACCAGGTTAAGTATTTCAATTCATTACCATATTAATTTATGGTTATAATGTGCTAGACTTCCTACATTAAGCCTACCACGTGTGGATGCTGGATATGTCGGTCGATTCTAGGTAGACTTCTTCCATAAGTCGGACTTAACCTCATGCCTCAGCACATCACATGTTTATGCACTTAAACCCCTCGCATTAGATTCACCTCTTGTGGTCGCTGGATATGCCGCTCGGTTCCAGGAAGACTTCCACCACAAATGTAATCTAACCTCTTCTCTAAGCGCTGTAACAGTTTCTAATTACTGTATTTCCATTATTAACCAATTATTCCTATGTCATTATAGGTTTTCATGCCCCTTTCCAAAGTTATGTTCATAATTAATGATATGCCCCAAATTAAGATCTTTCATCACAATTTGATTTATGCCCCAAATTCGTATTTATATATTTCATTCAGGTTATGCCCAAATTTCCAATTACAAGTTATGCCCCAATTTTACCATTTTCCCCTCATTCCCAATTTAATGCATTCGCATATTTCAACGGCATGCCTAGGCTCAAAGGTAGCCTGGCTATAAAAATAGAAGGGAAAAGATGAAGGGAAGAGGATAGAAATGATCATACTAACAAGATTGACATATAATGGAAGAAATAGGCATAAACATATAGTGGCATAATGACAAGATAGGAATATAGGAACATATCTGATGAATACGTGACAATAGAACTGATTCTAACACAATAGAGACATCGTATACATGCATGATAAGATGTAAACAATGAATTAGATAACCAACTAACAACATATCTGATTTAGCTACAAACATAGTAGGAATAGGCATGATGTGATCTAAGCAGTGAATTATATCTATAAACAATGGCAGATTTGACATGATAAATAGGTATAGGCTTAGATCTAGTTCATAGTCATGTTAGAATAACTTAGATACACAGGTTATAACAGATCTGATATGATTCAAATAGTTACAGGTTTAGATCCAAGTTATAGTCATGTCAAGATTAACTTTTTAATTATTTATATCTAAAAATTAACGTAGACTCACTGCGATTGGATCTAGGAAAATAGAAGAAAGATTGCATATATCCAATCACATATCTCTAAACTTGAATGACTAGGTTGCTGAAGAAGAAAAAGGATTGATTTAATCTGGGTAGAGGCAGCATCCAGTCCTCCATTGTTTTTGGTGTCGGAAAACAAGAGAAATGGGGTCATATATACAACCATTCAAAACCCTAAAATCTGCCCATATCTGTCGTAAGGGGGGGGTCCTATGGGGTCAACCCATGGGTCGACACCCCCTTTAAAGGGTCGACCCAGGGGTCGATACCCCCTTTATAGGGTCGACACCCCTGGGCAGGAATTTTCCTGCTCCCCTTTTTCCACGTGAATTTGAATTGTTTTGAATTTCTGGACTTATGTTATTCATATATATACTTCTTATGCATATACAAATTCAAACCGTAATAACTACTTCATATGGTGTTCATTTTACGCAAACCAGATGTTTATTTTGACCAGAATTCCGAGACGAATGCAATGACGCAATCCGTCTCACTTAATTTTGATTATTAAATTAATTATTCTTTAATTTATCATTTTACCGTGTTATAAAATTACGAGGTGTTACGTCTCTACTCATTACTCTCTGAATTGAAGTGATATTGAAGAGTTATAGGGTTGTTGTAATCATTTGGGAAGTGTTTGGGAAAGGGTGGGTTCCTTATAGCCCATAAATTAAGGAAAGGGAGCGGTGGTAATCTTGTAGCCATGAAATTAAGAGTTGTTGGAGCGGTGTTAACCTTGTAGCCGGGAAGTCAAGGGGATGATTGTACTTGGATATTGATATAGTAATAAAACTCTGCGCAATACAGTGTTGCGTGGGACTAGACGTAAGAGTAATCCAAACCAATATAAAATACAGTGTGTTCTTTTCTTTTCTGCATTTTATTTTTGTTTATTTCTGTGTTGTGTTTGATTCTATGTCTGTTATCATCTTTGTGGTGTGTGATTCATATAAGTAGATCTCACTAGTTTTAGATTTTCTTAAATTCCTTGAAAACAGTATTCACCTCCTCTAGTGTTAGTATTGCCTTAAGATCTGCATGTCGTTTCCCTAACATTTATACTGCAGTTTGATGCAACACTGAAATATATGCATGAATGTATGCAACTATTTACAAATAAGTGCATCTTTTGATGCAATATACTGTTGTTTCACTATTTTTTGTTTTTGATGCTTTTTATGCTTATTTTGGTGGTTTTAATGCATGCTTTTGATGACAATTAGTTGTTGTATTTAATTACGAATTTACATGATTTGTTTTAATTTTTTAGGGGATTTTTTTATGATTTTTCAAAAAATAGGGATGTAATTTATATGACACATTTGACCGTATGTGAGCCTAATTTTGAAACTTATTAGGGTTGTGAGCCAAACTTACCCTTTATTTTATCTATCTTTTTTTAATGAGCATGATCTGAATCAAGGGAAAGAATAAGTTAGAGGGGGGGGGGGCAATGTGTTCGAACATCCCTTTCTCTTCTTTTTTTGAAGTTAGAGAGAAAAATAAATTTTGGATGAGTTTATCTTTTTGTTTTAAGTATACAAGCCTGTCAAAGTAACAAGCAAGAATAGACTGAACGGACACAGGTTTTGGATACAAATTTGAAGCTAAACTTTACGATATCCATATTTTGTTTCAAACTTCTAAAGCCAATCAATTAATTAAAAGAATTCAGAGAGTTGAAGTTGTTCGTTTATTTATTTTGAATTATTTCTAACTTAGGCTCATATAATTACATACAGGTGAATATAGGTGAAAATGTGCTTAGGAAAAGAGTAACATTGGAATTGAAACGCCAAAAATGGGAGGAAAGAATAGGATAAAAAAATTCGATATGTAACTTTGTATCTTAAGGAAAAATATACATACACGTATACATGTGCAAAAATGAGGCACAACTGACACTGCCATTTCTGCGTGCTTTTGACATAAAACGGCTACAACGGACCAGTGAATGTCCAAATTTCAAAAAATGAAAAATGACGTTCTCTTCAGAATATATTCTAGTATTCTTAGTTTAAATTATCCCAAATTCCGACAATGTTTTATTCGTTTCAATATATTAAATGTTTAATCAAATTAACGCGAATAGAACAAACTTGCATATTTTTCTATGAAATTTATTCTTTTGCTATGTCTCGTTAGACGTATCTCTAATATTAAATTTTGTAATTTTATTTTATTATTTATGATATGTTGGTTGCTGCTATCGCAAATCAAACATCAAAAATTAATTCAAACGGAGCGGGCAAAGTCTGACGTTTCGATATAGAATTGTTTAGATCACTTTCATATGAAAAAAATAAATCTTTTGGGTTAACTTTTCATCATAAATCGATTTCATGTTTTAGTTTCCAAATAAATACATCCTAAATTAAATTTATCATTTATTCTTATTTTCAAATCAGACGTACATTATATATCGTTGACGCACAGCTTATCATAATTTCTTATTTAGAAACCAATCACTCATTATTATTGATTATCTCATTTATTCCTACATTATTTTTTTAGCAAATCTACAATCCAATAATTATATTTTCTTTTAATGACAATAGTTTGAAGTTAATTATTACAAATACACATATAATTTGATAATAATTTCCATTGTTAAAAATCACTATTTGTTTCTGTAACGACCAAGGGTTTTCGGCCCCGAAAATCGACATAAATACCTTTACTGTATCTCATGCCGACCTTTCAAACACCGAGAACACCGGATTGTTAATGAAAGAAATTAGAGGGTGAGGTAAGAAAGAATGAAATATAAGAATAGAAGAAGAAGAAGAACACAACACAGAGTCTCACATCGCAGCGGATCAAAATATAATAAATATATATATATATATATATATCTTTATTGAGAGCTTTAAATAAAACTTACAATAACAGAGTACATCATCATCACTGGACAGTTATAATAATCTGCCCTTATATACAACACAGCGGAATCATATGTCTGAATTCTTCCAACCCGTCTCTTCACAACACTCGATAACCTGAACCTGTACACTCCGGGCTAACCCGAGCATTTACAAAACACCGGGTCAGTCTGGTGAACTAGAGTGAGATAAACTCGCACAGTATTAAGGGTAAATCATCCAATCATGATTTTAAAGTTCAAAATATTTTCAAAAGAAATGGATAATCGTAAGACCAAATCCACACATAAACACGGACGGTTTTTGCCTTACGATAACCCAAAACAGTTTTGAAATCAATATCTTTTCTGATATTATAATAATGTCTAAATACAAGTAAATAACAATCTAGCGGAACGCTTGCATCTCACGCTCCACATATATAGTATACAATCAAAACCGCAGGCGCTTATTGGAGATTTGATTCCAATTCTGACAAGGTATGGGACCACCTGTCGATCGTGTATCTCTAGAAACGAATACACTAGGTTCAACAAGAACGTCTTGCAACCCGGCCCTCACATGACCGACCACTCATTTCGCTTGAGTGTATCGAATGTATATCACCGACGGTTGGGATCAGCAACCGCCTCCCGAAAAGGGACAGCATCGAATATAGATTAAAGAAACAAATGGAATTTCTCTAGATAGGTGATCATACACCCTAATAGGAGCGACCCACATAGCTGTAACAACCCGTAAAAATTCACTACAAAATTATTTAAATGAATGTTTAAATATAGAGGCGGGGCATTACAATAGCCATGCTGCCTGCCCGATTTTTGTCATTTCCTGGTTGATGAGGCTTGAGGTCAGAATTTCCTTCACAGCACCTGGCCACCATTCATTTTGAATGCCACATCGTCAGATCCGCCAGATATCACACTGATTGACGTCAACAAAAATACTCTAGTTTATTTGGCTAGAGAATAACCATTTCTCTGCCATCAACTATGGTACGTTTAGAGAAATCAACGTATGTAATTCCTTTGGAAATACTCTGTCAGGCATCCGTCTATACCAGTCACCCAGGGACAGGATGAACCGAAGGCACCCTCCTACTGCATCCTAGGAATCACCCCACAGATCAGTAGCGAGAAGTCCTTGCAATCCGTAGATTTCAAATCACGACAGAATCACTGTTGAAATATCTCCGACCGCTAAACCAGAGAAATTCAATCAGTAGTTCTTCCGCTCATGAAGATCAACAGTCTTTAATTTCTCCATCTTCAATAATCTTCCTTCACGTATTCGTTGGTCGGAATGGTTTTCGAATATAAATTCGATCCCGGTCTTTCCGTACCAACGATCGTATGGGCCAGTTTTGATAGTCGGTGATTTAACCATCAAATAAATAATTGTGTGTATAACATGAGTTCACCAATTCAGTATCAACACTAAATGGCTTTTTTTTAAAACGATTAACTATAGTTAATCTTAAACCCTTAAATATTTCATCATTTCAAATGTAACTCATTTGATATATACGACTTCAAATTTTCAAAACTATTTCACTTTCGTACCATATCAAATTCATTATTCTCTAGTCGTTTCAAAACCATTTAATATTTTATTCCTCGTTAACCATATTGGAGAACGACTCCTCTTTTTCAACTGAACAACGTTATGAAATCTTCTTTATTTTATCACCTGAATATACTAATCAACCATCTTTAATATAAACTATTCACAAAACTTAGCATTTCAATTTCCTTTTATCTTGAAAATACCATTTCAGATTTTCATATAATCTCTTTTTATTTCCCTTACTTCGGAAATACAATTTGTATATATGTATATAATAAGTCTCGAACCTTTTCCTCCTCCATTACTTGGGACGTCCAATTATAAATTCCCGACCCTTTTACTTACATTCCGTTATCATTTCTCATATGGAACCAGATTATTTTCACCTTCTCATTACAAACTAATATCACCCTCAGATAATTCCGAAGTCGTTCAAGTTGGGGTATTAAATTACCTCTCAGACCTTGATCAACAACGTTCCTACCTTTAGGTAGACATCAGTTGTAATTCAAAACCCGACATTTTATTCTAATTTCATACATGCTTCATTTAACTATTAATTTTACTTCATACACTTCTTTCCTTTGGAATTCTCATCCTCGAATATGAATAATATTTCTTAATCCCTTGATCATGAATTTAAATATTCCATCTCCCTTTTTCTTCTTTAAATAATACATTCGTTGCACGGATTTTTGTCAACCCAAGCATGACTACCATATTAACAAACTCCAAATAATTAATTAACAATATAATTAACTTAAATAATTTCTTTTAAATTATCTCTCGAACGACTATTCAAATTTATATCATTAAGTAAATTTCTATTTGCTCGCTTATAAATCTGATAAATATCAGATTTTTCCTCTATAAAACCAATTTATAAGATCGATAAATAAATATAAAATATTTTTCCTTTTTATAAACACTAATTCAAAATAATAGATTTGAAAATCTATTTCCAGTTATAAAATAAATTTTTATATCCTTAACTTGTCGATTTATCTGACGGTGGATCGGTATAGGCCATGTACTGTCAATTACTCAACCCACGGTGCCCATTTGTTTAAACCAAACAATAGTGAATTTCAGGTCAATATTCTACCATCTAATCAAAACAATTCAATTCAAATAGATAATGGCCTCATAACAATCAAGACTGATAATTCAATGTCAATCAAATTATTTCACACCACCACGGCAATTCACACAATCCGTTTGATCGGGTTTACTTTATAAACATGGCCAATAATTTGGACCAGTTGTTAAAATAACGGTTTGGTTTATCATTGAATTTAAACAACGTTTTATTTTAGAAATTAAATCCATTTATATATATATATACGCATATATATATAACAAACAATCACAGTCAACCATAAACAACAATAACACAAGATAGAAACCAACTTATATAAATATAAGTGGAGAGAACTGAGTGAGTTTAACTCACCTTGAGTTTGATTTGTCGATAAATCAGCTCATTCCAGTCAAATTAAACTGCGTTTAATTTAATTGGAAAATTCCGCTGTTGTCTGCCCTGCTCAGTTTTATTCATCGCATAGTACGCGTCTTCAGGGTCCCTGTGTTTTTCGTTCGTCGGAATCTGATTTCGTGAGTGCTTGAAATTAATAAAAAAAATAAACTAAATAACTTTTAACTAAACAAAAATTGGCCCTTACCTTTCAAATTGCCCAACCCATTTCGTTTTTGACCAACCCGACCCGCATCACTTCCACTTATACCCAAAACCATCGGCTCCCTCAAACCTTCATTACTCCAAACCTCCGCCGCCACAAATATTCCAGAGAAAAGGAAAATGGAAACCCTCCACCTTTACACCCTTGCCGCCGACGCTTGTTACCACCGGACCCCACACCCCTAGCCTCACCAGAGGCGCTTCCGTCCATGCTTCCATCCCGACCCCTTTTTCCCCCGATCCGTAACCGCAGGCTCCACCAAACCCTCAATCCCATCGTGTAACCCGAGACCGAACCCTTACCACGAACTCCTTTGATACCACTACCGAGTTGAAGAGCAAGGTAAGTATTTTGTTTTTAATTTATGGTATTGTTTTGATTTTCTTTTTCTGTTTTGATTTGTGGTTCCGAATTGGTTATGTTCTGAAACGAAATGGGGATGTGTATTTATACTTGGAGTTTGATTCATGATGAGAACAACGTCAATCTGATTGTAAAATCATAGATTAGGGTTTTGTTCAGTCCTAATTCTTAGACCATATTTCCGGTTCTGCTATGATCTTTGTGATGGACTTGATTTGTGTGATGTTTGACAGTGAAAATGTGATGTCTTAATGTTGAATTTCATGTACTTTTTTTTTGCTTAGATCTATGAACTGTTTATACATAGATTTGGTATGGCTATGACACCCTTGAGTTGTTTGTTCACCACGTCCCTTGTCTACTCACATGATTTATTTCTTTGGCAAGTTAATTTGGTGATCTTATTGTTCAATTTACAGATTTGAATTACTAGGATTTCTTACATAAGATTTTCTGTTTATTTCATTACAAATTTTCAGATTTGAATTATGCTATATATGTATGGAAGAATAGGATTTTACATAAGATTTTCTGTACATTAGCTGTATCCATTTGTCTGAAGATTTGATGGTGAAAAATATATATGCATATATACTGTTTCACTAGCTGTTCTTTTCATTGTCCCTTCGGCTCTATGTTACATATCATCTTTTTATTTTTATTTTTACTGTTTCATCATTGTTGTATCCATATCTTTCTATATCTTTTTCCTTCCTTTCATTTCTGTTGCTTTACTGTTTTTCTGATTTGTTGTTGGATTCATTTTTTTCTTTTCAAATCTTTCAACTTTAAAAGATATATACCTATACATTTTCTAGCTATTCATAGCTGTTTTTCTTTTCTCTCTTCTCAGGTTAATTAGGTGGTGGACAGTGGTGCCTTGATGGGTATGGTGACGGCTTGATGGTGTTGTGAGAAGATTTTACTATATATTTTCTTTCATTTTCATGTATGAAACAGTGACTGAACATTGAGATTTTCTGTATACATAAGCTGGTCTATCTTGTAGATTTGATGATGTAAATCACATACTTTTAACTGTTATGAAATGTACATGTTTTGTTGTTCTTACTGTTCTGGATTGAGTTTTACTGTTTTCAATTTTGGTGAATAAATGTATATGATTTTACTGATCTTTCAACTGTTCTTTGATCTGTTTTAAATTTGAAATGATATGGTGGAATGGTTGGTATAGCTTTTAAACATTATCAAATATTGAAGCTGTATGTTGGATTTAAGGTCTGATCTGGGTTTGGTTTATGTTCTAATACCTTAAATAACTAAACAGGTGAAGTCAAATTATCCACTATCACTATCACTAGTTTATGTATTATTCATGGATAAAGTTTACCGTAACTCAAGTCTAAGTTATTCACTGTAACGAGGAATGGTATTCAAAGTTATTCCAACACTACATCTTGTTCCTTTGGTTATCACTAGTTTTGACTTAGAGTTGTTTTCACCATTAATATTTGAATGTAATTATAAATAAAATTCCAAAATTTGTTAAATGAAAATAAATCGATATCATCGAATATATTAAAATGAAATACGGTATAAGTACAAATAAGGCTAAGATGTATTTTCAAACTCGACATTCAAAAATTTGGTTAAACGAATATTCAATATATATATATAACCGTTAATATTTATAAACGTTATCGTTTTATTAACGAAATCCATAGCGACTATTTTAATTTTTTAACTGGACATAACTAACAAACTATAACACGAAATCTTGATTTTTTTTTCTTTCATAAGAAAAATATAATCAAATCGATGCCAACGTTCCTGGTTTCACAGAATTCCGACCCAAAACGAATTCTGTATACTCAGTTGAAGTTCAGAACGAAATTTACGAACTACCGCGCCATTTTTAATTCGTTTATAATATAATTATAAATTAAACGTTCTGACGTCGTTTTAATGACGAATATATTTATATAATTCCATATAAACCATTTTTAAATCACCTTGAATCGCTCGTCCGCATTATACGGCAAATTCAACATTTTCCCAATATCCCGAAAATAAAATATTATTATATTAATAATAATTTAAATGTTCAAATTAAAAGGGTCAAATCCCATTATTTAAACTCAAATCAATATTTTAAATAAATAAAATATTTCAAATAAATGGTCAGAAAATACAGGACATTTCATTCTTCCCCCCTTAAAATAATTTCTTCCTCAAAATTGCTAAGGTAGGAAAAAGGTTGCAAATCCCATTAACAATAAAAATATATTTTATTTTAAAGCAAAACCAATTTATTATGGTAAAACAAAATTTTCAAAAGTATCAAAAATATTCTAATATTTTAAATTCTCAAAAAAATCAGCAGACTATCCTCTACACGGAGGACTTTTGCGAAATCGTAGGAACACATAATATCGACTCTCACGGTCGAAAAAACAAAAATCAAAACCAAATTTTTTTTTCAGTTTATTTAACTCATGGATGAATTATATTCAACCACCCTAACAAACAGTCACCAATAAATCAACAAGCAGGGCACAAACACTTAATCAAATCAACTGAATTTACATTCAATATTACACTTAATTCAACATATTTGAATAGCAAACGATTTATATTCGATTGATTTCTATTATTATTCATTAAATCCCCAATTTCAACTCAACTTTATTTAATTCCAACAATATTCCTTAATTTAATTCTAATATAATTATTAATGATTTAATTCGATTTCACTTAACCTAGTTAAGTTCAAAACCATTTTTTTTCAGTTTATTTAACTCATGGATGAATTATATTCAACCACCCTAACAAACAGTCACCAATAAATCAACAAGCAGGGCACAACCACTTAATCAAATCAACTGAATTTACATTCAATATTACACTTAATTCAACATATTTGAATAGCAACCGATTTATATTCGATTGATTTCTATTATTATTGATTAAATCCCCAATTTCAACTCAACTTTATTTAATTCCAACAATATTCCTTAATTTAATTCTAATATAATTATTAATGATTTAATTCGATTTCACTTAACCTAGTTAAGTTCCAATTCAAAATTTTAACCAAATTTTGAATTCCATTCCAATTAGTCAACACACCATATCTAATTAATTTGAGAAAATTATTTCTTTTCTATACAAAAATAAATTTCGGGTAAAATTAATTCATTTACCCTCTTTACAAAACAATATTATGTTCCTTTATTAGTTCAACGTTTTTCAATACTTGAACTGTTCAAACAACACAATACAAAACATTTGTATATAAAGTTTACAGATATGCTCTCATATATATACACTCAAACTCAATCTAGGGTGTTACTAACCCCCATCTCTATCGAGTTATGCCACAGAGCCAAGGTTATTACTAAACCAATAGCTCTGATACCACTGTAACGACCCAGGGTTTTCGGCCCCGAAAATCGACATAAATACCTTTACTGTATCTCACGCCGACCTTTCAAACACCGATAACACCGGATTGTTAATAAAAGAAATTAGAGGGTGAGGTAAGAAAGAATGAAATATAAGAATAGAAGAAGAAGAAGAACACAACATAGAGTCTCACATCGCAGCGGAACAAAATATAATATATATATATATATATATAAATCTTTATTGAGAGCTTTAAATAAAACTTATAATATCAGAGTACATCATCATCACTGGACAGTTATAATAATCTGCCCTTATATACAACACAGCGGAATCATATGTCTGAATTCTTCCAGCCCGTCTCTTCACAGCACTGGATAACCTAAACCTGTACACTCCGGGCTAACCCGAGCATTTACAAAACACCGGGTCAGTCTGGTGAACCAGAGTGAGATAAACTCGCATGGTATTAATGGTAAATCATCCAATCATGATTTTAAAGTTCAAAATCTTTTCAAAAGAAAAGGATAATCGTAAGACCAAATCCACACATAAACACGGACGGTTTTTACCTTACGATAACCCAAAATAGTTTTGAAACCAATATCTTTTCTGATATTATAATAATGTCTAAATATAAGTAAATAACAATCTAGCGGAACGCTTGCATCTCACGCTCCACATATATAGTATACAATCAAAACCGCAGGCGCTTATTGGAGATTTGATTCCAATTCTGACAAGGTATGGGACCACCTGCTGATCGTGTATCTCTAGAGACGAATACACTGGGTTCAACAAGAACGTCTTGCAACCCGGCCCTCAAATGACCGACCACTCATTTCGCTTGAGTGTATCGAATGTATATCACCGACGGTTGGGATCAGCAACCGCCTCCCGAAAAGGGACATCATCGAATATAGATTAAAGAAACAAATGGAATTTCTCTAGATAGGTGATCATACACCCTAATGGGAGCGACCCACATAGCCATGCTGCCTGCCCGATTTTTGTCATTTCCCGGTTGATGAGGCTTGAGGTCAGAATTTCCTTTACAGCACCTGGCCACCATTCACTTTGAATGCCACATCGTCAGATCCGCCAGATATCACACTGATTGACGTAAAAAAAAATACTCTAGTTTATTTGGCTAGAGAATAACCATTTCTCCGCCATCAACTATGGTACGTTTGGAGAAATCAACGTATGTAATTCCTTTGGAAATACTCTGTTAGGCATCCGTCCATACCAGTCACCCAGGGACAGGATGAACCGAAGGCCCCCTCCTACTGCATCCTAGGAATCACCCCGCATATCAGTAGTGAGAAGTCCTTGCAATCCATAGATTTCAAATCACGACAGAATCACTGTTGAAATATCTCCGACCGCTAAACCAGAGAAATTCAATCAGTAGTTCTTCCGCTCATGAAGATCAACAATCTTCAATTTCTCCATCTTCAATAATCTTCCTTCACGTATTCGCTGGTCGGAATGGTTTTCGAATATAAATTCGATCCCGGTCTTTCCGTACCAACGATCGTATGGGCCAATTTTGATAGTCGGTGATTTAACTGTCAAATAAATAATTGTGTGTATAACATGAGTTCACCAGTTCAGTATCAACACTACATGGCTTTTTTTAAAAAGCGATTAACGATAGTTAATCTTAAACCCTTAAATATTTCATCATTTCAAATGTAACTCATTTGATATATACGATTTCAAATTTTCAAAGCTATTTCACTTTCGTATCATATCAAATTCATTATTCTCTAGTCGTTTCAAAACCATTTACTATTTTATTTCTCATTAACCATATTAGAGAACGACTCCTCTTTTTTAAGTGAACAATGTTATGAAATCTTCTTTATTTTATCACCTAAATATACTAATCAACTATCTTTAGTATAAACTATTCACAAAACTTAGCATTTCAATTTCCCAATTTGTATATATGAATATAATAAGTCTCGAACCTTTTCCTCCTCCATTACTTGGGACGTCCAATTATAAATTCCCAACCCTTTTACTTACATTCTGTTATCATTTCTCATATGGAACCAGATTGTTTTCACCTTCTCATTACAAACTAATATCACCCTCAGATAATTCCGAAGTTGTTCAAGTTGGGGTATTAAATTACCTCTCAGACCTTGATCAACAACGTTCCTACCTTTAGGTAGACATCAGTTGTAATTCAAAACCCGACATTTTATTCTAATTTCAGACATGCTTCATTTAACTATTAATTTTACTTCATACACTTCTTTCCTTTGGAATTCTCATCCTCGATTATAAATAATATTTCTTAATCCCTTGATCACGAATTTAAATATTCCATCTCCCTTTTTCTTCTTTAAATAATACATTCGTTGCTCGGATTTTTGTCAACCCAAGCATGACTACCATATTAACAAACTCCAAATAATTAATTAACAGTATAATTAACTTAAATAATTTCTTTTAAATTATCTCCCAAACGACTATTCAAATTTATATCATTAAGTAAATTTCTATTTGCTCGCTTATAAATCTGATAAATATCAGATTTTTCCTCTATAAAACCAATTTATAAGCTCGATAAATAAATATAAAATATTTTTCCTTTTTACAAACTCTAATTCAAAATAATAGATTTGAAAATCTATTTTCAGTTATAAAATAAAATTTTAAATTCTTAACTCATCGATTTACCTGACGGTGGATCGATATAGCCCCTGTACTGTCAATTACTCAACCCACGGTGCCCATTTGTTTAAACCAAACAATAGTGAATTTCAGGTCAAAATTCTACCATCTAATCAAAACAATTCAATTCAAATAGATAATGGCCTCATAACAATCAAGACTGATAATTCAATGTCAATCAAATTATTTCACAACACCACGACAATTCACACAATCCGTTTGATTGGGTTTACTTTATAAACATGGCCAATAATTTGGACCAGTTGTTGAAATAACGATTTGGTTTATCATTGAATTTAAACAATGTTTTATTTTAGAAATTAAATCCATTTATATATATACGCATATATATATATAACAGACAATCACAGTCAACCATGAACAACAATAACACAAGATAGAAACCAACTTATATAAATATAAGTGGAGAAAACTGAGTGAGTTTAACTCACCTTGAGTTTGATTTGTCGATAAATCAGCTCATTCCAGTCAAATTAAAATGCGTTTAATTTAATTGGAAAATTCAGCTGCTGTCTGCCCTGCTCAATTCTTATTCATCGCATAGTATGCGTCTTCAGGGTCCCATTGTTTTTCGTTTCGTTGGAACCTGATTTCGTGAGACGACCCCAAACCCCGTACTGACGGCGGCAAGGGTAATCCTTGGATTATAACATAGAAACAGATAATAGCAGAACATAATTAAATAAATACACCAGATAATGTACAATACAATACACTGGATAAATGTAATCATCAGAGTTATATAGTATACAGGATCATACTTAGTACAAATACAGTTCAGCTATACATAAATGTCTACAGCGGAAACAAACAAAATATGTACAATAGGAGATGAACAGCATAAAAAGAGATAAATAATAGAATCCGTCTTCAGCACTAGCTATCCAGAAAGAGCCAGCTAAACCTGAATACAAGGCTGTCCGTGTAGAAAAAGGGGCACCCGAGTTTGAAAGTGAAACAAACTACGAGTCAGTCATGGGACTGGTATGAGAAATGTACTCAACATATTTATAATATGGCTAATCACAGGACCACGCCACTTTCGTGGAACGGGTTTACTCCATTGGATTGCCAGTGCTTTAAAAACAAATCTTTCTTTTAAACATTGTGTAACAACCCGTATTTCGATAACATGTTAAGACAAGAATCAAGGCAGAATTTAATTTTAAATTCTGAATCAAGTAAAACGGGCTATGCCATTGCGTTCGTCTCGGAAAAATACGCGAAATAGAGTCTGATTTTTCGAGAATCGGAGTCCGTATGACCAAGTTATGGTCCGACGAAGTTTTCAGAAAATTCAAGTTCAAAAACGAGTTCTAATTTCGAAAATTTGGCCTAGAAGGCTAGGCGGGGAAAATTCCCGCCAGCCACCCCAAGTCGACAGGGCTGTCGACTTGGGAGTCGACATGGCATGACCCAAGTCGACAGCCCTGTCGACTTGGGTGTCGACTTATGGTGGCCGGGCAGTTTTGCCTGGTGCACCTGTTTTCTGTTTTGGCTAGGTTTTTGGGCCTTGTTCGAAATCTGATGGTTCAGGTTGATCCTATGGTTAATCTAAGGGTCCTAACTAATCCTAATCTCTATAAATAAGCCCCTAACCCTCTCCTAAAATCCTCATTATTCATTCATGCAACTAAACTATGCCAAAATTGCTCCTCTCATGGCCTCCACTCAAAACCCTAGCCTCCATCCTCTTGCCCAAAGTTTCTATCTTCATTTCTATGAGAGGTTTCATGATCATGTGAGTGTTAGAGAGTCTCTATGTTAGTATGAGAGCTTCTCAAGTTGATTTCAAGGCTAAAGCTTTGATCTTTGTTCATCAAGATGGGGTTTTTATTGATTTGGAGCTTTCATCTTTGGGTTTTTGAATGATGGCATGCATAGGCTTTGCCTCAATCTTTAATTTAATTGATTTGTGCCTTCATAGCAATGTAAGCCCTTTCCCTACTCTTAGATATTAACTATGAAGTTAAATGTTCATGTTGCAAGTTTGGGTTTGATCATTAAGTATGATACATGCTATCATGTCATGCAAGTTTATGAAGTCATTATCTTGATCTTGTGGGCTAAAAGCTACAACCTTTATGTTGAAATGTTGCATTATGCAACATGAGAACCCTCATAACCTTTATGTCAACTTGCATATGAAGTCATAACCCTTATATGATGATATATGCGAGTTACTAGTCATCATTCCATGTCTTTTGTCACCATGATTCGCTTATGTGCCAAGTTTGGGTTTATGCATGTTTTTGAGGCTTAAGAATGTAACATGCAAGTTAATGAAGTAAGTTTCCTTAATGATAAGGTTAAGTAAGTTTCCTTAATGACACTTAACCGTGTAATACAGTTAATGGATGGGGTTAAGTTAACTTAGACTTAACTAATCTAAACATGGAAATCGGATTGGGTTAAGTTAGCCTAGACTTAATTAATCCAACTTGGTAGTGTAAGGGGGTTAAGTTAAACACTTAACTAATCTAACACGATGATTTGATGTGGTTAAGTGACCTATACTTAACCAATCTAACTCGTTAATTTGATGTGGTTAAGTTAACCAATACTTAACCAATATAACGTGAAAACATGATAAGGCTAAGTCACGAATCGCTTGAATACACTTGACCGATTTGACTAAGTAAATTGATAGGGTCAAGTTAATATATACTTAACCAATCTAGAATGATAATTGGACGAGGTTAAGTCGTGAATTGCTTAATATACTTAACCAACTTGACACATGGTTGGTAGGGTTAAGTCTTGAACTTGGATACTTAGCCAATTTTGACATGATTTGTAGACGGATTAAGTCATGAACTTAAGTGACACTTAATCCATTATATAAACCCTAGTTCAGAGAATTAGGTGGATAACCGTAATTAACAAGAATAAGGGAATAAGCTAAGTGGTAAACCTTAGTTGGAGAATAGCTAAGTAATAATTCTTAGTCAAGGAATTTTGGACCAGTTCATAGATTGGATGAGTAACCCGATACGGTAGGTCATCGTTTAAGCACACAAGTAGGAGCAAGTTTTCTGATTTAGATAAAGGCTCCAGCGAACTGGGTAACGAAGCAGCGGCTTCGGGGAACGTGAGGATATTCTTGGTATCCCTCTGTGAGCTGCCAGGTGATCACACTAGGCTCATGAGAGGTTAAGGTCTGCATTAGAAGAACCAAGAGTATGCCTTGGTTGCTATACGAGCGACCTATAGACGGGGATGGATAGGGGATAGTCGACGATACACGGTAGTACCCTAGATAGCATTTCGTCAGGCTACCTACCATCTTTGGTCAAGCGTGTACGTACGGAAAGGCAGAGAACACCCAAAAGACCATAATTGCTATCTATTTATGGTTGCGGTAAGGCTAGGATTGTGGGTTGGCCAGTAGTGTGTTCTCATACAGGATTTATCCTGTCTTGTCTTTCACTAGTTGAGGGAGTGGTCTCGTGGGACCATAGCCACGTATAGGAAAAACAGACCTTAGCATCTGCATCGGCAGATAAATCGAAAGCTCCCAACCGAGTCCTGTATTTCTTGATCTGCCCTGTGACAGGACTCGGATGGCACGATGTGATACATGTGCATACAGTCATGGAAAAACGATTCACGATGAATGCGTGGGAAAAAGGGCGCGGTTGACGGTTAGCGTAATTCCTAGTGGCCCTGGGTGGTTGAACCCAAACCGAAATACGAAAACGTGCAATAGGTAAGCATAATCACTAGTGGTCCTAGGTGGCATAAGTCCTAGTTGCACAAACGATGATTCATGTGGGGAAAGCCTAGCTAGGTCTAGGGTAACAGTCCAAACGAGCTTAAGGAACATGGAATTACATTGGAGTAGTATAGAACCTCATGGGAAAGCCCGTACGGTCTACGGCAAGGAACTGAACATTTACATGGAAAGAAACATACGAGTTGAGTAACCTATAAATGTGATATATTAGGTTGACATGAACCATTACACGACTTTTGAGTAAGGGTCATTCATGGTTAACACATGATACGGTGGGGATACTAGTATGGTAGGTGCAGAGCTAAAATACAGGATAGATACCATGGGACGTTATACGTGATAGATATCTTGGGGATATTATACTTGATAGGAACCTGACGATGGGATACCTTGTTTTATCTTGACATCGTAATTTATCATGACACCTTAGTTTATCTGAGTTCAGTAGTTCATCCTGTTATTTTGATTTAGCTTATCTATCTTGTCATCATGCTTATGTTCATCTCAGTTTCTCATGTCAGTTAACTTTACTAGTTTTTATGCTGATAGTAGATAGGGCTTACTCAGTCTTTTTGACTGACCCGTTTTGTTTCGCTTCTTGTCTTCCGTTTCCCCCCCCAGGTTACAGGGAGGAAATACTGTTGTTTAATTCGGACTTCTTCTGCTTGAAGGTCATCATGGATGACTTGGACTTTTCTTGGCTATGGCTACTTTACTGTTTTACTTGGGGAATAATTTTCGAAAATGTCTTTATGCTTCTTTACTATTGCGAGACAGGTTTTGATGTACTCTGATGTAAAAGGCTTTAGACCTTATTTATTCATGTTATGAAAATTTGATTTTACTTCCGCTATTTTATATGTTCTGTCTTGTGATATTTCTGTGCATGTTTACCAATAATGCCCCTCTAAAGCTAGTGCATTCCTTTGCGAGTGACCCTAGCGGAGGCGGGGTGTTACACATCGCAATGCTTTTTATAAAAATGAAGCCATTATAAGACTCGGTTCCCATCACACAATGCAACGCAAACCGGAGGATAGAGTTTTACCTTATAATGGCCAAAATATGCTTGATACGAATAAAACAAAAGCATTTGATATTACTACTAGTGTTTATATGTTTCAAAAACAATTTCAAATCATAATTATCAATCATAGATGACATGAGCGTCCCATGCCACTATGTCGCCAAATATAGATATACAATCAAAACCGCACAGTCACATATTTGGAAATTGGATTTCCGTCATGAACCAAGGCAAAAGATAGTCCTTACCGACTTCGCGACTCTCTAGCCCGAGCCACAGGATCAGAGCTCGAGTGACCCTAGGATCGTCAGGGCCGGTTCACCGATGTGGATTAAAATTCCTGATCGATACGTTTCCCCGCCCTTTGTGGCGTAGACGAGCCAACGAATTACTCCATCGGACCCGGATCGTCCAATCTAACCGGGGCGCCTCACAACAGTAACAACCACAAAAGTCAAACTCGTCAGGGCGTGTAAAACCACTGACGCCACTTCTAGCTAAAAAGAAACGCAGGCCCTCCCTGATGTCCTCTCCCGTTTCTGGTTCATACCGGGGTGTGAGGCTCGCGATTTCACGTTATACACAAAGCTACGCCACACAGGCGGTGCTTTGATCATCACCACAAGACTTTGCTTTTCAACAGAAGTCCTGATCATTGCATCTTAGCATGCCACACAGGCAATTCACACCGTGCAACTGATGGCTATCAGTCACACAGAATAAATTCCAATGTCAGACACACTGTCCATTTGCAAGTCCGTTCTGGGTCTGAACGAAACCAGAGGCACTATAACCTCGCAAACCCATCTATCACCACGTACGTCTGGACAATCACCACTCATTATCCATATTTCGGGATGCCTCCCAATCAGGACCTCGGTTACCATCCAAACGAGGTGAAGATCTCCGATCTTCGACCACCGGCTTTATCTTCGATTTCTTATCGTCGATTCAGTTATTCAGAATGGGGTAAACCTGGTCTTTCTAAACAACTCGCGTATATAATAAACAAGTGCAACACTAACATACATACGCATCATTTTAATTCATTAGTCACTAACCGTCAATCAGTAAGAGAACGACTTCCCAAATATTAACCCTGAAGGCCGAAACCAACATCAGATCAAAATCCAGGAAACCATTCGACTTAGCTAACCTTCAGTTAATTTCTAAATTTCACATCCATATCGTTTATAATATTTTATAACGATTTATCGCTATTTTTATTTATTTTAAAATAGCCAATTTATTCAAATGACGCTTCGGGCCATAACGTGGTTGTGGCGCTGTTTTTCTTCAGATTTGATTTACACATATCTGAAAATCTAACCGTTGGATCTTCACAAAATTTACATCATTAGAAAGATCTTTTCAAAACGAATCCAAAGGTTCCAGTTTCGGGAAAATCTGACGGTCGGATCTCCCGGTATAATCGTTTGAAGTTTCGATTTCAAAATACGAACTGCAGCGTCGTTATTCGATTAAATATAATTATATATATATATATATATATAATCGATTCTAGCGAAGCTTTTCTTCAGATTTGAATTAAACATTCCAGACAATCCAACTGTTGGATTTTTACAAAGTTGGTGCCGTTGGAAAGATATTTCCAAAGCGAACCAAACGGTTGCGATTTCAGGAAAATCCGATGGTCGGATCTCCCGTACTAATCGTTTGAAATACCGTTTTCAAAATACGAACTGCAGCTTTGTTATTCGATATATTTCAATTCTATATATATATATATATATATGTATATATATATATATATATATATATATATCGATTCTTCGATTTCAAAACTATATTCTTTTCATACATTTGATAAAAATGATATTTTTATCTAACTGGCTTCTATTTCAACACTTCACTATTTTTACCAATTCATGTATATAATAAAAATGTGATTTTTAATGTAAAACAATTTATTTCAAAAAACGACTATTTTATATAGTTAATATAGGTGATAAAAATAGGATTTTTATTATAAAACAATTTATTTCAAAACATTCATATTGATGTTAAAAATGGGATTTTTATTATAAAACAATTTCTTTCAAAATATGAATACCACTCAACACATGAATTTCAATTCAACAAATGAATTTCGATTCAATACATGAAGGTTTTCTATAGTTTGTATATATCGATTAAAAGGTGATTTTTATATTTAAAACACGAATACCATTCAACACATGAGTTTCAATTCAACGAATGAATATCGATTCAACACATGAAGGTTTTCTATAGTTTGTATATATCGATAAAAAGGTGATTTTTATATTTAAAACACGAATATCATTCAACACATGAATTTCAATTCAACGAATGAATATCGATTCAACACATGAAGTTTTCGATAGTTTATATAAATAGGGTAAAAATGTGATTTTTATTTGCTAAAACCATTTATTCAAAACACGAATGCCATTCAACACATGAATATGATTCAAAGAATGAATTTCTATTTAACACATGAAGGTTTTCTATTCAACAGATGAATATAATTTCAACACAGGAAAATAATTCTAACACGTGAATATTATTCAAAATTTCGGCAGCATAACGGCAGGGTAGTTAAAACCGGGAACGTCCCTAGTACGTCTCCTCGCTCTACCTTAAAACCTCGCGGTTTTTGACAATGGGGAATCATGCATCTAGTTCGCACGCAGGCGGCATGTATATTTATTTCATTTCCACAAACTAATCCTATGTGGTTTCAACCAAATATTTCTTAACCACAAACGGGTATTTTTCAACCACAAACAATTCCAATCAACCATTCGCTATCAATCAATTTTCACACCAATCACAACCAATAAATATCGTCTATGGTTTGTGGACGAGGGGCGTATATATATATAGAGAAATTCACTTCTATTTCAGCACATATATAATTTTTACAACGTATATATATAACTTATACATCGAACGTACAACTTATACAACGCTTATACAAGAGGTGTACAACGCTTATATAACTCATACGTCGATTATATAATTTATACATCGTCGTTTTCCATATCGTTTATAATTTAGAAATCTCACATTGGGTTCCACTCCACCAAAAATAGCAGAAGGCTCAGAAAAATATGCGGTCTCTTCTAGAATGTAGAAGACGTCCACATGAGTCATCTGTCTCTTGTTTCACTGAATTTCGTCAAGAAACGAAAAAGATATTATTTTTACAGTGAAATCAAAAACCGTAGCGCTTTAAAGTGCTATAATATAGTTTATTTTAAAATCAGTCGTTACCTTTCTGATGGGGTTCGAAACTAGGGTTTTGTTTTTCGCGAAATCCAAGGCACAAGGACAAAATCCAGTTGCACCACGTCGAGGAGGGAGGAAGGCCGCGCCGATCGGTGGTGGTGGCAGGGGGTTCGACGGCGCCTGTACGTCGCGGCGGCGGTGGAAAGGTCCCACTTTCCCGAGCTCGATTCGAACTCCACAGGTCACGAAAAAATCCAATCTTTATATGGATGTGAAGATCGTGAGGAGCACTACAGAATTCTCCAAAGGGGCATGGGTTTTTATTGAGCGGATTAGAAGAAATCGAGGAGAGAAGTTTTGAAGAGGGTTCCGCCTTTTATCGGCTACGGGGAGAGAGAAAAAGAAATTTCTGACCAATGAGAGATTTTTTTTATATTTATAAATTTTTAAATTTTGAAAATACCCCCTTTCACACACAAACTCCAATCCAAACCCAACGACTGTCGTCCCTAGCGTTTTACCTCCATTCTGAACACAATGGGATATGTTTCGAAGGCCCATTCGACTGTTTCAGTCAGTTTTCATTCAAATTAAAATATACAACATTCAATATTCAATTTGAACGTACATTTCAATTTGCCAGGGCCACAAACTGATTCGAAAAATTCCAGAAAAAATAAATCTAGCTATGTTTTGACGATACGGTCCCAACAAAACTAGTTTCGTCGAATTCTGAGACCGTTTGCAAAAAGGCCCATTTCTGGTCGATCCAATTTAACTGTAAGCGACCAAAACACGTTTTCCTTTGCCACGCTCACATTCTAGCTTCAAAAATTATGAAATTTGAAACCTAGCAATAACTTCATATCCCGGATCCAACAAAAGTGGTTTCGTCGAATTCCGAGGTCGTTTGCAAAATGGCCAATTTCACGGGCTATATAAATTCTATAGCGACCTTTCTGAAAATTCATTTGGCCATAACTTTTGCTTTTCTCTATGAAACTTCGATTTTTTCAGATTCGTTAGAAAGTTATTCACTAACAGATTTAAATATTTTTGGTTTCACTCAAATCCGTTTTGTTTTGCACCCGGTACAGTCCGACAAAGTTTGAATTCAATTTTTGAAACTACCGCGCCATTTCAGGCCTTGTTTATAATTAGAATTAATTATATTCGTTTTCAAACGTCAATTCAAACTCACTTTTCATTGATATTATTTAAAATATTTATTTTAAATATTTAAAATCCACTAGTTTAGCCAATTTAAAATTTTTAAATTGGTTCAGATTTTCCGGGTCGTTACATTTCGTGAGTGTTCGAAATTAAAAAAAAAAATTAAAACCAAATAACCTTTAACTAAACAAAAATTGGGCCTTACCTTTCAAATTGCCTAGCTCATTTCGTTTTTGACCAACCCGACCCGCATCACTTCCACTTATACCCAAAATCATCGGCTCCCTCAAACCCTCATTACTCCAAACCTCTGCCGCCGCTAACATTCCAGAGAAAAGGAAAATGGAAACCCTCCACTTTTACACCCTTGCCGCCGACGCTTGTTACCACCGGACCCCACACCTCTGGCCTCACCAGAGGCGCTGCCGTCCAAGCTTCAATCCCTACCACTTTTTCCCCCGATCCGTAACCGCAGGCTCCACCAAACCCTCAATCCCATCGTGTAACCCGAGACCGAACCCTCACTGCGAACTCCTTTGATACCACCACCGAGTTGAAGAGCAAGATAAGTATTTTGTTTTTAATTTACGGTATTGTTTTGATTTTCTTTTTCTGTTTTGATTTGTGGTTCTGAATTGGTTGTGTTTTGAAACGAAATGGGGATGTGTATTTATACTTGGAGTTTGATTCTTGATGAGAACAACGTCAATCTGATTGTAAAATAATAGATTAGGGTTTTGTTCAGTCCTAGTTCTTAGACCATATTTCCGGTTCTGCTATGATCTTTATGATGGACTTGACTTGTGTGATGTTTGACAGTGAAAATGTGATGTCTTAATGTCGAATTTCATGTACTTTTTTTTTTTTGCTTAGATCTATGAACTGTTTATACATAGATTTGGTACGGCCATGACACCCTTGAGTTGTTTATTCACCACGTCCCTTGTCTACTCACGTGATCTATTTCTTGTGCAAGTTGATTTGGTGATCTTACTGTTCAATTTACAGATTTGAATTGCTAGGATTTCTTACATAAGATTTTCTGTTTGTTTCATTTCAAATTTTTAGATTTGAATTATGCTATATATGTATGGCAGAATAGGATTTTACATAAGATTTTATGTACATTAGCTGTATCCATTTGTCTGAAGATTTGATGGTGAAAAATATATATATGCATATATACTGTTTCACTAGCTGTTCTTTTCATTGTCCCTTCGGCTCTATGTTACATATCATATTTTTATTTTTATTTTTACTGTTTCATAATTGTTGTATCCATATCTTTCTATATCTTTTTCCCTCCTTTCATTTCTGTTGCTTTACTGTTTTTCTGATTTGCTGTTGGATTCATTTTTTTTCTTTTCAAATCTTTCAACTTTAAAAGATATATACCTATACATTTTCTAGCTATTCATAGCTATTTTTCTTTTTTCTCTTCTCAGGTTAATTAAGTGGTGGACGGTGGTGCCTTGATGGGTATGGTGACGGCTTGATGGTGTTGTAAGAAGATTTTACTATAGATTTTCTTTCATTTTCATGTATGAAACAGTGACTGAACATTTAGATTTTCTGTATACATAAGCTGTTCTATCTTGTAGATTTGATGATGTAAATCACATACTTTTAACTGTTATGAAATGTACATGTTTTGTTGTTCTTACTGTTTTGGATTGAGTTTTACTGTTTTAGATTATGGTGAATAAATGTATATGATTTTACTGATCTTTCAACTGTTCTTTGATCTGTTTTAAATTTGAAATGATATGGTGGAATGGTTGGTACAGCTTTTAAACATTATCAAATAATGAAGCTGTATGTTGGATTTAAGGTCTGATCTGGGTTTGGTTTATGTTCGAATACCTTAAGTAACTAAACAGGTGAAGTCGAATTATCCACTATCACTATCACTAGTTTATGTATTATTCATGGATAAAGTTTACCATAACTCAAGTCTAAGTTATTCACTGTAACGAGGAATGGTATTCAAAGTTATTCCAACACTACATCTTGTTCCTTTGGTTATCACTAGTTTTGACTTAGAGTTGTATTCACCATTAATATTTGAATGTAATTATAAATAAAATTCCAAAATTGGTTAAATAAAAATAAATCGATATAATCGAATATATTAAAATGAAATATCGTATAAGTACAAATAAGGCTAAGATGTATTTTCAAACTCGACATTCAAAAATTTGGTTAAACGAATATTCATTATATATATATATATATAACCGTTATTATTTATAAACGTTATCGTTTTATTAACGAAATCCATAGCGACTATTTTAAAATTTTAACTGGACATAACTAACAAATTATAACACGAAATCTTGATTTTTCTCTTTCATAAGAAAAATATAATCAAATTGATTCCAACGCTCCTGGTTTCACAGAATTCCGACTTAAAACGAATTCTGTATACTCAGTTGAAGTTCAGAACGAAATTTACGAACTGCCGCACCAATTTTAATTCGTTTATAATATAATTATAAATTAAACGTTCTAACGTCGTTTTAATGATGAATATATTTATATAATTCCATATAAACCATTTTTAAATCACTTTGAATCGCTCGTCCACATTATACGGCAAATTCAACATTTTCCCAATATCCCGAAAATAAAATATTATTATATTAATAATAATTTAAATGTTCAAATTAAAAGGGTCAAATCCCATTATTTAAACTCAAATCAATATTTTAAATAAATAAAATATTTCAAATAAATGGTCAGAAAATACAGGACATTACAGTTTTATTATAAATTGTTGTTTATTAGCAATAAATTTGGAATAGTTCATTAATAATATCATAAATTTTATTTTAAAACCATTTTAAATTCAATACATAAATAGTTGAAATTTACAAGACGTTACACACAGGCCTAAAACGCATCCAAGCATCTAAGCTTCGATCTAGAACACGATGCACGGTCAGAATTCCAAAGTGCCTATTGAAATCTGAAGCCCAACCCCCCTTTGATGCCACTAACACGCTAGCACCTGCCATTAAACCTCTCGATGCTTAAATATTTGAAGAACGCCAGCCCTTGCTTGAGCCATAACCACCCCGAGCCTTCATTATTGCTTAGCTACACATAGAAGCGTGAGGTTGCGATGCGGTATAGGTGTGGAAAAGGGACGATGGCAGCAACGTTTATGGATGCAAGAATATAATTTAGGGATTAAGGAGAATGCATAATTTTCTTCTTTTCAAATGGAAATTGGACTTGAAAGAAATAAAATAGGAAGAAGAGAAAGTGTTGGTTTGGTGAACGAATTGGAAATGAAGGGGGATGCATGTCTGATTAGTGATGCACGCATGTTTATTTTTCTTCCTTTTCTTTCTTATATACTATATTTTCGTCAGCGTTTTCATGTGTCCACATATTGTTCGATTTACCTGAAATTCGACATTTTATACGAATTTACGGTTCCAGATCCGATGAAACTAATTTTGTCGAATTCCGAGATGGTTAGATAATTGACTATTTTTCACATCAAAATATCGTTTAATAATACGATTCAAATACTGATCTAATTCCAAATATTTATTATTGTTTATAAGCTTGCAAAATGGATTTACAATTAACATTGATTAACTAACGGTGTCAATGAAGAATATTTAATCAGTTTTCAAATATTATCTAATCACCAATTCAAATTTTTAGTTAAATATTCGTTAACTATATTAATTTAACGTTCAAATTTGCGAGCTGTTACACTTTTCCCCACTCCAAACTTTTCGTCCTCGAAAAGAAACAACGTAAAGAATCATACATAAGTATATTTTATATATTATACTTCATATTATAGAGTTATACATGTCTTAAACTTAATAGAAAGATATAAGTTATAGAAATTTTCTAGACTCAAAAATTTCTAACATTCGAAGTGGCCAAAAATTTCGGTAGTGTCTCCTTCGTACGGGTCGATTGAAATTTTTTTATGATACAATATATAATAAGATACATCTCACCCATACAATGATGCATCCCTAAACCAGGGGAAGCAATATATATCAACCTAAATCCAATATGAAATCCGAGATACGTTTGTTATTTAGCGTTTAAAAGCATGGTAGCTTACATTTTAGCATTTTAGCTCCAAAGCGAGCTCGAAAGTTAAGCACACACTATTGAAACCTACTACTCACAACCAATGAGAATCATGTATATAAAGTAAAATAAATATACATAGCATAATCGACATTAGTAAGCATGACATACAAACAACAAAACATATGTAACCAAATTATTTACAAAACCTGAATGTTACATGCAAATAGATATTCTTTCAATAACATTAAATTTATTTTTCATTCAAGTTGTACGATTCAATTTACTTCAATTTACATTAAATCTATATACACATTCATTTTATTAACCTTCAAGTTGTTAACATCTGTTTTACTTGCTTACAATGCTTAACATTTAAATACCCATTTTTCATTTTCATTATCATTCTATTTGTTTACATACAATTTATTTGTCGTTCAAGATTACTCATGTTTAGTTTATTAAATGGATTTTATTTAATTCATGTATGCTTTCAATTTTATTACTATTCATGCCACTTACATGCAATTGACTTATTTCCAAGTTATAGGTTTCACTTACATGGTTCTCAATAAATTCATTCACTTTTATTTATTTCATTCAGTATTCATTTTTAATTTACTTCCATTTATTTACATTCAATTTAGGTATCCAATTTTATATTCGCGTACATACAATTTGTTCATTTGCAAGTTGTCCTCTTTTTACATACTTACGTTGCTTAATGTTCCTATTTACCTATTTTTCTTTTCTTCCATTCAACTTCCATTTTTCCCAAGTCAAAATTTATTTTAGTTAGTTAATTTTTCGAATTCATTAAATTTCATTGTATATTGATCTACATTCTTTTATTCAATCGTCAAAATTCACTATTATCGATATTCAATTTTTTTTTTTTTTTGAATTAAATAATTTTCATTTCATTCATTTTAATTCAGTTTCCATTTTTAGTTTACTTAATTCATAAATTCCATTTTAATCTTCTCTAGTCAAATTTGAAGTCATAATCCATTTGGCTAGTTTATTTCATTGACGGCATTTTATGCAGATTCATCTTGCTTAATCCTTCGATGAATCTATATTTAATAAGATCAAATTTTTCTGGCATTGAATTATTAATGTTCATTTTGTTAACGCTCGTTTTATTTATGTATTTCATTTCATTTACATTTCTTTCACTTTCATACACTGTATTTGTTTTCAAATCATTCACCTCAGGTTAATTTCATTCAATTTGTTCAATTTAATTTAAATTCATTATTCATATTTCTGTTTAATATCAAATTCGTTAATGATGTACTTTATTTGATCGTTTTTAAGTTGGTCTGAATTTTTAAAAGGATCATTTCTTTTATTACAAATATTCATGTTAGTAATTACTCAAAAGGTACTATTAAATTTTTAAAACACTCGATGCAAATTTGTATTATGCTTTCCAATCAAATGAATACATAACTTTATTTATAATTCGTTTATTTCTTTAAATTCACAATTTAATTGACCAATTAGAATTCTCATTTTTATTCAAATTTTTCTCATATAACATCTTCTAATATTTATCCAAAATAGTTTTAAGTATCAACTTAACGTCTCAACTAGAATTGTATATTTATCGCACTTTTAGAACCTAAAAATAAATATCGATAATGTCAGCCATAATTATTTTCAAGCGACTAGAGTGTCACTGTATATCTATTTAGCACATGCAATCTTTAGTACATACGTTAGCTAGATGTATGCTAAACTCTTTACGTACGTGATAGTCAATTCTCAACTTCAAATACTCGAAACTCCTATTTTTAAAATAGAATATATATGCTAATATATATATATATATGACAAAATAATATTGCAATTTATGTATCTTCCCCACGTATTTATTTTGTTAAATTTTGATTTGATTCCTTAGTTTATATATACTAACTTAAATTTTCAACGGAAATGATATAAATTAGTATTCTCAAAATATATATCACATATAATTTCTTAATGTAATTAATATTTCACTTATGTTACGGTTTAAAAATTTTCAATCAATGTCTTGGATCATTTTAAAGCATTAATCTCAAATTCATTTTAGTAAGTTTTCAAATCGTAATAACAATAGAATATATAGATTAGTTCTATTTTAATTCTAATCCTAATAATATTCCACTTACTGTTTAAATAATATTCCATTTTTACTTATTCAATGATAAAATTTATATTTCAAACCCGTGTGAATAAGAACTCCAAATTACGAATATTGATTATGAAATATAATTGATATTAAGCTTATGTCCTTCAATTTTAAAATAAAACCATTTGTTTAGAAATTATTATTTTATAGGTCTTGTTTATCTTGAATATCACATTTTTAAGTTCCAAAACCTATTACCATGATTTAAAACCCCATTTATTAATATTAAAATTTCATTTAAGGTTTATTTTATACTATGGTAATCTCAAGATGTTTGTTTTATATTCAATGGTTGGTAAACTAAGTTATTTATTTCAATTAAATTTATATTTATGTTTCTTCAATTAATCTTAGAACTCAAAGGTGGAATTAGAAATAGATCAAGATTAAGAAATAAGGAAATCTAATCGATGAAATTTAAATAAGGAAAATGGATCCGATGGAGTCGGGATTTTGGGAAAGAATTAAATAAGAAAAAAATTATATTTTTAAAATACGCACTCCCAGAGTGATTCCAATGATGTGCCTGCTCATTCTAAAATATTACTACCCTTTCTTTAATGAGTTTAAACCCCATAAGCTAAGGTTTTTATCAAACCAAAGCTCTAGTACTAACTTGTGACGATATGCTATTTCCAAGCATTTATGTTGATAATAAAATCAACTCAAATTGCTTAAAATAACAGATTGTTATTTCTACGGGGTTAAATAAGATTAAAATCACAAAACTACAAACATGAAATAAAACAACGTAACATAGTGGAATAAATTTATATAATATATTGAAGTTTACATAAATAAATACAATGGAAGTTTAGATATATAAATTTTCTAATATATACATATATAATGGAAACAGAAAATAAAAGATGAATCTTAATAAAATATCCAACTCCAAAATGTGAATCTTAAGCTGGAATACTTGGTTTGACCCGAGCATAATGCAAACTCGATTCAGGGCTAACATTATCATATAATGAATCAACTCAAGTGAAATGCCCAAAGAAATGCATCAATAACTTAGAGGGTGTTTGTGATCTCCATCCTTAAAAGATCCATGGAAACAGATACATACAATATAATACACTATTATAATAGTGTTTATTCAATAAAATTTAGTATTTAAATAGCCTATGCAGGATTATATTTTTACCTTACGTCGTTTATAAGAATTGTAGTCTATATAGTCCCGTAAATTCATCATATTGGTGTTATCGGAGGGAACTCCATGCAAAACAAAACCAAATCAAAATTGTAGGGGGCTCAATCAGGATAATATGACAAGGCACCAAGGCTATACAAAATGGTATGATTCTACTGGATTGCGGACTCATGCTAGTGGTAATGCATAGCCGTAACTACCGCCCACCTCAAATGACACTCCCATAAATCATGAATGGCCACTAGTAAATCACAAAGTAAGAGATATAACATCGAAGAATCATGCCAAATAGGATGTGCAACCTCACTTTGCCTGGCTATGGCTCCTTTTTTACTCACTTTTGACCCGAAGGTCAAGGCCATCCATGTAACAACTTGGATTTTTAGTCGTTTAAGCCGATAATAATCCACACATATTGACTCAAACAAATCCAAAATGCAAACAATTATTAGGATTAATATAATAATAATAAAAAAATAACGTTAACAGAATCTGACAGCGGAAGGACAACATATAATAAATATATAACAGTTCATGATGCTAAAACATACATTTGATCATACTAAAACAATTATCAGAGTTAACTATCACAAAACTTACCAATAAATGCAGTGAAACAATACTAATAAGTACCTCTATCAATCTCCATCTTCATCTTCATAACGAGGTTTTCCCCAATTGAAAAACTCAGGCTGATTTGAGCACAAATGAAAAGACAAAAGTACTCGGATCAGAACTAAAATATTCTCATATTAGTTAAATCAAAACCATATAACAATATGATTATCCTAGAATCGGAGATGCTTACAACAATATAAATCTCATATCCAATGTGTTCGTAAGTACAATAACTTAAGAGATGTGACGTAAATTTCCAACTCCTAAAGATTCGATAAACTAGATATGATATAATATATTATAATATGCTATTATAGTAATATATATGGTTAAATATATTATTGAAAATAGCATAAGCATGATTACACATTTACCTTTACGCCGTTTATAAATGTTATAGTCTATAAAGTATTGTAAACCCACCACAAACTTATGGCATCGGGGAGCACTCCATACGTACAACATCAAATCAAAGTCATAGGGGACTCGATCATGGTAATAAGACATGGCACTCGAGGTAATGCTCAAGGTTAGAAACTAGTTTCACTCCAGGATTGGTGGTTACGCATAGCCATGACTACCGCTTACCTCGAACAACACTCCCAAAATTAAGGATGCACATAAAATCAATCAAACCGAGAAACTATAGTAACAAAGGAAGATCCGGTTAGTAAAGGTGCAATGGGGAGAATATCTAGAGAACGCGACATGGGAACCCGAAGACAAGATCCGCGCTTCTTACCCTTTTCCTTTTCGCTTTGAGAATACGTTTATAATTTCCCTTCTAGCTTTTGAATTTGAATTTGTTTATCCTAATCATTTGAATCATCGATCCTTAGGTAGGAACCTATGTTTGAAAACAAGTGCTTGAGACAGTTTATGTTTGATGATTATAAGTGTATGCAAGTGTTTGCTAGCGGTTCCAGTGAATGCATATACACACATATTAGGCATTAAATTGGTCAAGAACTTATATATTGCATATGGATGTGTGTGCATTTCAAATTTTCAATGGATGAAAATGGTTGAATCGACACATGGATGTTTCATTTTGATGAATTGTTGTGCACACATATAGAACTTGTATGTATCATTAGGATTATTGGCATACATATTGGATACATGGCACAGACATACATTGCATTAAGGAGGTCAATTGAATCAGCCGACCGCCCGATTTTCACATTAGTTCGGGGACATATACACACAACACATTTGCATATGTTCATATAAGGAATTAGAAATTTTAAGGACAATGGATGCCTGTAGATGATGGATGAGCATATGGGTGTATGTTTTAAGTAATAACATTCTTGTTAACTTGGAGATTTCGGGGATGAAATCCTTTAAGGAAGGGAGAATGTAACACCCCATATTTTATACACAGTAATTATATTAAGAGGATAATGAAATGAATATTAATTAAATTAAATATTTAGAATTAGGTAAAATAGACTTTCCCATGCATCCACTACGAAATTTTGGTCCAGATAGACTCTTGGTTTTCGTAAATAGAATTAAATATGAAGAAGTTATGCATATAAGAAGATTGAACAAAATAAAAATAGAATATATATATTTAATAAATAATACAGCACAGCAGGGAAATGTACATTGGGCGACCCGGCCATAACTGGGTCAACCCATGTCTAAGATAAGTCGACCCTAGGTCGACATAGGTAAAGGTGGGTCGATCCACCTACGTGTAGAAGCAAATTCTTGAGGCTTTATCCGGACTGTTTTCTTTTCTAGATGCATAAGTTGACTCAGCTTTGAGTGTACGGTTGGATTTTTAAACCTAAAATTTGAAGGCATGGAATTATCTTAGGTAATCTATAAATAAGCTAGCAGACTCATTGTTTTCTACACACAAATTATTCTTCATTTCTACTTCCTCCCAACGATATTCTAAATAAAAATAAGAAGATGTTGAGATGCTTCCTAAGCCTCGATAAGGAGGACAAATTCCAAATTTTCTACAACAAATCTAAAGAGGACTTTCTTCAACAATAACAATATAAAAGATATATTTCCGTTCTTCAATCCAACCACTGGGAGTTCTAGTCGTTTTCAAATTTGACAATTAAATAGTATTTTGACTGTGAATAAATCTGAATTTGAAATCATGTAGTGTTTATACGTTTATATGTTTATATCGTTGTTTCACTATCAAAAAATTTCAGTTATTATTAGTTACATGTATATCCTATTATCCCTTTTTTGTTTTAGATTTATTTACAGTCTTATCTTATGCCTATTTTATTTAGTTTATGTGTTTCTGAATCATATCTATGTTATTTTCCTATTTCTTTTTATTTTGCTCTATACCTAGGCCATCAAATGCTTAGGCTACTCACGTTAGAATTGCGTAAATTAGGTTAAACTGGAATAACTTAAAATGACGGTAAAAAGGAGAATTAGGCATATTAAAACATGAAATCCAAGGACTGTATAATTAAGATAATATGAAAAACATGTAGGTTAAACTTAATTTAATAATTATGTAGAACATGTTGGAGGATCATATGTAATTTAATAAAATGAGTAACTTAATCTATACATGTATATACATCTAGGCAGGTGCCTATTTGGTTAAGGGGTTGTACACAGAATAAAATGTATAGGAAATGTCATTTACAACTAGGCTTACTAATAAACTTAAACCTAATAAGTTATTATTCGTTAATTAATAAGTTAAAAGGTCTCACGTCTTGTTGTTGGTATTCGGTTTTAGGACTCTTAAAATCCTAGTTACTTTGGGGGATAAGCATAGGGGGTTGGCTTATGTCGAGTTGCATGGAACCCGTATCTGTCAGTATCCCTATTAATATCTTAGAGGAGGGGCCAGGGCACGCTTTACTGATCTGGATTGTAAGAGGTTCAATGCGGAAAGTGGGTATGGTCGCGTTTCGGCAAATTCATGAGCGTGCATGGGTCCGATTAGGGTAAACTAAGATGTTGTAACACCAAGAATAGGTCTGTGTCTTATAGTTAACGGGTTAAGGATTGATACCTCCTACTGCCATAGCTGGCACATGATATTTGTATAGTAGGGAGCCGATCACACAGGTAGTGATTAGTGTAACACCTAATCTTGATATTCTACTAGTGGTGTAGTAATTTTATTTTAAGGATATGAATGAGAAGCATACATGGTCTTTACCTTATCTTGTTATCTCGTACTTATTTATTTACTATAGTTTCATGTTCAACATTATTTACTTGTCTTTGTACTTTCTATCTTATCCTATTGCTAAACATTACTAGAACTCGCCAGACTTTATGTCTGCCCTATTTTTGTTTCCTTTCTCTCTCTTCATTCCCCCAACCCTCAGGTTCTCAGTGTGGTAGTGTTTAGCAGTGATCATGGTTTCTTTCAGCTTGAAGTGGACTTCTTTTGATTAGAGGTACCGCTTTGATTATTGTTCAACTTTGTTATGACTTCTGAGGAGTCATATAATTTTACAGTTTTGTACTATGATGTTTGGTGTTATGAGATGGATGGTTTTTATTAAGGTTTTTGGTATTTGATGTTGTAACTGGTTTGAAATGATTTTTTTCTTTAATAATAAAGTTAATTTTTTTGTTGCATATTTGTATGTCTTATGAATTCTTGTTACTGTTTACCTGTTGCGCTTCACAAATTTAACGCATCCTCATATGGGTGACATTAAGGGGTGTAGGGTATCAAAAAATAATTCTAGATTTTAAACAATTTGAATGTTTAATTAATTGAACTTATTTATATATTAAAATTATTTAAATATGTTTGAAATAGTTTGGAAATAAATAGTTAGCATATAAAAGGTTTATACATATAATTTGAGTTAAAATAGGATTCATCAAGACATATGATTTCTATAGTAGTTTATGAAACTAGTTAAAATAAAATAGGTTTTATATAGTATTACTCATAATAAAAACAACACGTAAAGCTACTCTCACTTGCCTACATGCTGGTTTGGACAATTACTTTGATTTACTCTCACTTGCATGCATGCTGGTTTGGCAAGTATTGAAGACTTTAAGGAACTGACTTGAGAGCTATTTCAGACATTGTAATCTTTTGTGGGTAATGTATTTGTCTGTATTTAAATTATAACTGATCGCACTCTACGTGGTGTTTACAGTTTCAATTGTTTAGTTGTGTCAGCATATCTATAGCAGATAAGCGGTTAGCTTATCTTCTGTCATATTTTGTACTCATTATTTGTTATAATAAAAGTGGTACAGTCCACTCTAAAAACTAGCTGGGTTTTCCAAAAAAACAACAACATGTAAAGCAAAATGGCAGGCATCGAGCCCTACATTTCCCCTTTCCCTCTGCATACCGTACCCTCCTCCTCGTCGAACCCTCCGCCCATCATTCCACTTGTAACTTCACGTCGTAATCTGACTCCTCCTCCTTCCTATGTTCCTCCATCGTCGATCGCTCCTCCTTTAAGACTCCCCGCGCCTTCTCAACTCCTTCCACTCCCTGTCTCTTCTCTTTACCAAATCGTGCAACCCAAGTGGATTTCTCTTTTCATGAAGAAGCCATGCAACGTGGGAGCTTATATCCCCATTGATCTAACTCTAGTCTTCAAGGGCGACGCCATGGTCTTTACCTCCGATGTGATTCAAGCTACAACGGAAGTGTGGAACAACTCATTAGTCGGCTTTTTCCTTGATCAACCTTTGTCTTGTACAATGGTAGTTCAGAGATTGAAATATATTTAGAAGCTTAAAGGATCAATCAAGATTAAATCCGATGGTGTTATCTTCCTCTTTCAGTAGTCAAACGTCGAAGACATGTATAAGATTTTACATGGGTATCCCATTATAATGGTAAACAAGTTATCTTTATCAAACTATATGATCCATCTATTAATGTCTGCGGTAGTGTTCGAACAATCCCAATCTGGGTGCAGTTTCACAAAATTCACCTTTTAGCTTGGTCTCATCTAAGCATAAATTGTTAGGCTAGTAGAATAGGGAAATTAATTTTTGAATGAAATTACAGAAAGTTTAAGAGAGGCCTGAGTACGCAAAATGTTTAATCGATATCAAACCTGACCATGATCTTGTTGTTGATTTCTTGGTTAAGCTTGTTTAGGGAGGTACGCAAAAGGTATAGGTTAGATATTTATAAAACCGGATGTCTATGTTTCTTGTAAGTCCTTCACGCATAGCACTAAAATATGTAAGAAATAAAATTAAGGTTAATGTTGAAAGTAAAGAGAAAGACATGAACCTGAATGATAAGAAATGTAACGACCCGGATTTCTGGTCGATTAATTTTGTATATTTAATATTTTTTTATATTGATTTGAGAATATAAATGAATTTTTATATTTAATTATCAATTTAAAATTTTAAATATGATTTATTTCGAATATATATAATTATTAAAATACAAAATTGAATTTATTTGAATTTAAAGTCAGCACTGAATTGGAAACAGTTTAGATGATCAATACAAACTCATGTTTAAATTAGAATAATAATATTAATTTCTTATCGAAGAATTAATTATTTTTAATTCAATTTATATCGATTTAAATTTATATCTTCTCCATATGATCGAAATGGGCTTCGAGACATGTCCCAATGTGTTCAGAATAGTGGTGTAACCCTAGGAATGTCAGTTGTTGGGTTCAAAAAGGAGTTCAGAATCATAGGGTATTTTAATTAAAGGACACTGGGTCAAAATGAATTAAAACAAAATAATTGGTTGCCTTGTTTATTCCATTGTTCACTCAAGAAAACAAAAGCATGGCCCTTTCTTTTTCCATCCGTTCCTTTATAAAATCACTACTTCCGTTCTTCAAAATCTCTTTCTTCTTAGATGAGATAAAATCCATTCCTCAACAATTAAAATCGGATACTCCCTTTTTACTTCTAAACTAAAATTGAATCAATTAAGATGCAAAGTATTTTCCTGGAGCCGACATCTTCGCGCGTGAGCTAGGGTTGGTTTTGGGGAAGCTTGATTTCGCCGGAGCTAGAGTCGATGTCACAGGCGAGTTTAGGAAAGGGAATAACATCGATGGGGAGGTGGAGTTAGATTGTTATGAGGTCGAACTAGAAAGTCTGTGGAGTGCGATTCATTATGGAGACGTTGGCCAGTGCTTGGTTCGAGACTCGGTCATGTTTCTAGCCACTCAAAATTGATATCGGCGACTTAGGGTTAGTGAGCGTCGACAGTAGGACAGGTGTGCGGTAGAATTAGGGTTGTGGTTTGCATCTGTGTGCAGGCACTTGTGATGGGTTTTGGCTACGAGTTGATGGTGTACGGCGATACTGAGGGTGGACAGGGTCAAATCTAGAGTGAAGCGAGTGTGTTAAACTAAGAGGAAGTGATTTCGAACATGTTAGCTGGTGCAATGTGGATCTTTAGTGGTGATGTAGATAAGTGATTTTCTTAGGAAGATGCTGCAATAATGAGATCTAACATGGACTAAAAAGGTAATCTAGTTTAATTAATAATCAAATCTTTAATTATATTTGTATTTGTTCGGTTGCTTATAAATTGAAATTTCAAATCCAAACAAAATCAGATTCATATGACGTCGATTACATTGGACACGCATGGACTCAGGCTCCGCATTAGAATTTATTTGGGAATTTTTAGGATTAATTGGAATCAGTCGAGAAATATGTAGCTCTGGGATACATAAATTGGAATCAGAATGGAATACCAATTAAAATTAAGGTGAGTAAATCTCACTCACCTGTTATTTAGAATTATTATTATTTTTCAGTTAAAAATAATTGTTTGTTGCTTGTTTGGTTACATTTAATATTACTGTGCATGTTTAAATATATATATAGTTATTTAGGCTTGACTATTATATATATATATATTGGTTTGGTGGTTGGATTGTTCCCCCAGTCTCATTAGCGGATGCCCGCGGTACCATTAGCGGATGATTTCCCTATGCACCCGACAAATATATATTAGTGGATGACCTTCTATACTGCGATATCCTACCACGAAGCAGGATGGGTATTACTTCTGCTAACTAACGTCTGTGGATGCAGGAGAACAGGTTGGAGGGATCCAACTAGATTCCTCAAAATTTTATTAATTGTCTGTTTTCACATATTATCATATATATAATGTGTTGATTGAAAATTGGGTTGTTTGATTGTTTAAATATTATTGGTACTAAAGTGTTGATATATAAATATCAGGGAAAAGGATATTTGAAATTTAAAGAGAGAAATCTATTTTTCTAAAATAGAAATCGAATTTCAATTGGGCTATAAATATATTAACTTTTTTTGAATATATAAAACAAATAGTGAATTTATAAATGTTGTTCATAAATTAATAATGCAGAGAATTGAAATGAATTTATAAACAGTGTTTATAAATAAAGTGGAAAAATTATCATTGGATAACTTGAATATTTAAATTCAAATGTGAATTTATAAAAATAGAAATAGGGTAAACGAGGGAATTTATTCTGATGTTTAGAATATAAATTGAATTAAAATAAATCCATAAGGATTTATGATTTTGAATTCGATTAATTCGAATTTATTCAACTAGAATTTGAAAAGAATTTGAATATATAGAAATTCAAATAGAATTTGAATATATAGAAATTCAAATAGAATATGAATATAGAGAATTCAAATAGAATTTGAATATATAGAAATTAAAATAGAATTTGAATATAGAGAATTCAAATAGAATTTGAATATATAGAAATTAAAATAGAATTTGAATATAGAGAATTCAAACAGAATTTGAATATAGGAATTTCAAAGAGAATTGAAAATAAAATTTGAAAATAGAAACTTGAAATCATTTCGAAATGGGAATGACGAAATATATTTCAGAATACAGATTTTTAAACAGAATAGAAAATAAATCCATAGGATTTATAATTTGTAATAGGATTGGAATTTAATATAGAAGATCGAAGTATAAATAAATATATTACCGAGTTAGGAAAAATCGACAATTTTAGAAAATTGGAAATATGATGTTGAATTGGGAAACTGATTTGATACATATTAAAAAATATATCAGAATGGAGTTGAATTTATTATAAACGAAGTTTAAACGTTTATATATATAAATATAATTAAAACGAACTCGCCGCAGCACTGTAATTCGTAAATTGGCATTTTGAACTTCAACTGAGTATACAGAACTCAATTGAAGTCGGAATTCTTTGAATCAAGAATCGTCAGGACCGATTTGATAATAGTTTTCTAATGGAAGAGAAAATTCTGAATTTCGTCATATATATTTTGAGTTATGTTAAAATCAAATTTTTAGAAAAACAACGCCATGACCATTTAAAAATCATAACGGTTTATTTAAATAAATAAAAGGATTTTAAGAAAATAAAATCCAAATTTCCATTAGAAAAATCCAGATTGGAGATATAAAATAAATATGAACTCCACTAAAGTAAGTGAAATGATTTTTGGAACAAAAATCGGATTCTTAGTTATTAAATAGATTTAACTAGCTTGAAGAATAAATAATTAATCGAGATTTGAATTGAAATGGGGCATTGGATAAGTGAATGAGATTTGAAAATTTATATTCAAAATCGAATATGTAACGCGAGCTGAAAACGGAATTAAATTGGGTTCGTGAGTAGATTAAAATATATTTGAATGTGATATGTTCAAATAAAAAGTGAAATAGGCAAAAGAGCAAATAAGGAGATAAATTAGAGAATTTTGGTTAAGACGAATGGATTGAGTTGAAAACCAAAAAGGAAATATTTGGATATGTGTTAGGCAGGTATGGAATAAAGTGTTTGAAGATTTTAAATTCATGTGCTCGACAAAAATGTACACGTTTAAATTCCATATGAGATTTTATGCGCCGAATCGGCAAGCCGCTTGGCTTTTTGATTTTCTTTTTTAATGGAAAGGGCCTAGAGAGGCGAGTTGAGGTTTGAACTATTTGCCGGTACAAAGGAGGTTATGGCGAATTTTTCCAAAAATTTAACGAGTTAGAATATTTTTAAGAAAATTTGATAACTAGAAATCTATATATCAATATATATAGAATTCGATAAGGAAACGAACTTAAAAATAGAATAATATAAACAAAAAGGAAATCTATGAATAAAATCTCATAAGAATAGAAAGAGAAGCTGTACATGTTTTAAAAATGGAATAATTTGTTTGTATGGTATTGGTTATTCGAGTAAGTAGTCTTGTCTATTTTGAAATTATGAAAGGAATTCAGTCAAGGTCTGAGAGGTAGTTATACTGCCAACTTGATTGATGTCATTATTAACAAATAAATAGTAAGATTCAGGCTCGAAGGTATGTTGAATAAGATTTAGTTAAATACCGTATTTGGGTTGTCGTAACGATGTTTTACATAACATCCGTTTTAACCCAAATAAGTGTAAGTTGGAAATAGAATAATAAATATTTCCTTAGTTTAGAAATAAACGAGTCGGAAAAGAGATAAGTAATTGGAATATTTTCCAATTGTAAATAGAAGATATTTTCTAAGTACAGAAAATAAAAGAAGGCGATATATGTAAATGTTTTCCAGTGTTAATAACATATATTATCTAAACATAGAAAATAAGGAAATATGAATATATATATATGTTTGATGATTTGATAGATAATTCCATTTGGAAATAAGATCGTTGTGTGTACACAGCCATTTTCCATTTGATTGTTAAATCACCGACTATCAATGTTTTTGACCATTTTAACGTTGTTAACATGGAGAGACCGGTTGGATTATTATTCGAAAAACCACTCCGTATTGGCATAAGCGTTGCAAACCAAGTATGCTGAATATATTGAAGACGAAGTAAAGTGCAAGGGATGTTGTATAAGTCCTAGGTAGAGATTGCCTAGGATGGATGTACAAAATAGTGCCTTCGGTTTCGTTTCGTCCCAGAACGAACGTGTATGGACGAATGTATGACAGAATATTTCCAGTGATCGCATTTTGGACTGTACAAATATATATGCCGGCAACGGATTTATTCCCTTAGCATAATATCCAGAATATATTTGTGCAAATCAATTAATGATTAACGGATCTGACAATGTGGCACTCAAAGTGATTGTGCTATCAATGAATGGCAAGTAAACGTAGCCTCAGGCCTCAACAACCGGGAAATGACAAAAATCGGGCAGGCAGCATGGCTATGTGGTTAGCTGCCATTAGGGTATATTATCACCTATCTAGAGATTCATTTAATTCCTTATTCTATTTGATGTTGTCCCATTCGGGAAACGATTGCTGATCCCAACCGTTATTGGTATACATTCGATACACTCAAGCGAAATGAGTGGTCGGTCATGTGTGGCCGGGTTGCAAGATGTTCTTGTTGAACCCAGTGTATTCTCCTATAGAGATACACTATCGGAAGGTGGTTCCATACCTTGTCATAGTTGGAAATTCATTACCCAATAAGTGCTTGCAGTTTTGACTTGTATATTATATATATGGAACGTGAGATGCAAACGTTCCACTAGATTGTTATTTATTTGATTCAGGCACTATTATAATATCAAAAGAGTTTTGATATAAAGATTATCGTTTTCTTTCAAAAATATTTTAAACTTAAATCAAGTGTTTTGGACTCTCATAAGGAAAAAAAACCCGTTCCATGTTATATGGCGTGGTCGTATGAGATATCATTTAGTTTCTGAAACTGTTTTAAATTGTTTACTCATACCAGTTCCATGACTGACCCGGAGTTTATTTTGTTTTGTTTTACCTAAACTCTTGGGTGCCTAAATTTGTACGGGCAGTCAAGTAGTTCAGGATTTTATAGATTTATCCAAAGGAGCTTAGAGCAGGAGGCTTCAGCGTTATCTAGTTATTGTTATTTCTGCTGTGTTATAAGTTATACTCTGATAGTGATACTCTGATAATGATATGTTATACAGTTAAAATTTTGTATTTCAAAAGTTATGATATATTATATTTTATTCTGCTGTGATGTGAGATTTTGTGTTGTTATTTTTGTTCTTCTTCTACCTTTTTCTTCTAAAAAAATGATTCGTATTTTCATGATATTTGGGTTGGATGTATGGTGTATGTAGTCAACTCTGATATTACGGATTTGCGGGACATTACAGTTGGTATCAGAGCTTAGGTTGAGCGAATAACTAGGCTTTGTTGGGGTTGTGCTCATTAGAGATAGGGTCAGTAGTACCCTAGAATGAGTTAAGCGTATATATATGAGAGCGCGTATTTGTTAATTGATATAAAATCTATTTTATATTGTGTTGGCTAGTCTGTTGGGTGGTTTATGAATTCTGGTCGAATCGTGGGACGCCACGACTTCGATAAGAGTTTGTAAATACTTGAACAGAAGATTGAGCATGATATTGTTTTTAAGTGGTTAGATGGAATAATTTTACCCAAAATAGAAGATATGGATGTGTTGGTTATTATGATTATAATCAAATAAGATTAAAAAAAATTGAATGCTTATATATAACCAAATATAATTTGTATACGAATGATATGAATTAAAGTTGAACTCAAACCAGAATTCAGAATTTAATCCTGGGAGTTTGGAAAATATTTTTTAAAGTATATTAAAATAAGATAGCTTTGTTTTGGAAAGATTTGAATGAAAATCATTTTGGATGAATTTTGATAGCGATAAACACTGAACTCACTTCAGTAGCTGGGAAATAATTCTGATGATGATCACGACATCATCAATGTTCATTTTCGAGTTTCTAAGTGATGGATTGCTACCTTAGGAAAGTTTTGTTGGAAAATTTGTTCAAAAGAAAGCAAGTTGGTTTAATATTCAAATGTTTTGAATTTGAAATTGAAATAAATATATATGTACATATGTGATTTCAGAAGGATTTGAAATAAAAAACTCCGGTATTTGAATTATGGAATTTAAATTTAACTTAAGCAATTTAAAGAAATTGAAAAGAATAAATTGGTTAAAACCAATTTAAATCAATTTGAATGCAATGTGAATGAAAACCAAAAGTTTTGGTAGAATTAAAATTTGTTGAAATATGAAGAGTTGAGTTCAACATAAATGAGTTATAAAAAGTTAATGGGTTTGTAGCACTTTTCCTACCTTAGTAATTTCGGGGACGAAATTCTTTTAAGGGGGGAAGAATGTAACGACCCGGATTTCTGGTCGATTAATTTTGAATATTTAATATATATTTTTTATATTGATTTGAGAATATAAATGAATTTTTATATTTAATTATCGATTTAAAAATCAAAATATGATTTATTTCGAATATATATAATTATCGAAATACGAAATTGAATTTATTTGAATTCAAAGAAACACCGAATTGGAAACAGTTTAGATGATCAATACAAACTCCTGTTTAAGTTAAAATAATAATATTGATTTATTATCGAAGAATTAATTGTTTTTAATTCAATTTATATCGATTTAAATTTATATCTTCTCCATATGATCGAATTGGGCTTCGAGACCTGTCCCAGTGTGTTCAGAATAGTGGTGTAACCCTAGGAATGTCAGTTGTCGGGTTCAGAAAGGAGTTCAGAATCATAGGGTATTTTAATTAAAGGACACTGAGTCAAAATGAATTAAAATAAAATAATTCGTGGCCCTGTTTATTCCACCGTTCACTCAAGAAAACAAAAGCGTGGCCCTTTCTTTTTCCATCTGTTCCTTTATAAAATCGCAACTTCCGTTCTTCAAAATCTCTTTCTTCTGAGATGAAATAAATTCCATTCCTCAACGATTAAAATCAGATACTCCCTTTTTACTTCTAAGCTAAAATCGAAGCAATTAATATGAAAAGTATTTTCCTCGAGCCGACATCTTCGTGCGTGAGCTAGGGTTGGTTTTGGGGAAGCTTGATTTCGCCGGACGTAGAGTCAATGTCACAGGCGAGTTTAGGAAAGGGAATAACATCGATAGGGAGGTGGAGTTCGATTGTTCTGAGGTTGAACTAGAAAGTCTGTGGAGTGCGATTCATTATGGAGACGTTGGCCAGTGCTTGGTTCGAGACTCGATCATGTTTCTGGCCACTCAAAATTGATATAAGTGACTTAGGGATGGTGAGCGTCGACAGTAGGACAGGTGTGCGGTAGAATTAGGGTTGCGGTTTGCATCTGTGAGCAGGCACTTGCGATGGGTTTTAGCTACGAGTTGATGGTGTATGGCGATACCGAGGGTGGGCAGGGTCAAATCTGGAGTGAAGCGAGTGTGTTAAACCTAGAGGAAGTGATTTCGAACATGTTAGCTGGTGCAATGTGGATTTTTAGTGGTGATATAGATCAGTGATTTTCTTAGGAAGATGCTGCCACTACAAGAAAATATACATATGGTTACATTTATTGGTTGCGTTTGATATGTATATGCGACCAATGTGGTTTTTAATTTTGCATTATGAGGTTTTGGTTACATTTATTTAACAATACTGAAATATTGGTTACGTTTAGTCGTTCCCTCTCATTACGTTTCACTTCCCTCCTCTATTTTCATTTTTCCGAACCTAAATTAGTTCCCTCCTTTCTCGTCTTCACCTAAATTACCTTACTCCTTTTTGTCTTCCCCGTTTCAACTACCCTTCGATTGTGGATCCTCTTATATCAATGTTATCTGCGATCGATTAGAGAGCGAAAGAGTGCCTTGCTCGCGCCCATGAATTTGGCTGTCCGAAATGAACGCAATAAGGAAATAATAGTAAAGAGTGGCATCATTCCATATCTCATTGAGTATCTCAAATTTGTCCATAACAATCTTCAAGATCTTGCAACCACTTCAATTCTAACTCTCTCAAATGCAAACAGACCAATCATCAGCTCCTCTAGAGTCGTTCCTCTCCTAGTTAAAACCCTAGTTTGTGGAAGCATCCAAGGCAAATTCGACGCAGTCAGAACTCTATAAAACCTTTCAAACTCTGAATACGCCCGTAGTTCACTATCTCAGTTGAAAGAAAGTTTTGTGCTTGGCTTAGTTTAAATAATTATGAACAAGGTAATTGATCATTAAGACTACAAACTAGCTTTTTATCCACTATTTGGTATGTTGGTTTATTGTAAAAGATTTGACTTTAGTATTTCTGAATTGTGGGTTGATTAAATTACGAGTTAATACCAGTAAGCTAGATTAGTAATTTACATTAAATATTATATGTGATTTTCAACTGTGAACATGTTAGTAATCTTGAGTTTAATTTTTCAGATTCTATGATATGTATATGCTTACTCTGTAGAGGAATTAATTCTAGCATTACAGTAATAAATACTTTTGACATGATATAGTGTTCAGTTAATAATTTTGAAGAGAAATGTTCATCTTGGAAACAAAAATTCTGGTCTATTTTCTCAGTCTAATTTTTAGTGCAATTTTAGTCATGTATGCATTTTTGAAAGTTTTTCAAAAAAACATATATTTGTTCTTGGGTACTTAAAAGAAATATGTTTTTAATTTTTTATATTCAATGGTTAAAATCGATCCTAATGCAAGTTCAGAAGTTGTTGACGCAGTAAACTTTTGCAAGTATACTCCTTAGATGAGAATAAATATAGGGTAAATTTGTTTAATGACACTTGATATTATTGGTCCAAAAGAAAATTTTAAGGCTACAATTAAGTTCTAAAATTAGAAACTAACACTCTTTTGACACCTAATGGAAACTATGCTATAAATTATTACATTGCATTTTAGTCTCAAGCAATTTTGGTATTAACTTTCCCATGTAAACTAATAACTTAATGATTGGGCGATTAAGATCAAGATATCAACATTTTCAATGTTGTTTTTGTATGCCTACAAAAAGTCTTCATTGATTATTTTAATTATTTGCCTGTAGCTGCCCTTATTGGTTATAGAAGTTTATGCACGCATGGTCTTTTTCCTCCTGATTTGGGAAATTTGGATCAAATTGATAGCCTAAAATGGCCTACTGAAGTACCCTATACAATTTCGTTTGTGACCTGCTTTGGTTTGATCCTTGCAGTGATGTTAGTTCAAGGATGGGGAATGTGAATGATGGTGCAATTTTGTATACTTTTGGCGCTGATTAGTTTTCAGAATTATTAATGGAGCATGATTTGGACCTTACATGCCCTGGACATCAGGTATACAAGTAGTTAAATATACATAAAACCTTGTAATACTCATATCCATCCTGTTTTTTGGCTCCACTATTGCAAGGACAATCTAATTTTAATATTACCTCAACTTCATAGTTAGCTTAAGTTTTTGTTTTGTTTGGGAAATCATATAGTTTACATTAACAAAAAAAGTATGTTATACAGTTATCATCATTGAAGTTTCTGTACTCGCACTTTATAAACAGAATTTTTTTGTTTAGAATTACTAAATATGACAATGCTTTGTGCTCATTGCATATGCAGTAAAATTGAAAACTTTGAACTATAAAAGGTTAAAATCTATAATCTGTTCAACATCCATTGTCCATGAATATTTGCTAGCGGGGACTTGTTAAATATCTTCTCCACAGGAACTTTATTGCGTTTGCACCATGCAACTGAAATCCTGGGATTAAGATAGTTAATTTTAGAAGTTCCAAATGCTACTGTTTTTTATTCCACTTTATTATTTTTATCCGTTTCCATCCTCAATATTTTCTCATCAATTTGACTTATCTTCCTTTCCAACATTTTGGGCGACAGACTCCTTTTAGAACTAAGTGGTGGTTTCCCTTTTCATGCTCTATTCAAATCCTATTTTAATTCATCGTTTTATGCCTTTAATTCATCTATTTTTTTCATTTATTCTTCACATTTGGGTTTCACGGCTCTTTGAGGCACTGCGTTGATGATTGCATATGATCGCAACCTCTGTATTTGCTCTTTGATAAACGGTGATTTTCTATTGTAGCGTACCACGTTTGCATTGCTCTCTCAGCATGCTATCTAATGTAATATAAGCATTATATGTATGAACATTATTGGCGGTAAGCCCAGGCATTAGCTCCTTCAAATGAGCATTAAGCCTCCTTATATCCAGCATATCCAAGAGATCATCTCCTCCAACTTTTTTTTTGCTCCGTCGCTTTTCTTAGCAGTTTGGATATCCCCAATTGCTTTATAAACCGGCAAATCAACTTCCACGGTATTGTAATGAATAATATAATCTTAACCAAGAAAAATAAATTGTAGCTTATTTAGAAGAATGCATGTTACATTTTCCACCTTTAAAGTGCAGCATCCTACAGTTTCTGCCTCATCATCATCCCATTTCATTGTCTGCCTTAAGTGCCAGTTTATCGATAAGTTAAGTGGGCATAATAATCTGCTTCTTGGTATGGTCTGTACCAGTGAAAATCTTTGTGTAAGTTACATGTATGTCTTTGATATAATCCTTCAACCACCTGGTCTTCTCTACTGCATTTTTTGTGGATGATTGACTACTCGAAGAAATCATAATTTTCAGTCCCTGTGAAATTGTTATGTCGTCATCGCTATCGTCATCTGTGTTCTCTTCGTTTTTCACAATATATTCATTTTTTGCTTTTACACACTAGAAAATTTTGCCTTCTTATATACAAATTCCATCGGCTTTTTGACATTTTTTGGAGTCCTCTTGTGTGGAATATCCATAGTTTTTTTAGCATTTAAAGGCTTCTTTTCAGAGTCTGGTACCTTAATAGGCATAGCAACATCAGATGGAACCCTTAAATGTGAAGTTTTTTCGTCATCAGACGATTTCTTGATTTTTGTTTTCATCTTTTATGTTGGATCAGACTTTGAGAACTTCATTTTATTTTATTTTTTGTTGTGGAAGACAAAGGAAATTTGGCACTCAACGTCTTTTCAGCATTATAATCTTCCTCATTCTGAACACATGACTTATTTGAACTCACATAGATTTCTCATCTGGGAATAGTATTAGAGTTTGGTTCCTCCTTGTTGTTCTTAGGGCTTGTGGATTTGTTATCTTTAACTTCATAATCAGATACATTTGTATGTTGGCTTCTCGCATTACAGCTTGATACTCCATTTTTTGATGAATGATTTGACCGACTAGGTAAATTTGAATTCACTGAAATAAATTTCTCAGTTGATAGTTTAGAATTTTGAATTTGCTTTATTCTTTTGATAGCTTGAATTATCACCATTATTATGTGTACTCTGTTTAAGCAAAGGTCTTCCTTGAGTATCATCATGCTTTTGTTTTCCTTCAGTGCTAGTTGCTGATACATTTGAGTTGCTCCTTAGATTAATTAGAAGTTCATTTCTTTATTGTTCAAGCAATAAATTATGTCGTCTCATATCGATTTCATAAAAATAGCTTTATAAACTGTAGGTCGGGGTTGACAAACCTCTCAATGATGCAGATGAAGACAGTGAAGATGGAAGTAGGTTTGCTTTGTAGAGAGGCGTTGATTATGGAGGGTTTGAATTGGGTGCGATTGGATGAAGGGAGAGGCGATTTTTGAGGGCGGTGTAGGGGGGTTGGTCATGCAGCTTGACGAAGTTTCCAGCTCAATTTTGGGGTGCTGGTTTGTGATCGACAAAGGAATTTGCTAGAATGGAAGAGGAGAGCGTGATTATTTCAGGGGTTTAAGCTGGTGTATTTTGGTGGAAAAGAGAAGACTGGTTGCTGTGACCGTAGGTCGTTCAAAGAGGTGAATGCGATGACAGTGGTGAAGGAAGTTGAAGTGTGGGTTTTGTTTAGCCTAGGTGAGTTTTTAGTTGTTTAGAATGTCAACTGTGGTTGGAGACTAGTTGTTGTGGTTAAGGACGTGAAGGTTATAGAGGTGTTGGTCAGCTCAGGTAGTGTTAAAGGTTACAGGGATGTGGGCAGAGGTGAGAAGATGCTGATAGTGTTTGGGTTTTGATTTCGGTTGTTCATAGACAAGCAGTCCAATGAACAGGCGAACGAAATGCAGCAGCAAGTGGTGGGGGAAACTGATGCTTGTATGGATTGAAGGTAGGTTTGTGTTGTTGAGATGCAAAGGAGTGTTGAAATGTAGAAGTACCAAGGGCGGCAGTGGGGTCTTGTAGCTTGAAGGTAGCTATGTGTTACTGACATTTTTTCGTTCTGACATGAATTTTAATTTTGCTGCAAGTTAGTTTTTCCCCGAAGTAAATTTGTGAGATATGGCCATGCATAGTTGATAGATAAGTTAGTAGTCTACTTATAAAGTTAGTCACAACTAAGTGTATCTCACATTAGTTCATGAAAATAAAGCTAGTTGTTAAAATAATTATAGAAGCACCAACAACAATTTTGAGTGAAGAAATTGCATTCCTGCACTTCAAGATTATAACTGTTTGAATGCCCCAGTAGTTGACATGCGCCTGTTACCTATTCAACTTAGAATTTACGTTGATAATGATACTACAATAGTTTGGGCAAATTTCGATGCAGACTTTGTCATAATATTTCCAGGGATAATAATTATTTTGTGTCCAATATGGTGCTTTAGCTGAACTCAATCATTTGCACAAAAAACAAGCAAAGAACAATTAGAAATTATAGGACAAATTTTATATTTACATATAATTAAAAAGGGTTCAAATTCGAGTTCAATGGAAGGACTGAAAAAACTAGGCATAGCAAGCACTATAGTTTTCATTAATATCCTGTGATTTTCATCCATGTGTATTGGAGATCTACATGCATCACTCGATATTTCTTTTTCCGTGCCTCTTTGTTTTCTAAAAATAAAAGGAAAAAGTACCGCAATCTTTGGAAGCTTTCAATTTACAATTACCCTACAAAATGTGCTTCATATTACATGTTAGCGGTTTCTATTCGAAAGTATATTTGGGTATCATGGGCTATAATATATGTTTTTAGACATGATATGAATTTATCATTGTGTTGGTCAAGCCGATAATGCTTTTCAGTCTAAATTTGAGTTCGGTCATTAGCAGGACTGAAAATATTTAGCTTATAAAACACCATAATTTCCGCTCATATAAAAAAATTCATGTTACTTGCTTGTGACAATTCTAGCATAAAACATGTCCACTTTTTTACAACTTACATGTTATAATTATTAACGTCGGAACCATGGTATTGTCTTAAGCAAGCTTACTTCAGTTTGCACTTAATAGTTCATAAAATTCAGCAATTTTTATATTATTGTTGTATTTTACCTTTCTACTTTTATCATTTCTCACTCTTGTAGTGATTTTATACTGTTGTTGTATTCGGTACCTTTCTACTTTATCATTTCTCATTCAAGTCTTGCATTTGGACATTATTAGCAGTTCTAGTAATATTCCCCTTTTTTATAGCAAAATTAAACTCATTCTTACTAAAATTACAATACAATAAACCATCATATGGAACACACGGAAAAAATTACTTATACACAACCCGGATACAAATCACCAACAACACAACAATGAATAAGTAGCATATGCTTAACTTACATGAGATAAAGCTCTAACTAAGAGACTGGGCAACATACGACATAGTAACAAAGCCAGATAGTAGCCCTATGACACCGTTATAAGTGGTGGGCTCGCTCTGTATGTTGTTATTTCTGAGATCGATGTAGGAGTCATTTTGGAAGGGACCCGCCAACTGGGGCACCCATGGCCGCATTAGGATTTGGCTCGGTGGAGTCGAGGTACTGGAAGCCTCGGCAGCCGGTAGTTGTACTCGCAGGGATGGAAGCGCATGTGTGGTGCGCTTGTTGTGGGTAGTTGTCACTGTACCCCACAAGGTAGCTTAGCTTTGAAAGGTTCTGGCAATATTACGATGTTAACTTGAATCTTACATTTGACTTGGGCCTTGTCATATAAAAATGAAGATTTTTGTTGAAATATGACAATGCGTGTGAGATACAACATTTTGTTTGCTAATAATCTTAATTTATTTGACTACATTACCAGATTAGGCATTTTATGGTTAGATGGACATTAAAAAATTGTATTAGAATGTTGAACTAGATTCTTATATTACTTGCACTTTTTTGCACACAAAACTAGTTGATATATCCTTGATGTCTTTACCTAAGATAAGTTGGTTAGAAAGTGCGCGTTTTGCAAACAAAACTTTGTTGCCCAAGTCATAGCCGATGTTGCTCTATGCCCTTTTGAAGCTGTAAAAAACGCACGTGCAGACTCAACCTAAGTTTGGAATAGGGCCTGATTTTCCAAAGCTATATGCTACACAGCTGGCTTATCTGGGTTAGTGTATTACATTAATTTACCTTTTTGTTCCATCAATAGTTGTAAATAATAATCAAAATGTCACTTCTGATACAGATTTTACAAACGGTTGTTTCTTTTATGGGTCCAGAATCTTCCACGTAATTACTATTTTCCATTTATGTTATCTCCTGCATATCACCTCCTTTTCTTTTTCTTTTTTCTTTTCTAGAAAAGGGAAAAGGAAAGAAATAAACTTCGCATTTTATGTTATTTGTTCATGCTATATGTCACGTTTAATCAAGACCATTTCCTTCTGCTATTTATGTTCATTTTATATTTCTGCAGTTTCTAGGATAATGTTCTCATCATTTGAGCACACAGTGGATTTATTATATCGAAAAGTTGTGCAAAAGACAAAAGAGGAGTGCTCAAGAGCTCAACAATTATGGTTTATGAAACTGTGGTAGGTGGCACCCTTGTCTCAACTTTAGCCGATAACACTGTTTCTTCACGTTACAATAAACAAGCTAATAGAGTTCTTGAGGTAATTTTATTTTATATGTGTACATTGAGTTACTTCTTAATGACTTATTTTATGATATGCACAGACTATAAAAAATATTGGGTTTTTGAGTTTGTCAAGTAAATATGCAATGTTGTGAAGTAGAGTTTGTCAAGTAAATATGCAATGTTGTGAAGTAGAATGTTTGGGTTTAGCACGCTAGAGCAGTTTTGTTGTTTACGGTGGATATGGGAAAGAGCTAAGTTTGAAGATTTTGGTTGAAGAGAGGAGTGTGTGTTTTGGGGCAGCAGTTTTGTTTGAAGGGAGGATGTGCTGATGACTTTTCGTTTTATTGATGTGCAACTACGTTGATTCGGTGAGGAAATGCAGGTAATGCACTTAAAATCGATTCTTCTTCCAAAGTTGATCCTACGTGAAAAAAAAACTACATGAAAAAAGGAACTGGCTAATGTTGAGGTAATGCAGGTTGCTTTTCTACTGCATCATAGTATATATCGACGTTGTCCTTTATATGTGATTCAATATGTGCTGGCTTAAAAACACGATAAGAACCTCTTTCGTATGTATTTGTCTTAACCGTAGGCTCGCTGTTTTGAACTCTTAACAACCATAATTTCATTTCTTTGTGGTAAAACCATCCTCATTTGTACAATTCATGTTCAAGTTTATGAGCAGTGTCCCTTGGCATACTGTAGAAGATGTATAACAACGTCAAAAGATGGAAACTTGAGGAAAAACCTTCATGCAGTGGAGAAGGATGCGCGAGCATGGTAATTGTATGTTCATTTTTTTACTTTGATATAAAAATGAGGGAAATAGAGATGGTAGTTTGTAAACATTGACAGTGAATAGAGCTGGTTGGGTGGTTTATTATCAAATCAAGAAAATTAAATCAACGCATAGATTTTGATCCATAAGCATAAATACATCTGATGGGATTCTTCTTAAATTATTCTACAATGTTGTATATTGAAGTCTGTAAGAAATTCATGTTTGATTTACCTTCTTAAATTAATTAATTAAGATATCTAATTTGAATGATTCAAGACATGATACAATGAGAATATAATATCAATAGCGCTATACATCAAAGGGTTTGGTCATTTTTGGCTATGGTGGGTGATGGTTTTCTTGGGTTGTGATGTGGGTGGATGGTCATGTTGTGGTGAGGGTAATGTGCGGAGTTGATTTTGTTGCTACTTGTATTGGTCTAGGAAGAGATGGGTGTTGTATGAAGTGAAAGAAGCATAGAGTTAATATTGTTTATTCATGATCGAATTCTATTAATATTGTCTATGTGCTTGTTTTAGTAATAACCAATTAATATTTTCTATAGGTAATTAGCTTTTTTGGAGTGAAGACCATCAGTAAAAATGGATATGACTTTACTTATTGTATGTATTATGATATTTGTTACTACTTATTGTGTAAATTTGTTTTTGAATGCTTGTGATATGTGAATTTGTTGATTTTGTCAAATAACTATTATCTATATGGTTATAGAAAATACTTATTTGACTAATGTGTTCTTAGTTATTTGAATATGACGATTATGTGATTGATTGTTGCATTAAATCAAATTTTTGTACGATCGTTACTGATTTTATTATATAACTTGTTGAGAATAATATATTCCATTAGCAATGCGCAGTAGCATTTAAAATATGTAACAAAACAATCAATACCTTTTAGTAGCGTTTTATAAACGTTACAGAAACAAATGTAACATACCATCTGAATTTTTAGTGGCATAAAATAAATGCAATGAAAAGTTTTTAGTTGCAGAAAATAAACGCGACATAAAATCAAAAAGTGACCCACATATAGACCTTCGGTAGGGTTTGGAAAATGCAACTACGTTAACTATATGGTAGCGTTTATCAAAACGCAACCAAAAAATTTAGACTTTTAGTTGCGGGACCTGTAGTAGCGTTCATTAAAACGCTACTAAAAGCTTTGGTAGCGTTTTTTAAATGCTACCAAAGGACTTTTCTGGTGTAGTGTGCAGTAATGGGATCTAACATCGATCAAAAAGGTAACCTAGTTTAATTAATTATCAAATCTTAATTATATTTGTATTTGTTCGATTGCTTATAAATTGAAATTTTAAATCCAAACAAAATCAGATTCGAATGACATCGATAACATTGGACACGTATGGACTCAGGCTCCGCATTAGAATTCATTTGGGAATTTTTAGGATTAATTGGAATCAATCGAGAAATTTGTTGCTCTGGGATACATAAATTGGAATCAGAATGGAATACCAATTAAAATTAAGGTGAGTAAATCTCACTCACCTGTTATTTAGAATTATTATTTTTTCAGTTAAAAATAATTGTTTGTTGCTTGTTTGGTTGCATTTAATATTACTGTGCATGTTTATATATATATATATATAGTTATTTAGGCTTGACTATTATATATATATATATATTGGTTTGGTGGTTGGATTGTCCCCACAGTCTCATTAGCGGATGCCTGCGGTACCATTAGCTGATGATTTCCCTATGCGCCCTACAAATATATATTAGTGGATGACCTTCTGTACCGCGATATCCTGCCACGAAGCAGGACGGGTATTATTTCTGTAGACTAACGTCTATGGATGCAGGAGAACAGGTTGGAGGGATCCAACTGGATTCCTCAAATTTTTATTAATTGTCTGTTTTCACATATTATCACATATATAATGTGTTGGTTGAAAATTGGGTTGTTTGATTGTTTAAATATCATTGGGGCCAAAGTGTTGATATATAAATATCAGGGAAAAGGATATTTGAAATTTAAAGGGAGAAATCTATTTTTCTAAAATAGAAATGGAATTTCAATTTGGCTATAATTATATTAACTTGTTTTGAATATTTAAAACAAATAGTGAATATATAAATTTTCTTTATAAATTAATAATGCAGAGAATTGAAATGAATTTATAAACAGTGTTTATAAATAAAGTGGAAAAATTATTATTGGATAATTTGAATATTTAAATTCAAATGTGAATTTATAAAGATAGAAATGGGGGAATCGTTTTAAGAAATAAATGAGGGAACTTATTCTGATGTTCAGAATATAAATTGAACTAAAATAAATCCGTAAGGATTTATGATTTTGAATTCAATTAATTAGAATTTATTCAAATAGAATTTGAATAGAATTTGAATATAGAGAATTCAAATAGAATTTGAATATATAGAAATTAAAATAGAATTTGAATATAGAGAATTCAAATAGAATTTGAATATATAGAAATTAAAATAGAATTTGAATACAGAGAATTCAAATAGAACTTGAATATAGAAATTTCAAAGAGAATTGAAAATAAAATTTGAAAATAGAAATTTGAAATCATTTCGAAATGGGAACGATGAAATATATTTCAGAATGCGGATTTTTAAACAGAACAGAAAATAAATCCAAAGGATTTATAATTTGTAAAAGGAATTGGAATTTAATATAGATCAAAGTATAAATAAATATATTACCGAGTTAGGAAAAATTGACAATTTTAGAAAATCGGAAATATGATGTTGAATTGGGAAAATGATTTGATATATATTAAAAATATATCAGAATGGAGTTGAATTTATTATAAACGAAGTTTAAACGTTTATATATATAAACATAATTAAAACGAACTCGCCGCTGCGCTGTAGTTCGTAAATTGACATTCCGAACTTCAATTAAGTATACATAACTCAATTGAAGTCGGAATTCTTTGAAACAAGAATCGTCAGGACCGATTTGATAATAGTTTTCTAATGGAAGAGAAAATTCTGAATTTCGTCGTACATATTTTGAGTTATGTAAAAATCAAAATTTCAGAAAAACAGTGCCGTAACCATTTAAAAACCATAATGGTTCATTTAAATAAATAAAAGTATTTTAAGGAAATAAAATCCGAATTGCCATTAGCAAAATCCAGATTGGAGATATAAAATAAATATGAACTCCAGTAAATTAAGTTAAATGATTTTTGGAACAAAAATCAGATTCTTAGTTATTAAATAGATTTAACTAATTTGAAGAATAAATAGTTAATCGAGATTTGAATTGAAATGGGTCGTTGGATAAGTGAAAGAGATTTGAAAATTTATATTCGAAATCGAATATGTAACGTGAGTTGAAAACGGAATTAGTTTGGGTTCATGAGTAGATTAAAATATATTTGAATGTGATATGTTCAAATAAAAAGTGAAATAGGCAAAAGAGCTAATAAGGAGATAAATTAGCGAAATTGGGTTAAGACGAACGGATTGAGTTGAAAACCAAAAGGGAAATATTTGGATATGTGTTAGGCAAGTATGGAATAAAGTGCTTGAATATTTTAAATTCATGTGCTCGACAAAAAGGTACACGTTTAAATTCCATATGAGATTTTATGCGCCAAATCGGCAAGCCCCTTGGCTTTTTGATTTTCTAGTTCATTAATATGAATTCATCATATCGCTATCCAATGAGGGAATTCATAGTTCTTCGATACGAATTCATCCAATCACACTTTGATGAATCAATTCGTAAATCATCGATATTGATTTATCCTACACTCTCAGGTGATGGAATTCGTAGTTCATTAATGCGAATTCCCGAAAATTTAAGGAGCTAGAATATTTTAAGAAAATTTAATAACTATAAATCTAAATATCAATATATATAGAATTCGATAAGGAAACGAACTTAAAAATAGAATAGTATAAACAAAAAGGAAATCTATGAATAAAATCTCGTAAGAATAGAAAGAGAAGCATGTACATGTTTTAAAAATGGAATAATTTGTTTGTATGGTATTGGTTATTCGAGTAAGTAGTATTGTTTCTTTTGACATTATGAATGTTATTCAGTCAAGGTCTGAGAGGTAGTTATACCCCAACTTGATTGATGTCATTATTAACAAATAAATAGTAAGATTCAAGCTCGAAGGTATGTTGAATAAGATTTAGTTAAATATCGTATTTGGGTTGTCGTAACGATGTTTTACACAACATCCGTTTTAACCCAAATAAGTGTAAGTTGGAAATAGAATAATAAATATTTCCTAAATATAGAAATAAACGAGTCGGAAAAGAGATAAGTAATTGGAATATTTTCCAATTATAAATAGAAGATATTTTCTAAGTACAAAAAATAAAAGAAGGCGATATATGGAAATGTTTTCCAGTGTTAATAACATATATTTTGTAAACATAGAAAATAAGGAAATATGAATATATATACATATATATATATATATGTTTGATGATTTGATCGATAATTCCATTTGGAAATAAGATCGTTGTGTGTAGATGGCCATTTTTCATTTGATAGTTAAATCACCGACTATCAAAGTTTTTGACCATTTTAACGTTGTTAATATGGAGAGACCGGTTGGATTATTATCCGAAGAACCACTCCGTATTGGCATAAGCGTTGCAAACCAAGTATGCTGAATATATCGAAGATGAAGTAAAGTGGAAGGGCTGTTGTATAAGTCTTAGGTAGAGATTGCCTAGGATGGATGTACAGAATAGTGCCTTCGGTTTCGTTCTGTCCCAGAACGAACATTTATGGTCGAATGTCTGACAGAATATTTCCAATGATCGCATTTTGGACTTTACAAATATATATGGTGGCAACGGATTTATTCCCTTAGCATAATATCCAGAATATATTTGTGCAAATTAATTAATGATTAACGGATTTGACAATGTGGCATTCAAAGTGATTGTGCTATCAATGAATGGCAAGTAAAAGTAGCCTCAGTCCTCAACAACCGGGAAATGACAAAAATTGGGCAGGCAACATGGCTATGTGGTTAGCTCCCATTAGGGTGTATTATCACCTATCTAGAGATTCATTTAATTCCTTATTCTATTCGATGCTATCCCATTCGGGAAGCGGTTACTGATCCCAACCGTTAGTGGTATACATTCGATACACTCAAGCGAAATGAGTGGTCGGTCATGTGTGGCCGAGTTGCAAGATGTTCTTGTTGAACCCAGTGTATTCTCCTCTAGAGATACACTACCGGAAGGTGGTTCCATACCTTGTCATAGTTAGAAATTCATTACCCAATAAGTGCTTGCAATTTTGATTTGTATATTATATATGTGGAACGTGAGATGGAAACGTTCCACTAGATTGTTATTTATTTGATTTAGACACTTTTATTATATCAAAAGAGTTTTGATATAAAGATTATTGTTTTCTTTCAAAATGATTTGAAAGTTAAATCAAGTGTTTTGGATTCTCATAAGGAAAAAAAAAACCGTTCCGTTTTATACGGCGTGGCCTTATGAGATATCATTTAGTTTCTGAAACTGTTTTAAATTGTTTACTCATACCAGTCCCATGAATAACCTGGAGTTTATTTTGTTTTGTTTTACCTAAATTCTTGGGTGCCTAATTTGTACGGGCAGTCAAGTAGTTCAGGATTTTACAGATTTATCCAAAGGAGGTTTGAGCAGGAGGCTTCAGCGTTATCTAGTTATTGTTATTTCTGCTGTGTTGTATGTTGTACTCTGATAGTGATACCCTAATAATGATATGTTATACAGTTAAAATTTTGTATTTCAAAAATTATGATATATTTATTTTATTCCGCTGCGATTTGAGATTCTGTTATTTCTGTTCTTCTTCTACCTTTTTCTTCTAAATAAAATGATTCGTATTTTCGTGATATTTGGGTTGGATATATGGTCTATGTAGTCAACTCTGATATTACGGATTTGCGAGACATTACAAGAAAAGTAAGAAGTTAAAGAGGTAGAGGGTTTCCATTAGTAGGATAAACAAAAAGAAAGAATGCGTTGTGTTAGGTGGTAATAAGGTTTGTTTCGTTGATGACCAAGTTAAGCTTAAGGGTAGTGATTCTATGGCTCAATTTTCCAGTTTAAATGTATCTTTGGTTAACAATAAGCAATCAATATTGGAATGGGTACAAAAGGAACGTTCACTCGTTATAACAACTACTTTGATGTCCTATAAGCTTGTGAGGAGGAGGAGAGTGAAGAAAATGAAATCAATGAGCATAGGATATGCAGGATATAGAACATGGCGGTGCATGATATAGAACCAATGGCAGAGGCCTCTAAAGATGAGAACATTGATGTACACCTGAATATGAATGATATGCAGGATGGACGTTACAAACTAAATTAAATATTCTTAGTGAGATGTCTCTGCCTCTGTGTGCCTATATTGATAAGCAGTCGAGTGTTAATGAGGTGGTGTGTAACATTAATACCCTTGTTAGCATGCATGATGTAATAACCCGAAATTCTGGGCCAGTTCAAAATTTTTATTTTGGCAATTTTAGCGAATTCTGAATATTTAAAATGAATTATTTTAAATAATATCGACGAGAAATTTATTTTGAATATAATTCGAACGAATATATTTATCTACGTCGTCGTTAGAATATAAATAATTATATATAACTATAAATAGAATTGAAAATGGCGCGGTAGTTTGATAATTCGATTTCAAACTTCAATTGAATGTACCGGGTGCAAAACAATCCGGATTTTAGTGAAACCAAAAATATTAGGATCTAATTGAGGATGTCTTTCCAACGAATCCGAAAAATCAAAATTTCATAGCGGGAATCAAAAGATATGTCCAGTTGAAAATTCTGAAAAGTCGCTATGGAATTCAGGCCCTTAAAAATAGACATTTTGCAAATGACCTCGGATTTCGACGAAACCACTTTTGTTGGGTCCGTGATGTCAAATTATTGTTAGGTTTCAAATTTCATAATTTTCTGAATCAATATGTGAGTGTAGCAAAGGAAAACGCGTTTGACCAGTTTCAGTTGATTTTAATCGACTGGAAATTGGCCATTTTTCAAATGGTCTCAGAATTCGACGAAACTAGTTTTGTTAGGATCGTATCGTCAATACGAAGCTAGAAAATATTTTTCTGCAATTTATAGAGTTCGTGTGTGACCCCGGTAAATTGAAATGCGCGTTAAAATTCAATATATAGAGTTATATGTAGATTTTGACGAAAACTGATTGAAACAGTCGAATCAGCCTACGATACATATCCCATTGTGTTCGGAATGAGGGTAATACGCTATGGACGACAGGCGGTGGACCTCGTTTAGAGGTCGTATGTAAAAGTCAACTTTTTGAAAATAAAATAATAATAAAATTAATTAGTTAAATCTCCCTCCTCCCCTTATCTTCTTCAGGTTCCCCCCCCCCTTTATTCATTCGTTCGATTCAGAAAGAAAAGAAAAAAAAACAGTCCCTCCTCAAATCACCGCCGCCATACCTCGCGGAGCGCCACCCGCCGCCGCCCACGTCGCCAGGGTAGCCGCCTGACCCTGCCCCTCCGTTCTTCCTCCTTCTCCTCCCTCCAGTGCTCGGTCGCGAGCCCCAGCCTCGATTTCCACACCCCTCCACCGCCTGAAGCAATCACCGCCGCCACCTCGAGTGCTGCGCCACCCACACGACCCCGCCGACCCCTCCAACCTCCGGCAACAGTGAAAACCGCCTCCCCCCTCTGCAGTCGAACACTGTGAGCCCCCTTTTTCCTTTTTATTTTTATTTTGTTTTGTTTAATTAATTTTAGCAACTAAAAATCTGAAATTTTATATTGTAGGAGGATAAAAATATAATATTTTATATTGTAGGAGGATAAAAATATAATCTTTCATATAGTAGAAGGGTAAAAATATGATTTTGTTTATGTAGAGAATAAAAAAATATAATTTTTACATGATAGGAATATTAAAAATAGCATCTTTATATATGTAGCAAAATAAAGATTGATTTTGAAAAGACGATATTTTTAAAAAGTGAAAAGACGATATTTTTAAATATGAAAAGACGATATTTTTAAAAGTGAAAAGACAATATTTTTAAAATAGAAAAGATTAGATTTTTATATATTGAATAGCGAAGTAAAAATTCGATTTTTATATATTGAATAACGAAGTAAAAATTCGATTTTTATATATTGAATTGCAAAGTAAAAATTCGTTTTTTATATATTGAATAACTATATAAAAATGTGATTTTTATATATGTAGTGGCTACGGGCAACGAAAGCGACGAAAGGCGAGAATGACGATGATTTCTCTAAAAGAAGAGTCAAGATGATTGGATAGCTATCAGTGAGGACTTCTCACTCTAAACTTCTTTTTCTAGTTATATATATATATATATATATATATATATACTAGGATGCAGACGGTGCTTAGCAGCACCCGACACCCGTCATCCACAGACCATGGATGGCTTGTTTGTTAAATTGTTTGGTTGTGTAGTTGGTTAGTCTAATTGGTTTGAATTGAATTGTTTCGTGAAATGGAATGGATTTGATTGATGTGTGAATGGCGTGGGCCTTCACTAGACCGGGGATAAGGCTAGACCTCGTCCCGTTTCTAGTATCGTGCCGTTATGCCGCCGAAATTTTCTAAAAAATGTTAGAAAAATAAAAATATCATTTTTATTGAATAAATGAACTAAATAGAAATTCATGTGTTGAAATAGAATATTTTATCGTTAAAAATATAATTTTTAACGTGAATGTGAATAAATAAAATATTCATTTACAAACCGGACGGTTTGTTTATGTACACCTATTTGAAGGACATTGATTGGGACGATAAATTTTACACATCGCCCAACTGCACAAATAAAATCTGTGTTTGATTGTTTGAAACCCCACACGGGTGTTGGGATGAAATTTGAAGTTCACTCATCCTGATTGATTAAATATGTCGATCGATTGATTGACAGGTTGTTATAAGCGTTAGATATCTATATTCGATGCTTATACAGTGTAGTGCACTTTGGTTGATGGTTGATTATTTTTCAATGCTATTATATACATGTGTTGTATGGAAATCCATATAATTAACATTATATGGTGATTGATTGGGCCTCATTCCAATTGGGACAACAATGAATATTATAAAAGAAATATAGATTCATGTGTTGAATGGAATAAATATTCATTTGTTGAATAGAATAACAGATTTATTGAAGATATAAAGCCGTGTTGATTAGAGTTGCGCTATTTTGACGTGAACGATATTTATATCGATTATATTCGTTTTTATAATGAATATAGGAAAGAAGTGATTTCAAAATATAACGTTTTGAAAATATTATCATTTATATAGTAATGATATAAAATATTCAGTTTTGATTAGAAATTGAAATAGTGTTGAAATGGTTTTAAAACGAAGTTAAAACGATTTATAAAATACGTTTTAAAAGAAAATTGACGAAATATATATAATATATATATATTATATATATAATGGCCTGAATAGAACGCGCCGCTCCGCGGCAGTTCGTGAATTTCGACCATTGACTTCGAATTGACGTTGCGGGAGATCCGACCGTCGGATTCTCCTAAAACCGGAACCGTTGGGTTCGTATCGAAAAGAGCTTTCCAATGAATATTAGAAATTTAAAATCTAACGGTTGGATTTGGAATTATGTCCAAATCAAATTTGAAAAAGGTCGCTGTAAGTGCAGTTCGATAGCCGTTGATGGAAATCGACTGTACGGGCCTTGATAAAATTATTAAAAATATTGATAATTTGTGTAAAATCATAATATGTGAATTGGAAAGAACTGGGATGAAGAATTCCACATTTGAACTGATAAAAATAGATTTTTATTGAAATGAACTAGTTTTGAACTAGAATTAAAATCAATTTATTTTTGAAATAAATAAATTGAATTTGAAAGTGATTTTAAAAATAATCAATATTCCCAATACGTGAATTGGACTGGAGTTGAATCGAAATTATCTTCGGAATATCTCGATGTTGGATTTCGTGACTATACAAATATTGTTATGGGGATTTGAAAGATATATTTTATATCGTTATTTCCAATACGATATTTGTTGGTTTCAGAATTTGATATTGAATATAAGCCGGTATATTTTCTATTCAGAGCCTTGTATTTAATATCAAATGTGATTTGGGTTTATCGTGAATCGTGTTTTAGATGACATTGGTTCTTTAACCCAGTTAAAGGCAAGATGTTGATTTTTGAAAAGATTAGAACTAAGTGGAGTTTTAATGAATCTTTAATTAGATTGAAAAGTGAATTGATAATTTAAATTATCAAATCTGAAAGGTGATCGAGAATGGAGTATCACCAGTTTTGCTCCAAAGCGATAGTTAAATCTTTAATTAGATTTGAACGTGAAATGGTAATTAATTTTACCGATAACACAGTGGTGTTAGATGTGGAGTATTACCAGTTTGCTCCATGGGATATATAGGTTGGGATTGGGAAATAAAATAAATAATTACTTCGGTGTGGTTCGTTGATCCCGACTAGTTTGAAATGATATCCAAAGGAAGATCAAAGAATAAATTTAGAAGAATTTATCTTGGATAAAATTAATGGGAACCTTTCCCTAAGAATGTGATTTTGTGAATAAAAGAATATTCTGAATTGGAATGAGGCGTTTGTTGTGTTTGTGTAACATTCGTTTATTATATACGTGGGTTATTCAGAAAGGCCGGGTCTATACCCATTCTGAATAACCGATTCGACGAGATGTCGAAGATGAAGACGGTGGTTGAAGACCGGAAGTCTTCACATCGTTTGGGTGATTACTGATGATCTTGATTGGGCTGTACACCCAGGATGAGGGAAACAGTTGGTGATCGTCCAGACGTACCTGGAGATCGATGGATATGCGAGGAAAGTGCCTCCGGTTTCGTTCAGACCCAGAACGAACTTGTAAATGGATTGTGTGTCTGACATTGGATTTTATTCTGTGTTGATTGATCTCTATTAAATATACATCTGTTTGGCGGCAGAGAATTTATTCTCCTGCTTAACGCCCTTCTCTGAGACATACGAGCTCAGAGGTTGTATATCGATGGACATCAGTCGCATGGAGTGAATTGCCAGTGTGGCATGCGTAAGTGGCAAATGATCAAGGCTTCTGTTGAAAAGCAAAGTCTTGTGGTTGATGATCAAAGCACGGCCTGTGTGGCATAGCTTTGTGTATAACGTGAATTCGCGAGCCTCACACCTCGGTATGAGTCAAAAATGGGATACGGACCCAAGGAGTGCACGACGTTTCTTTCTAGCTAGGGTGGTGTCAGTGACCTACCAGCCCTGACATTTATATACTTTTCACCTGTGTGGTTGTTGGATACGAGGCGCCTAGGATATAGGTCTGTAAGGACCGGGAAACGTGTGTTCAGGAATTGCCAATCCTCAAAAGCAAGAGAGGACCGGCCTTGGAGGTTCCAAAGGATCATAGTGGGGTCCTGAGGCATTTGCTAGAGTGTCTCGAACGCGGAGAGGAGCTTGCCCCTTGCCTCGACTCATGATGGAATCCAATTTCCAATACGTGTGTTTCGGTTTTATTTGTAGAACCTAGTATGGCGACATAGTGGTATGGGTCATTCATGCCGCCTATGATTGATATTTATGATTGAAATTGTTTTGACACTATACACTTATAATAGTATCAAATAATGTGTTTTAACGTATCAAGCATGCTTTGGCTGTTATAAGGTAAAAACCCTATCCTCCGGCTTGCGTTGCATTGTGTGATGGGACCTGGGTCTTATAACAGCTTCATTTTTCTTTATTTAGCATTGCGCTGTTTATTTATGCACTGGTATTCTTGGGAGGAAACCCGTTCCGTGTTATACGGCGTGGTCCCTTGATTTACCTAACTTTAAAAATAAAGATTAATAACTGTTTTAGTTCTCACACCAGTCACATGACTGACCTGGAGTTTATTGTTATAACCTAAACTCTGGGTGCCCCTATTTTCCGCATGGGCAGCTAGTAGTTTTGGCTTTGCAGATTTATATCCACAGAGTCCTGATTTACAGCTGGAACGATGCTCGGAAAGCTCTGTATCCGTGCATTACTTCTAGTTGTGCTTTTGTATTATTTTCCGCTGCGATGTAATTATATGTAATTTATTGTAATCTCTGATATTTGTCGAATGTAATTTATTCATTTATACTCTGTATATTCTTGTATCTGATGGAATTGTTGTAATAGCAATGAAATGTTCTTCTGTTTGCGTTCTATTTTTTCTTGTCCTCAAAGTATCCGCGCTTTCCTTCACGGGGAAGTTACGGGTTCTTACAGTGGTATCAGAGCTTTGGTTTACAGAGCTCGAGAACAAGACACATTAGAACCATACGAAAGAATTCATCAGATATTGGATTAGCAACATCCAATTAGAGTGACTCGTTAGAGATAGGATCAGTAGTATCCTAGAACGAGTGTGAAGAGTATATTTTTCAATTGAAAACAATTTTGTTTTGAAAATTTAAATCGCTTTATACGTATTTGATTATTTATTTATTTTAAATATGGACAATCCAATATATAAAGATTTTGCATATACGCGTCATGAACGTATATTCGAAGTTTTAATATACTGGTTAGATATAGAATCACATTCTAGACATCCGGGGATGATTCTGATGATGGTGCATCATCATCAGTATTCATATTCGAGTTTCGAAGGTGTGATTTCTATATATTTCCATTAGACTGGTGTGAGAACCAAAACTTATATAGCTAGAACACATTGTTGTGAATTGGCAGCAAAAACATGATTTTCTATATATATATATCAAAATTATGAATTTCAAACTCTAATTCACTAATTGATTGATGTTTGTGTTGTTTGTTTAGTTGTTTGATAATTTTTAACCATTTATGCCTAATTGAATCAAATATTGAACTATATTGAAAATTGGTCGCATTTGCTTGCATATACATATACTTACATTGAACAGGTCATAGCAAGGAGGCTAGAGCCGAAGAATAAAATTTGTTTGCCCGACAAATAGGTACATGTTTATCATAATTTACTGTTTTGTTTGGGTGATGATGATTTTATGAGCCGATTGGCTAGCCGCTTGGCTTTTTCTTTTTCTTTTTGAGATCAGAAGGCCTGTATGGCAATTTCGGGATTTTCCCGTGGCTCCCGGTGCAGGGGAGGTTATGGCGAAATTTTTCGAAAATTTAGGGTGTTAGCCAAATTTTTGAAGAATTTGAAAATTCTCAGAAACTGAAAAGTTGGAGAATGGAAGCCAGATCGAACGTAGAGTTGACTAATCAAACCACTTTTGACTTTGTTCCTTTTCGGGGACGAAAAGTTTTAAGTGGGGGAGATTGTAATAACCCGAAATTCTGGGCCAGTTTAAAAAATTTATTTTGGCAATTTTAGCGAATTCTGAATATTTAAAATGAATTATTTTAAATAATATCGACGAGAAATTTATTTTGAATATAATTCGAACGAATATATTTATCTACGTCGTCGTTAGAATATAAATAATTATATATAACTATAAATAGAATTGAAAATGGCGCGGTAGTTCGATAATTCGATTTCAAACTTCAATTGAATGTACCGGGTGCAAAACAATCCGGATTTTAGTGAAACCAAAAATATTAGGATCTAATTGAGGATGTCTTTCCAACGAATCCGAAAAATCAAAATTTCATAGCGGGAATCAAAAGATATGTCCAGTTGAAAATCCTGAATAGTCGCTATGGAATTCAAGCCCTTAAAAATAGACATTTTGCAAATGACCTCGGATTTCGACGAAACCACTTTTGTTGGGTCCGTGATGTCAAATTATTGTTAGGTTTCAAATTTCATAATTTTCTGAATCAATATGTGAGTGTGGGAAAGGAAAACGCGTTTGACCAGTTTCAGTTGATTTTAATCGACTGGAAATTGGCCATTTTTCAAATGGTCTCAGAATTCGACGAAACTAGTTTTGTTAGGATCGTATCGTCAATACGAAGCTAGAAAATATTTTTCTGCAATTTATAGAGTTCGTGTGTGACCCCGGTAAATTGAAATGCGCGTTAAAATTCAATATATAGAGTTATATGTAGATTTTGACGAAAACTGATTGAAACAGTCGAATCAGCCTACGATACATATCCCATTGTGTTCGGAATGGGGGTAATACGCTATGGACGACAGGCGGTGGACCTCGTTTAGAGGTCGTATGTAAAAGTCAACTTTTTGAAAATAAAATAATAAAAAAATTAATTAGTTAAATCTCCCTCCTCCCCTTATCTTCTTCAGGTTGCCTCCCCCCTTTATTCATTCGTTCGATTCAGAAAGAAAAGAAAAAAATCAACAGTCGCTCCTCAAATCACCGCCGCCATACCTCGCGGAGCGCCACCCGCCGCCGCCCACGTCGCCAGGGTAGCCGCCTGACCCTGCCCCTCCGTTCTTCCTCCTTCTCCTCCCTCCAGTGCTCGGTCGCGAGCCCCAGCCTCGATTTCCACACCCCTCCACCGCCTGAAGCAATCACCGCCGCCACCTCGAGTGCTGCGCCACCCACACGACCCCGCCGACCCCTCCAACCTCCGGCAACAGTGAAAACCGCCTCCCCCCTCTGCAGTCGAACACTGTGAGCCCCCTTTTTCCTTTTTATTTTTATTTTGTTTTGTTTAATTAATTTTAGCAATTAAAAATCTGAAATTTTATATTGTAGGAGGATAAAAACATAATCTTTTATATTGTAGGAGGATAAAAATATAATCTTTCATATAGTAGAAGGGTAAAAATATGATTTTGTTTATGTAGAGAATAAAAAAATATAATTTTTACATGATAGGAATATTAAAAATAGCATCTTTATATGTGTAGCAAAATAAAGATTGATTTTGAAAAGACGATATTTTTAAAAAGTGAAAAGACGATATTTTTAAATATGAAAAGACGATATTTTTAAAAGTGAAAAGACAATATTTTTAAAATAGAAAAGATTAGATTTTTATATATTGAATAGCGAAGTAAAAATTCGATTTTTATATATTGAATAGCGAAGTAAAAATTCGATTTTTATATATTGAATAGCAAAGTAAAAATTGGTTTTTTATATATTGAATAGCTATATAAAAATGTGATTTTTATATATGTAGTGGCTACGGGCAACGAAAGCGACGAAAGGCGAGAATGACGATGATTTCTCTAAAAGAAGAGTCAGGATGATTGGATAGCTATCGGTGAGAACTTCTCACTCTAAACTTCTTTTTCTAGTTATATATATATATATATATATACTAGGATGCAGACGGTGCTTAGCAGCACCCGACACCCGTCATCCACAGACCATGGATGGCTTGTTTGTTAAATTGTTTGGTTGTGTAGTTGGTTAGTATAATTGGTTTGAATTGAATTGTTTGGTGAAATGGAATGGATTTGATTGATGTGTGAATGGCATGGGCCTTCACTAGACCGGGGATAAGGCTAGACCTCGTCCCGTTTCTAGTATCGTGCCGTTATGCCGCCGAAATTTTCTAAAATATGTTAGAAAAATAAAAATATCATTTTTATTGAATAAATGAACTGAATAGAAATTCATGTGTTGAAATAGAATATTTTATCCTTAAAAATATAATTTTTAACGTGAATGTGAATAAATAAAATATTCATTTACAAACCGGACGGTTTGTTTATGTACACCTATTTGAAGGACATTGATTGGGACGATAAATTTTACACATCGCCCAACTGCACAAATAAAATATGTGTTTGATTGTTTGAAACCCCACACGGGTGTTGGGATGAAATTTGAAGTTCACTCATCCTGATTGATTTAATATGTCGATCGATTGATTGACAGGCTGTTATAAGCGTTAGATATCTATATTCGATGCTTATACAGTGTAGTGCACTTTGGTTGATGGTTGATTATTTTTCAATGCTATTATATACATGTGTTGTATGGAAATCCATATAATTAACGTTATATGGTGATTGATTGGGCCTCATTCCAATTGGGACAACAATGAATATTATAAAAGAAATATAGATTCATGTGTTGAATGGAATAAATATTCATTTGTCGAATAGAATAACAGATTTATTGAAGATATAAAGCCGTGTTGATTAGAGTTGCGCTATTTTGACGTGAACGATATTTAAATCGATTATATTCGTTTTTATAATGAATATAGGAAAGAAGTGATTTCAAAATATAACGTTTTGAAAATATTATCATTTATATAGTAATGATATAAAATATTCAGTTTTGATTACAAATTGAAATAGTGTTGAAATGGTTTTAAAACGAAGTTAAAACGATTTATAAAATACGTTTTAAAAGGAAATTGACGAAATATATATAATATATATATATTATACATATAATGGCCTGAGTAGAACGCGCCGTTCCGCGGCAGTTCGTGAATTTCGACCATTGACTTCGAATTGACGTTGCGGGAGATCCGACCGTCGGATTCTCCTAAAACCGGAACCGTTGGGTTCGTATCAAAAAGAGCTTTCCAGTGAATATTAGAAATTTAAAATCTAACGGTTGGATTTGGAATTATGTCCAAATCAAATTTGAAAAAGGTCGCTGTAAGTGCAGTTCGATAGCCGTTGATGGAAATCGACTGTACGGGCCTTGATAAAATTATTAAAAATATTGATAATTTGTGTAAAATCATAATATGTGAATTGGAAAGAACTGGGATGAAGAATTCCACATTTGAAATGATAAAAATAGATTTTTATTGAAATGAACTAGTTTTGAACTAGAATTAAAATCAATTTATTTTTGAAATAAATAAATTGAATTTGAAAGTGATTTTAAAAATAATCAATATTCCCAATACGTGAATTGGACTGGAGTTGAATCGAAATTATCTTCGGAATATCTCGATGTTGGATTTCGTGACTATACAAATATTGTTATGGGGATTTGAAAGATATATTTTATATCGTTATTTCCAATACGATATTTGTTGGTTTCAGAATTTGATATTGAATATAAGCCGGTACATTTTCTATTCAGAGCCTTGTATTTAATATCAAATGTGATTTGGGTTTATCGTGAATCGTGTTTTAGATGACATTGGTTCTTTAACCCAGTTAAAGGCAAGATGTTGATTTTTGAAAAGATTAGAACTAAGTGGAGTTTTAATGAATCTTTAATTAGATTGAAAAGTGAATTGATAATTTAAATTATCAAATATGAAAGGTGATCGAGAATGGAGTACCACCAGTTTTGCTCCAAAGCGATAGTTAAATCTTTAATTAGATTTGAACGTGAAATGGTAATTAATTTTACCGATAACACAGTGGTGTTAGATGTGGAGTATTACCAGTTTGCTCCATGGGATATATAGGTTGGGATTGGGAAATAAAATAAATAATTACTTCGGTGTGGTTCGTTAATCCCGACTAGTTTGAAATGATATCCAAAGGAAGATCAAAGAATAAATTTAGAAGAATTTATCTTGGATAAAATTAATGGGAACCTTTCCCTAAGAATGTGATTTTGTGAATAAAAGAATATTCTGAATTGGAATGAGGCGTTTGTTGTGTTTGTGTAACATTCGTTTATTATATACGTGGGTTATTCAGAAAGGCCGGTTCTATACCCATTCTGAATAACCGATTCGACGAGATGTCGAAGATGAAGACGGTGGTTGAAGACCGGAAGTCTTCACATCGTTTGGGTGATTACTGATGATCTTGATTGGGCTGTACACCCAGGATGAGGGAAACAGTTGGTGATCGTCCAGACGTACCTGGAGATCGATGGATATGCAAGGAAAGTGCCTCCGGTTTCGTTCAGACCCAGAACGAACTTGTAAATGGATTGTGTGTCTGACATTGGATTTTATTATGTGTTGATTGATCTCTATTAAATATACATCTGTTTGGCGGCGGAGAATTTATTCTCCTGCTTAACGCCCTTCTCTGAGACATACGAGCTCAGAGGTTGTATATTGATGGACATCAGTCGCATGGAGTGAATTGCCAGTGTGGCATACGTAAGTGGCAAATGATCAAGGCTTCTGTTGAAAAGCAAAGTCTTGTGGTTGATGATCAAAGCACGGCCTGTGTGGCGTAGCTTTGTGTATAACGTGAATTCGCGAGCCTCACACCTCGGTATGAGTCAAAAACGGGATACGGACCCAAGGAGTGCACGGCGTTTCTTTCTAGCTAGGGTGGTGTCAGTGACCTACCAGCCCTGACATTTATATACTTTTCACCTGTGTGGTTGTTGGATACGAGGTGCCTCGGATATAGGTCTGTAAGGACCGAGAAACGTGTGTTCAGGAATTGCCAATCCTCAAAAGTAAGAGAGGACCGGCCTTGGAGGTTCCAAAGGATCATAGTGGGGTCCTAAGGCATTTGCTAGAGTGTCTCGAACGCGGAGAGGAGCTTGCCCCTTGCCTCGACTCATGATGGAATCCAATTTCCAATACGCGTGTTTCGGTTTTATTTGTAGAACCTAGTATGGCGACATAGTGGTATGGGTCATTCATGCCGCCTATGATTGATATTTATGATTGAAATTGTTTTGACACTATACACTTATAATAGTATCAAATAATGTGTTTTAACGTATCAAGCATGCTTTGGCTGTTATAAGGTAAAAACCCTATCCTCCGGCTTGCGTTGCATTGTGTGATGGGACCTAGGTCTTATAACAGCTTCATTTTTCTTTATTTAGCATTGCGCTGTTTGTTTTATGCACTGGTATTCTTGGGAGGAAACCCATTCCGTGTTATACGGCGTGGTCCCTTGATTTACCTAACTTTAAAAATAAAGATTAATAACTGTTTTAGTTCTCACACCAGTCACATGACTGACCTGGAGTTTATTGTTTTAACCTAAACTCTGGGTGCCCCTATTTTCCGCACGGGCAGCTAGTAGTTTTGGTTTTGCAGATTTATATCCACAGAGTCCTGATTTACAGCTGGAACGATGCTCAGAAAGCTCTGTATCCGTGCATTACTTCTAGTTGTGCTTTTGTATTATTTTCCGCTGCGATGTAATTATATGTAATTTATTGTAATCTCTGATATTTGTCGAATGTAATTTATTCATTTATACTCTGTATATTCTTGTATCTGATGGAATTGTTGTAATAGCAATGAAATGTTCTTCTGTTTGCATTCTATTTTGTCTTGTCCTCAAAGTATCCGCGCTTTCCTTCACGGGGAAGTTACGGGTTCTTACACATGAGGATAGTCTCGTGGCATAAGTGATTACTGGGAAACAAAAAGATAGCGGTGTTAGACAAGTTAATTCTTTACAAGCCTATGATTTAAAAAGTAATTCTTCTCAAACATGTGCTAAAGCCTTGCAAAAGTCTGATAGTATAAAAGCTCCCCTATTATAAAAGAATGTCAAAGAACCGTGTCAGATAGTGAAGTTGGTCATGACTTTCCATCTAATATTGCTAGTCCTCATGTTGTCTTCTCTAAAATGCCTAGGTTTCTACAATCATTTTTGCTGATGGTATTCTAGGCAAGGAGCCAATTTTTGATATCAATAATAACAATAACACAAGAGGTTCACGTGTGTCTGATGTGCACGTATGCATATCACTCTCCTCCCCATGTGATGCAAACCACTTCACCTTAGTTAGCACCCTACACATACACAAATACCCTCATACTGCCTTTAAAGCTCCCCTTGTGGAGAATGAAACATTCTTAACTTCTGCACTATCTAACTCTATCCTTGGCTATCAAGGAACTAAGAAACCCATCGTCCGTAGAATAAAGCAAGAAATGATCAATTCGCAATCGATCATCCCCGGCTTCAAATATTATAGCTACGCTTGCGGTCAATGCGGTATTTTGATAAGTCTGAGAGGAAGTTAAATTGTGTTCTTTTAATAGCATGTAAGGTTAGTGTTGGAATGCATGTTCCTCAGGTTACTTCATATTCATCATGTCAGGGTCCTTGTGTCAGTGTTGCTCTCTTGGTTTTGAGCTTGCTGCCTTGCTTGTTTCATGATCTATGTATCTTATTTCTTTCCTTTTCCTTTTCATACTTCTCTGGTGTATTGAGACGCTTGTTGCATTGTTTTATTTTACATATATAGACAATGTGCTCATATGTTTTGTGTTCTGTGTTCTTTTTGTAAATCTTGGTGTATCAATAAAATGGTAGGGGACCATTTAAGCCTGTCGGCCTTGCAAAAAGAAATTAGTTTATAAAATAAAATAGATATTTAGAATAATAGTTTATATAATGGAATAAATATTATAGTTTTCTTTAGAATTATTTCTTTTGATTTAAATAAACATGAAGTCATCTTCAAATTTCAAATCAGTTCAACTCAATTTCGATATTTCAACTCAAATCGACTTTCATTTCAAATTTAATTCAATTCAACCCATTCGATTCAGATATTCAAAGTTTCTAATTATGATTCTCATTTTAGATTATTTTAATTTATAATAATCTAAAGTTCAAAATTCAGATATTAATTTAAGTCAATGTTTATTTAAAGTAAATTCAAAGGTGGATAAAGCGATTCAATTTTAACAGAATCAATCCATATTCAATTTCATTTTTAACTTCAGCTTACAAAATTAAATAATTTCCTTTAGCTTTTATATTTGGAATCCAAAGTTCAAGTTCAACGTAAATCAAATTGTAAAACATATGTTATATTGTCTTGAAATATCATTTCCAGATTTAAGGTTAAAACAAATTTTGCATAACAAGCTGGTGTCCGTACATAATTTTCTATCTACGTCCAAGTGATACTTAAAATTTATTTTTGGAATTTTAGGAATGGATATATATCATTTCAATCCAAATCATGGGTCATTGTTATTTATCATTTTAACCTATGCTCTTAATTCATTTCAAAGATTAATCCCGGGTTAATTTGATGCCCATAACATCTAAGGTAAATGGTTGGGATTAATCAACACAAACAAATAGTTATATATAATAAATGTGAATAATAGATAAATTAACATAATTAAGAGATATATCAAACATATCAATCCAAGGCATTTATCCAAATCAATCCGTCAAAATAATTCAATATAACTTCAGTTTACTAGTCGTTACGTGTCAGGTTTAAACTAGCAAATTATATTTCAGATTAACCTAGCTATACCGTTTAACTTAACAGTTAAATTGAAATTATATTATCGATGTAAATAGACATAAGTATGAATTTTTAACTACCAAACAACATCCAATACAATCATATCATAACATGATTTGAAATTAAACTAACAATCAAATGTTTTAGTTAAGTATGAGTGGGCATAAACACTCACTTTTGATTTTGAACGCGTCTGAATCCAGATATAGGCCCAAAATTTGAATGTCTCCCAATCAAATGAAACCAGCCCCATGTTGTTCGGAAATTCGATACAGACCTAATGGAATATACTGTGTGTCAATCTGAGTTTGTATGAAAGAGTTATATAGATTTTATCATTTGAATTTAAAATAAACTAAAATAGTTTAAACAATTTCCCACCCTATTGAAAAATTTCCATGTCACCATCTTCGTATTTGTGAATTCAAGCTACAGGTAACATACGAAACCCAAACCCAATCAATTCCTTCCATCGTCACATCTCCTTAAGACCGTCGACGCTTGATCGGACGACGCCATCATGTTCGCCACCTCGAGACATGCCACCGGCCAATGATCGGCTACATTCATTAGCCCCCACCACCTCAAGTACCCATAAAACCTGGTCGTGTTCTAGGCTAGAGTCTGGTGAATTTAAAATCCACCTGCTAAGATCGGTCATATGGATTCAAAGCTCTCGTCGAGATCTGCGATTTTGCAGTTGAAAGTCTCTCGAATCGATGCATGGATGGGAAGAAAATGAGGAGGGAAAATCGTGATTTGCTGGCCATCAAATGTATAGACATCCATGGAAAATAGTTAGGGTTTTGGAAGAATATTTTAATAATATTATACCTCATTTTGTATATATTTAAGCCAAAAACGCTTCAAAGTCCAAATCAGACTCGCTAATAGCCTATTAGTAGGTTTAAAGGCCTTTTGAAATAAATGGGACTGGTGGCGAGGCCCGATTCGAAAGTCTACTCAAGTTTCACATAACATTTGGATTATTCTAATTAAATTGCGCACATAATTTCCTACTCGTTTTAAATTTGTATGATCAATCAACTCCGATGGTGACAAAATTTGAAATCTTATAATGATTTAATATTCCGGATTTGATGAAACTAGTTTCATCGAAATCCTAGATCGTTTTAAAAATGGCTATTTTAATAGATTCATTAATATATATTATATTCATTTTTGATTATTCACTTTAAAATTTTATTAGTTTATTCAAATCAAAATTAACTTTATAATTAACGTTTCAGTTATTTTGAATTTCAATTTTGATTATTTATCAAATTCATTTTGGATTTCAAATATAAATTTATCAAATCAATTTCATTAAATTTTTTAATATTAAATTTCAACTTTCAATAATATCAATATAAACTAAATTGTAATTTTATTTGCAATCACTGCAAATTACTATTGTCAATATAAATTGAGTTTCCTTACTTAAACAATTTAATTAAGTTTACACCATACATTTCCATAGTTGAACCATTAAAATTTTAAATTCTAACCCTAATTGTAATTAAAAACTTATTAAATTCGAAAGTTTGAATGGTTGGAAAACACAGGTTGTTACAATCCATCATCGTTCTCTTACTTTATTCCAGCAATGTTCGCCAAACCATCTTACTTCATCCTAGATTCTCTACCACGAGCACAGTTTTTAAGTGGTATCGATATTGATGGAGAGTATGACAATACGGACTTCAGCCTCTTTAACAACCCAAATTCTTATTTTACACCATGGTCATTAAATTTGAAATCATGTTGCGCATTGTAAATCGATTTACATCAAGTATCGATTTTATTTATTAATTTCAGAAATTAATCAAATTATTCGATATCATCTCAAATTTTAAACTCATATTCACAAATTGGTTCATTAACAAAGCTTCATGTTTAATTTAGATTAAATTTCGCAAATATCATTATTTAATTGAATCTTTATATTCAATCATTTTGGACTTACATTGCTCAAAATGTATATATACACTTTTATTTGAAAATAGTTAAGCTGAAATACTAAATAGTTTAAGAAAAATAGTAAGCTTCATGTAAAATCGGTCTAAATAAAATAGATAGGTTTTGTTATAAAAATTTCTTAAATAAAATTGATAGATTTGATGTAAAATAGTTTAAACAAATACTTATGTTTGATGAATAAATAGTTTGGAGGAGATAGTTAAGTTCAGGATAAAACAGTTTAATTAAAATAATGGTAAAATATATTTTTAGTTGTAAGGTAAAATGACAAAAATTCTCAAGAAATAACACAATCCAAATCAATTATCCACAATTTCAAAATTCAACTTAACATTGATTCAAATTTCAAAGTTAAGATTTAACTTAAGATTCAATGGGCATAAATTTCAAATTCCAGATAAAAGTGTTCAAATTGGATTCACAACTTGAATTCCACTTTTAAATCCTTAACTTCAATTTAGTTTGAGAGATATTTAAATTCATTTCATCGGTTTAAACCAAAATTCAAAATTTTCAAGTACTGTTACAAAATCGATTATCTAAAAGTTTAACTTTATTATTTGAATCCGTCAAACCATTAAACTCAATCAAAATTATTCTGTTAACAACTAAAACTTTAATAAATTTAAACATAATTTTTAATTTTATACTTTTTTTAAAAAAATCCTTAATCACATTTATGTTTAACATCCAGAACAACAAAACTAAAATTTTCTGATTAAATAAAACCATTCACTGAATCAGTTAATTTTTAGCTCACAAATCCAAGTTAAAATTTGAAACATTGATTTAAGCTTATATTATAATTTAAATATTGAAAATAATTTTGATAAATTTAAACATACTTATAACGTATCCAAAAATAGTATTATATTCAAACAGAAATTCCATTTGGAAAAAAATCATATAAATTCCTTTATTAAATCGAGTTTCCTTAAATTCATGTGTGCAAGTTGGAATTATTCTAAATCTTAGTTTAAACTAGATCTTTAAGTATAGTTTTAGAATATATACATACTTATAAGAATTCAGAAAATATTTTTTATTGACCTATAACAACCTGAATTCCGACAGACCAATTTTTTTTCAAAATTCTAATTCATCGAAACCCTTGTGTGTTTCTCTGGTATCCTGCAGAAAAGACATAGATATAAAATATATCAGAGCTCATAAAATATCTCACAGCAGAATGAATAAAGTATAATATAATCGAAGTATAGCCTTACCGTATTAATAATACTGCTTGGCCAATATCCAAAGCTATTATATCTCTGCCACAAATATAACCTGCGAGTATGTTATGAGGAGGGGGTCAGAACACAAGTTCTGGTGACTGGATTCAAACTATACATTTTGGATAACCCTACATATACCGTTCAATCACATTTTCTTATTTATTAGGCTACTTGGGTTAACAGCACTCGAGGCTTACACATATGTCGTACCCATTTACATCCCAGTGGATTAACCGAATGCAGTGCATATATAGCTAACCCCAATATTAAGGTACACCCTATGGTACCTCACTCGCACGGTCTCCACCGTAATGCCACAGAAATGAACACAGTCCCTCATCCTACGCTGGAGTTACATACGGATCTCTATACAACAATGCTACATTCCGCATATATATGCCATCACTACACTACATAAGCGTATAGACTGCCACCTTCGATCGAATCAGATTCAATCACAAAGTAATGCCCTCAAGTCTACGATACGCGACTCAGAGCAGACACGCATGTATCTAGACTTTCCCACGTACGTATCGTAGCTTGATGCCTTAACCGCACATGTCCTCTAATGTGCACCGAGTTCCGTGGCAGGGCTATACAAGAAACACAGAAATCGGTCGGGAGCTTTTCTGTATCTGTACAGGCCCGCCTTTAAGGGCCTCAAAATACGGATATCCCTCGGGTCTGTTTTTCATGGTGGTTATGGCCCCACCTCGTCCCATCCCTCAACCAGTAAAGACTACAAGAGCTAAGTGACTTGCCCCTAAGGAACAATCTTAACATCCAGTTGGCATCTCCCTTCAACCACCGTAGCTCGATAGTGAAAGGTGAAAGGTCTGGGTTTAACTCTAGTCTTTTCACATCCTATTGGCTTCTGATGACGGGTACCCGATGATCTACTATCCTTATTGGTCCTGACCTCGCCTCTCGTTGAGGATATCACCAAATCACCCTAGTGTCACCTCGTCACACCATTCTGACTGCAAAGCTACTTTTTCAGTCAAGGCCCACCCATTTGGTAGTAACGCACAACCCAACCTCTGTGAGCATAGCCTAGATATCTACCACCACACAGAGGACTATCAGGAGTAGCTTACGTATCTCAGGAAGCTGCGTGCTTCGCCTTCCGGTCCTTCAGAGATGACAGAATAATCAGATGAACGTGTGCTCCCCTCATGCCTCATGACACCATGATGATCTACCCCGTTGGGTTATTCACTCTCAAATGTGCGAACTGGTCCAAGCACCTCATTTTAATATGTTAGAAGGCCCTATTTCTAATCATTCCTTTATGCGCTTGCTTTACCTCATTAGGTTTCCATTTAACTTGGTTGTTCCCATTCACATTGACTACTTATCTAAGTTACCAAGTTCCTCTTGCTTATTAATTTCAGTCATATAACTTAACCCATTTAAGTTTGTTAATAAGCCCACAACATGTTATTTCCTAGATTGTGATCCAAGGTCTATAATCCACAATTCCTTTATATTCTTGTTTGATTTCGTAGTCACAATAACATGTTCTACTCAATATGTAATTAAGTATATCCCAATTCACATGTTTTCTGTTCAACATGTCAGTCATTATTTATGGTTAAATATAACTTATTTCATTCCATAAGTTTGCCTCACTCTTTCCTATTTAATCATAATTCCATCTTACATTGTCGCTACAGTATATCGTTGTTTACTTATTAACTTAGTTCTCTTAACTAAGATTCACTAACAAGTCACCTTTCCATTTATTATAACCTATGTTGTAGTTTCCTCTTGTCCATAGGATAAGCTTTAACATGTTATTCTTATCAGCAGATTTCAGATTTTCAAGTTTACAGATTACTCAATTTATAATTAAGTACAATTTCTTACATTTCATAAATTTTCCACTTTTCTCTACTTATTACAAACAACTAGTTTCAGTTTTCCCATTTTAGTGATTACTTAATTTATAATTAAGTACCATTCATATCGTTACATAAGTTATCTTATTTTCTAAATCATTTATTATAACCTAAGTTATAATCTCCACTTGTCCCTACGACAAGTCTAACTATTATATAACATTCTCATTAATGTAATTGATTTATAATAGGTTATTATCATTTCCTGTTCATTCCATTCCTTTTAATATTGTAACTTTCATTCAATTCCCATTCATTTCCATTAATTACAATTAAGGCTATTTATCAATCCTGCTATTTATATATATTTTTATATATGTGTATTTATGCACTAGACCTCTCACATCAAGCCTACACTTGTGGATGTTGGATTTGTCGGGCGGTTCCGGGTAGATTTTTTTCCACAAGTTGACTTAACCTCGTGCCTTAGCACCGTTACATATTTATTTATGCACTAGACCTCTTACATTAAATTAACAACTTGTAGACGCTGGATTCATCGGGCAGTTCCGGACAGACTTCTACCACAAACTGAATTTAACCTCGTGTCTAAGTGTAGTTACAGTTTTCTATTTATTGTAAATTTTCAAAATAATTTAGGCCTGTCCATTCTTTCAAGTCTATATTTTACATGTCATCATACTAAACCCATTTTATGTCGCATGTTCTTTCTAACATACAATAAATTATATTCTAACATGTAATCGTTTTAATCATGTAATTGTTCAAATCAAACAAACTAACATGTAATTTTCTCAATTTCTACCGTTAATGTTCTAGGTACATAAATGTCACAAGTTAACATGGAATTGAAATAGCAGTAATTGTTACACATATTTTGACAATTTTATTTTTCAACATATGAATTTTCCAACATATTAATGTCTTAGCATATTAATATTCCAACATGTCATATTCGTCACTTTAATCTTTTTAACATATGTTTAAACATTTCAACATATCATATTTCAACATGTCATATATAACGGGGAATGTCAAACAATAATATATCATTATCAAAAATTATATAACTTAAATCCACTCACCTAATTTGCTTTCCAATTCCTGGATCTGGTCCAGATGTAGCATTCCATGGTTTTCCCCTAATTGGATTCAGAACCTAACAACCATGGATTCATAATTTTTACTAAAAGAAAAGGGGAAGAAAGAGGAAGAAAATTAAATAGGCTAGATCTAGAAAATTACCTCACTTCGAATATGATTTTGAACACCTTCTTATTAAGATTTATTCTTTTCCTCAAGATCTTGATTCAGAATTTTCCTAAACTAATTATCTTATTTTTATAAAGAGATTTGAGGAGGAGAAAGAATGGCAGAGCTTAGACGTTTACTTAGAAAATGTGATATTTAGGCCAGGCTCTACTAGCCTATCTATAGGTGTTCGAGAATTATCGTACATGCAGCGCTGAGTCAACATTGAACCTAGTTAAGAAAATAGTCCAGATTCATCAATGAATCTGGCTGGATCTTGGGGGTGTCGACCACCCATGGGTCCCACGAGATGTTTTGGTGCAGAAATTTGATTTTCGAATGTTTGAATTTCTAGAATTTATTTATCTATTATTTCCACATGTAATTTTCTTATACGTATACAATTCTTCTAATGACCATTTTACATGTATATATACGCACAACTTTCATTTCGTTTTCAAAATTCAAACGGTGTTGCACCGTTATTTGATTCTTGCCATATTTCTTTAATTGCAGCCTTATCTTGAACTTTATCTCTTATATATATATATATATATATATATATATATATATATATATATATATATATATATATTTGCACATATATACATATATATTCTCATATATATATATTCTTTACTTCCTTATATGTATATTTTTCATTATATGTGCTTTTATACATATTTTCCTCTCATGAACATGTGTTATTTCAGTCGTTCTCTTAGAACAAAAATATGACGGCGGCTGGGATCGAACTCTGTACTTCTTGTATGCAAGTCACATGCTCTAACCAACTGGACTACTAAGGTTATTGTTAACAAGGCTTAGAACAATGGTAGTTATTTTTTCTTCTTATTCATTTTTTTCATGTTTGTTACAATATTTCATTGCATGAATCTTTTTCTTTTATTTTTCCTTTATTACTAATACTTAATCAATGCATGTAACATATTTACACCGCATGCAACCAATCCTTTCTTTCTTTTAATGCATGCATTACATTTTTATTTGCATTATCCTTATTTTGTTCTTCTTATATACATTTATGTCTATGCATATATATATGCATTATTTAATTATTAAATTGTCATAAAATGTGGGGTGTTACATGACCACTGTATCCATATATAATTTTTTATCTTATGGTCAAGTGATATAGATATGTATCATTTCAATCTGTTTTAAAAATTCGAATCCCTAGTATATATCATTTTAACTAGCATACCAAATAGATTTGCATTTATTTCCTAAATATATACAGTCATTCAGATATATATCATTTCAACCTATAGTGATTTTTTCAAATCTACACTTAACTTACAATGTGAGGACAACATAAAAATAAATATAACATCAGAAGTATCATACAGAAATCAGCAAATAACAAAAAATCACATAGCAGTTTATATCGTGTTACATGCCATATGTGTGTGTGTGTGCCACATTTGGACTAATCATATAGCAACAATAGTAAAAAAATATTGCATATCAACATTTCATTTTTGTTTCAAAAGTTCAATTCACTTAATCAAAATGCTAATCGTAAGTGAGTAAACTCACCTTGATTTGAGATTATTGTCGAAGAAATTGGATTTTAAACAAAAACTAAATGAGTGTTTAAATTTAACCTCAATTCCAAAACTCACAATTTTACCTATCCAACTCTAGAATGTGGCTAGTGTCAGCATAAGTCCAAGGTGTTTGATTAGAATCTAAAATGAGTTGTATTTTACATTATAAATTTTCTATTTCACTTGATAATTTTATTAAATAAATTTAAAATTATTTTCTAAACAACTGATTACCTTCTTCATTCCTGCAACGAAACTCCCACTCAACATTGTCGTAACTTTCAGACCCTCCCCCCACGTTGGAGCTACGCACCACTGTACCTCAAACCGTCTGCGCCTCTAATCTCCTCAACTCTTAAGGTCTGCACTTGTCCCTACCAAACTCCTTGCGATCCACTGGCCCAAAATGAGTTCATGCAACATTTTCGATCTCGAACACGATGTGTGACCCGAAATTCCAAAGCTCCTCACGAAATCCTAAGTTTGACCTCCCTTCTATGCCACTAACACGCTGGAACCTACCATTAAACCTCTCGATGCTTAAATATCGAAAGAAGGCAAGCCCTAGTTCGAGCCTCAACCTCCGCCTACCTCCATTATTGCTCAGCTACATAAAGGAGTGTGAGGGTGCGGTGCGATATAAGGCATGGAAGATGGACAATGGTAGCAACATTTAGGGAACCAAGAATAATGATTTATGGATTAAAGGGAAATGCAGAATTTTCTTCTTCTTCTCAAATGGAAAATTGATTTAAAACAGAAGGAAGAGAAAGGGGACGTATGGGAAGTAGAATGAAAATGAAGGGCGACGCTTGTTTTATTAGTGATAAACGTAATTTCGGGATCCAGTGAAACTAATTTCATCAAAATATGAGATTGTCTAAAAAATGACTATTTTCCATAGTAAAACATTATTTGATAATATAATTCAAATAATGATCAAATTCCAAATATTTAGTATTGTTTACAATCTTACAAAATTGATTTACAATTAGTACTAATTAACTAACGGAGCTGATGGGGATTATTTAGTCAGTTTTCAGTTAATATTTAATCGTCAATTCAAATTTAGTTAAATAGTTGTTAACTATATTAATTTAGAACGTTCTATTTGCAAGTCGTTACAGTCAGTGTCATGATAGTTGTTGATTTTATTGCACTTATACTTTCTTCAAGAAGGAAACTAAGATTTAGGGGGAGTCTTATATACGTATTCCTCTGATTGATGTGGTTTAGTAACATGTGGCGAGAGGTCATGTTTTAGGCGCCTAAATATGTATACCGTACTTGGCAAATCTTAGGAGAACCTAGTTATTGATGCATGTGCAATATTATTTTGTTTCAGATCCGAAATGTTGCTTTGATGATTTTTGATGTAGTTGATGTTTGGATCCATATTTTGATGATAAGTCGACTCATTCATAACTTATGATGATTTTGTTGCATTATGATGGTGATCACTTTTAACTATTCGAAATATTATGAATTTTGTATGTCGTCTTTAGTAGAGTTGTTATGTTAGGATTTGAAGCTTGTTTGTTGATGATGTATTTTGTACTTTGCTAGCTTAGGACTTGTTTAGATGTAAATCCTTTTCGATGATGCAATTTGGACATGTGACCCTAACTCATCCTTTTAGTGTATCAAACTTTCTTTTCCCTATTTGAGAAGAGAGCTATCACTTATGCACACTATTTCATTATCGCCATATACTCACTGTTTAACATAGATTAGCCATTGTATTCTTTTGCACGGGTCAGACTGAGCTTTTCAGGTTATCTTGTTGTACATATCTATGTTCCCGCTTCTGTTATGGATTCATCACTTCCTTTCTAGAAGTTGTACTTAGCATTATCTTGTGTAGATATTTTATAATGATCCTTGTAAAAAAAATTGACTTGATATATATACTGTGGTTAGTAAACCACTGTTTTGTGACACTATGTATTGTATGACTGTTGCATCTATATGTATGCTGTGTTGGCTGTTCTAGACTCTATATTGTTTAAATTATTATTTTTGTTATAGATGTGTTATATCCACCACATTATTGTATTGAATAAGGATTAAGTGTGTCAAACTACTAAAGAAGAAAGACGCTTATCGACATACTTGATGTTTATTAATATAAGACTCATGGAGGGTCGCTCATAACCATCCCTATTCTACGCGTTAATAGATGAAATTATATGTTAATGCTCTTTATTAATGTGGGTACCAGAGTGGGGACATTATAGACCCTCTCCTCAAAACAACTTGTACGTTAGATAAAAGGTAAAGATTATTCAGCCTAGAGACACATCATCTTGGAAGTGTTGGTACCTTGATGAGTATTTATTTATGATTACATTTGTACTTCCTCTATGAGTTATTTACTTAAGCTTCATTTATCTTTGTTTATTTGTAGGATACCAAACACACTACTCAAGTCTCATTGAACTTGGGACTTAGCTTTTTGCGAATATTAAGGACCGTTGGGGTGTGGATTATTATGATATCCATCATATGAATGGATGGTTAGGTCGTTCGGGTTATCGAATGTGTCTACTTTCTTTGTGGATTTAATGGTTCAAGTTTTCCAAGAGTAATTCGATAGGTTCATGCTGGTATTCATTGGTGATATTTTAGTGACTCCAGGAATGATAAGGATCATGAGATCCATCTTCGGATTATGCTTTATACTTTGAGGAAACATCAGTTGAAGGCTAAGTTTTCTAAGTATAAATTTTGGGAGAAAGAGGTTAAGTTTCTCGGTCATGTTGCTTCGGGTGAAGAGTTGTCTATAGATACAACTAAGATTAAGGATATTTAATAATTGGAATAGATCAGAGCATGTTTTTGAGATCAAATTTTTTTCTTGGATTGGTTGGCCATTACTATAGATTTATTAAGGATTTCTCGTGTATGGTGGAACCAATCACAAAATTAACTTGGAATGATGTTAAGTAAGTTCGATCATGTAAGTGCAAAGAGGAATTTTAGAGTTTGAAACATTTATTGACCAATGATCCAGCTTTGATTGTGCCAGATGGTAATAAAGATTCGGTAGTCTACATTGATGCGTATGGAACTAGATTAGGAGTTGTTCTTATATAACATGACAAAGTGATTATGTATGCTTCTAGGCAACTTATACAACATGAAGTCAATTACCTAACTCATGATTTAGAGTTAGTGTCATTGTCTTTTCTTTAAAGATTTGGGGGCATTACTTCTTAGGGGAAAGATTTGAGTTGGTTACGGATGACAAGTCTTTGAGGTACTTTTTTCTCTTAGAAATACTTGAACATAAGACGTAGAGATGGACAGAGTTTGTATAAACTCAAGATTTTGGCAATGAGTAAATCACTGGAAAATGAAATAAAGTTGAAGATGTGCTTAGCAGAAAACATGAGGATGTGATGTTTGCTATGTTGGAGGAATAGAAAGACTTGAAGGCATTGACTATTTGGGATGTGCGGATTAGATCAACGACAAGTTTGAGTCAAGGCACAACTATGGTGGCATTTTTGGAAGTTCGATCTATATTGATCAAAAGTATTACTTCTAAGAAAAGTGAAGACCCAGTTCTACTGAAAGGATCAAAAGAATCTAAGCTGGAGTGGGGATAGATGGTCTTAAAGACTTCAGACTTGAACATAAAGGATAGCTAAGAAAAAAATAAAGATTGTGTATCCCAGATGTTGAAATTCTAAGGAAGGAGGTTCTTAGAGAATGTCATCGATCTAAGACCATAATTCATCCAAGAGGTACTAAGATGTATCAAGACATGAAGGGAAGCTTCTTATGGAAAGGAATGAAGAGGAATGTTGACCTATGGGTAAGGCAGTTTATGCGCTATCAATATATGAAACCCGAACATCAAAAATATCATGATTTGCTTCAACCATAAGATATTTCTAATTATAAATGGGATTCAATTTTCATGGATTGTATTAGCTTTTTGCCAAAATCGAGAAAAAGAAATGAAAGTGTTCGGATTATAATGGGTCAATTAACAAAGAGTGCCCATTTCATTTATGTCAAGTCCACTAGTGTGACATCTATGTTAGTGAAGTTATTCTTAAGGAATGTTGTTAGACTTCATAGGATTCCTAGTATTATTATTAATGAGAGGGTTCCACTATTTACTAAAGTATTCTGCAAATGTTATTGAAATAGTTGGGAACTAAGATCAGAAGGTGTAACACCCCATAATTTCAAAGAACATTATAATGATAAACTAAGAAATACTTAATTAAATATTGGGAATTAAGTAAAATCTACTGTGACATTGCACTCGTCTCGGAATTCTACATGAGATAGACTCCAAGTTTGCATAAAATGGACATCGTATGAAGAAGTTATTAAGCCTAGAAGTTTGTATACGCACAAGATAATTATATATATACAAACCAATCAAACATTTCAAAATAATTCAAAAACAAACAGCGAGGTAGGGAAGGGGGAAATCAGCCTGTTAAGGGTCGACCTCGTTCCCTATGGGCATCGACCCATGGGTCGACCCCTCAATGGGGGTGTCGACCCCAGGGTCAACCCACCGAGATCTGGGCAGATTCCTATCTAGAACCTGGACGCATTTCTAAGCATGATTCATTGACATTAGGCTATATATAGGACCTCATTATCATTGTTTTTATTCACTAAAAACAATGGTGACAACGAGAATATGCCCCAACCCTGTTTGAACTAGCCTATTCTTCTTCAATAAGTTATATGTATTCAAGGATCTTTGCTACAACATCTACAATCAATCCTCTGATCTTTAGATCCAAACACATTGAGGGGTCGAGTGCATAAATGTACACATAACAGTGCTAATCTAATGTGAGGGGTATAGTGCATGAATGTACACATAATGGTGCTAAGACACAAGGTTAAGTCCGACTTATGGTAGAAGTCTGCTCGGACCCAACCGACATATCCAACATCCACAGGTGGTAGACATAATGTGAAAGGCCTAGCACATTAATAACCATTAATGAATGAATGGTAATAAACGTGTAATACTTAACCTATTTGAATTGGTGAATGAACCTGTCAACTTAAGTAAGGGTTAAGTAATTTTGCTTGAATCAGTGGGAGGGTTAAGTTAATCTTGTTAAATATGTGGGGACGGGTTATATAAATAAACCCGACAAACTTAACATGTTGGGGTTATGCAATCTTGTTAAACTGGTAGGCATAACCTGTTGAAATCCTAGTATTGGGGATGCAAGCCTGGGGGGAGCTTGTATCATCCGGAGTGTGGGACCCGTATCAGTCGGTAACCTATAATGGTATTAAACGGAGAACCCCACACTAGGTCGGGGTCAGGGCACGCTTACTGAGTTGATTGTAAGAGGTCCATCTAAGGGACAGTATGGGAGGCGCATTGCGACTGGGTCATGTGTGTGCATGGGTCCGGATTCCAAGGTGGATGATAAGACGCATGACACCTGTAGATATGGTTGTGCATCTTGTAAACAATGGGGTTGCCACTTTAGGAAGTGATACATCCTACTATGGGGCCAGCATAGGGTATTTACGAGTTAGGGAGTCGATCGATTGGGGGTAGTAATTAGGGTACGTCTAGTCTTGCTTGTTTGGGAGCCTGTTATTGTCGTTGGGGGTAACACCTGTCTATTCATTTGGGCTGCCTTTTATTGTATGGGGTAAAACCTCTCACTAGAAGGACACCTAAGTCTACCATTTTGTACTTGTTGGGATCATCTTGCTCTGTTATACTAGTATTGGTGCAGAGAAAAATATTTGAGAAGCGCAATATATATTCTATTCTTTTTATCCTGTTTACCTTGTTATACCTGCCTTATGACACTGTTATCTCTCTCTCCAATTTATATGCCTTTCATGATGCTTTTACTTATTTATATGCTAAAAGTAACTGGACTGGCTAAACTTTATTTCTGAACCATTTTGTTTTCTCTTCTCTCTCTTCTATCCCCCCTTCCCCCAGGTTCTCAAGGTGGGAATACTCAAGCTTGATCAGGACTCTTCTTTCATTCTGCTTGGAGCTGCTTAGATGTAACACTTGATTTCATATCTTCTCTACTATGGCTATATTTGGGGATTATTCTCTTTTTATGTATTACTGTACTCTGATGATGATTTTGGTACAAGACGGAAGTTTTATGTTGATGTAATGAGTTTTCAATATTTTAGACTTGTTATGCAATTGGGTTTGGACCATGAAGCTTTTCAATTTAACAAAGTTTTAATTCCACCGTTATTTTATATCTATCATGTGATATTTCTGTTATGTTTACCTATAATGTTTCACGAAACTTAATGCATTATGATAAAGAGTGACATTAATGGATGTGGGGTGCCACATTTTGTATCAGAGCTGAAGGTTACCAGATCGGGCAAAAAAATTTGATAATTATTTTCAAAAAGGTTTATAAAAGAAAGCATTTTCAAAAGAAAACTCTGTTTTGAGAAACAAATTCCCCAAAGCCATAAGAAATATCCTTTGATTCTCTGTTTGAATCCCTCTTTCCTTTTCTTTTCATGATGTCTGGGGAACCTAATATTCCTGAGGGTGTTCAGATACCTTCTTTGTTTTGTAGGTATTTGGAGGCCACGGAACCTGCCAAAGGCCAAGCCGACACACCTCCCCTAGCTGCAGCCGTTGTTCCTCCTCTTCTTCCTTCGCGTGCTAATAATTTCTATAAGATATGCAAGGTTTTCTGTGCTATGGTAGAAAGCCATTCTGAGGAAATGAGACTTTTGTATAATCAAGGAATTCGCTTAAAGAGATGGACGATTTGTTTGGAATTTTCGAAGTTGCGATCATAGGAACATTCAATTAGCCGTTTAGAAGCTAAAGGATGAGGCCTCGTTTTGGTGGGAAGTGACACATGCGGGACGTCCAGTCGAGACTTAGGATGATATTCGATAGAGATTCAAGATGAAGCTTCTTTCTCAAGCCGAGAAAAGTATGAAAATGGAAAGGTTTTCGGCGCTTAAGCGAGGAGGCATGTCTGTTAGAGAGTATGTTAATAAGTTTAATCAATTGGCTAGGTTTGGTTTGAAGCTAGTAAAATCCTGCACAAGAAAGCTTTGAGGTTTGCTAGAGAACCGAATAAACCCCTCCATGAGTTGGCTATGTCTCATATTCCGATGGGAGCAACTTTTGAGAAACTTGTTGATATGGCTTTGATGCATGAAGAAGATAAAGGTGAAAAAGATGCTAAGGTAGAGGAAACACAAAACAAAAAAGTGTGTCCCAAGAAAGAACAACAACAACAAAAGAAGGGCGGAAAGAACGACAAAGCTCGAGATAAGAGGAAATGTCATAATTGCGGACGTAAGGGTCATTTGATCAAGGATTGCAAGAAAATGAAGAACGCTTGTTTCCATTGTGTAGAGGTCGGATATCTTGTTAAGGATTACCCGAAGAAGCAAGGACAGGGCCAAAGTGCAGGATCCTCTTGAGGGCTGGTGCATGCTCTCGTGGCCAGTGCGCCAGATAGAGGTAGGAAAGTTTCCGTTGAAGGTTTGATTTCTCTTTCCAATCATCCTATTAGAACTCTTTTTGATTTTGGCGCTTCGCATTCTTTTATATCTTATTCTGTGGCAGAGTCTCTGCACATTAGTACAATTATGGTTTTGGATCCCGTTGTTGTCTCAAATCTTATTGGTGGTACGGCTCATTTATTTATGATTTGTCGGAGTTTGAGAATATATGTGTTGGGTGTCGAGTTTGAATGCGATGCATATGTGCTTGGTTTCATGGGCTATGGTTTGATTCTAGGGATGGATTGGCTAGGTATGTATGGTTCTATTATAGGTTATGAGAGGAGGGTCGTTAGACTTTTGACTTGCCATGGAAGGACCCTTGAGATTTCTTGTGACCTTAAAGGTTCTACCATAATTAGTTTTCTAGAGTCGCTTGATGCATCTATCGATGATCTATGATCTGTACCAGTAGTCTGTGAGTATCCTGATGTTGTTGAGGAGGTTCGAGGCTTACGTCCAAGGCGCGAGATTGATTTTCGAATATACTTGGTGGAAAATACAAAGCCAGTTGCATTGCCTGTGCGCCATATGGCTCTAAGAGAAGGGAGGGAGCTCAGCAAGCAAGTAGGGGAGCTACTTGAGAAAGGGTTTATTAGGAGAATCATATCTAAATGGGGTGCTCCAGTAGTATTCATGACTAAGGCGGATGGTTCGCTTCGCTTATGTGTGGATTATAGAGAGTTGAATAAACTCACTAAGAAGAATAGACACCCACTTCCGATAACAAATGATCTATTTGACCAGCTTGCTGGTGCATCTGTTTTCTCATAGTTAGACTTGGTCACGGGGTTTCATCAGTTGAGGGTGGCCGAGGATAGTATAGACAAGATTGCTTTTAGTACTCCAGACGGTTTCTTCGAGTGGCTCATCATGCCTTTTGGGTTGACGAATGCACTCGCCTATTTTTTGATTTGATGAGTAGGGTGTTTCGGGAGTTTCTAAATAAGTTTGTTGTAGTCTCTGTTGATGACATATTGATTTTCTCGAAGAGCGAGGAAGATCATGCCCTATATTTAAGGGAGGTTTTGAAAACTCTCCGTGCATACTAGCTTAAGGCGAAATTCTCCAAATGTCATTTTTGGAGAAAAGAAGTGAGATTTCTAGGGTATGTGGTCTCTAAAGATGGGATAGCAGTAGATCCCGCGAAGGTAGTTGCAGTTCAAGATTGGCAGATCCCAAGGAATGCAACGTAAGTGAGAAGTTTTATTGGATTAGCGGACTATTATAGGAAGTTCATTAAGGACTTTGCAAAGATATCAGCCCCACTCACCAGACTAGCGAAGAAAAATCTGACGTATTATTGGGGTATATACTGTAAGGATGCTTTCCAGCGATTGAAGAGGGCTCTGATAACATCCCCAGTCTTGACTTTGCCTGATGGGAACAAAGTGTTCACAGTATACGCTGATGCATGTGGTATAGGGCTTGGTGCGATTTTGATGCAAGAGGGAAAGGTAGTATGTTATGGAGGTAGACAGTTAAGAGTTCATGAGAAGAATTACCCTACCCATGACTTAGAGTTAGCTGCCATAATATTTGCGCTTAAGACTTGGCGACATTATTTACTTGGAGAGAAGTTTGAGTTGTACACCAATCATAAATCTCCCACGTACTTGTTCTCGTAGGAGGATCTCAATTTGAGGCAACAAAGATGGATGGAGTTCCTAGCGTCCTTTGACTTTGAGATTGCTTATAATATAAGCAATGGTAATGTGGTGGCAGATGTATTGAGTAGGAAGAGATGACCCTGAGTCCTCTGTTTGTGGAGAGGAAGAGCTTGGAGTTTATATCGACTTTTGATTTTTAGACCCTCCACCAAGTTTACACCTGGTCTATTGGCATCATTAGAGGTGCGACCTACTCTGTTGGACCAGATAGGAACTTTTCCACCCGAAGACCCACGGATAGCAGATATCTTGTATAGGCTCAGTAGAGGGGAGACTTCCAGTCATCCCAGTAGATATTCCACGGATGATAAAGGGTGGTTACGACGAGATGGAAGGCTTTGTGTTCCCCGAATTGGGAGTTCGTTGAAGATAGTCCTTGAGGAAGCCCATCATTCTTAGATGACTATTCCCCCAGTGGTGGTAAGATGTATAACGATATGAAGAGGGTTTTCTTTTGGACTGAGAAAAAGAAAGATGTAGCAGAATTTGTTTCTCGATGTTTGATTTGCCAGCAAGTCAAAGCTGAGCAAAAGAAACCCGGTGGTTTACTTCATCCTTTCGAAGTCCCACAGTGGAAGTAGGAGAGCATCTATATGGATTTCATTGATGGTTTGCCTAGATCGAGGAAAGGCAACACCAGTATTTGGGTTATAGTTGGCAGGCTTACTAAGAGTGCTCATTTCATTCCTGTTAAGAGTAAGAGGACAGCAACATGGTTGGCAGGAGTTCATCTTCGTGAGATAGTCCATCTACATGGAGTACCTTTAAGTATTGTGAGTGATCATGACCCCATATTCACTAGTGAGTTTTGGAGGAGCTTGCAAGAGGCATTAGGTACACAGTTGTGTTTGAACACCGCTTATCACCATCAGACAGATGGACAGACGAAAAGGGTGAATAGAGTTCTTGAGGATCTTTTAATACTATGTATCCTAGACTTCAGAGGGACTTGGGAAGAGCATCTCCCTTTGGTAGATTTCGCCTACAACAATAGTTATTAGGCTAGTATTGGCATGGCACCCTTCGAAGCATTGTACGGACGACCCTGTAGATCCCCGACTTGTTGGTGGGAATCCACGGAAAGGCTTATTCTTGGACCTGAGATGATTAGGGAAACTTCATAGAAGATTGATCTTATTCACAGCGGCATGAAGACAGCTGAGGATAGGTAGAAGTCCTACGCAGATAGGAGAAGGACTGACATTGAGTTTGAGGTGGGAGACATGGTTTTCATCAAGGTATCACCTTTGAGGAATGCAGTTCGTTTTGGATCTCTAGAGAAATTGGCACCAAGATTTATAGGGCCATTTCCCATAACAGAAAGGATTGGCCAAATGGCCTATAGAGTAAAGCTACCAGAGAGTCTGCTCGGCGTTCATGATGTTTTCCACATTTCTCATTTACGGAAGTGCTTGGATGATACCGTAGAAATCGTTGAGTCGAGTATGCTTGAGGAAGTAGAGGTGGAACGGGAGGCGACAGTTAGACGAGTTCCTACCCATATTCTTGGACTAGAGGTTAAGAAGCTACGCAACTGAGAGGTCAAATTGATGAAAGTTCAATGGGGAGAATACCCCTAGAATGAAACTTGGGACACTAAAGACAAGATTCGCGCTTCGTACCCTTTTCTATTCGAGGGTATGTTCTTAACTTCTTTTCCAAAGCTTTTATATGTGCTTGTTTCTATCATTTAAGTATATCCTATCGATCGAATGTTCGACCTTTAGGTAGGTAACCCATAAATGTAAACATGTTTTTGAAGCATGTTTTGTTTGATGGATGCAAGTGGTTTCTTGTGGATGCATATACACACACAGATTAGGCACTAGATCGGCTCAATCACTCTTATACTGCATCTGGATGTGTGTGCATACTTTTGTTCTTTTAATGGATGCAAGTGGGTGTATCATCATGTGGATGTTGCATTTAGATGAATGGTTGATTACACATATAGAACTTACATGTTATAGTAGGATTAATTGCATACATATTGGATTCATAGCACTAACATAAATTGCATCAAGGAGGTCAACTGAATCAGTAGACCGCCTGATCTTTCGCATTTGTATAGGGACATACACACACATTTGCATATGTTCATATAAGCATTAGAAATCTTTTCAGGACAATGGATGCCTATGATTGGTGGATGAGTAGATGGATGATGGATGTTAGGATATACATTCTTCTTAACTTAGAGATTTCGGGGAAGAAATCCTTTAAGTAGGGGAGAATGTAACACCCCATAATTTTAAAGAAAACTATAATGATAAACTAAGGAATAATTAATTAAATATTGGGAATTAACTATAACGGACTGCGCCATTGCGTTCATCTAGGAATTCTGCTTAGGATAGACTCCGAGTTTGCATAAAACAGACATTGTATGAAGAAGTTTTTAAGCCTAGAAATTTATATACGCGCGAGAGAATTATATATATACAAACCAATCAAACATTTCAAAATAATTCAAGCATAAACAGCAAGGCGGGGAAGCGGGAAATCGACCCCTTAGGATTCGACCTCGTTCCCCATGGGTGTCGACCCATGGGTCGACCCTCAACAGGGATGTTGACCCCGGGGTTGACTCCACCGAGATCTGGGCGGATTCCTGCCTAGAACTTGGACGCATTTCTAAGCATGATTCGTTGATCTTAGGCTATATATAGTACCTCATTCTCATTGTTTTTATTCACCAAAAGCAATGGAGACAACGAGGTGCTGCCCATACTCAGTTTGAGCTAGCCTATTCTTCTTCAACAACAAGTTATATGTATTTAAGGATATGTGCTACAACATCTACAATCAATCCTCTGTTCTTTAGATCTAGTCACAGCGAGTTTATGTTGCTTTTAGATATAAACACCTAAAAAGTAATCTTGACCTGTTTATAAGTTTGGATCTAAGCCTATGCCTATTAGTAACCTGAATCATAACAGATCTTCCATTACTTGAATACCTAATTTACTGCTTAGTTCTCATATGCATGTTCATGATATCCCTATTCTGTTAGTTTTCCTAATCACGTCACTGTATGCCTATTCTGTTAGTTTGCCTAATCATGTCACTGTATGCCTATTCTATTAGTATGACCAATTCTATCATCATATGCCAGTTTTATTTACTATATCTACTCTTGTTCTCTTCTCTCCCTCTTTCCCTTTTTGTTTTAATAACCAGGCTACCTTCGATCCTATGCCTATCGTTGAAATACGCGAGCACGAAATTGAGAATGATTTGAAAGATAAATTGGGGCATAACTTATGTTGTAAATCATGATTGGGATTTGGGCGCATAATCTATACCTTGATCTAAAATCTTAATCTGGGGCATAACTTGTATCGTGAATCAGATGGGGATTTGGGGCATAATAAACATGAAAATTGGTTAGTAATGAACATGCCTAGATTTACAGTATCTAGAAACTGTAACCGCACGTAGATACGAGGTTCGATTACACTTGTGGTAGAAGCCTTCCTGGAACCGCCCAAAAAATACAGTGTCCACAAGTGGTTAATCTAATGTGAGGGGTTGAGTGCATAAATATACACACAACAGTGCTAAGACACGAGGTTAAGTCCAACATGTCGTAGAAGTCTACCCGGACCCAACCGGCATACCAGCATCCACAAGTGGTAGAATTAATGTGAGAGGTCTAGCGCATTAATATCCATAAATGAATGAATGGTAATAAATTTGTAATACTTAACCTGTTTGAATCGGTAAATGAATCTGTCAACTTAAGTAGGGGTTAAGTAATCTTGCTTGAATCAGTGGGAGGGTTAATCTTGTCAAATATGTGGGGGACGGGTTATATATATATATATATATATAAACCCGACAAACTTAACCTGTTGGGGTTATGCAATCTTGTTAAACTGGTAGGCATAACCTATTGAAATCCTAGTAGTGGGGATGCAAGCCTGGGGGAAGCTTGTATCATCTAGTGTGTGGGACACGTATCAATCAGTAACCTATCTTGGTATCAAATGGAGAACACCGAACTAGGTCGGGGTATGGGCACGCTTACTGAGTTGGTTGTAAGAGGTCCATCTAAGGGACGGTGTGGGCGGCACATTCCGACGGGGTCATGTATGTGCATGGGTACAGATTCCAGGGAGGATGATAAGACGCCGTGACACCTGTAGATATAGTTGTGCATCTTGTGAACAATGGGGTTGCCACTTTAGGAAGTGATACATCCTACCGTGGGGCCAGCAAAGGGTATCTATGAGTTAGGGAGCCGATCAATTGGGATTGTAATTAGGGTACATTTAGTCTTGCTTGCTTGGGAGCCCGTTATTATCGTTGGGGTAACACCCATTAGTCATGTACTTGGGTAACCTGTTATTGTATGGGGTAAAACCTGTCACTAAAAGTAAATCTAAGTCTACCATCTTGTACTTGTTGGGATCATCTTGTTTTATTATACTAGTATTGGTGCAAAGAAAAATATTAGAGAAGCGCAATATATATTCTATTCTGTTTATCCTGTTTACCTTATTATACCTGCCTTATGACACTTTATCTCTCTCTCTCTCTCTAGTTTATATGCCTGCTTTTACTTATTTATATGCTAAAAGTAACTAGACTTGCAAGACTTTATGTTCGATCCGTTTGGTTTCCTTCTCTCTCTCTTTTGTTTCCCCCCAGGTTCTCAGGATGGAAATACTCAAGCTTGATCAGGATTCTTCTTTCATTTTGCTTGGAGTTGCTTAGATGTACCGCTTGATTTCGTATCTTCTCTACTATGGCTATATTTTGTGGATTATGCTTTTTTATGTATTATTGTACTCTGATGATGATTTTGGTACAGGACAGAAGTTTTATGTTGATGTAATGAGTTTTCAGTATTTTAGACTTATTATGTAAGTGGGTTTGGACCACAAAGCTTTTCTATTTAATGAAGTATTAATTCCGCTGCTATTTTATATCCGTCTTGTGATATTTCTATTTATGTTCACCTATAACACTTCACAAAACTTAACGCATTCTGATAAAGAGTGACATTAACAGACATGGGGTGTCGCAAAATGAATATAGTTTATTATCCACAAACGATTGGGAAAACTGAAAGAGTCAATAAGGTATTTGAAGATTTGTTGAGAACTTTTATTATAGATTATTATGGTTAATGGGTAGTTATTGGCATGTAGCTGAGTTTTTCTAAAATAATATCTTTTAGTTTAGTATAAAAATGGCACCATTGGAGGAATTTTACGTAAGGCCATGTAAATTGCCAACTTTTGTTTAGAGACCGAGATAGATTAGTCTTATGCCAAGGATTAGTAGAAGAAGCTGGAGAGAAGATTGAGTTGATCCGAGACCGGATGAAGGAAGCTCGATCAAGGCAGAAGAGTTACGCAGATGAGAGGCATAGGATATGAATAGTTTATTGGAGATAATGTTTACATTCAGATATTGCCAATGAAGGGTGTACTGAGATTCAAATAGTCTGGGAAATGAACATCGAGATTTGTTGGATTCTTTCCCATCTTGGAAAGAATTAGGAAGCTCGAATGCCGAATATAGTTACCAAAGAGTCTAGTAGGAGTCCATAATGATTTTCATGTATCTCATCTTCGTAAGTATGTGCATGATCCGAAAGCTTCTATAAATCCAAGGGTATTAGGAGACTTAGCAGTGGAACTTGATCTGATGTTTGTGAGAAACCAATTAGAGTTGCAGTAAGGATGAGAAGAAGCTAAGAAATAAGACAGTCAAACTAGTGAGTGATAATGAGAAGGACTGTACTTGGGAGACCGAAGACAGGATTATGATACTTATCCTAATTTTCTTCATGGTATGTTCTTATTGTATCATAGACTTGATATCTAATGGATTAAACTATTACTGATAACATGGTTTTGTAAACAACTATGTTATTTTACTCCTAACTTAATTTCAAGGACGAAAGTCTTTTAAAGAGAGAAACAATACCCCCAATTTTTAGTGAACATTATTTGGGAAATTTGTTTGGATAAATTAGATAAGAATAATCTAGTATGATGTTTAGATGTGATTTGTACATAATAAAATGGTTTGACCCAATTAATTAATCGGTTCAATTAGATATAAAAAGAGCGTTTATCTGAGAGGCAAAGTGGGAAACCCATAGCCACATATAAATACGCAAGCTTCCGTTATTTTTTGAAGAAATTTAATTGGATAAATTAGATAAGAATAATGTAGTGCGATGTTAGCCGAGATTTGTACATAATAAAATGGTTTGACCCTATTAGTTATTCAGTTCAATTAGATAAAAGAACAGGGTTTATTTGAGAGGCAAAGTGGGAAACATATTGCCACAAATAAATACACAACCTTCCATTATTTTATTCCTCCATTTTCAGTTCTCAAATCTTAACAAAACTAAAAGGGAGGCCAACCATTACTAGGAAAAAGAAGAAGAGGAAAATTTAAGGAAAGATTAAGAAAATCAAGTAAAAATCTAAGCTACATTAAATCTCAACACTCTTGACCTAAGCTAAGGTGAATAATGATTTAAACCAATTATTATTTTCGATTAAAAGTCATGCCCGAATTGGATTGGTGCATCTAATATTGTATAATGCATATTTTGATGTTTTGAAGATGAAACATAGTTTGTTTAGGCTAAATATGCTTGTTTACATAAGGATTAGTTAAGTTTTGATCAAAACCTAAAGTTTTCATCTTCATTTGCTGTGAAGTTTTGTATGTTGTGTATAACATGATTTTGGAGAAGAGCTTAAAGTTTCGCATCTTTTTGAGAATGTAGGAATATTATATGAATTCCCCCTTTTGATTAAGAATGGATTATCAGATGAATTCTTAAAAATGATTAAATAAATTATTTTGGTCTAAAATTTTTGGCAGAAGGTAGAAGACAATACCATTGGTCACTTTTGAATTTTCAGGATTTCCTCCATTATAATTTTAATTACTATGATTTTCATAAGTTTGAGTGATTAGGTGATTAATATGTTACATAATGGTAATTAATGTTTTCTGACAATTTTTAATATTCAAAATTGAAAAATCAAAGTGTTGTTTAGATTTATCTTTTCCAGTAACCTATAACATTTTGCTAAGTGAATAAAGTAGGTGAAAAGTTTTACTAAACATAACAATAAAAAGGGTTTCATACAATTTACATGTCAGGCCAAGTACATCAAGCATGTCGATAAAGCCATATCGACCGCTGATATGACCATGTCATATCGATGTTATCGAGATGTCCTGGGTACATGAAATATCATTTAACTTGGTGTAGGATGGATCTAAGTTGTGTCATATCAACCTTATTTTTATCGAAGGGGCCCTTATCGCTTGATTTTTACTTGAAATTTTAAATCCACCTCTCCACTTATACTTTTTCGCTTTCGTATTGGAGCGATAAAACTTTTTTCCCTATAAAAAATAAGAGTCTTAATGTCTTTTATTGTTTTTGAACCTTACAAAGGTTCTCGCCTCTATATCTTATCGATAAGTCGACGAGGGTCTATTTCCTAAATTGTTTTCAAAGAAATTTTAAGGCTAACCGCTTCTGTACTATGCCGTGTCAACGAGACTTATTTTTAAATTGTTTTATAAAACCTTGAGGCTTATACCTCTATCTTTATCATCACTACTTCTAGTCGATAAATTGGTTTTTAACCCTATTTTATAAAGCTTGGGGCTATCGCCTCTATGTTTTCGACACCGTCATCCATGTTAACAAGCTTTATTCTCAAACTTGTTTTCAAACCAACTTGAGATTGTCGCCTCGGTTCCTTTTCGTTCCATCTAGATCGGCAAGGCCTGTTCTTTAACTATTTTCTAAAAGACTTAGGGCAACCACCTCTTTGTTTGTCACTCATCGACTTGTCGACAAGGTTCCTTTGTAAACCTTGTTTTCAAAACCATTTTAAATTCGTAGGTGGCCAACCGATGTATGAAGCCGATAGGCTTTATCCATCAGCTTAGTTACCTTTTTTGTATTGACACCTTGATAAAGGGTCGATAAAGGTAGGGATGACATGCTTGTTGAGCCTGTTTATTTGTATCGTTGTTAACCACTGCTCTGTATGTTGTTGGTTGAAGCTAATATTTTGACACATGATTTACACATGTATTGGGGACACCAATAGCAGTAAATAAACCATGTAATATTGGGGATACTAATAAGAATTGATTAACCGTGATTATTGGGGATACCAATGGAGTTATAATTATAATTATATTTACATTGGGGATACTAATGAGAGAGATGTTGGGTCGGATACCAAGACATTATGATTATTCTAGAGTTACAACATAAAACTTTTTGTGTGGTTTAGTTGTCAAGTGAATAAAACTATGGCATGTGCATGGTGGTCGCCTACATGTGTAGATGGGTTCATAGTCATTCGACAGATAAAACTATAGGGTGGATGTAAATAGCTCCTGTCCAATGAGGGGTTACCTCATAATCTTTAATTTTGATATATACTAAGAAGGTTGTCGTCTGAATGATTGAGATATATGGGTTGGGATGGGTAATCTCAAATTGAATATGTAGATAACTTATAAGCAAGCAAATCTTTTGCCAATAAATTATATAACCATTAAGACAACTAATCAGGAGAACGAGGGATGAGCAATAGGGATGGCAATGGGGCGGTTCTAGGGTCAAAACCCGCTTGACCCGCCCCTGTTTTGACCCATTTAGACCCGCCCCATAGGGTCTTCGGGGCGGGTAGATCCGCGACCCGCTTTTGGAGGTCCGGGTCTAGGGTCGGGTCTGGGGCATGACTAACCCGCCCCAACCCGACCCGCATGATTTTAACATCATTAAAACTCTTTGTAACTATAATGATTTTTTGTTAATCTTCTTAGATATACATGGTTATAACTTGAACATTATATTTTTCCAATCAAAAAAACTATAAATTTTTCATATTGTTAAGTTGCATCAATGATAACCATATAATAACAATTGCATACCATATAATAACTATTATCTTACAACTCATTTTATTAAATACTCTTATCCTTGTGAACACATTATAATATGTATATAATTTATCATTTAGGGATAAAAATATAAGTATATTAATTTGTGTACATTAAAACACAATATCACTGGGTCAGGGTCACGGGGCGGGTCGGGTCTACCCTGACCCGTTCGGGTTTCGGGTACGGGGCGAAATTCCAGACCCGCACCGGGTCCACGGGGCGGGTCTGGGGCGGGGTTTGAAAAGTCCGAGTCGGGTCTAGGGCATGAGAAACCCGCCCCAACCCGCCCCATTGCCATTCCTAATGAGCAATCCACATTTTGTTGCACTTTGACACATTTTATTACTATTGTTCTAACCATTGTCAGTGTAGGGGCACAATGGTTGTTATGTAGCATGATGCTAATGAGAGGGAAACCCGTTTCGTTAAGCGGTGTGGTCTCGCTAGATATATATTGGTTTCGGGGCACTTGTTATTATTCACATCAGTCTATAACTAACCCTAAGTTTTTGTTTTTTCTTAAACTTTCGGGTACTCAATTGGGTAGTTTGAGGGTTAAAGTTTTCAGGTTCTTCTTCGAATAAGCTTCCACAAACGTGCTTGAGTTAATTAGTTAAATATGATTTATTTTTTTCTTTCTATAAAATTTTATTTTTGGATGTATGTATGGCATTGATGTTTATTGCCAATATTTATATTGAGATCAACCAAGAGAACATTTTAATATGTTGCTTTTCTGACTGTATTTTATAATAATTATACTTAATCTGAACGTAGGTTTTCCTAATGGGAATTTATAATGAAATGTTATTAATAAACATGTTATGATTTTTTTTAATATTCCCATGTTCTCTGAACGTCATGGTTCATTAAAATATATGTTTTCTATTGCCAAATGTTAATACTATGGATGATTGCATCATGTGTAGTGCTTAGCATTGAGCCTTAAAGCACAGTGTGTTACACCCTTAGGCTCTCTTTCATGTTTGTTTGCATTTCGATGTTCCTAGCTCAAGTTGGTGATGGATCATCCAGTGCAGAACTCTGCTGAAAGTCACTCGATTATAACACCATGTCAAATAAAGTCCAAAACTCTGAAACTTTGCAGAAGACAAGAAAGCCCGCAAAAGAAACTGTAATGTCATACGACTCATGGTTATGGATCGATATTGATCCATAAGCTGTGGATTGTTACCGATCCATCATAATGAATCATACGACTTTGAGGTTTTTGCTATGGCTTTGTACTCCCAATCCATGCCTTTGGATGTTAAAACCTAGTTAAACCCGTCTTCAAACTTTTATAAATATTAGACTATCTCCAACATGAAGGTGCTCTGATCTGCCATGTCATTACGCTGCTAAAATTTATCTTTGACTTTCTCCTCATCCACATGATTGAATTTGCATCCAGTTAATATTCTTTTACTTATTTTGCTCAAGTAATGATATTTAAGTTCGATATATAATAATGAAGATCTTTGATGTTAACAAAGTTACTGCTTTTCATCTTTGCAATATTGATATTTTACAAATGAGCAAGAATTACATTCATGTAAGATGTTATATTGTATATTAATAAAAATTAACAAGTATTTTATTCAATCCAGAAACATTTAAGGATCTGTTGTCTCAGTGTTACTTGGTTCTACTAGTTTATTCTAATCCTCACGCATGACTAAGCATAAAACCAAAGAAAAGCATCCAACATACTATATACCAATAATGAAAATAAATCTCTGTACCATAGAGAACTCTAATTGATTAAAATAGCATTATCAGCCGGAAACATAACCTACGATTAGTGCATAATCCAGATGGTTAGTTACACATGCTGGAATACAATACAAGATAACCTGAGAGTTATGCAATTAAGGATTGAGAAAGTAAATATGTTAAAAAGAAGGGCATTCTACTAGGGCAGGAGCTACATTCCAGTAGGATGTCCATGAAAGTACGCCAAAACACCAACCATGGGAGCATTTATGTACGTGGCAGGTTCCGACTGCGTAAATAGACCCCTCGAATCGGCATATTGATCATTGTCGTCTGGTCCTCCAACAATAGCCCCAATCAACAAATTAGGGTTTGGCCCAGGTCTTTTGAAGAATTGACTTCCATCTTGACAGGAAAGCTTCTTTGGGTTATCAATAACTGATGGTACAGACGACCCACGATGGTGTATCTTTAGTGGAAATTTACTTCCATACCCCACCATGTAAGACATTTTCATGGGATTATCTCCTAAAATGTAGTCCACCTACACAAAAAATAACGTATGCAAGCAATTGTCAGTTCAAGTTCAAGTTAGCAGTTTCAGTATACGCTGCTTAGAGGATAGATTTCATGATTTCAACCAATATAGTGAGAACTGAAGTAGATGTAGTTCCGTTGTTATTAGTGTTTAGTGTTTGGTTACATTATGAGAACAGAATCACCTGACTTTTGGCGACCTCTACAAGCCTTGATGGAGGAGCAATAATATTGTTGCTGCACGTTACTTCACTATTACCGGCATGTAGGCGCAGAGCTAATGCTATTAAGAGGAATGAGAGGGCTGTAGGATTTTGCAGGTTGGTTCCTACTGGCTTGATCATAAGACCACCTGCAGACATATTCATTCATACATATGTTGAATCTTTGTTAGCAACTTTACTCAATCACATGAAGCATGCATAGTGCTGTTGAAATAAACTGAAATAAACTATAATCATAATTCTGTGCTTATCACCTGGAGAGTACTTTACAATTTTGGTTGACGATTCAGGCAATATTGCACAAGCCAAGTCATTGAAAACATTTCGGAAAGGGTACAAGCGTGGATCACGACTTTTGATCAAATCCTACATCAATGTAAGAGTTTTTTCTTTAACTCATTTGCAAGTATAATAAAGTAAGCACACATGAAAAGGAAACACAAACAAAATTAGTTTCATATTTGCTGATGATGCACAGAAGAATTGAGGGGCTTCAAAGTCTACCTGGTAAAGCAGGACATAGATACCACCATGCTTGTTATCCCATCCAAATTCCCCCACGGCTGAAGGTACATCTGGTCCAAGCCAATGGATATTATTGAGAATATACTGCCAATATTTATTGTTCTTCGTTTTGGAAGCCTTGTATAGCCAGGCTGCTCCCCATATCAGTTCATCCTATACCATAAGATCCGATACAGATAATTAGTCATGTCTAGTCGTCTTCTGGTGGGGAATAAAATACATGTTATATTGTGCAGTAATAAGATATAATCTACCTCATATCCGCTCCAATCGCAGTAGAATGGACATACGTTTCTTCCCAGGCTAGTATTGTAACTTCCTCGATAGGTATCAGCAAATTCAAAAACCTGATGATGAAAGGTTATCAGTCCATTTTCTATATAACCGCTGATGATGAAGAACAGATAAAAACAAGAAGTCAGAATTTCATCTGATATTTACCCTAACTGCTCTTCTCAGCAGCAAGTCAGAATATTGAGGATCGGTGCGTCGAAACACAATAGAAGCAGCAGCCAATGCAGCTGCAGTCTCTCCAGCAACTTCTGAGCCAGGCTTACTGGAATCAATGTAGTAAACAGTTCGAGGAGTATCCATGTCTTCTGGCCTCTCCCAACAATCATGATCCGCATATGGATCACCAACACCTACGTATATTCTATTGGGATCAGATGTGGCTTTTAACAAGAAATCCGTGCCCCATTTCACTGCTTTCAAAGCATTTCTCAGTTGATGTCCCATTTCGGTTCCAAATTCAAGTACGCTCCATGATAACATTGTTGTTGTGAATGCCATCGGAAATCCATACTTTACGTTGTCTCCCGCATCATAGTATCCACCAACTAAATCTACCTGTTAAATCACGAGCATTATTTATGAAAAAGAAATGTTCATGATGTAAGTAATAAGGTAGGGTATCTAAACAGGGTAAACTTTCCAGGATAAGCATTTTTGTATATGATAAAAAAGTACCCCTATATCATGACCATCTTGAAGCCCGGAATCCTTTCGCCATTTCAGTCTCTGAGATCTCGGAAGCTTTCCAGACCTTTGCCCTTCAAAAAACAGTATGCTTTTCAAAAGCGCATCTGCATATATGTGACTTTGCTGTCTATCAATGTGCGTTCGAGCTTCAACCATGCTGGCTTCCCATGCTCCGATGAATACTGCCAACATGAACACCAAAGAAAGGTGAGAAAAAGTAGTCATTATTTTATGTTCCTCTTTCACACCACAATGTAGAACAGGAAGGATTATGGTACTGGGGGGATTTGTAGTTTGTAGTAAGATCAACATTCATGAATTTGTATAGTTAAAATACATTTGATTAAATAGGAAGATTCCATTCGTTAAATTTGACCGTACTGTATGGACTTATATTTTGTATTAAGAATGAAATTCATGAACTTTATTTATGTGAAATATAATTTGATTTAGTAGAAAGATTAAATTCGTTTAATCCGCCATTTTTAGGACGATTTTGTGAATATTCTTTTCTAAGTTTGTACAATTTAAAAAGGAAGTAACCAAGCTGTGAATTAATATAGGATGTATCCAATTATTCAGATTAGTTTTCTTGTTCATATTATTTTATTCCTTTCCTTTTCACTTTGGTTCATAAAATAATTTATTTGTTACAATATTAACTGGTTTTCCATTTTCTCTGTCAAGGCTAGTAGTGCATATGATCTTCTGATGCACGCATCATCTTAGCCTTGTTTATACTTCATCGACTAAAAAAGCAAAAACAATTAATAATTATTGTTCCAAAAGTATGTTGTTTTAATTTATGTATATTAATATTTCTAAAATGCAATTCAGTTTGATTTTGCTTAAAGGTGCAATTGTTCACACCCCTATTTACACTTCTGACCACCAAAACTAAAAGCATCCAAATATTTTAAATTTCATCTTCTGGTCACCGTCTACATTAATAATCAAAAAACACAAAGGCCACCAGCTCCTTCTTCTACACGAATGTTTCCTTTCTCCCTTAATTCATCGGTTGTGAAATGATTTAATTTAATAATTCATTTTCATAACCGCATTAGCCATTTTAATTTTGGTAAAATGAGTACTTACTTCGTCTGTTGTGAAATGTTTCCTCAAATCAACATTTATGTCTTTTGAGTTATTTGATCGAACGTCTTGCATCACATTATCAGAACCATCATGTTTATCGTCCAATTTATCATCGTTCAAATACTCCAACTATCAAACGACAAAAAAAATAAAAAATAATGTATAAATTTGGAAAAGAAGATACGTTAGTTATACGGATAAAACCTTACAAGTCAAAACTTGCATTGTCATTCTCGATTACAACATCGTCAAATTTAATGTCCTATAAACTTAAAATTTCCAACGAAGCGAAAAAATATCCTAAAATGCAATGGAAAACCATAACCATTAACCAAAAAAAAAAAAAACTAACAACATGTTTTTTATCATAACAGAAAACAATATAAATCAAACAATTCTAACATATTTGTTATCTTCATCTTCCATCTCTATTAAGCACAAAAGAATATTTGCTTTTGTAAGCGTTTACGGTTTGAAATTGTAAAGAAGTATGCATTTTTTGAAGTATGATGGTGAATAAATGAGTGAAAGAATAATATATGGTGGCCAGAAGAATATAAAAAGTAATCATTTGTATTAAATTTATAAAGGTGGCCGGAAGTGTAAATCGGGGTGTGAATAGCAGCACCCTTGCTTAATTTCCCACAAGAAAAAAGAATTCAAACCGTAATATTATACTGAAAAGCCTACTGATGACCGACACCATAAGTTATTACTTTTTAAACTAATGAACGGCCATAAAAAGTTCAAGATCAAAACCGGTTAGCTTAGTTTTCGACAAGAAAAAAGAATTCAATCGAATGGCTGTAAAATTATAAGTTAAAGATCGACGCCATAAGTTGTTTATTTTTTAACATTCTTGCGAAAATATGTCCAATATACTATAGATCGACACGTTGCAATAAATTTATTTATTTTTTTCAAATATTTTATTTTTTATGATTTTATCACGCTAAACTAAATACAGTTAAATATTCATGATTAATTACCTGATGGTTTTGAAGGTTGTTTTAATTCGTAAAAATATTACCAACAATCAATTATATCGAAGTTGATTAATAGACCGATTAAAAGACATATAGATTGGTCGCACGGGTTATATTTTATGTATCGTTAGATATTTGAATTACGCGAATGTAGATCATCGAAAATGCTAACTTAGCAAATCATAAACAATAATCATGTTGAATGGTTGTGTTGAAATTTCATGTTTACTTTAGGAATTCAATCAACATTTTAAAACATAAAATAAATCGAAAAAGAAAATTAGAAAATTAAAATGTCGTCACTAACCAACTACATATCAAGCACATAGAAATGAAACTGTGTGACATCTTGTTGTTCTCTTCCTAGCCTCCTACGTCAAACTTAAAGAAAATTATCTCTCGACAACCCTTGTTGCTTTTCGACTTCCCCATAGGCCACCACATCTCGTCAGAATCTCCAAATTTAGCTCAATTTCAGTAAAATTTCAATCTTAATTTTTCGATTTGAAGCAATTGGTGTGATTACGAGTTTTAAATTGATGATTATTATGTGTTAGTTGGTGACAATAGTATTTTACTTGGTTTTGAGATATTAAATAGTGTTGTGATTGTTTAATTTGTAATTATATATTAGGGTTAATTTTAAAATCCATAAATTAGTATATAATCGTTGATTACTATGTATGTTGATTAGGCGATTTGTTTGTTGGTGAGATTAATTTTAGCACTATATATTGTTGGATAATGATAATGATAAATATAAATCTTACGATTAAACATAATTAATTTATGATAACTAATTAGTGTGCGTAAATTATAAGTGTTGGTGATATTTATAAAATAAAGTTATATTTAATGATTAATTATTTTTATTATTAATTAACTAGCGCGCCTTTTGCAAACTTCAAATTTTAGTTTTTTTTTTCAAATTAGAAGTTAAATAGCTAAATGAATTTAAAATATATTTTAAAATTTAAATTTCAGTTAATTAATATTTAAATAGTCGAATAAATTATAAGATATGGTTTAAAATTTAATTTGTGGTTGCTAAAATGGTATTTTGTATATTTTTGGATATAGCCTTACATAATAAATTTATTTGGAAACAAATTCAAACTAAAGTTGATTTGTAAAAATTAAGAATAAATATAAAGGATAATGTGGCTAAGGTCCCTGTTAAGTGCACAAAAACTCCTATCTTAAAACTTTGTGAATTAAGTTTATGTTTCTCGGAAATCAACAAAAAGAATATCAAAAATCAACGTAAAAATCTACCAAACTTCAAACCTTAATTCAATATATACTCGTCTTCGTATTTATGTAAGAAAAGTATAAAAAACACTTCAAGAACACAACAACAAAAAAACAAGGATAATGCAGAAAAATTTGCAATTTTTCAAAAAATTGCAGACTTCACAACAATTATATCAAAATATTAAATGCTTTTATGTCATTTTTGCAAGTACCCTTCCATTACAAGTAGGGGTTAACCTCGTGTTTATGTGTCATTTATATTAATAAAGCCATTAATACTCATACGCACACAAACCTTTTATGGGTACATTTTAAATTCGGATTCCTAAGTAAACGCTTTTAATACACATTTATTGTACGCTAATTACGCTATCATAGTAATAAATAAAACGTAGTTAAAACGTGCGTAAAGAAACGTCATAAAACCTGGAAAAGTCAATCCTAACCAAAAATCAAGGCTTACAAGTTCATTTCCCTAACTTCTTGACATAACTTATGATGTTTATTCACATTCAAATCAATAATAGGGAAATAACATAACATAAACAAAATAACTTACAACCTAGCTTCTAAGGATTACTTCACTAATAAAAGAAAGGATGAAGTGTAATATGCCAATATAATATGTAATTTCCTTTTAGTACTGCTTTACTTTCATATAACATATTTACATAAAAATTAAGATTTGGTAATATGTATCTTACTACATATAAATCGTCTATTTTAAAAAAAGATTTAAACATAAACAAACTACAATACCTGAATTCGTTTTTCTATATAAACTTTATTTACAATAAAAAAAAGTAAATGAGACTAAATGATAAAATCACCTAACATCCGAAAATCCGATCTTTCTTAAATTCATAACCCAAAACCCAATATTATCATAATGATTGACCATTTTCAAAGTTATTAAGAGATTTGGGGGATTTATTTGTGTTTTTGTTTGCGTAAGAATACCAAATCTCTTTTAGGCATAACAATCCAAATTCTACACCAATAATTATAGAAAACAGTAAACTTAGTATAATTCTCACTCATAAAATTTTTAGGAGAAGAATAAGAAAGTTCTGTAGAACCAAAAATCTAGATTGAATCCGAGGAATAACGTACTACAAATATTCCTCCTAAATATACGTACTACAAAGATTCTATTAAGAAATTAGATAAGAGAAAATAGAAAATTTACACGGTTTATTAATAGGTCGATTAAAAGTCATATAGATTGGTCGCACGGGTTATATTTTCTGTTTCGTTAGATATTTGAATTACGCAAACGCATATCATCGGAAATGCTAACATAGCCAATCATAAACAATCGTTCCGTTGAAGCATCATATTTAATTTTAGGAATTCAATTAACATTTTAAAACATAAAATAAATTGAAAATGAAAATTAGAAAATTAAAATGTCGCGTTAACCAATGACATATCAAGCATATAGAAATGAAATTGTGTGACTTCTTATTGTTCTCTTCCCAGCTTCCTATGCAAAACCCAAAAGAAAATTATCCCTCGACAACCTTTGTCGCTTTTCGACATCCCCATAGGCTGCCACATCTCATCGGAATCTCCAATTTTAGTAAAATTTCAACTTAATTTTCTGATTTGAGCTAACTAATGTGATTGCGAGTTTTAAATAGATGATTATTTTGTATATGTGGGTGACAATAGTGTTTTACTTAGTTTTGAGATATTAATTAGTGATGTGATTGTTCAATTTGTAATTATAAATTAGGGTTAGTTTTAAAATCCATAAATTAGTATATAATTGTTGATTATTATGTATGTTGATTAGTGTACGCTATTTTTGTTGCTGTTGAGATTAATTTTAGCACTATATATAGTTGGATAATGATAATGATAAATATAGGTCTTACGATTAAACATAATTTATGATAATTAATTTGTGTGCATTAATTATAAGTGTTGGTGATATTTATAAAATAAATTTATTTTTAATGATCAATTATTTTTAGTAATTAATTAACTAGTGTGCCTTTTGTAAACTTCAAATTTTAGTTTAATTTTTTTCAAATTAAACTTTAAATATTTAAATGAATTATAAATTCAGTTAATTAATATTTAAATAGTTGAATAAATTATAGGATATGATTTAAAATTTAATTTATTGTTGCTGAAATAGTATTTTGTATATTTTTGGATATAGTCGTACATAATAAATTTATTTGGAAACAAATGTAAGCTAAATTTTTTGTAAAAATTAAGAATAAATATAAGGGATAGTTTGGCAAAGGTCCCTGTTAAGTACAGAAGAACTTCTATGTTAAAAACTCGTGAATTAGGTTTCTATTTCTCGGAAATATCAAAAATCTACATAAAAATTTGACAAACTTCAAAATTAAATTTATAATCATCTTCGTATTCATGTAAGAAAAGTAACAAAAAAAGACTTCAAAAACAAAACAAAAAACACGTTTCAGTGAAAATGCAGGAAAATTTGCAATTTTTCGAAAAATTACAACATCGCAACAATTATATCAAAATATTAAATGCTTTTATGTAATTTTTGTCGATTGCTTCAACCGTTCATATTCAATGTTTGCACTTATTCAAACATTATATTATTTGTAACAACCATGCCCGGAATGGGTCTAGATCCCGATCCAGAAAAGGCTCATCAGAACATAGAGCCATTCTAAGCAAGTCATTCGTTTCTATAAGGAATAAATAGTAGAACCAAACTAAAAAGAAAACATAATCTCACATCAGATTGGACAAAATACAATAACCAAAATAAATGTACCCTTTCTTAAAACTCGTAATAATGTCGATCACACCAAAATTTCCAAATATCATAACATGTTATATTAATAATATCTTATAACCACAGATAACTACTAGACATAATAATAAATTAAGATAAAATTTCCAGCGCCAAGCTCTTAGTCTTCATCACGTTATCAATCAAGCATTCTCACCTACTAACTTGTGTTGTTAAGAGGAGGATGAGGGTTAGAACAACAATGTTCAGATGAATGAAAATCACAGAAGTTTAAAGGAAATTTATTTCCTATACTTGATAGTATAAATTCATCAAATTATGCCTAAGAAAATTTAATCACATAATCAATTATAGCACACCATGTATTGATTAGATGGGCTATCCTACGATTACAGCTAAGGCCAACATGTATATGTAATGGCGGTTACTACGATCACTTAATACCTTACGAGGTGGACTACCATTCTGTCACTTAAGGCCATTGTATATATTTATTTATGGGTGGATTCCTACGATCATTTAATATCCTACGAGCGGATTCTTCCGACCACTTAAGACCTTGTGGCAGACCCTAACCGCTTAATACCTCGTTTAACGTTATCAAATATTCTCTCAATTGTAATATGAGAAATAGTAGTGTAACACCCCACGTCCATTAATGTCACTCACAAAGGGAATGCATTAACTTCCATGGAGGTTTTAAGTGAATATAGAACAGTAAAATTACAACAAGACAGATATAAAATAGTACTTGGAAATTCAAAAACTTTATTTCATTGTAGCAGAAGTCAAAACATGTTTGATTACATCATAACACCATATTCAATGTCAAGTACAATATCTATCTTGATAAAACAAGTACATAATCCCATTACATGAATAGCCATTAAAAAGAAAGATAACAAGCTGGACTTTACTTCAGCAGTCCAAGCTTTCCAGAAGATAAGCGATCCAACTAGACTCCACTAGAACTTGGCCCAACCTGCGGACCTGAAGGGAGAAAAAGGATGGAAAAGAGGGGGTCAGACATAAAGCCTGGTGAATATGATAATTTTACAATACTATTACCAAAATAACTGGACTAAGGCATAAGCTGGAAAACAAGAAAATGTCTATGAAGAGCAGATTAAGGACATAGACAATCGCTAAAGGCAACGTTATAGGCGCTCCTAAATACTAAAGGATAAACACTATACTGCACCACACCAGTCACCCTAAAGATTCATCCCACTTAGCTTCACTTAGAAACTTTCCCAATGGCTTTACGTACCCCTAGCTGACTACATAGGTGCCGCCTGCCCCTATCTCCACTAGGTGTACCCTACTTCCCATTATTCGATCGGCTCCCTAACTCGTAGATACCCGTGCTGGCCCCACAGTGGGGTGTATCACTCCCCTAAAGTGGCAACCTGATACAACGGACATGCACGGCTTATACCTACACGATGCAACAACGTCTTACCTACCAGCCCGGGTCCACACACGCATATGAAACCCGTTGGACTTGCGTTGCCACCGCTCCCTGTTTTGGCCTCTTATAGTCAAACCCAGTATGCGTGTCCCGTCCTCGACTTGGGTCGAGCCCACAAAGATACGTTTTAGGATACTGGTTGAAATGGGCCCCCACTATTTACCACAAGCATTCCACCTAAGCTTGTCCCCATTAGTTCATCCCACTTAACCCACTTAGTCATGTTCATTTACATGTGTGTTTGGTTAAGTCTAATCGTATTTCAAATGCCTCTAAAGGCAACCACCAGATTCCTCATGCCACCCAAGGCACCTACTTAACCCCCATGTCCCACCTTACATGATTATCTGGTTAAGTATTTCTTAGTTCATTAAGGCCATAACCTCATAAAGACCTCTCACATTAGACTGGCATTTATGGCAGCTGGATTTGCCGGGCGGGTCCGGGCAGTCTTACACCATAAAAGAGTCTAACCTCGTGTCTTTACAACTGTTATGCTTTAGTTTGGGCCTAGGACCTCTCACATTGGGCCGACATTTGTGACTACTGGATTTGCCGGGCGGGTCCGGGCAGGTTTACATCACAAACGGGTCCAACCTCGTGTCCTAAGCATTGATTATTAATAATAATCCACTTTCCCCCAATTTTAATAATTCCCTACTTGAATTATTAATTACTTCCAATTTTTAACAATGTCCATAATTGACTCAATTATGGACATCCATTCATGGTATGCAAAATCTTACAAAATTGCACCCAATTTATTAATTCCTAATATTACCCCTACCCCACGTTTGAACGTTTATTCGCAAAATATATGTTAGACTCGAATAGCCTAACTCATAGCATAAAAGAGATTATCATAATAACAACATGTATATGTGACCAAATGAATCATAATAAGGGGTGAAACTTGCATATGTCCAACTTGCATAGATTATACATGTCATGGACCTAAAGGTGTCAACTTGTTCAAAATTCACCTAATATAATCTCAATCAATTTTCATAAACTTACATATGAACATGTGTGAATCAACATCATCTAATTTTTTAACAACATGGTTTTATATGGGTACACCTAACTCAATAGGCAAATTCCCATAATCAAGTTTTATTTAATTATAGTTTCAAGTTTATGGGTACACCTAACCTAATAGGCAAATTCCCATAAACAAGATCCATTTAAATTAAGAAAAAAAAACATAACTTTAAGCATGATCCAACAACATCATGATTTTTCAACATAATATAGCATGATTTATAACATGGCATAGTATGATAGTATAACATAGCTTGACATGATTCTCAACATTGCACGACATAGCATAAGAGAATTTACAACATAGCATGACATAGCATATATAATTTACATCATACGACAGCATAATAACATAATAAGAGATCCACAATATATAGAATTTACAATTACAAATCACATCACTTTCTTGTGATCCATTCATAACTGAGTCAAATTAGTTTGTAATAGTCTTGTGAGAATCATCATACTCACTAACAAAAGAAAAGAATTAGAGAAAGAGAGATCTTTTGATTTGATTTGTGTAGATTTAGTTGTAGATGATTAGGCTTCCTCTTCTTAGTTTGTGACGGCTACGCTGAACTCCATGGCAGCAGCATGACGGTAGCTTCTCTAATTTTACAAGTGATTTAGGTTTTAGGTCTACCCACTTATTTATAGATTTTAGAATGCATTTAGGCCATTAGATTTAACCTAGAAATAACCGCAGCCATTCAGACAAGATGGGGTTTATCTTGTTGACTCAGCAATGAGTCAGAAGTGACTCAGCAAACACTCAGCATATTAATAAACTTCTATTCATGTCATAAATATATATATATTTTCTACAATGTACATATTAGATACATCCCCCTTTACTTATTATTGTTTTTATATACATATTAGATACATCCCCTCTCTCACACACTTATTAATATTTTTATATTCATATTAGATACATCCCCTCTCTTACACACTTATTAATATTTTTATATTCATATTAGATACATCCCCTCTCTTACACACTTATTAATATTTTTATATTCATATTAGATACATCCCCTTTCTTACACACTTATTAATATTTTTATATTCATATTAGATACATCCCCTCTCTTACACACTTATTAATATTTTAGCAACTTTAGTGTTAATAGAAAATTCGGGGTGTTACATTCTCCCCTCCTTTTAGGATTTCGTCCCCGAAATCTTCAAGTCTGGAAGAATGTATATCCTACCATCCAAACGTCCATCTACTCATCCATCATACACAGGCATCCATTGTCCTTAAAAGACTTCTAATGCTTTATGATCATATGCAAAGTGTGTGTACATGTCTTTACCTAATGCGAAATCAGGCGGTCTACTGATTCAGTTGACCTCCTTAATGCAAATTATGTAAGTGTCATGAATCCATTATGTATGCAAAAGATCCTAATTGCTTACATACTACTTCTATATGCGTGCACACCCATTCAACCGAATGCAGCATCCATATGATGGTACAACCATTATACATCCATTATACTAAATACATCCATATATATGCAATATGCAATATGAAGTGACTGAGCCGATCTAGTGCCTAAAGTGTGTGTATATATGCATCCACGAGCAACCACTAGCAAACACTTGCATCCATTTTGCATCCATCAGACATAACATGTCTCAAACACATGTTTCAACCATAGGATTATCCTAACTAAAGGTCAAAGATACTAATGAGAGGACATACTAAAGATAAGATAAGATAAGCTAAGCGATAAAGGAGAAATTAAAAGACATACCCTAAAAAAGAAAAGGGTACAACGAACGCATCTTCTCTTCTGTCTCCCAAGTTGCGTTGCTCTCATCATTTCCCCATTGCACTTTAACCAGTCTGACCTCTCGATTCCTCAACTTTTTGATCTCCGACCCAAGAATGCATGTAGGAGCTCGTCTAATTGTTGCATCACGCTCTATTTCCACCTCTTTAAGCAAGCTCGGCTCTACCACCTCCGCGGTCTTGTGCAAACACTTCCTCAAATGTGATACATGGAATACGTCGTGTACTCCACTAAGTTTCTCAGGCAACTCCACCCTATATGCCATCTTCCCAATCCTGTTTTTTTACAGGAAACGGCCCTACAAACCTTGGTGCTAATTTCCCCACGGACCCAAAGCGAACAACATTCTGTAACGGAGATACTTTGATAAAAACCATGTCCCCAATGTCAAACTCAAGATCTGTCCTCCTCTTATCAGCATACGATTTTTGCCTATCTTGTGCTGCTTTCATCCTCCTTCGAATCAACTCAATCTTCTCCGAGGTTTCCCTAACCATATCGGGCCCAAGTAGGATTTTATCGGTAGATTCCCACCAACATGTAGGCGAACGGCAAGGCCTTCCATAAAGAGCTTCGAAAGGTGCCATGCCAATACTAGACTGAAAGTTATTATTATATGCGAATTCTACTAACGGAAGGTGCTCTTCCCATGTACCCCCAAAGTCTAGGATACAAAGCCTTAAAAGATCCTCTAGAATGCGATTCACCCTCTCGGTCTGGCCGTCTGTCTGAGGATGATATGCGGTGCTCAAACATAGCTGAGTCCCTACCGCCTCTTGTAAACTCTTCCAAAATTCGCTAGTAAAGATGGGGTCACGGTCGCTTACTATACTAGAAGGAATACCGTGCAAACGAACTATCTCCTTAATGTATACAGAAGCCAACCACGGAGCAGTCCTCTTACTTTTCACGGGAATAAAATGGGCGCTTTTAGTAAGTCTATCTACTATAACCCAAATCCCCGTGTTACCCTTCCTTGATCTTGGTAATCCATCCACAAAATCCATTGAGATGCTTTCCCATTTCCATAGTGGAAGTTCTAATGGGTGAAGCAACCCACCGGGTTTCTTTTGTTCTGCTTTAACTCGTTGGCACACCAAGCATCTAGCAACGTACTCGGCCACATCCTTTTTCATACCGGCCCAAAAGAAAACCCGCTTCATATCTTTGTACATCTTATCCCCGCCGGGATGAATGGTCATTTTTGAGCGATGAGCATCATCAAGAATGGCCTTCCTTAAGTCATCGTCTTGTGGTACACAAAGTCTATTATCCCTTCGTAACCAACCCTTATCGTCTAGGGTATACCTACGAAGATGGCTTGACGACTCCCCCCCCCCTTTGAGCTTTTCTACTATCTCAACCAACTGTGGGTCGTCTCGCTGTGCCTCACCAACCCGTCCTAGAAGTGTAGGTCTAACCTCTAAGGATGCTAACAGACCGGGTACTAAGTCAACGGAGGGTCTAAAGTCAAACATAGAGATGAATTCTAAGCTTTGTCGTTCAACAAACAACGGACTCAAGGACAACCTTTTCCTACTTAAGGCGTCTGCCACCACGTTACCCTTGCCCGGGTATATGCTATTTCAAAATCGTAGGAGGCTAAGAATTCCATCCACCGTTGCTGCCTTAAATTCAAATCCTTCTGAGAGAATAAGTATTTTAATGATTTGTGGTCAGTGAACAGTTCGAATTTCTCACCAAGAAGATAGTGACGCCAAGACTTAAGCGCGAAAACAATTGCGGCTAGCTCTAAGTCATGCGTAGGGTAATTCTTTTCATGAACCCTCAACTGCCTTCCACCATAGGCTATTACTCTTCCCTCTTGCATGAGGACCGCGCCAAGTCCCGTCCCACAAGCATCAGTATAGATGGTAAACGGTTTATTCCCGTCTGGCAGCACTAAGACTGGGGCTGAAGTTAAGGCTCTCTTTAAACGTTGGAACGCATCATCGCAATCTTTGTCCCACGTAAAAACCAGGTTCTTCTTCGTTAACCGTGTTAATGGAGCTGATATTTTTGCGAAGTCTTTGATAAACTTCCTATAATAGCCAGCCAACCCCAAGAAACTTCTTACTTCGGTTGCATTTTTAGGGACCTTCCAATCTTGGATGGCCACTACCTTTGCGGGATCCACTGCTATCCCTTCTTTGGAAACCACGTGCCCTAAGAACCGTACTTCCTTCCTCCAGAAGTGACACTTAGAAAATTTTGCCTTAAGGTTATGCGCTCGAAGGGTTTCCAATACTTCCCTAAGATGTAGGGAGTGCTCTTCTTTATTCTTAGAAAAGACTAAGATGTCATCCACAAAGACTACCACGAATTTGTTAAGGTATTCCCTAAACACCCTACTCATCAAATCAACAAAATATGCAGGGGCGTTTGTCAAACCAAAGGGCATCACTAGCCATTCATAGAATCCGTCAGGAGTCCTAAAAGCAGTCTTATCTATACTATCCTCAGCCACTCTCAGTTGATGAAAGCCAGTGGCTAAGTCCAACTGCGAAAACACTGAGGCGCCAACTAACTGATCAAAGAGATCGTCAATCCTCGGCAGTGGGTGTCGGTTCTTTTTAGTAAGCTTGTTTAGTTCTCTATAGTCCATACAAAGTCTAAGAGACCCATCCGCCTTTGTGGCAAAAACTACTGGAGCACCCCACTCCGATATACTACGTCTTATGAACCCCTTCTCAAGCAACTCCTTTACTTGCTTATTGAGTTCCCTCCTTTCACGAGGAGCCATGTGGCGCACTGGCAAAGATACGGGTTTAGCATTATCCACAAGATAAATTCGAAAGTCTATCTCCCGCTTTGGAGGTAAGCCCTTCACCTCCTCAAACACATCCGGATATTCCCGGACCACTTCTACCGATCGCAGGTTCTCTACAGACGCGTCAAGCGATTCAAGATAACTTAGCATAACGGAATTTATGGGATTACAAAAGATGTCGAGAGCATTACCAAGGCGAGTCACAAGCCTAACTACTCTCCTTTCACAATCAAGAATGGCCCTATTTCTAGACAACCAATCCATTCCTAAAATTAGCCCATAGCCCGTGAAGCCCAATACATAAGCATCACATCTAAATTCAATGCTAAGTATAGAGATTTTCAAATATAAACATATCATGGTCAAATGAGCCGAACCCCCAATTGGATTTGAAACGACCAAGGGATCCTCTACTAAACTGGTGTTCAAGTGCAGTGATTCAACTAATGATGCAGAGATAAACGAATGAGATGCACCAGAATCGAATAAGGTACGGACAGGATGATCAAACAGAAAAACTAAGCTTTCAACATAAATTGTTCTACCTCTTTCTTGCAGCGGTGGGGCCGCAATAGCCTGAACTTGCCCCCTTGCCTGCCCTGGTGCCATAAGAGCCTGCACCTGTCCTCCCGAGGTAGACCCTGCCCTCTGCCCCTTCTTTGGACAGTCCTTCACTAAATGTCCCGCATCTCCACAATGAAAACAACCAGTCTTCTTTTTCTTTCTACAATCTTTGCTGAGATGGCCAGGCGTCCCACAATTGAAGCATTTCTTCTTCCCTTTGCCATTATTTTTTTTACCACCCTTCTTATTTTGCTGTTGGGGTTTCTTCTGATCCCCTTTCTTTTCAACTGCCTTATCCTCATGCATAAGTGCCATTTCTACTAGCTTTTCAAAGGTGGCTCCCATAGGGATGTGGGTCATAGCCAACCCTTGCAACGGTTCATTCAAGCCTCTAACGAACCTCAAAGCTTTCTTCTCTGGCGTGTTCACCAACTCCAAGCCAAACCTTGCTAACTGATTAAATTTATTGACATATTCCTTTACTGATGAGCTCCCTTGCTTTAGTGCCAGGAATTTTTCCATATTTAAGTTCTCCTCTGCCCTTGAAAGAAACTTTGCCTCAAACCTTTGTCTGAAATCCGCCCATGAATCAACTGGACGTTCCCCGTTAGTGACCTCCCACCAAAACGAGGCCTCTCCCTTCATTAACCAAGCAGCTAAACGGACTTTCCTCCCATCTTCCACTTCAAAGGTATCCAACAATTCCTCAGTCTCCTTAAGCCAATCTCTGGCCTCCACAAACGTCTCAGTCCCTTGAAAAGTTTTTCCTCCCATAGCCTTGAATTCCTTGCACGTCTTTGCAAAAGTGTCAACACGAGGAGGAGGAGGAGGAGGAGGAATGGGTGCAACTAGGGGTGGAGGAGTATCCGCTGGGCCTGCAGTGGTGGCCCTAGCCTCCAAGTATCTCCTAAACCACCCTAGAATCGTCACACCTTCTGGGAGATTAAGATCTTCAGCCATGCTGAAACGAAAAAGGAAAGATTCAAAATGGAGAATTCGAAAGATAAGGATGTGGCTATTTGGGATTATGTTTTTCATAAAAACTCTCTTTAAATAACATGTTTTTTTTTTTTTCGAAAGCACTTCTTCCAAAAATACTTTAGAAAAAAAAAATATTTTTCTAAAAAAAAAAAATTTATCTGTTCTGGTAACCTTATGCTCTGATACCACGTGCAACACCCCACGTCCATTAATGTCACTCACAAAGGGAATGCATTAACTTCCATGGAGGTTTTAAGTGAATATAGAACAGTAAAATTACAACAAGACAGATATAAAATAGTACTTGGAAATTCAAAAACTTTATTTCATTGTAGCAGAAGTCAAAACATGTTTGATTACATCATAACACCATATTCAATGTCAAGTACAATATCTATCTTGATAAAACAAGTACATAATCCCATTGCATGAATAGCCATTAAAAAGAAAGATAACAAGCTGGACTTTACTTCAGCAGTCCAAGCTTTCCAGAAGATAAGCGATCCAACTAGACTCCACTAGAACTTGGCCCAACCTGCGGACCTGAAGGGAGAAAAAGGATGGAAAAGAGGGGGTCAGACATAAAGTCTGGTGAATATGATAATTCTACAATACTATTACCAAAATAACTGGACTAAGGCATAAGCTGGAAAACAAGAAAATGTCTATGAAGAGCAGATTAAGGACATAGACAATCGCTAAAGGCAACGTTATAGGCGCTCCTAAATACTAAAGGATAAACACTATACTGCACCACACCAGTCACCCTAAAGATTCATCCCACTTAGCTTCACTTAGAAACTTTCCCAATGGCTTTACGTACCCCTAGCTGACTACATAGGTGCCGCCTGCCCCTATCTCCACTAGGTGTACCCTACTTCCCAATATTTGATCGGCTCCCTAACTCGTAGATACCCGTGCTGGCCCCACAGTGGGGTGTATCACTCCCCTAAAGTGGCAACCTAATACAACGGACATGCACGGCTTATACCTACACGATGCAACAACGTCTTACCTACCAGCCCGGGTCCACACACGCATATGAAACCCGTTGGACTTGCGTTGCCACCGCTCCCTGTTTTGGCCTCTTATAGTCAAACCCAGTATGCGTGTCCCGTCCTCGACTTGGGTCGAGCCCACAAAGATACGTTTTGGGATACTGGTTGAAATGGGCCCCCACTATTTACCACAAGCATTCCACCTAAGCTTGTCCCCATTAGTCCATCCCACTTAACCCACTTAGTCATGTTCATTTACATGTGTGTTTGGTTAAGTCTAATCGTATTTCAAATGCCTCTAAAGGCAACCACCAGATTCCTCATGCCACCCAAGGCACCTACTTAACCCCCATGTCCCACCTTACATGATTATCTGGTTAAGTATTTCTTAGTTCATTAAGGCCATAACCTCATAAAGACCTCTCACATTAGACTGGCATTTATGGCAGCTGGATTTGCCCGGCGGGTCCGGGCAGTCTTACACCATAAAAGAGTCTAACCTCGTGTCTTTACAACTGTTATGCTTTAGTTTGGGCCTAGGACCTCTCACATTGGGCCGACATTTGTGACTACTGGATTTGCCGGGCGGGTCCGGGCGGGTTTACATCACAAACGGGTCCAACCTCGTGTCCTAAGCATTGATTATTAATAATAATCCACTTTCCCCCAATTTTAATAATTCCCTACTTGAATTATTAATTACTTCCAATTTTTAACAATGTCCATAATTGACTCAATTATGGACATCCATTCATGGTATGCAAAATCTTACAAAATTGCACCCAATTTATTAATTCCTAATATTACCCCTACCCCACGTTTGAACGTTTATTCGCAAAATATATTTTAGACTCGAATAGCCTAACTCATAGCATAAAAGAGATTATCATAATAACAACATGTATATGTGACCAAATGAATCATAATAAGGGGTGAAACTTGCATATGTCCAACTTGCATAGATTATACATGTCATGGACCTAAAGGTGTCAACTTGTTCAAAATTCACCTAATATAATCTCAATCAATTTTCATAAACTTACATATGAACATGTGTGAATCAACATCATCTAATTTTTTAACAACATGGTTTTATATGGGTACACCTAACTCAATAGGCAAATTCCCATAATCAAGTTTTATTTAATTATAGTTTCAAGTTTATGGGTACACCTAACCTAATAGGCAAATTCCCATAAACAAGATCCATTTAAATTAAGGAAAAAAAACATAACTTTAAGCATGATCCAACAACATCATGATTTTTCAACATAATATAGCATGATTTATAACATGGCATAGTATGATAGTATAACATAGCTTGACATGATTCTCAACATTGCACGACATAGCATAAGAGAATTTACAACATAGCATGACATAGCATATATAATTTACATCATACGACAGCATAATAACATAATAAGAGATCCACAATATATAGAATTTACAATTACAAATCACATCACTTTCTTGTGATCCATTCATAACTGAGTCAAATTAGTTTGTAATAGTCTTGTGAGAATCATCATACTCACCAACAAAAGAAAAGAATTAGAGAAAGAGAGATCTTTTGATTTGATTTGTGTAGATTTAGTTGTAGATGATTAGGCTTCCTCTTCTTAGTTTGTGACGGCTACGCTGAACTCCATGGCAGCAGCATGACGGTAGCTTCTCTAATTTTACAAGTGATTTAGGTTTTGGGTCTACCCACTTATTTATAGATTTTAGAATGCATTTAGGCCATTAGATTTAACCTAGAAATAACCGCAGCCTTTCAGACAAGATGGGTTTATCTTGTTGACTCAGCAATGAGTCAGAAGTGACTCAGCAAACACTCAGCATATTAATAAACTTCTATTCATGTCATAAATATATATATATATTTTTTCTACAATGTACATATTAGATACATCCCCCTTTACTTATTATTGTTTTTATATACATATTAGATACATCCCCTCTCTCACACACTTATTAATATTTTTATATTCATATTAGATACATCCCCTCTCTTACACACTTATTAATATTTTTATATTCATATTAGATACATCCCCTCTCTTACACACTTATTAATATTTTTATATTCATATTAGATACATCCCCTCTCTTACACACTTATTAATATTTTTATATTCATATTAGATACATCCCCTCTCTTACACACTTATTAATATTTTAGCAACTTTAGTGTTAATAGAAAATTCGGGGTGTTACAAGTAGTCTACCACTTATTACTGGGTGAGGGAAGACACTCATCGCCGTTTAAGACCCCTCTGGCAGACCATGTATTACTATATAACTAGCATCACTAGTGAACTCCTAGTCATTTGATACTTCACATAGACAGACGGTCCCTTCACATGCTCTTTAGGACTCTTATTAATTTGTCCTTAGGTATGCCTTCGCATAACCCCTAGGTAAGAAGCGGACAACTTTTGGAGAACTACCCTACTCATACGTTTTTCTTTTTATTAAGGACCATTTAATTCCTTATAAGCTTTTAAGATAAAGGTCGACCCAATGATGACTTGAGACCTAATAAGGGTGGGTCACATGACTTAGGTTCAGAACCAAGGAATGAACATTAGGAACAGACCTAGTCCTAACCACCTAGTACACAAAAAAGTTAGGTCATCCACTTAATACCTTCTCGAGATCGGCCTTCTTCACACAAATTTGTGCAATACAAGAAAATATTGATTTAGCATCAAAAATTTAGAAGCTAAAATTTCCGTCGCTAATTTGCAACGGATTTCCATGCGATCTGCAAGGGATAGTTTTTTGTTTTTTCAACTTTTTTCCTTTTATTTATCACTGACGTCTTCTGTCATCCCTCATTAAGCCGTTGCAAATTGCGTCAAATCACCGACGGAAAATTTTTGTCGTTATTTTCAGTTGCAAATCCAGGCAGAATACTGATGAATATTTATAGAAGTTATTTTGCAGCAGAATTCTGACAGATTTGCAAGAGATGTTTATATTATTATTTTAATATATAATTTAATGTTACTTTTTTATAATTATTAACATGTTCAATAATTAATAATTAATTCATTCTAATTAATGATTTAAAGTAATAATAAATAATAATTTATGTTATATAATAAATAACTTATTATCATTGCTTATTTAGAATTAGCAAAATAAACTTTGTTTATAACCAATGTAATTACTAAATTCTTAATTAAGTCCTCTGCTTTCATCACACGTTTCAGTCTGTTTGCCAATATATTTTACGCTAGATCCCAAAAAATTTAATTTTTTTAATAATTATTTCTATAAATAATGAAAATATCAGTTTATTGTAATAATTATTTAATAATTAATAATAAAAATTAATACTTATGAAATGATCCATACAAGAAAGTAGCTTTTTTTGACGTCAATTAGTGACACTTTAGCACATTTTAAAAGTAAAACGTAGTTATAATAATGTTAAAAACATATTCTAAAAGTTATAGAAAATGTTTTAACTATTTAATTACGTTATAATATTTTTATAATTATACCTTTTATTTTAATCAAACTTAATAAATTACATAACAGTTTAAAATTTCCATGATATTTTAAATTTTAACTATTTGGAATTATTTATACAATTGCAGTCAACAAGGCAGAGCAGAACAAAGCTCTTTCACCTATCCAGATTAGCGTCACAATATAAATTTGAAGCGTTGATCTAAAATCTAACCATGGATCTAGCTTATGACGCGGATTGCACCAATCACTTTACACCGCCTAAAATTTCACTGAACAAAAGCGAATTTCAAACCATCCCCAAAACACTCCCTCAAATTTTGCCTTTATCCACCCACCCCAAACCTAATTCCAGAAAATCCCTGAAATGACCTAGACTTCCTCGATCCCCGAAGAGACGGAGGAGCCTGGATTGTTTTGAGAACACGACGCATCAGAACACAAACAATAGAACATTTCATTTCTATTACAACAATTTACATCAGAGTACAAGGATATATCAGAGTTTAGATAAATAATATACAGCGGAAAAATAAATATAAGAGATTTACAAATTACAAAGAAGCGAAAATATATATACATAAATATAATGCACAGCGGAAAAAATCAACTACCACAACTGAACGAAATACATGGATACAAAACTTTCTGAATATAGCTCCAGTTATAATCCAAGATCCTGCAAAAAGAAATATCTGCAAACCAAAACTACTAGCTGTCTGTATGGAAAATATGGGCACCCAGAGTTTAGGTGGAAACAATAAAATCCGAGTCAGTCATGGGACTGGTGTGAGAACTTAAAATATTTATTAAACTTTTACTTTAAAATAAGGTAAATCAGGGGACCATGCCATATGTCACGGAACAGGTTTTCTCCCACGAATACCAAACTTGAAATAAAACGATTTAATAAACAGTGCAATTCTTTTTGAGAAAATGAAGCTATTATAAGACTCAGGTCCCATCACATAATGCAACGCAAGCGGAGGATAGAGTTTTACCTTATAATAGCCAAATATGCTTGCTACGTTTTCAAACAAATCATTTTGACATTACTATAAGTGCATAGTGTTAAAATCAACTTCAAATATAAATTTACCAATCATAGACGGCATAGGTGCCATACATTATGTCGCCATACATAGGTTTACAACTAAAACCGAAAAGTCGCGTATTGGAAATTGGATTCCATCTCTGAGTCGAGGCAAGGGATCTTCCTCACCGATTCGAGACACTATAGCAAATGCCTCAGGGTCATACCTACGAGCAACCCTTGGTTAGCAGCAGGGCCGGGCCACACTTACTTTAGTGGATTGGTTATTCCTGAACAATACGTTTTCCGATCCTGTCGGACCTACAAACAGGTCAGTACGTCGACCATATGAGCATATAGCCCAAATCTGAGGCGCCTCGCAATCCATTATCCACATAAGTAAAAATGTATGGGCTCCATAACATGACACCACTCTCAGCTAGAAAGAAACGCATGCACTCCCTGCCGTCCTCATCCAGTTTTTAACTCATACCAGTTGTGAGGCTCGCGAATTAATGCTACACAAAGCTATGCTAATTAAATCCATGCTTTGATCATCATCCACAAGACTCTTCTTTTCAACAAAAGTCGTGATCATTGCATCTTAGCATGCCACACTGATAATTCATGCCATACAACTGATGTCTATCAATATATAATCTCTAAGCTCGTACGTCTCAGAGAAGGGTGTTAAGCAAGAAAATAAATTCTCTGCCACCAAACAGATATATAGTTAATAGAAATCAATCAACATAGAATGAAATTTAATGTCAAATACACATCCACTTACAGGTCCGTTCTGGGTCTGAACGAAACCGGAGGCACCTTATTCCTCGTCCCATATGTCCAATATAGGAGAGAGGCCCTCGCATATCTGAACAATCAACAAGTACGTCCAGAAGACTACCACTGTAAGCCTTTCAAGGCAACAACTCCAATCAAAGGCATCAGTAGAAATCCATTCAATATTAAGGATGCCGGTCTTGCACCGTCTTCAATATATTCGGCTTTTAATTGTCGTAGCAGTTATTCCGATTGGGTTAAACCCGGTCTTTCCGAATAAATTGCGCATCCTATAATCAAGTGATATATAAACACATCATACGCCTCATTCCAATCATGAATATTCTTTTATTCAAATATTCATATCTTTGGGGAAAGGTTCCCATTAATTTTATCAAAGATAAATTCATTTAAACTTATTGTTTAATCTTCCTTTAAAAACCATTGCAAAAGATTTTATAATATCCTTTAACAATTCTAAACCAATTTAAGGTTTTTCAAATTAGTCAGGATTATCGAGCCTTATCGAAGTAATCATTTATTTTTATTTTCCAATCCCAACCTATTCATCCCATGGAGAAAGACTGGTAGTACTCCATATCTAACGCCCACTGTGTTATCGGTAAAATAAATTACCATTTCGCATTTCAAATCTAATTAAAGATTTACCTATCGCATGGAGTAAAACTGGTGATACTCCATTTCGAAACATTTATTGAATTTGATAAACTTAATTACCACTTAACTTTCAATCTAATTAAAGATTCATTAAAACTCCATTTAGTTTTAATCTTCCAAAAATCATTACTTGATGATTATTCAATCTTTTAGGAAATTAATCTTGTCTTTACTTGGGTTAAAGAACCAATGTATTTAAAACACAGTTCACAATAAACCCAAATCATCTTCCATTAACTATGGAATCTCCATGGATAACAGATTAATATATATAATCGATATAAATTTCTGTATCAGACTAATAATATAAATGGAATAACGGTGAAGCCTTTTAGATTCCATATATAGTAACGGTCTTCCTTTACAGAAGCTTATCTCGATTATTACCAAATCGAATTCCATTTAATTCCAATTTAATATATTAAATTAGAAAACTTTACTTTGGAAATTTTCCATTAAATCTTAACAAAAGGATTTATAAATTCCAAATCACATCTTCACTGTTAATTGGGTTTTAAGAACAAATGTTATTTAAAACATCGTTCACAGTGAACCCAAAACCATATTCCATTTAATTCCAATTTATAATTATAAATTGGAAAACTTCATTTATCTTAATTAAAAGATTTATTCTTTTCCTAACTGGGTTTAAGAACAGTGTTATTGAAGACACTATTCAAGACAAATCTAAAATCCAATTTGATATTAAATACAAGGCTCTAAATAGAAATTATATCGAATTATATTCAAATCAAATTTTGAAACTAATAGATATCGTATTGGGAATAACGATATCGATATCTTCCAAATTCCTCAATGATATCCGTACAGTCACGGAATCCAATATTGAAATATCCAAAGATTATTTTCATTCAATTCCTCTCCAATTCATATGTTGGGAAAATTGTGATTATATTAAAACCATATAATTTCTTTCAGTTCTTTATTCAATTTGAAAACAACTTATTCTGATAAAAGTATCTTTTATCTTTACAAACGTGGAATATTTCATCCAAAATCTTTCCAAATCATTTACTATGATTTTACATAATTTATTCATATTTTTAGTAATTTTATTAAAGCCCTTACAATCGATTTCCAATATCGCCCACCGAACTGCATTGTAACAACCCGGAAAATGCCAGCCAGTTTGAAATTTTTATTTTGGCAATTTTAGCGGATTTTGAATATTTAAAATGAATTATTTTAAATAGAAACGACGAGGAATTTATTTTGAATTGGAATAGAATGTATATATTTATATACGTCGTCATTAGGTTATAAATAGTTATTTTAAATTATAAAAGGAATTGAAAATGGCGCGGTAGTTCGATAATTCGATTTCAATTTTCAATTGAACATACCGGGTGCAAAATAAACCGGATTTTAGTGAAACCAAAAATATTTGAATCTAATTGAGAATATCTTTCCAACAAATCCAAAAAATTAAAATTTCATAGCAGGAATCAAAAGATATGTCCAGTTGAAAATTCAGAATAGTCGCTATGGAATTCTGGCCCTTAAAAATGGAAATTTTGCAAACGACCTTGGATTTCGACGAAACAACTTTTGTTGGATCCGCGATGTTAATTTATTGCTAGATTCCAATTTTCATAATTTTTCGAATCAATATGTGAGCGTGGCAAAGGAAAACGCGTTTGACCAGTTTTAGTTGATTTTAATCAACTAGAAAATGGCCATTTTTCAAACGGTCTCAGAATTTGATGAAATTAGTTTTTTTAGGACCGTATCGTCAATACGAATCTAGAAAATATTTTTGTGGAATTTTTCGAGTTAGTATGTAACCCCGGTAAATTGAAATGCGCGTTCAAATTCAATATATAGAGTTATGTATTGATTTTGACGAAAACTGATCGAAACGATCGAATCAGCCTACGATACATATCCCATTGTGTTCGGAATGGGGGTAATTAGCTATGGAGGACAGGCGGTGGGTCTCGTTTCGTGTTCGAATTAAAAAGTTGCTTTTTAAAATTAAAATAATAATTAAATATATATATATATATTATCATTCAACACTCTCTCTCTCTCTACTCTCATTTACAAATCGATTTAATAAAAAAAAGAGGAAGAAGGGGGAGGAGCCACCGTTGCTCCTCCCATCGGAGCGCCGCCGCGCCATCAGGCGCACCACCTCAGGCGTTGGCCCCCTCACATCCCCCTCCGACGATCTTGCCCCTCCCTCCAGCCTCCTCTCTCGTTCTTCCTCCCTACCACCACCGAGAGCCACACGCCCGCCAAAACCCGCGAGACCCCAAACCCCATTCCGCCACCCTGATGAACACCACACCCCCTCCTCCTTCAGCGCCCAGCCCTCCAGCAACCGACGACGCCAAACCCCGACCCCCCTACTTCGAATCGCCCCTTTCCACTGCCCTCCGTCCATCCAATCCTAGTCGACGAGAAGAACGCCAAGCCCCCTCTCCTTCTAAAATCCATTTTTCAACAAAGAACAAAAAAGGGTGAGTTTTCTATTTTATTTATTATTCAACTTTATTTTCAGTTTGTTTTTCTTTTTCGCATTGAATTTATTTTTCTAGTTTTTAGAAGAAAAAAAAAGATGGAATTTTTAAAGAAAACAAAAATAAAAGATAGGGTTTTTAGAAATAGAAAAGTTATGATTTTTAGAGATGAAAAGGTCGGATTTTTAACTATAGAAAGGTCGGATTTTTAACTATAGAAAGGTCGGATTTTTAACTATACAAAGGCCGGATTTTTAATTTAGTAAAGATCGGATTTTAAATTAGTAAAGATAGATTTTTTTTATCATAGTAAAGACAGAATTTTTATCTATATAATAGCATTGTAAAGATAGGATTTTTGCTTGTGGAAAGATTTGATTTTTAGAAACGAAAGGAAAGTAGAGATAATTAAAAATATAATTTTTATTATATAGAGAAGTTAAAAATATAATTTTTATTATATGTAGAAGTTAAAAATATACTTTTTATAGTATAGAAAGAATAGAAATACGATTTTTATATTATATAACTAGTAAAAATATTATCTTTATATAAGAAGCAGAAATATAAAAATATAATTTTTATATAGAAAGAAGCGTTGTAAATATATAAAGTAGAAATAAAAATATGAATTTTATTTATTAGAATGAAGCGTCGAAAATATATATGAAGAAGAAATAAAAATATGATTTTTATTTATTAGAAGGAAGTGATAAAAATATAATTTTTATTATAAACAGCGGGAAAAGGACTGAATTGGAATTCCAACCGATCCAGACGGTTCAGCAATTCAAAAGCAAAGCACGGCGGAGTGGAACCCTCTGTGAGAACTTCTCACTTTAAATTTTCTTTTCTAGTTAAAAATATATACTAGGATGTAGACGGTGCTTAGTAGCACCCGACACCCGTCGTCCACAGACCATGGACGGCTTGTATGTTTGTTTGTTTGATTTTGATGTGTAGTTGATTATGTGATATGAAATGAAATAAAATATTCATAGAATTAAAAATATTTTATAGTTAAAAATAGAATTTTTAATGTGTATTTGAAATGAAATAAATAAATATAAACAAATCGAACGATTTGTTTATACACACATTTGACTGATATTGATTGGGACGATAAATTTTACACATCGCCCAACTGCACAAATAAAAACTATGTTTGTTGATTTGAAACCCCACACGGGTATTGGGATAATATACGACATACACTAATCCCAATAATTAGCTGTATGTCGATCGATTGATTGACAAACTGGGTAAGCGTTAATTATTTATATTTAATGCTTATGCAGTTGTGTGGTGCACTTTGGATGATGGTTGATTATTTATTGTTGTTATTATACACATGTGTTGTATGGAATCCATATAATTAACATTATATGGTAATTGATTGGGCCTCATTCCAATTTAGAAAATAAAGAATATTAGAAAATGAAGGTTCATGTGTTGACAGTACTCATTCGTTGAGATTAGTCATGTGTTGAACGAAATATTTTAACAATAAAATTCACATCTTTATCATATATGAAATTAGAAACTAACTGGAAAATAGATAAGAAGGATGGTTTCCTGGGTATTGATCTGATGTTGGTTTCGGCCTTCAGGGTTAATGCTTAGGGAATCGTTCTCTTACTAATTTACGGTTGGAGTCTAATTAAAAATTTAACGATAGAAATTAAAATTTTATAAAATATATTAAATAACAAAAATAGTCACGTGTTGACAGTACTCATTTGTTGAGATTAGTCATGTGTTGGAAAAAAATATAGATTCATTTGTTGAATAGAATAAATATTCATTTGTAGAATAGAATAACGAAGCTATTGAAAAATATAGAGCCGTGTTGATTAGAGATGCGCTATTTTGACGCGAACTATATTTATATCGATTATACTCGTTTTTGAAATGAATTGAAAAGAGATTTAAGAATTGAATAGAAAAGAAATTCGAATTGAATTGAATATAAAAGAAATTCGAATTGAATTGAATAGAAAATGAATTCGAATTGAATTGAACATAAAATGAATTCGAATTGAATTGAATATAAAACGAATTCGAACTGAATTAAATAGAAGACGAATTCGAATTGAATTGAATAGAAGACGAATTCAAATTGAATTGAATATAAAACGAATTCGAATTGAATTGAATAGGAAAGAAATTCGATTTGAATTTAATGAATTAAAAATTCGAATTGAATTGAAATTGAATAGAAATCAATTTAAACGAATTGAAAACGAATAGAAAACGAATGGAAATAGAATAAAAATCAATTTGAAATGAATTCAAAATTGAATCGATTTGAATTGAAAACGAACTGAAATTGAATTAAAAATCGATTTGAATTAAAATCAATTTGAGATGAATTTAAAACGAATTCATAAGGAAAAATTCAATTTTGATTTGAATTTGAAATGGAAGTTGAAATTGTTTTGAGACGAATTTAAAACGATTTATAAAATTCGTTTTAAAAAAGTAATCGACGAAATATATATTATATATATAATATAATGGACTGAGTAGAACGCGCCACGCCGCAGCAGTTCGTGAATTTCGACCAATAATTTCAAACGGACATTACGGGAGATCCGACCGTTGGATTCTCCTAAATCCGGAACCGTTGGGTTCGTATCGAAAAGAGCTTTCTAAGAATATTAGAAATTTGAAATCTAACGGTTGGATTTGGAGATATGTCCAAATCAATTTCAGAAAAGGTCACTGTAAGTGCAGTTCGATGGCCGTTGTTGGAAATCGACTGTACGAGCCTTGATAAAATTATCAAAAATATCAATAATATGTGTAAAATCATAAGAAATGAATTGGGAAAAACTGGGATGAAAAATCCCACATTTGTAAAGATAAAAATAGTTTTTTATCGAAATGAACTAGTTTTGAACTAGAAATAAATTCAATTCATTTTTGAAGTAAATAAATTGAATTTGAATTGGTTTTTGGGTTTATCGTGAGCGGTATTTTGAATAACACTTGTTCTTTAACCCAATAATTAATGGAATGTGACTTTGGGTTGTCGTGAATGGTATCTTCAATAATATTGTTCTTAGACCCAACTGAGTTAAGAAAATCAGAAACTAACCGGAGATTAGTTAAGTTGAATGGTTTCTTGGGTATTGATCTGATGTTGGTTTCGGTATTCGGGGTTAATATTTAGGGAATTGCTCACTTGCTATTTTACGGTTAAGGGCTGAAAGAATAGAATGTGACTTTGGGTTTATCGTGAACCATGTTTTAAATGACACTGATTCTTTAACCCAGTTAAAGATTAAAACTAAGTGGAGTTTTAATGAATCTTTAATTAGATTGAAATGATCGAAAATGGAGCATCACCAGTTTTGCTCCAAAGCGATCGTTAAATCTTTAATTAGATTTGAACATGAAATGGTAATTAATTTTACCGATAACACCGTGGTGTTAGATATGGAGTATTACCAGTTTTGCTTCATGGGATGAATAGGTTGGGATTGGGAAATAAAATAAATAATTACTTCGGTGTGGTTCGCTAATCCCGACTAGTTTGAATTGACATCCAAAGGAAGATTAAAGAATAAATTTCAAGGAATTTATCTTTGATAAAATTAATGGGAACCTTTCCCTAAGAATGTGAAATTTAGAAACTAACTGTAGGTTAGCCAAGAAGGATGGTTTCCTGGATATTGATCTGATGTTGGTTTCGGCCTTCAGGGTTAATATTTGGGGAATTGTTCTCTTGCTAATTTATGGTTAGTGACTGATGAATTGGAATGAGGCGTATGTTGTGTTTGTGTAACATTTGTTTATTATATACGCGGGTCATTCAGAAAGGCCGGGTTTATACCCATTCTGAATAACCGATTCGACGATAAGTCGAAGATGAAGACGGTGGTTGAAGACCGGAAGTCTTCACATCGTTTGGGTGATTACTGATGATCTTGATTGGGCTGTACACCCAAGATGAGGGAATCAGTTGGTGATCGTCCAGACATACTTGGAGATCGAGGGATATGCGAGGAAAGTGCCTCCGGTTTCATTCAGACCCAGAACGAACTTGTAAATGGACTGTGTGTCTGACATTGGATTTTATTCTGTGTTGATTGATCTCTATTAAATATACATCTGTTTGGCGGCAGAGAATTTATTCTCTTGCCTAACGCCCTTCTCTGAGACGTACGAGCTCAGAGGTTGTATATCGATGGACATCAGTCGCATGGCATGAATTGCTTGTGTGACACGCCTAAGTGGCAATTGATCAAGGCTTCTGTTGAAAAGCAAAGTCTTGTGGTTGATGATCAAATCACGGCCTGTGTGGCGCAACTTTGTGTATAACGTGAATTCGCGAGCCTCACACCTCGGTATGAGTCAAAAACGGGATAGTGACTGCGGGGAGAGCGTGACGTTTCTTTCTAGCTAGTGGTGGTGTCAATGCTTAAACTGGCTGACATTTATATACTTTTCACCTATGTGGTTGTTGGATGAGGCACCTCGATTTTAGATCTGTTAGGACCGGGAAACGTGTGTTCAGGAATAATTAATCCTCAAACGTAAGGGAGGACCGTCCCTGAAGATCCAGGGGTTACCCAGAGTGTGTAGTCTCGAGGCATTTGCTAGAGTGTCTCGAATCGGAGAGGAGCTTGCCCTTTGCCTCGACTCATGACGGAAATCCAATTTCCAATACGAAATATTTCCGTTTTATTTGTAGAACCTAGTATGGCGACATAGTGGTATGGGGCACTTATGCCGTCTATGATTGATATTTATGATTGAAATTGTTTTGACACTATACACTTATAATAGTATCAAATGATTTGTTTTAAACGTACCAAGCATGTTTGGCTATTATAAGGGAAAACCCTATCCTCCGGCTTGCGTTGCATTGTGTGATGGGACCTGGGTCTTATAATAGCTTCATTTTCCGAAAAAGCATTGCGTTGTTTTGTTATATGCACTAGTATTCTTGAGCGGAAACTCGTTCCGTGTTATATGGCGTGGTCCCTTGAATTACTCTCTTTTAAAGTAAAGTTTTGAAATAACTATTTTAGTTCTCACACCAGTCACATGACTGACCTGGAGTTTATTGTTTTAACCTAAACTCTGGGTGCCCTTATTTTCGACAGGGGCAGCTAGTAGTTTTGGTTTTGCAGATTTATATTCACAGGATCCTGACTTATAGCTGGAACGGTATCTGGAAAGCTTTGTATCCGTATATCTCCTTCTAGTTGTGTTTTGTACTATTTTCGCTGCTATGTAATATATTGTAATCTCTGATATTAATCGAATGTATTTTATTCATTCATACTCTGTATATTCTTGTATTCTGATGGAATTATTGTAATATACAATGAAATGTTCTTCTGTCTGTGTTCTAATTTGTCTTGTCCTCAACGCAATCCGGGCTTTCCTTTACGGGAAGTCTGGGTCGTGTCATGCATTTATAGTGACCTTTTCTGCAATTGATTTGGACATATCTTAAAATCTACATGTTAGATTTCAAATCTCTTATTATCATTTGAAATCACTTTTCGATACGACCCCAACGGTTCCGGTTAAGGAGAATCCGATGGTCGAATCTCCCATTACATCAATTTGAAGTCAATGGTCGAAATTCGTGAATGGTCGTTGTGCGATACGTTCTATTCAGGCCATTTAAATATATAAAATATATATCGTCGATTTCCATTTAAAAATGTATTTTATAAATTGTTTAGAAATTCATTTTAAAAGCGATTCCAACTTCCATTTCAATTCTAAATCAAAATTGAATATTCCATATCATTATAATATTACAAAATATCAGATTTGGAAATCAAATCTCTTCGATATTCACTATAAAATGAATAAAATCGACAGAAAAATCCATTCGAGTTAAGATGGCATATATCTACTTAACTCAGCTCCACATTCTTTTCAGTTATGAATATTTACATATTTTGTATCCATCCAAAATCAGACAAAAATAAATCATATTTTAATTCTTCAATAAATATTATTTTAAAATTTTCGTTTATATTCTGAATTAGGATCAAACTCAATCAATTACCATATAATTTTATTTATATGGATTTCGTACATCGCATGTATTCAAAAACAGTGATAAACAACTATTAAGCAGTCAATTCACATCCAAAGTGCAATTTACAACTGTATGAGCATTAAATAATTAAATAACGCTTATAACAGTCTGTCAATCAATCGGTTGACATACAATTAATTTCAAGGGAGATGTGAGTTAATTATCATCCCCATACCCGTGTGGGGTTTCCAAACAATAACAGTCGATTCAAATTAATCGCTGGTTAATAAATTTAACTAGTTCTAATTCGATTTGAATTATTTTTCTAATTAACCAATTTTAACTGTTTACATTATAAATGGATTTATAATTTAACTTCAACTACCACAAATTTATTAACATTATTTTTATCGTGTTAAATATTTCAATATCACAAACAAAACATAATACAGTCAATTAAGTCATCCATGGGATTCAAACAACATTGAAGTGAGCTAACAGGCACCGTACAACATCTGTGATAATTAAAAACTGACAAAAATTAACAATGGCAATTTATATATTCAGTTATAAAATAAATAGCTATACAATATTTTAAAGAGAGAATTCTCACATTGATTTCAGCTCCGTCATTCTTTATTTCGAGGATTGTTTTTAATAAAATTAAACGAACATTTGATTTTATCAAAAACTGCAACAGCTTCCATTTTTATTCAGTCAGTTCCATGTTGTAGAGTTTGTTGTCACGATTTTAACGCTTCTGAAATCACTCAATTCGGACATTATATGAAAAAGTTACAACCTTTTATACATTAAACAATCTAATAACTAATTAAACAAATAATTAATTTAATTATTTACTTAACCCTTAATCCCTTCTCTTTCTTCGTTGCCTACAGATAAAACACGAACCGTCGAACCCAAAAAGCTCGTCTCGCCTCTCTCCTCCTTGCACGTGCCATGGTCCACCTGACCTCGATCATAAACTTCCACTCCGACCACTTGAGCACCGCCTTTCCACGCCATCATCAGGGTAGAGCTCGGCCCCCCTTGTGAATCGTACGACGAGATCGAACTGGTGGCTTTAAGCCCCAAACTCAAACGATATACACATGAATTTCGATCAAAACCATAAAGAATCAAAGGCCTAACATTGTTGTACAATTTTTTCTTTAGAAGTGTTAAATAATTTGTTGTGGATTAAGGGAGAATTATTTACGAAATTTCGAGTGAAATTGGCCATCAAAATGAATAAGGTGGCGGGTTTCACGTTATGACCTAGGTTTAAAGAAAATGTTTATTTATATATAATATTTTTAATAATATTTAGTTCACTAATTGGTTCTTTTTCATCTGAACTCCAAATCAAACTCAACGACCATCATTCCTAACCAAATACCCCATTCCGAACACAATAGGATATATTTAGTAAGCCAATCCGACTATTTCGATCAGTTTTTATTAAAATTAGAATATAAATTAATATAATGGTCAATATTGAATTTGAACCTACATTTTAATTTACCGGGGCCACATACTGACTTCAAAAATTATGAAAACTGAAATCTAGCTATGCTTTGATGATATGGTCCTAACAAAATTAATTTTGTTGAATTTGGAGACTGTTTGAAAAATGGCCTTTTAACTGGCTTATTAAATTCAACTGAAATTGAAAACCCATTTAAATTTACCACGATTACATATTAATTCCAAATGACTTGAAATTTTGAACCGAACAATAATTTGACATTCCGGATCCAACAAAAGTGGTTTCGTCGAAAACGGAGGTCGTTTGCAAAATGGCTATTTTTAAGGGCTATATATAATACTAATATATATATATATATATATTCTATAACGACTATTCTAAATTTTAATCTGGACAGAACTTACAATTTATAAAGTGAAATCTTAGTTTCTTACATTCGTTAGAAAGATGTAATTAAAAATATTCCAACGTTTCTTATTTTATTGAAATCTGATTTATAATGAATTCTGTATATCCATTCAAAGTTTAAAATCGATTTTTCAAACTACTATGCCATTTCGAGTTTGTTTTATAATTAAAATAAATTTATACATTCTAACTTCAATTTAAATAAATTTTAAATCATTAGTTCTCAAAATAAATCATTTTTAAATAATAAAATCCATTAAATTCAATTAAAAATTAATTTTAAATTGGTTCCAAAATCTGGGTTGTTACAATCTCCCCCACTTAAAACTTTTTCGTCTTCGAAAAAGAATGGTGCTGAAAGTTGTTTAACTTACCAACTCAACTTTCATTCTGGCTTGAGTTCTTCAACTTTTCAGTTTTTAAGAACTTTCAAATTTCTCTAAAATTTGGCTAACACCCTAAATTTTCGAAAAATTTCGCCATAACCTCCTTTGTACGGGGAGGGTTTGAAAATTTTGTTGGGTCGTATTAGGCACCCAATAAATTAATAAAAAGCATACACCACGTTTGTGACCTATCTATGCCCAAGGGAGACGTGTAAAAAGTCGAAATTTCAGACCTTGACCCGGTGTCGGAAAAAATAAAATACTCTATGTGCCATAACTAAAAACAAGAGAGACGTGAATTTTTGTCATCTCCAGACCTATGTAGGGTTTTCATTAAATCCTGCCCTTCACCATTATATTTTATTAAGTCCATAATCAGTCTTCTGTTCAATCTGCAATTTAGTCTTCGCCATACAAGCGTCTCACTCATATGGCAATTCAAACCTCATCATATAAGCACCAAATGCTCATAAGGAATATGATATGCTATGCCATTTATAATCAGTCTTCGGTTCAACCTGTAATTCAGTCATCGCCATACAAGTGTCTCGCTTATATGGAATATGATATGTTGTCTTCATGATGTATGTTATGCGGTGTAGTTCATAATTTATTTGTTGTTATCGTATGGCGTACATTGTATTTCACATAGAGCAACCGTCCCAGCGCATCCAAATATATTCACAGTAGTTTGCAATAAACAAAATTGTGCAACAAACTCATTAAGGTGCACCTGTTTGACGGGAATACAATTTATTTGTTTACTCAACGCGCAGCCATTAACCTGCTCAACATATGTATGTATAAATATCCAATTCTAACTAAGCTTATAATTCAATTTAACTTAATTAAATAAATGGTGTTTTCGTATATTCAATGTCCAAAATTGCTAAAGATAACATTTAATTTATTTAAATAAGACGTCATAATTAAGCAAACAAAAAAAATCAAACAATCACAAAAACAATTAATTGATTATTTATCTTTCTAAATATAAATTTTATATACTCAAAATATAACTTCTAAGACCGGATTATCTAATAATCACAAATATGTTACATATAAATATTTCACTCTCAACTCATTCTAGGGCATTACTAACCCCATCTCTAATGAGTTTCTCATTCGAGGATGCTACTGATCCTATCTCTAATGGACATTCTTAAATAGAATGTTAATCTATCTCTGATGAATTTCTCTCTTCGGTTCTAATGTGTCTTATTCTCGAGCTTTGCAAACCAAAGCTCAGATACCAAAACTGAAACGACTTAGACTTCACTGATCCCCGAAGAGACGGAGGAGCCCGGATTGTTTTGAGAACATGACGCATCAGAACACAAACAATAGAACACTTCATTGCTATTACAACAATTTACATCAGAGTACAAGAATATATCAAAGTTTAGATAAATAATATAAAGCAGAAAAAAATATCAGAGATTTACAAATTATAAAGTAGCGAATTTATATATACATAAATATAATAGCAGCGGAAAACATCAACAACCACAACTGAATGAAATACACGGATACAAAGATTTCCGAATATAGCTCCAGTTGTAATCCAGGATCCTACGAAAAGAAATGTCTGCAAACCAAAACTACTAGCTGCCCGTGTGGAAAAGATGGGCACTTAGAGTTTAGGTGGAAATAGTAAACTCCGAGTCAGTCATGGGACTGGTGTGAGAACTTTAAATAGTTATTGAACTTTTACTTTAAAATAGGGTAAATCATGGGACCACACCGTATGTCACAGAACGGTTTTCTCCCATGAATACCAAACTTGAAATAAAATGATTTAATAAATAACGCAATGCTTTTTGGTAAAATGAAGCTATTATAAGACTCAGGTCCCATCACATAATGCAACACAAGTCGGCGGATAGAGTTTTACCTTATAATAGCCAAACATGCTTAGTACATTTTAAAACAAATCATTTTGATATTACTATAAGTGCATAGTGTCAAAATCAACTTCAAATATAAATGTATCAATCATAGATGACATAGGTACCATAAATTATGTCGCCATATATAGGTTTACAACTAAAACCGAAAAATTCGTGTATTGGAAATTGGATTCCATCTATGAGTTGAGGCAAGCGATCTTCCTCAACGATTCGAGACACTCTACCAAATGCCTCAGGATCGCTCTTATGGGCAACCCTTGGTAAGCATCAGGGTCGGTCCACACTTACTTTAGTGGATTGGTTATTCGTGAACAATACGTTTCTCGGTCATGTCGGACTTACAAACAGGTCAGTACGTCGACCCTATGAGCATATAGCCCTATAGCTGAGGCGCCTTGCAATCCATCATCCACATAAGTAAAAATGTCTGGGATCCATACCATGACACCACTCTCAGCTAGAAAGAAACGCATGAACTCCTTGTCGTCGTCATCCCGTTTTTGACTCATACAGGTTGTGAGGCTTGCAAATTAACGTATACACAAAGCTATGATAATTAAAGTCGTGATTTGATCATCATCCACAAGACTCTTTCTTTCAACAAAATTCTTGATCATTGCATCTTAGCATGCCATACTGACAATTCATGCCATACAACTGATGTCTATCAATATATAACCTCTAAACTCATACCTCTCAGAGAAGGGTGTTAAGCAAGAGAAAAAATTCTCCGCCACCAAACATATATATTTAGTAGAAATCAATCAACACAGAAGGAAATCCAATGTCAGACACACATCCATTTACAAGTCCATTCTGGGTCTAAACGAAACCGGAGCCACCTTATTCCTCATCCCATATGTCCAAAATAGGAGAGAGGCCCTCGCATATCCGAATTATCAACAAGTACGTCCAGATGACTACTATTGTAACCCTTTCAAGGCAGAAACTCCAATCAAAGGTATCAGTAGAAATCCATTTGATGTGGAGGTTGTCGGTCTTGCACCGTCTTCATATCTTCGACTTTTAATCGTCGTAGTTATTCCAAATGGGTTAAACCCGGTCTTTCAGAATAACTTGTGCATCTTATAATCAAGTGATATAAAAACACATCATACGCCTTATTTCAATCCTGAATATTCTTTTATTCAAATATTTATATCTTTGGGGAAAGGTTCCCATTAATTTTATCAAAGATAAATTCTTTAAACTTATTGTTTAATCTTCCTTTAAAAACCATTGCAAAATATTTTATAATATCCTTTAACAATTCTAAACCAAATTAAGGTTTATCAAATCATTCGGCATTATCGAGCCTTACCAAAGTAATCATTTATTTTATTTTCCAATCCCAACCTATTCATCCCATGGAGCAAAACTGGTAGTACTCCATATCTAACACCCACTGTGTTATAGGTAAAATTAATTACCATTTCATGTTTCAAATTTAATTAAAGATTTAACTATCACCTAGAGTAAAACTAGTGATACTCCATCTCGAAACATTTTCTAAATTTGGTAAATTTAATTACCACTTAACTTTCAATCTAATTAAAGATTCATTAAAACCCCATTTAGTTTTAATCTTCCAAAAATCATTACCTGATGATTATTCAATCTTTTAGGAAATTAATCTTGTCTTTACTTGGGTTAAAGAACCAATGTCATTTAAAACACAGTTCACGATAAACCTAAATCATCATCCATTAACTATGGAATCTTCACGGAAAACAGATCAATATATATATATATATATAATCGATATAAATTTATGTATCGGACTAATAATATAAATGGAATAACAGCGAAGCCTTTTAGATTCCATATATAGTAACGGCCTTCCTTTACAGAAGCCCATCTCGATTATTACCAAATCGAATTCCATTTAATTCTAATTTAATATATTAAATTGGAAAACTTTACTTTGGAAATTTTCCATTAAATCTTAATAAAAAAATTTATAAATTCCAAATCATATCTTCACTGTTAATTGGGTTTTAAGAACAAAGGTTATTTAAAACATCATTCACAATGAACCCAAAATCATGTTCCATTTAATTCCAATTTATAATTATAAATTGGAAAACTTCATTTATCTTAGTTAAATGATTTATTCTTTTCTTAACTGGATTTAAGAACAGTGTTATTGAAGACACTATTCAAGACAATTCTAAAATCCAATTTGATATTAAATACAAGGCTCTGAATAGAAATTATATCGAACTATATTCAATATCAAAATTTGAAACTAACATATATCATATTGGGAATAACGATATTGATATCTTCCAAATTCCTCAACGATATCCGTACAATCACGGAATCCAATATTGAAATATCCAAAAATTATTTCCATTCAATTCCTTTCTAATTCATATGTTGGGAAAATTTTGGTTATATTAGAACCATATAATTTCTTTTAGTTCTTTATTCAATTTGAAAAACAACTTATTCTGATAAAAGTATCTTTTATCTTTACAAACGTGGAATATTTCATCCAAAATCTTTCCAAATCATTTATTATGATTTTACAAAATTTATTCAAATTTTATTAAAGCCCTTACAGTCGGTTTCCAATATCGGCCACCGAATTACATTCATAGCGACATTTTTTTAAATTGATTTGGACATATCTTAAAATCAAACCGTTAGATTTCAAATCTCTTATTATCGTTCGAAAACTCTTTTCGATACGAACCTAACGGTTCCGGTTTTAGAAGAATCCGACGGTCGAATCTACCGTTACATCAATTTGAAGTCAATGGTCGAAATTCGCGAACGGTCGCTGCGCGATACGTTCTATTCAGGCCATTTAAATATATAAAATATATATCTTCAATTTCCATTTAAAATCGTATTTTATAAATCATTTATAAATTCGTTTTAAAAACGATTCCAACTTCCATTTCAATTTTAAATCAAAACTGTATATTCCATATCATTATAATATTAAAATGGTAATATTTTCAAAATATCAGATTTCGAAATCAAATCTCTTCGATATTCATTATAAAATAAATAAAACCGACAGAAAATTCCGTTCGAGTTAAAATGGCGTATATCTACTTAACTCGACTTCATATTCATTACAGTCACGGATATTTCCATATTTTTATGTCTATCCAAAATGGGACATCAAAATCATATTTTGATTATTCACTGAATATTATTTTAAAATTTTCGTTTATATTCTGAATTGGAATCAAACTCAATCAATTACCATATAATTTTATTTATATGGATTCCGTACATCGCATGTATTCAAAAATAGTAATAAACAACTATTAAACAGTCAATTCACATCCAGAGTGTAATTTATAACTGTATGAGCATTAAATAATTAAATTACGCTTATAACAGTCTGTCAATCAATCGGTTGACATACAATTACTTTCAAGGGAGATGTGAGTTAATTATCATCCCTAGACCCGTGTGGGGTTTCCAAACAACAACAGTCGATTCAAATTAATCGCTGGTTAATAAATTTAACTAGTTCTAATTCGATTTGAATTATTTTTCTAATTAACCAATTTTCACTATTTACATTATAATTGGATTTATAATTTAACTTCAACTACCACAAATTTATTAACGTTATTTTTATAGTGTTAAATATTTCAATATCACAAACAAAACATAATACAGTCAATCAAGTCATCCACAATGAAGTGAGCTAACAGGCACCGTACAAAATTTGTGATAATTAAAAACTGATAAAAAATAACAATGGCAATTTATATATTCAGTTATAAAATGAATAACTGTACAATATTTTAGTGAGAGAATTCTCACACTGATTTCCACTCCGTCATTCTTTAATTTGAGGATTATTTTTAATAAAATTAAATGAGCGTTTAATTTTATCAAAAACTACAATAGCTTCCGTTTTCGTTCTGGTCAGTTCCATGTTGTATAGTTTGTTGTCACGATTTTAACGCTTCTGAAATCACTCAATTCAGACATTATATGAAAAAGTTACAACCTTTTATACATTAAACAATCTAATAACTAATTAAACAAATAATTAATTTAATTATTCACTTAACCCTTAATCCTTTTTGCTTCTTCGTTGCCTACAGATAAAACACGAACCGCCGAACCCAAAAAGCTCGTCTCGCCTCTCTCCTCCTTGCACGTGCCATGGTCCACCTAACCTCGATCAGAAACTTCCACTCCGAGCACTTGAGCACTGCCTTTCCGCGCCATCATCAGGGTGGAGCTCGGCCTCCCTTGTGCCTCGTATGACGAGATCGAACTCGGTGGCTTTAAGCCCAAAACTCAAATGATATACACATGAATTTCGATCAAAACCATAAAGAATCGACGGCCTAATATTGCTCTACAATTTTTGCTTTAGAAGTGTTGAATAATTTGTTGTGGATTGAGGGTGAATTAGCTACAAAATTTCGAGTGAAATTGGCCATCGAAATGAATAAGGCGGCGGGTTTCACGTTATGACCTAGGTTTAGAGAAAATGCTTATTTATATATAATATTTTTAATAATATTTAGTTCACTAATTGGTTCTTTTTCATCCGAAATCCACATCAAACTCAACGATCGTCATTCCTAACTAAATACCCCATACCGGACATAGTGGGATATGTTTCATAAGCCAATTCGACTGTTTCGATTAGTTTTAATTAAATTTAAAATATAAATTAATATAATGGTCAATATTGAGTTTGAACCAACATTTTAATTTACCGGGGCCACATACTGACTTCAAAAATTGTGAAAACTGAAATCTAGTTATGTTTTGATGATACGGTCCTAACAAAATTAATTTCGTTGAATTTGGAGACCATTTGAAAAATGGCCTTTTAACTGGCTTATTAAATTCAACTGAAATTGAAAATGCATTTAAATTTACCAAAATTACATATTAATTCCAAATGACTTGAAATTTTGAACCAAATAATAATTTGACATTCTGGATCCAACAAAAGTGGTTTCGTCGAAAATGGAGGTCGTTTGCAAAATGACTATTTTTTAGAGTTATATATAATATTAAAATATATATAAATTCTATAGCGACTATTCTAAATTTTAATCTGGATATAGCTTACTATTTATAAAGTAAAATCTCAGTTTTTTACATTCGTTAGAAAGATATAATTCAAAATATTCAAATGTTTCTTATTCTACTGAAATCCGATTTATAATGAATTTTGTATATTCATTTAAAGTTTAAAATCGAATTTTCAAACTGCCACGCCATTTCGAGTTCATTTTATAATTAAAAAAAAATTATACGTTCTAAATTCGATTTAAACAAATTTTAAACCGTTAATTCTCAAAATAAATCATTTTTAAATATTAAAATCCATTAAATTCAATTAAAAATAAATTTTATATTGGTTCCAGAAATTGGGTTGTTACAATCCCAAAAATAAACGAAGAATCAAAATTGTAGGAGGAGGAAAGGGACTGGGAAAAGAGGAGAAGTCTTGCACAAAATTTCACAAATCACAAATCCATTTCCCATCTTGCTAGAGGTGGTAGCATCAAGCATACCAAATCCTCGTCGTCTATGAGGGTTAGAAATTTTGAATTATTGTTCAAGGTGAGACTGACTGACTTGTCAGTCACTTATCACTATAATAAATGGATCTTTTCTCACGTTTTATTTTATACTCTTAATGTATAAACTAATAGCCTTCTGCCATTGTTTTTCACTGAAAGTTGCATTTCGCTATAAAAGTGCAGAAATACCAAAATCATTATAGTGATTTTATTAACTGTAGGTTATATGAGTGAAAATTAATAGTATGCAAAAAAAAGAAGGTTAAATCGTATGAGAATTCGAGGAATAGTCTGACATTAGATCTTTTGTAACGACCCGGATTTTCGGCGACTTTGCTTATCGACATAAGCTCGATGTCGATAACCAAAACATCGAAAAATCCTGGTAATTATTGAAAAAAATTAGAAGGTGAGGAAAGATAAGATAGAAACTTAGAATAGAAGAAGAAGAAGAACACAACATCAGAGTAACACGAACCTCACAGCGGAACGAATAACATATAATAGATAACATAACTTTGAAATATAACAGTTATGTATACAATAGCACTTATCAGAGTACAACACTTACAACACAGCGGAAATAACTATAGCTATATGATCTTGAAGCCTCCTGCTCCACGCTCTTCCAGTATATCTGTAAATTCCTGACTACTTGACTGCCCGTACAAAATTAGGCACCCTAGAGTTTAGGGAAAACAAAACAAATAAACTCCGGGTCAGTCATGGGACTGGTATGAGTAAAACAGTTTAAACAAGTATATGAACAAGTAAACGATATCTCATAAGACCACGCCGCAGAACGGAACGGGTTTTTCCCTTATGAGAATCCAAAATATCTTTATATAAAAAACCTTTCGTTATTATAATAATGTCTATGTACAAATAGATATCAACTAGCAGAAACGCTTTCATCTCACGTTCTACATATATAGTATACAATCAAAATCGCAAGCACGTATTGGATAATGGATTTCCAACTATGACAAGGTATGGAACCGCCTTCCAATCAGTGTACTCTAGGAACGATACACTGGAGTTCAACAAGAACATCTTGTAACTCAGCCACACATGACCGACCACTCATTTCGCTTGAGTGTATCGAATGTATATCACCAACGGTTGGGATCAGCAACCGTTCCCGTATATATACGGGACAACATTGATAGATTTAAGAAACAAATGAATATTCACTAGATAGGTGATTATACACCCTACTTCGGTGCGACCGACTTAGCCATGCTGCCTGCCCGATTTCTGTCATTTACTGGTTGATGAGGCTAGAAGCTACGCTTTGTCATCACATCAGATTCACTTCGAATGCCACATTGTTAGGTCCATCGAAAATCACTAATTGACGTCTACAACCATACATTACGTGTCAGCTAAAAGAAGTTTCCTTCTCCGCTTCCACTCTTGGTACGGTTGAAGAAATCAATGTACGTGACCTTTCTGGAAATACTCTGTCAGACATTCATTCATACAAGTCATCCTCATTCACTTAGAATGTCACATCGTCATACCCGCCAAATCACAAATTGACTTATTCAAAAATAACACGGGTATACAGCTAAGAGAAACGAATTCCTCCGCCACCAAACGTGAATACGTTTGAACAGATCAACTTACACGATCCATTGGATATACTCTGTCAGACCTTCGTCCATACAAGTTGTCCTGGGACTGGACAAACCGAAGGCACTATTCCGTATATCCATCTTAGTCACTGTTATCTAAGATTTATACAACAGCCCTTGCATTTTACTCCGTCTTCAATTATCTTTGGCATATATGATTCGCGACGCTTATGCCAATACAGAGTGGTTCTTTGGATAATAATCCAACCGGTCTCTCCATATTAACAACGTTAAAATGGTCAAAACTTCGATAGTCTGTGATTTAACCATCAAAGAAAAACAAGTGTGTAAACAACGATATTATTTCCAGATGGAAATTATATCGAACAAACATCATTTAACATAAATTTCTTTAGTTCATTTATTTACTTATCTCCTGTTTCCCTATATTCTAAATTCTTATTTTTCTTTTATCAGAAAACATTTCTGATTCTCGTTTGGAAAACATTTCCAAAACTCCTTTACGATCAAACCTTACCATTTCTTAGTTAAGAAGGAAGTCACTCAAGTTGGGGTATAATTACCTCTCAGACCTTAACTGAACAACGTTATAACTTTGAAATGGTCAAAGTTTATCTTTTAATCTTTAACAACTTCTTTACGCCTTTCTCGGATCCAATTTTACTAACCCACTTCTATATTTAAAACATTGGTTATAACGATAATGTTATTATCCCTCCTTTCGAATTATCTAACTTTATTTATAACTTCTATTCTTATTAGTGAATAATTAACCTAACACTTATTTATTTATAAATAAATAAATCTCTATTTAAACACTGGAAAGTATAAGTACTTTCCCGAATTCGATATAATCGAATTTGCCGATTAACACTCTTCGAGAAATCTCTATTTGATTAACTCTTCTTCGAATAACCTATATTCGATTAACTCCTTCTCGAATAAACGATATTTGATAATCTCTCTTCGAATAACTAATATTCGATAACTCTTCCTTTTCAAATATCTCATATCTGAAAATCTCACTTCGATTAAACTATAGTCGATAACTCCCTTCGATGAAACTAACATCGATAACTCCTTTCGATGAAACTAACATCGATAACTCCTTTCGATGAAACTAACATCGATAACTCCTTTCGATGAAACTAACATCGATAACTCCTTTCGATGAAACAACATCGATTTATTTAACTCGACGAACTTAACTCGACTAACTTAACTTGACTCGACTAACTCGACTTACTTGGTTCGACCAATTCGATTCGATTAACCTAGGCTCGACTAACTTTGTTTTATTTAACTCAACTTGATTAACTCCTATCGAATAACTAGATTCGATTAACTTAACTTATTTAACTCATCTTGATTAACTCCTATCGAATAACTAGATTCGATTTAACTTAACTTATTTGGATTAACACTTATTTGATTAACTCTAACTGATTAGCTCTAATTGGTTAACTCTAACTGATTAACTCTAATTGATTAACTATAACTAGTTTACTCTAACTGATTAACTCTAACTGGTTAACTCTATTTGACTAACTCGACTTGACTAACCCCTTTCGAATAACATATTCGATTAACTAACTTTCGAATACCATATTCGATTAACTAACTTCGAATACCATATTCGATTTAACTCCTTTCGAATGTCTATATTCGATTAACTAACTTCGAATACCATATTCGATTTAACTCCTTTCGAATGTCTATATTCGATTAACTAACTTCGAATACCATATTCGATTAACTAACTTCGAATACCATATTCGATTAACTAACTTCGAATACCATATTCGATTAACTAACTTCGAATACCATATTCGATTAACTAACTTCGAATACCATATTCGATTTCTCCTTTCGAATGTCTATATTCGATTAACTAACTTCGAATACCATATTCGATTAACTAACATCGAACACCATATTTGATTTAACTCCTTTCGAATACCATATTCGATTTACTAACTTCGAATACCATATTCGATTAACTAACTTCGAATACCATATTCGATTACTCCTTTCGAATGTCTATATTCGATTTACTTTATTCACTTTATAAAGATTTCCTTTTTAACAATGTTTTATTCATTTGAAAAGATTTACTTTTAAATAACGGTTCTATACTTTAAAAATGATTTCCTTTTTATAATGTTCCCTTTCCAATTCTATTTGTAAATGGTTTACAAATATTTCCTTTTCAAATTTATTTTTGAAATATTCTAACTCCTTAAATTTCCGGGAAAATTCGCCATAACCTCCTTTGTATCGGGAGCATCGGGAAAATCCCCAAACCCGCCACACAGGCCTTTCCATTCAAAAAGAAATGTTTTGAATTTATTTTCCCTTTTAAAATATCTCCTATTTATAAATATCCCAATTTATAAATATTCCTTATTTATAAATATTTAAATTTATAAATATCTCTTATTTATAAATATTCCAATTTATAAATATTTCTTATTTATAAGTATCACTTTGAAAATCCCCTTATCAACATTTCGGTATGTTATGGTATTCAATCACATCAAATCACGATGTTCAATATCGTCCAAGCACATATAATCACCCACAGATTTTATATCACATCATATAACAATATATGAAAAACAATAAAATAACTGTTGAGGAATCCAGTCGGATTCCTCCAACCTGTTTCCCTGCATCACAGATGTTAGACAATATAGATAACATCGATTTCACTTCACTGTTAAATATTCTGATAAATAGAATCGACATATAGATATTTAACAGTTTATATATATATATACATATATATATATATAATATTTCTACTAACTGACTAGCAGTTCAATCAAACAGTCAACACACAATCAAACAGACAATATTTAACAGTTCTAAGAATACGTTGTAAAAATAGAACTGTTCAGAGTTGGTGAGTTTTACTCACATTGTCCGTAATCGTTAACCAACGATTTACGGTCGGTAGTTCTATTCAGGAGTTTTCCTTTTTGACATAAATTCCAACGGTCTCTGAATCGTTCCAAACCAGTCTGTAGATCTCGTTTGTCCATTTATTTTGGATGAACTCATCTCCTTCATCTGCTAAGGCAAGGACTTGATCATGTCCGGTATTTCTTTGATGGAAGACATGCCCCTCCACAAGCTCACGAAACTTCCAGATTCCGAACATCAGTTTTCTCCTACAACATCAGTACAAACAAAATCCCCCCCCCCCAACAATTAAATCCTACTCCTGAAACTTGCTTCAGTAATTCCGATACTTGATTCTCCCTCAAACCTCAATACTGCCGATTCTTCTACCTCCCCTCTTCTGTCTAAAACCCACGAACAGACCCACAACGCCTCTGACTTCGGTTTCCCCACTGAGCAACTCACGTTTCTTCTTTGAAAGCTCCCTCCAGTATCTCAACGCTCTTCAGACCTTTCGAAACAACTGCCAACATTTCACCCTTCACAACAGTAAAGCAACGACCCCAAGACCAACCCGCACCAACCTCCAGACCTTCAGAACTCTCGCGGATTCAAAAACAACGAAGTGGCCAAACCGAAGCCACATCTTTTCGTAAACCCCAAACTGACAACTACTGTGGAGTTTCGATCTCCTCTACATCTCCTCATCAACTCGAATTCGAGATTAAATCCTCCCATTCGCCAGTATCTTGAACCCTAGGCTCACGCTGAAGAATACTGCGAGCCAAAAGTGAAATCGAGTTCAGCGCAAATCCCATTATGTTGAAGAGAACGAGAGCAGGGATTCCTATATATAAATATTATGATTTTAGGATTTGATTTCGAATTGTTTGGATTTTTGAAAGTTTGTTTTCACTGTTCGAGGATGGAAACTTGCGGCGACATTTTTAGTTGACTGAGGAATGATGGAAATTAGGTTTTAAAAATGTTTGCATTTATAGGAGATTATATATATTATTAGTTTAGGATGTACGTGGAGTTGTTTTTAGGCTATGGGAACGGTTGGCTGAGAACAAAACAATGTGTGGCCTCCCTTAGGTCCACAAACACTTAGGATATTTTGTATTGATATTTCGGTGACCCCTCTATATGAAGTTATGTTCTCATCCGGATGGCCAACGACAGAAATAAAAATACCAATGAGACAAGGAATGTCCCACGATTCCAAAAATATAATAATACCGGTAGATGAACTCATATTGTGAAACCCTGAAATGGCGATACAGGGTGCCAAATACTCCAAATAAAAAGTTGCTTATTTAATTAATTAAAAATTACAGTAAAATTCTAAAAATTAAATTATCACTATTTCCCAAAAGAACCTTGTCTAAATTCAAACCCGATCTCTCGTTATATCGAATAAACCGTTACGGTCGATAAACGATTCTATAGCAACTATTTTAAAATTTGATTTGGACATATCTCAAAATCTACACGACGAAACCCCGATTTTTCTCTTCCACTAGAAAGATATACTCCGTCATTCCACACGTTTCTTGTTTCACAGAAATCCGATTTAAAACGAACTTTGTACATTCAGTTGAAGTTCAAATCGCCAAATAGCGAACTGCAGCGCCATTTCAAGCTCGATTTTAATTATATTATAATTATACGTTCAAACTGTCGTCGATTGAATATATTCGTCAATATAATCCAACTCTAATCTGAATTGAATCTAAGTGACGACCCCGTTCATCGAATATTGTGATTTCCAATATTTTTGATTATTTCTGAATTAAATATATTATTTAATTATTTAATTAAATTAATTATTCCATATTATTTAATTAAACCTCTATTTAATTCACTACATCGCGATATATATAATTAAATAAATTAATTATAATACCCCTGACAGTGCGGGTCATTACATCTTTTATTTTTTGTTGTCTCTATATTGTTGATGCTACTCTCAGGAATTGGACTTAGGGCAGTATTTATTTGTTCTTTGAGTGAAGGATACAAGGTATTATAATGCCTAACAAGAATTTGTCGCCTCCTTGTAATTTGTAAAATATAAAATTGATCAACCTTAAACCAATTAACTTTGTAATTACCATACTGGAGGAGGGGAGATCGAACAAGTTCACCAGCATATAAAATGAGAATAGTTTATATAAATGTAAGCAATAGTATTATTACATAACATGGCATAATGTTACTTCAGCTTCAAGAAGTAGCCGCATTTAGAAATGTGAGAATGCAAATAAATATGTGGATTAAGGCATTTGTTTGCCTTCGTATTTGATATATCGAGTTCGTTCCAACTTATTGATAAAGTAAAAATAAAATTATAAACATTTGTAGTATAAAATATAAACCTGCGTAGTAAATTAAAAGGTGCACACCATTTGCCTTGTTGTTTGATAAGGCTTAATCGAGGCTTTGCGCCTTGTTGCATTGTGCATCATTAATTACTATGGTTTTTTAGCTTTTCTTTTTTTCTGAATAACTGGACATAATATGAAGGTTTCATGCATCATGATACACAGAACAGACGTGATTATTTCACTTTTCCCTGTTTATCTTTTCATTACAAATTTTTCTTTGGCAATAATTTTCAACTTTTCTATATTCCAAAAATAGTTGCTACTCAATTCCTGTGGGTTTTATTTGACAGGAATGACATTGGGTATGTTGAATGTTGTTTCTGGATTTAATGGAATGGTAGGTGATTCTCTTTGCAGCCACGTGAATATCAATAAGGTACATTGTTTTATTCCAGTATCCTACTATATTAAGTAACATTCAAGTAGGATTATGTATTGTAGACTGTTCTACTACGAACAAGGTGGTTTAGATCAAATTAGTACATCCTTTTTTTTCTTCTGATAATAGGATCTAAAAATTGACTAAGAACTGTCATCTGTTTGTGATGGCTTATACTTCTCTATTTTGACTTCTGTGTTCTGCATGAAACCTTGTTTCTGTTTCCGCAATATAGTAATTGAATGTATGGCATTTGTATTTGTTGCTAGCATTGTCTGGGTCAACACAAACAGAAAAGATGACACTTGAAGTAGCTGCTAGAAAAAACCTAAGTGTAAGCATCCACTGGGTCTCTTTGACTTCCTCGAGCATGGAAGTGAAAGAAAGATTCGAATGACGAATTTGGTATAAAATGTTACGAACTGCATTGTAGCTTAGCTCGCTAGGGATTGCAAGCCCTATTCTACAATCGTTGTTCTTTAAATGTAAATTTTATATGCCTTGTGTTGTGGATTAATATCTGGTTGATAGCATTGTTGATTGTTTTTAATATTGCTACACATACTGCTCTCAACTCAACAATTTGAGTACTTGAATACAATCAAAATATTCCAATTTTTTGTAAAAGGAGCTTGTGATATAAAGCATTTTTTGGTCCTAATATAAAGTTAGTCCACTCTTTAACTCGCATACTGAAGTTGGAACTAGCTATATTCTAGCTTTATTCAAAATATTCATGACTCAGAATCCCGATGTCATGTATGATGTTAGGCAAGCTTTGAATATCTTGATAATGCTGCTTTGTAAATTGCTGACCTGACTGTTGTTGAGTCAGATTTAGAGAGGTAGAGGAGCTTGGGCTATTTTTGATGTAGAAAGGTGTTCAAAAACCCAAGGTTAACAGAAATTAATGGATTGATCTCAAGTTACCTCTTCAAGTGGTCTATGCATGAATGATTAATCTGACCTGTTTTGCAACTTGTTGAAATATAGAATGTAAAAATTTTCAGGGGATTTAACTGTTAAAATATAAAATAAAAAAACAGAAGGAGATTAAACTATTTGTTCATCATCTCCTTCTATTTTTCTTTTCCTTCGTACAAAGTGCCTTTTCTGTGCTTATACCATTTATAGGAAATACAGTAAATTGATAAACCATATATATCTCTGGTATGACATGTTACAAACATTTAACCAAAAAAGTTCTAATCTTTTGCCACTATTTTTTATTTAATGCTTCTAAAATGTTGACATATTGAGCTATTAATCAAATGGTTTAGGTTCAAATCTTTCAGTTGTTATTGAATGTTATATTTGTCTATGGATAAATATTAAATAATACCTCAAATATCATAATAACTAAGCTTACTCCAGCCTTTGAAGCACACCCGTACCATAGATGGCAATCTTCTTGCTTTTCCTTCAAATTGCCAATTCAAATTCATCGTGCATGTATTGACTACCATCAACCCAATATCTAGAGTAAAATCTGACATATACACATTATGATTTTTGTTGTAACCATTTGTTAATCCCACATTATTCAAGACTCTGTCATCTAGATTGTTATTGCTTAAGTATGGCACACACCATTGTCTATCGAAATTGTTGTTTTGAATATGTATTTTCCTTGTTCAGCTATGTATTTATCATTTGGCATTCAATTGGATATGTAGATCTACCTCCTGGCAAGCCCTCACTTGACTGGAACAAGCGAATAAAAGTTTCTCTTGGAGATGCGAAAGGGCTTACATATTTGCACGATGTAGCAAACCCCCATATTATTTACAGGGACATGAATGCTACAAATATTTTACCAGATGAGGATTTCAACCCCAAACTGTCTGATTTTGGACTCACTAAAGTTGGGCCCGTTGGAGACAAAACTCATGTTTCCACCAGAGTAATGGGTACATACGGCTATTGTGCTCCAGATTATGCAATGACCGGTAAGCTTAGCTTCAGGGTACTTCTTTTGGAGCTCATAAGTGGAAGAAGAGCCTATGACTGCACCAAAGATCGATCCGAGAAGAACCCCTCGGTATAGGTAAGTCATTGATTTTTATCTTTTCTTTTTCCATTTTCATTAACAATACAGTCACATTATATACTAAGTGTATACATAAGTTTTGTTTTACTGTAAGCACATGGATTATATAATGACCCGAAATCCCCCTTACGGGAAATCGCAGATTGTACTGAGGACAAGACAAATCAGAACACAAACAGAAGAACATTTCATTGTATATTACAACAATTCCATCAGAATACGAGAATATACAAAGTATGAATAAATATTACACCGAAAATATCATAGATTTAAATTACATTTAAATACATCGCAGCGGAAAAACAATACAAAGCACAACTGAAAACAGATACATGGATACAGAGCTTTCCGAATACCGCTTAGCTGTAAATCAGGATCCTGTGAATATAAATCTGCAAAACCAAAACTACTAGTTGCCCATGTGAAAAATAGGGGCACCCAGAGTTTAGGTTAAAACAATAAACTCCATGTCAGTCATGTGACTGGTGTGAGAACTAAAACAGTTATTAATCTTTATTTTAAAGTTAGGTAAATCAAGGGACCACGCCGTATAACACGGAACGGGTTTCCTCCTAAGAATACCAGTGCATAAAACAACAGCGCAATGCTAAATAAAGAACAATGAAGCTATTATAAGACCCAGGTCCCATCACACAATGCAACACAAGACGGAGGATAGGGTTTTACCTTATAATAGCCAAAAAATGCTTGATACACTAAATTTCATCTTTTATTATTATATGTGTATAGTGTCAAAACAATTTTAATCATAAATATCAATCATAGACGGCATGGGTACTATATATCATGTCGCCATATATAGGTTTACAACTAAAACCGCAAAATGTCGTATTGGAAGTTGGATTTCCATCTGTGAACCGAGGCAAAAGATAGTCCTCTACCGATTTCGAGAAAATCTAGCCCATGTCTCAGGCAAGTACTCAGTCAAGCCTTTGGATCCTCAGGGCCGGTCCACCGATGTGGATTAAAATGCCTGAACACTGCGTTTCCCTGCCTTTTGGGGCGTAAATGAGCCAAATGACTCCATCGGCTCCACATAGTCACTGATATATCCGAGGCACCTCGCAATCCAACAACCACACAGGTGAAAATAATATAAATGTCAGGGCTGGTAGGTCACTGACACCACCCTAGCTAGAAGGAAACGCATGCCCTCCCTGATGTCCTCTCCCGTTTCTGTTTCACAACCGGGGTGTGAGGCTCACGAATTAACGTACACAAAGCTATGCCACACAGGCGGTGCTTTGATCATCAACCACAAGACTTTGCTTTTCAACAAAAGCCTTGATCATTTGCATCTTAGCATGCCACACAGGCAAACCACTCCATGCCACCGATATCCATCAATCACACAGAATGATATCCAATGTCAGACACACAGTCCATTTACAAGTCTGTTCTAGGTCTGAACGAAACCGGAGACACCTTGTACCTCGCATATCCATTGATCTCCAAGTACGTCTGGACGATCACCAACTGATTCCCTCCTCTTGGGTGTACATCCCAATCAAGATCATCAGTAATTATCCAAACGATGTGAAAACCTCCGGTCATCAACCACCGTCTTCATCCTCGACACATCATCGAATCAGTTATTTAGAATGGGATAAACCCGGTCTTTCTGAATAACTCGCGTATATAATAAACAAGTGTTCAACAAACACAACGTACGCCTCATTCCAATTCAGAATATTCTTTTATTCAAATATTCTTATACTTTGGGAAAGGTTCTCAATAATTTTATCAAAGAAAAATTCCTTAAATTTATTCTTTAATCTTCCTTTGATTATTAATTCAAACCAAATTATGGTTTATACAAACTAGTCGGGATTAACGAACCTTACCAAAGTAATCATTTGTTTTAATTTCCCAATCCCAACCTATTCATCCCATGAAGTAAAACTGGTTATACTTCATATCTAACACCACGGTGTTATCGGTAAATTCAATTACTATTTCACGTTCAAATCTAATTAAAGATTTAACTATCGCTTGGAGCAAAACTGGTGATACTCCATTCTCGATCATTTCAATCTAATTAAAGATTCATTAAAACTCCACTTGGTTTTAATCTTCCCAATAATCACTATCAGTGATTATTTAACTTAGGAAATCATATCCCATCTTTAACTGGGTTAATGAACCAATGTCATTTAAAACACGGTTCACGATAAACCCAAAATCACATTCCATTTACAATGGAATATTCATGGAAAACAAATCGATATATATAATCGATATAAACTTCCATATCCGACTAATAATATAAATGGAATAACGGTAAAGCCTTTTAAATTCCAGATATATTAGTTGTCTTCCTCCACAGAAATTCACTTCGATTATTACCAAATCGTATTCCATTCCATTCCAATTTATTTTATTAAATTGGAAAACTTTACTTTGGAAAATCTCCTTTAAATCTTAACAAAAGATTTATAAATTCCAAATCACATTTCACTATAAATCGGGTTAAAGAAAGAATGTCGTTAAAACACAGTTCACGATAAACCCAATTCACATTCCATTAATTATCGGGTTAAAGAACAAGTGTTATTTAAAACACCGTTCACGATAAACCAAAAAATCAATTCAAATTCAATTCCAATTAAATATCATTTAATTGGTATACTTCATTAAATCTAAATAAAAAAAGATTTAATCTTTTTCTCAACTGGGTTTAAGAACAGTGTTAATGAAGACACCATTCACGACAAACCCAAATCCCATTTGATATTAAATACAAGGCTCTGAATAGAAAATATATCGGCTTATATTCAATATCAAATTCTACGACCAACAAATATCGTGTTGGAAATAACGATATAAATATATCTTTCAAATTTCCATAACAATATCTGTATAATCACGAAATCGAACATCGAAATATTCCAAAGACAATTTCGATTCAAATCCATTCCAATTCAATTATTGGAAATTCTGGTTACTTTTAAAACCCTTTCAAATCCAATTTATTTATTTAAAAAATAAATGGATTTTAATTCTAGTTCAAAACTAGTTCATTTCGATAAAAATCTATTTTTATCTTTTCAAATATGGAGTTTTTCATCCCAATTCTTTCCAAACCATTTCTTATGATTTTACACTAATTATTGATATTTTTAATAATTTTATCAAGGCCCGTAAAGTCGATTTCCATCAACGGCCATCGAACTGCACTTACAACTACCTTTTCCAAATTTGATTTGGACATAACTCCAAATCCAACCGTTAGATTTCAAATCTCTAATATTCGTTAGAAAGCTCTTTTCGATACGAACCCAAGGTCCCAGTTTTAGGAGAATCCGACGGTCGGATCTCCCGTAATATCTATTCGAAGTTAATGGTCGAAATTCGTGAACTACCGCTGCGCGGCGCGTTCTATTCGGGCCATTATATATATATATAATATATATTATATATATTTGGTCGATTTCCATTTAAAATACATTTTATAAATCGTTATAAATTCGATTTCAAAACGATTTCAACTTCATATTCAATTTCTAATCAAAATTGAATATTTCATATCATCGATATATAAATGATAAAATTTTCAAAATGTTATATTTTGAAATCACTTCCTTTTTCTATATTCATTATTAAAACGAATGTAATCGATATAAATATCGTTCGCGTCAAAATGGCGCATATCTAATCAACACGACTTTATATATTTCAATAACTTCGTTATTCTATTCAACAAATGAATATTTTCTTTAACACATGAATTTTCTTTTATTCAACACATGAATATGTATTTTATTCAACACATGAATTTTCTTTTATTCAACACATGAATATATATTTTATTCAACACATGAATTTTCTTTTACTCAACACATGAATATATATTTTATTCAACACATGAATTTTCTTTATTTTCCAACTTGGAATGAGGCTCAATCAATTTCCATACAATGTGATTGATATGGATTTCATACACACACGTACACTACAACAATCAAACACAGTCGACCATCACCCAAAGTGTATTCTACACTGCAAAAGCATCAAACATAAATATTTAGCGCTTATAACAGCCTGTCAATCAATCGATCGACATACAGCTAATTATTGGGACTAATGTATGGCCAATTTCATCCCAACACCCGTGTGGGGTTTTCAAACAATCAAACACAGGTATTATTTGTGCAGTTGGGCGATGTGTAAAATTTATCGTCCCAATCCATATCAGTCAAATGTGTGTACATAAACAAATCGTCCGATTTGTTTATAACTATTTATTTTATATACACGTTAAAAATTATATTTTTAACCATAAAATAATTTATTTCATTCCACTACACACAATCATTTTTCACATCACATCAATCAAACAAACAAGTCATCCATGGTCTGTGGACGACGCGTGTCGGGTGCTGCTAAGCACCGTCTGCATCCTAGTATATATTTCAACTAGAAAATAAATTGAAAGTGAGGAGTTCTCACCAAGAAGCTAAACCAAACGCCGCGAATCTTCATATGTAGGAAATCTTCGCCGTGTTTCCAACAAGATCTGTTTCACGCGGTATATGTTAAAAATCACATTTTTAACAACGCTACTTCCTATATAAAGATTATATTTTTATAACGCTACTTTGTATATAAAGATTATATTTTTATAATGCTACTTTCTATATAAAGATTATATTTTTATAATGTAACTTTCTATATAAAGATTATATTTTTATAACATTACTTTCTATCTAAAGATTATATTTTTATAACGTTACTTCCTATATAAAGATTATATTTTTATAACGTTAAAAACCTAATCTTTATATAGTTGAAAATCAAGTCTTTACTTAAATAAAGATCATATCTTTATATTGTTAAAAATCAAATCTTTTATAGCGCTACCTCATATAAAAATTGAATCTTTACATCTCCATCATATGATAAAAATCTCATTTTTATCATGTTCTTCATATAATAAAAATCCAAATTTTTCCTGATTAAAAATCTCAACTTATTCTAATTAAAAATCGTACCTCTATGCCATGAAAAATCATATTTTTATGTAATCAAAATCATGTCTTTATATTTATAAAAATCTCGTCTTTTCTAGTTTAAAAATCAGACCTTGTTATAAACAAAAATCATATTTTTCATCATCTAAAATTCGTACCTTTTATAAACTAAAAATTGTATGTTTTATAATCTATTAGTGAATTAACGTTTCAAATTCATAATTTGGATATATAGTCGAAAAAAATCACATTTTTGGTGCCAAATCACAACAATAGACCCTATCTATTTTTGGTTCTCACACCAGTCAATTAGAATCATATAGAAATCCCACTTTCATACTCGAACATAAATACTGATAATGCTGCAGCATTATCAGAATCATCCCCGGGCGACTAGAGTGTGATTCTATATCTATCCAGTATAATAAAACCTTAAATACACGCGGATCAGACGTATACGCAAAATCTTTATATACTTGATTGTCCAAATCAATATAAAAATAATATTCAAATACGAATGATTGATGTAAATTTTCAAAACAAAAATTGTTTTCAATTTAAAAATATACTCTTCACACTCGTTCTAGGATACTACTGATCTCATCCCTAACGAGTCATTCTTATTGGATATTACTAATCCAATCTCTGATGAATCCTTTCGTATAGTTCTAATGTGCCTTGTTCTCCGAGCTCTGTAAACCAAAGCTCTGACACCAAGCTATAACGATAAGAATTTCGCCCGGACCTAATCGATCGCTAAATCGACCAAGACAGTTCGAATCCCGCATACGCTAACTCTGGGCATACAACATGTTAGAAAAAATAACAGAAGACTTTTATAAACATCATAATAATGTTACATCAGAGTACAGAATATATCAGAGTATATCGAAATATAATACAGCGGAAGATAAATTTACATAAATGTAATACAATGCACAGCGGAAATATAAACTACACAGCGGAAGACAGTAAATGCCTGGACACAGCTTAAAGCTTCAATCCAGAATCCTGCTAAACATATCTGAAAATGAAACTACTCGACTGCCCGTATGGAAAATAGGGGCACCCGAGTTTGCAAGGGAAAAACAAACTACAGGTCAGTCATGGTACTGGTATGAGAACTCAAAAACAGTTATAAACTTATATAAAATGATAAGACAAATCACGGGACCACGCCACTAACGCGGAACGGGTTTACCCCCATGAATGCCAGTGTATAAACAACAATCAATATAGATATATGGATCTAATATGCATCAATCTACATGCAATATCCCAATCTACCCATTTAGATTAATCACCAAAATTAGATTTTCCAAATCCAATTCAATTTACAGAAATTATTCCTTTGGACTTTATTTCCCGATTTCCATTTCAAATCATTTGAAATACATATCTAACTTTCTATAACAAAGTAGATTTCACTTCGGGATCTCAAATCAAATCGTTTGGAAATATGAATTCCAAATCATAACAACGCATACAAACAAGTATGCAACCAAATATCGGGCTCCCCCTAGACAAGGCAAAGGGCACGCACCTAAGCAACTCGATATATATATATATATATATATATATATATATATATATGCAACTCCCACTAGGGAGAAGGCTACACCGACGATGCACCTCCCACACATGGAAGCATACACCGCCCATCTAACTCATACTTTTAGTCGTCCGGGTTACTCGAATCTCTAGCAACATACCAAATCATTTCATATCCTGAAGTAGGGAAAATCATTTCACAACATAATAATCACAAGTACTTTCAAAATATAGTACTTCACATTAGCAATTCACACATATGATTAGTCACTATTAATCACATAACCTTTGAGCTCGTACGTCTCAAAGAAGGGTGTTAAGCAAGAGAATAAATTCTCTGCCACCAAACAGATACATCATTAATAGCAACTAATCGAATATGTGATGAACTACAATGTAAAACCATAATACATTTCCCAATTATTTCGAAATCATCAGGTTTTATCCCTCGAAATCCTTTCTGTTTTATAAAAACATTTTTATGAAACATTCCCTGTCCAAAATCGGGAATACATTCTTTTCACTTAAAAAAAATATCATTTCAAAATCATCCATTAAATTTGAAATGAACTCAACAATTTCGCTAACACCTCATAGTCAAATCGTGAAGTGTTTCACAAGGCGTTAGCATACCAGTATTTCTACCCAACCCAATGCTAAATGTAAAAGCATATTCTGCTCATAAACTGGTCGAGCACCATCCAAACAATCAATCAGTCACAATCAATATCAACAACCGCGTATATTTGGTTTACACCACATCTCATGTTTTGGTAAATTTAATTACCATTCATTCATTCAAATCTAATTTAAGATTTATTCAAACTCCAATTGGTTTCATCTCTAAAATCATTTCATATTGATTGTTCTACTTTTTGGAAATTAATCCCGCTTTTACTCGGGTTAAAGAACTAATGTCATTTAAACACAGTTTACGACAAACCCCAAATCCAATTTGATATTAAATACAAGGCTCTGAATAGAAAATATATCGGCTTATATTCAACATCAAAATCTGAAATCAAAAAATATCGTACTGGAATAACGATATATATATGTCTTCCAAATTCCTCCACAATGTCCGTATAAACACGGAATCAGAATCGAAATTATCTTCGGAATATTTTGATATTGGATTCCTTGATTATACGGACATTGTGGAGGAATTTGGAAGATATACATATTGTTATTCCAATAAGATATTTGTTGATTTCAGAATTTGATGTTGAATATAAACCGATATATTTTCTATTCAGAGCCTTGTATTTAATATCAAATTGGATTTGGGGTTTGTCGTGAACTGTGTTTAAATGACATTAGTTCTTTAACCCGAGTAAAAGCGGGATTAATTTCCAAAAAGTAGAACAATCAATATGAAATGATTTTAGAGATGAAACCAATTGGAGTTTGAATAAGTCTTTAATTAGATTTGAATGAATGAATGGTAATTAGATTTACCAAAACATGAGATGTGGTGTAAACCAAATATACGCGGTTGTTGATATTGATTGTGACTGATTGATTGTTTGGATGGTGCTCGACCAGTTTATGAGCAGAATATGCTTTTACATTTAACATTTGGTTGGGTAGAAATACTGGTATGCTAACGCCTTGTGAAACACTTCACGATTTGACTATGAGGTGTTAGCAAAATTGTTGAGTTCATTTCAAATTTAATGAATGATTTTGAAATGGTATTTTTTTTTTAAGTGAAAAGAATGTATTCCCGATTTTGGACAAGGGATGTTTTATAAAAATGTTTTTATAAAACAGAAAGGATTTCGAGGGCTAAAACCCGATGATTTCGAAATAATTTGGAAATGTATTATGGTTTTACATTGTAGTTCATCACATATTCGATTAGTTGCTATTAATGATGTATCTGTTTGGTGGCGGAGAATTTATTCTCTTGCTTAACACCCTTCTTTGAGACATACGAGCTCAAAGGTTATGTGATTAATAGTGACTAATCATATGTGTAAATTGCTGATGTGAAGTACTATATTATGAAAGTACTTGTGATTATTATGTTGTGAAATGATTTTCCCTACTTCGGGATATGAAATGATTTGGTATGTGGCTAGAGATTCGAGTATCCCGGACGACTAAAAGTATGGGTGAGATGGGCGGTGTATGCTTCAATGTGTGGGAGGTGCATCGTCGGTGTAGCCTGCTCCATAGTGGGAGGTGCATATATATATATATATATATATCGAGTTGCTTAGGTGCGTGCCCTTTGCCTTGTCTAGGGGGAGCCTGATATTTGGTTGCATACTTGTTTGTGTGCATTGTTTGATTTGGAATTCATATTTCCAAACGATTTGATTTGAGATCCCGAAGTGAAATCTACTTTGTTATAGAAAGTTAGATATGTATTTCAAATGATTTGAAATGGAAATCAGGAAATAAAGTCCAAAGGAATAATTTCTGTAAATTGAATTGGATTTGGAAAATCTAATTGTGGTGATTAATCTAAATGGGTTGATTGGGATACTGCAGGTTGATTGATGCATAGTAGATCCATATATCTATATTGATTGTTGTTTATACAATGGCATTCATGGGGGTAAACTCGTTCCGCGTTAGCGGCGTGGTCCCGTGATTTTTATTATCATTTTATATAAGTTTATAACTGTTTTTGAGTTCTCATACCAGTCCCATGACTGATCTGTAGTTTGTTTTTCCCTTGCAAACTCGGGTGCCCTTATTTTCCACACGGGCAGTCGAGTAGTTTTATTTGCAGATATGTTTAGCAGGATTCTGGATTGAAGCTTTAAGCTGTGTCCAGGCATTTACAGTCTTCCGCTGTGTAGTTTATATTTCCACTGTGCATTGTATTACATTTATGTAAATTTATCTTCCTATGTATTATGTTTCGATATACTCTGATATATTCTATACTCTGATGTAACATTATTATGATGTTTATAAAAGTCTTCTGTTATTTGTTCTGATATGTTGTATGCCCAGAGTTAGCGTATGTGGGATTCGAATGGTCTTGGTTGATTAAGCGATCGATTAGGTCCGGGCGAAATGCATATTGTTACAGATTATATGTTCGCTACTGCAAACACATAGCATTTCTGTAAATGTTTAGAAATGAGTTTTCTCATAAAATTAGTCTAGTGCCACTATTCTTTATTGATAAGAGCATCCACTAAGGAACTATTCAGAGAAGTTATTTTGTTTTCTTTTTTTCCATTGAAGTACCTCCTACATTGCATATTTTAATCGTTTTTGGCTAGTTATATTTCACTGGTCATAAAATTAAGGGGCTAAACTTCAACCTATGCTTGTGTGAAATAATAGTCATCGTGTAGTTTGTGACATATGCCCATAAATACCTATATAATCTTACCAGCATAAAACCTCCTTCTTTTATGATTATTTGTTAGGTTTGATAAATTTTTAGAATTGGTGTACTTAGTACGTGAAATTTAATAACACCACTGTTGTCTTGCTGAGGCCACCTTAAGATGGGCTTTAAAATTTTAAGCACCAAATCTTGTACTTTCATTACGAATAGGGAATCATTTTAAGTATACGTGTCCAAAAAAAGTACTTATTTTGATGATAGATGCCATTCAAAATTGACTGCTAGAACAGACTTGTTTTTGTTTTTATGCAAATACACTTTTGAAATACATATTGCACCTGCACATTTTCGATATGTGCATGTACAAAATTAGAAACAAAACCAATTTTAGTGTAAGTTTGAGACACGATCGATTTGCAAATCATTTAGAAACGGTTTCATTTTTATCCTTTATGCTTGGATTTCTATTCATGTTATATGCTCAAATATCTTATGGGAATTAATCATGTGATATCACTAGAATCCATCATTTTGTACTATCAAGTGGTCAGTGGAAGTTTACATATATTAATGCCATTTTAATAATTTATCCTGGAATACAAATCTTAAAATTCTGATTGCTATTTTACTGTAGGGCTTGCGTGGATTGACTTTGATAAGTCGTTTTTTGATGTTTTGAAGTTAAAAATTAATTACTTTTGGCTTTCAAAATGTGAAAAAACGATTTATATAAATTAATCCAAAGGAGCCTTGCTGTTGGTGAGACAAAGAGATATTACATAAATATTTGCGAATATTTGTTTAAGAGTTAATTGATTTTCATGATTGTCTTGCGAGTTTGTATTGAGAAGAGGATTACAGAAAATTGTTTTATTTCAATGCATAAAATGTGACTTGTTACATTCTTTATATGCATTGCATATTGGATTTACATGCAAATCGGCCCATTTAATTATGGTAAATATACGATTGCATTGTATTAGGAGATAACATATAGACTTTAACTTCTTTTGCAGTGTTCTCATTTTAGAAGTGATTATGATGGATTGTAAGTTCTATTGCAGTGTTCTCATTTAGAAGGTAACAGTTCTTATTGAATTAAGATATTTACCTTCTAAAAAGTAGTTTATGATAATGTGTTTAGTTTGGTTTTATTAATCTTTACTAGGTTTACCATCTTGTTGGTGTGCCTATGCCTGCAGTTACAGGCACACTATGCTCTTGCATTAAGCGAAATATACATGGCAGGCTGCTACTTTCTAATAATCAGTGTACTTGCAGGCAAACCATACCACTAGATTTCAATAATCAGGTACTATTGCAGGCAAAATGTATTCCATTTTAGTATATCCTATTGTTTTGTTGCTCAAGCATGTGTTGTACCCTAAATGTTTAATGTAAGTACATGAGCAAAATAGACTGAAATTAGTTGGTCCAGCAGAGTACATTCTGTCTACATAGAAATCTTTTATCAACAGAAACTTGTATAATAACACTATAATAACCATATTTTATTGGGAACTGTAATTAAGTATCGAATACCATTGTAAACTTATGTACCAAAACATATCAAAACTCGTATAACATATGATTTAAGTCTATATATGGTTAATCCTTTTGTTTGGGTTAAATTCATGTTGTGTCTTGGGTTCTTGGTCACTGTCATGTATTTATGCTTGTTAGAGAATTGTGATTTTGTTAGGATAGCTACCTGAGTTGAAAAATACATGTAATAGGTTGATTACTAAATTGATTTTCTTGCACAAATCAATTTAGGATACTCCATAAATATAAATATAAATAAAAATTGGGAGCAGCAGCAAGGCTGCTGCTTGAAGAGGGAGTTGCTGCTAATAGCTTGGCCTAGACGCGCATGTTGTGTTATGCAAGTATATGCAACAATTACGATAGTTTATTTGTAACATGAAGCTTTTGTTCGATGCTTTGTTGTGTTATTCGAACATCGTTTGAAATGTGTGTATATTTACTCTTGTATTGTGTGGCAACAATAGATCTGGCTATGTCAGATAAGTACTCCAGGATGATGGAGCAGAGCGGATTAGGATTGACGCAGAGAGAGAGAGCGTGAGCGATCTAATTGCCAAAGACTTGAGGAAGAGCAAGCAAGGTTTGCACAACAACAAAAAGACAGAGAAAACTTTCAAGCACAAATGAAATAAGTGATGGCAATGCTTCGGAGAAATGATGAATCTGATTATGAAGATCCTTCGCCAACGTCATCTTCATGATTTACTCGGGTATGGTAGTTGGATATATACTTTTGATGCTTCTTTTATGTGGTTTTTTTCTATGGGTATTATGAGTAAGGATGATGTTTTTGTATGGAATACCACTAGCACTAGTTGAATAGTTCTGTTAGGCATAATTCAGTCTAGTATATGTATGAATCGATGGATGATTATGGACGATATTGTTTTTTGTATGGAATATTAGCTCTAATAAAAAAAAATGTTGTGATAAAAAACTTACGATTGCATTTTCTTTTTTGTTAATGTCGCTCATTTTATGTGCATGTATATATTAATATAACTATCGATTGGTAGCAATGGATGGAAAAACAACAAATAGAAAACAATATATAACCAGAATAGAAAGGGAATACCGATGGAATATTTATCAAAATTGACACTAAACCATCGCTAAGCAGAAACTGGTATTTTAAAGATAATGACGGTTTATTGACGGGTAACTGGAATGAAAAAATGTTTGCTATATATTTCTGTCGGTAATCCCTCATTAAATTGCATGCATTTAGCAACGAAAAAATATTTACTAATTTTATTATGCTATATATATTTATTTATTTATTTATTTATATATATCCATTGGTAAAACGTCGGTGAAATATTTTAAAATGAAATGATAATATATCAGAAAACGACGGTGAAGTAACGGAGAATCGACGTTAATTTACATCGCAAAATTGTGCTTAAAATACCGACCTGTTTTTTAGCGACAGTCGTATTCTACTGCAAATCCGTCGCTAACAGGCCTTTAGCGAGGGTTTTACAATGGATTTTTCCACTGCAAAATTAGTGTTTTCTTGTAGTGGTATTACACTAGACATCCCACGCTAAACCGACTACTTGTAGATGCTGGATTTTCTGGGCAGACTTCTACTACAAGTGGGATAAACCACACATCTTCTTGTATTTATTATAATGCTCCATGGCACTGGGCATCTCAAATTAACCCAACTTCTTGTATATATGGATATGTCGTTCGGTTCCGGGTAGGCTTCAACTACAAGTAGGGTTTAACCTCATATGTATGTGTTTTTTATATTAATAAAAGCCATTAATACTCACACGCACACATATTTTTCTATGGGGACATTTTAAATTCAGTTTCATAATTAAATGATTAGACTATGCATTTATAGTACGTTAATTATGCTATTGATAGTAATAAATAAAATGTAGTTAAAGTGTGCGTAAAGAGACATCCTTAAACGTAGAAATGTCAATCCTAACCAAAAATTAAGGTTAACAAGTTTATTTCCCTAACTTCTCAACATAACATAAGATATTTGTTCGCATTCAAATCAATAATAGGGTAATAACAGAACATAAACAAAGTAATTGCAACCTAAGTTCTAAGGATTACATCAATAATAAAAGAAATGATAAACTGTCATATGCGAATATTATGTGTAATTTGTGTAACAACCCAAATTCCGACAGACCGAATTTTTTAAAAATTCCAATATGCCGAAACTCGAATTTGCTTGTCCGGTATCCTGCAAAAAAACAGAGATATAAAATATATCAGAGCTCAGAAAACATCTCACAACCGAATGGAATAAAATATAATATAATCAAATATAGCCTTGCCAAGGTAATAATACTGCCTAACCAGGATCCAAAGCTATCATATCTCTGCCACAAACCTAACCTGCGATTGTGTTATGAGGATGGGGTAAGAACACAAGTTCTGGTGACTGGACTAAATTACACAATATGAAATAACCCTACATATATTGTTTAGTTATGTTACTTATTTATTAGATTGTTTGGGTTAATAGCACTCAAGGATTTACACACACGTCATACCCATCTACCTCCCAGTAGATTAACCTAATATAGCATATATGTAGCTACGCCCAATATCAAGGTACTTCCCATGGTACCCGTCTTGCACGGTCTCCGCCTTCACGCCACAGAAGCGTATGCAACCCTTATCCTATGCCAAAGCAACGTACGGATCTCCATAAAATTACACCACATAAAAAACTCTTATCCTACACTGGAGAGAAGTACATATCTGCATAAAACTACTTCGCGTTCCGCATAGAACTACCATCGCCATGCTACGCAAGCGTATAGACCGCCATATCCAAACTTCTCAGCCAATCTCAGCCTTAACACGGAGTAATGCCCTAGCGCCTTTACACCACCTGGTGCAACATGCATGTATCCAGATCCTCACATGTACGCACTATCTACTGTATCATGAGTTTCGTAATAGGGTCACATTTGAATGCATGGAATTCGGTCAGGAGCTTTTCCATATCTGTATAGGTCTGCTAAAGAGGCCTAAAGTACAAATATCTAAACTATGGTCTTCATTCCTACGGTAGCTATGGTCCCACCTCGACCCTCCCTCAACAAGTGAAAGACTACTTCAAGAGCTAAGTGACCTTCCCCGAGCAAATAATCTACATCCAAATTGTGTGTCCCGTAACCAAAGTCATGATAGTGAAAGATCGATGGTCTGTAGATTTAGCTCTAGTCTTTCCACGTCACATTGGCTATCGACAACAGGTACCTGACGATTACTATTCTTTATTTGGTCCTGACCAGCCTACCTGTAGGCAAATCATCACCCCAAAGCCATACCGCCATAGCCTTCTGACTGCCAAACTACCATTGCAGTCAATGCATACTCACCAGGTGGTAACGCGCAGACCCAACCCCTGCAAGTACAACCTGAGCATGCTCTGCACAGAGGACTACCACAGAGTACCCTACCACGTCCCTCGAAAGCCACATGCTTCCTCTGGTCCCACAGAGCCAGCAATCAGAATATCAAGCAGAAGAATCAGATAGACGTGCTCCTCTCGTGCCTTTAGACACCTCAATGATCAACCCTATTGAGCTCTTCATCTTCAAATGTGCAGAATGGTCCAAGATCATTACATCGTCGTGTTATTAGACGTCTAATTGTTTAATTATGCGCTTGTATTATCTTATCATATTTCCAATTAACTTGATTGATCACATTCTGTCTTATATTCAAGTTATCAGGTTTTCTCTGAACCCCTTATATCTCTAAGGAATGGAACCCTCTCGCTTATTAATTTAGTGATATAACTTAGCCCATTAAAGTTCATTAATAAGCATACAACATGTTATTCCCCAGATTGTAATTGACGACATTAATCTACAATCTCTTTATATTATTGCCATGTAATTCATTATCCAGTTTCATAGTTACAATAACATGTTCTACTTAATTTATAATTAAGCATATTTTATCTCAATCCACATGTTTTCGGTTAACATGTCATATATTATATACGATTAAATATAACTTATTTCATTATATAAGTTTACCTCATTCTTTCTTATTTAATCATGATTTCATTTTACACTATCATTCCAGCTAGTTGGTTGTTTATTTATTAACTTAGTTCTCTCAACTAAGGTTTATTAATAAGTTTCCCTTTTTATTAGTTATAACACATGTTATAATTTCACTTATCACTATGACAAGCCTAGCTATTATATAACATTCTCATTAATGTAATTAATTATAGTAGGTTATATTACCAGTTTATCACATTTTCTTTGGTTCTTTTACATTAAACAAACTTCTACTGTTGTAACCTTTATCTCTTTACTATCTTGTGAATTTTTCACACATTCCATTTATGTACATGTATTTACATATGTTTAGGCACAAGACCCCTCACATTAAGTTGACCACTTGTGGATAGTGGATTTGTCAGACGGTTCCGGGCAGGCTTCTACGACAAGTTGAACTTAACCTCGTGTCTTAGTGCAATTACAATTTGTAACGACCCAAAGATTTTTGGCTCTGAAAATCAACACAACACACCATATTGATTATTCAAGTACAGAAAATATCATACCATTAATAAGAAGAAGTTAGAGGGTGAGAAATAAAAAGAAAAAAATTAGAATAGAAGAAGAAGAAGATCACAATAGAACAGAATCAGAGTAACACGAATCTCATAGCGAAACGAATAAAATATATTATATAATATAACTTTGGAAATACAACTTGTAACAGTATATACATACCATTATCTCATAACATCACAGCGGAAATAAACTCCATATGTGTATATATATGTATATCTAGTGTTGAAACCTCCTACTCCAAGCTCCTCGAAGTATATCTAGAAAAAAATCCGACTACTTGACCGCCCGTACAAATTTGGGCACCCAAGAGTTTAGGGAAAACAAAACTTTGGGTCAGTCATGTGACTGGTGTGAGTAACTCTAATCATTTTGGTTTAACTTTTCAAAAATCCTTTCCAAAGAAATGATAATCGTAAGACTGATCCACACATAAACACAGATGGGTTTTACCTTATGATAATCCAAAACATTCTTTTCTAAAACAATACCTTTCTGATATTATAATAACATCTAAATCAAGTAAATAACAATCTAGCAGAATGCTTTCATCCACGCCATGCATATATAATATACAATAAAAAACAGTGGGCTCTCATTGGGTAATGGATTTCCAAATACGACAAGGTATGGAATCACCTTCTGATCAGTGTACTCTAGAAGCAATACACTGGAGTTCAGCAAGAACATCTTGCAACTTGGCCACACATGACTGGACATTCATTTCACTTGAATGTTATGAATATATTTTCACCTTACGGTTGGTATACCAACAAAACTGTTCCTGGGAGATACATAATTGAAAGAAGTAACAAAAATGAATATTCCCTAAGGGGTGACAATATACCTTAATTGGGTGCGACCCACTTAGCCATACTGCGCCGATTTTGGTCATTTCCTAGTTGATGAGGCTTGAGGTCATAACATACTATTATATAGATCACATCTATATTTACTTTGAATGCCACATCGTCATACCCGCCAAATCATAAATTGATTTCCCCAAAAATACCATAGGTATAAAGCTAGGAGAAACGAATTTCTCCGCCACCGACGTAAATACGTTTGAAGCGATCAACTTATGCGATTTATTAGATATACCATGTCAGACAATCATCCATACACGTTTCCTTGGACTGGACAAATCGAAGGCACTATTCTGTAAATCCATCTTAGGCACTTTCTACCTAGGAACGCCAGAACAACCCTTGCACAAACTCCATCTTCAATTATCTTCATCATATTTGATTCAAAATGCTAATGCCCACACGTTGTTGTTTTCAGATAATAAATCCGATCCCGGTCTCTCTATATTGACAACGGAAAATGGTCAAAACCTTTGATAGTCGCTTATTTAACTATCTAAGGGAAACATACATACAAACAACGGTCGTATTTCCAAATGGAAATTTCACCAATCAATCATTAATCAACATTCATCCTCTTTAAATTAATTTATCATTAATTTATTCATTCCTTAATCCCCCGTTTTCCATATTTATTAAGTCCGTTTTGTCTCTCACGATTCATGGGAAAACATTACCATATCCACAAATTTCTTATTTCCAATATCTAGAAAATATACGCTAATTACATTTGGAAAACATTTCCATTTCTCATTTGCACATCACTAACCTTCCACAACCATCAGTCCCTAACCATAAACTAGTAAGAGAACAATTCTCTAAGTATAAACCCCGAAGGCCGAAACCAACAACGTCAGATCGATACTCAGACAACTATTCAACATAACTAATCTCCAATCTGTTTTTAATGTTTTTAACACCATTTCTTAATTTCTTATTTACAAAACTGTTTACACAACTCTCTATTCAATTTACGAATCCACTTCGTTACGGAAATCTTTGATTATAACGATAACATTATAATCTCTGCTTTTGAAATATTTAGTTTCAAAATATAAATTTTATTTAAATAAATAAACAAATAATTGATTAATTAGATAAATAAATAAATCTTGATTAAAACCGAAAAGTAAATGGTACTTTCCTAAAATCGATAGAATTGAATTCCAACATATCTCTCTTTTAAATACTCTATTCAAACAATGTTCCAAATGTCGAGATAAACTCACCGTTTCAGGTGAATTTGATTTCTAAATTCAAGTTTGAATTTATCACTTCAAATATTCATTAATTTCCTTTTATAACCCATTAAATCTGCAAGTATTTTCTTTTAAATCGTTATTCGCTTTAAAACGTAAATAATATTCCTTTACAGGAACTGGACTCGTTTTATCAAATCAAAAATTGATTTATATTTATAAATACCATTACGAGTAAATTCCTATTTATCGAGTTATTTAATATTGACGTATTTATATTCCACTACATAAACCCCATTTACACGTAAACTCTTGATAACTATATACTAAAATTATAATTAAATCTCGACTTCGTATTCTATTATAATTTATTGGTTCCAAATCAAATCTTAATTATCTTGCCAAATTCCAAATTATATAATATATAATTTCTAAAAGTAAATTATATTAATAACATATTCGACAAAGTCGAGTTCTAATTTTAAATCTTTATGTATTTATTTCAATCCTGCTTACATTTCGAACATCAAAAAATCTCATCATTTTCTTTTGAAAACAAATCCTCGTTTCCTTTTTAAATTCATTCTTGGATTTACATTCCCAAGTTATTATTTAATAATAATTATTCCATTTTATATTTCAACATATTACATATAAATTTAATTACTTGTTTTATTATTAAAACAAGTTATCTAGCTTGCTCGAAATTCAATTTCTATTTTAAAAATAGGTTTTTCCTTTTTAAATCCCCAAATTTTCTTTTCCAATATATTCGAATATATTTTACGGTATTTAAATACCAATTATTTCAGGTCAATGTTATTCACACATCACAAACACACAATAATCCATCACCGATTATTTGTCACATCATATAGTGTAATATATGAAAATCAATAATAAAATTGTTGAGGAATTCAATTGGATCCCTCCAACCTTTTTCCCTACATCCACGGATATTAATCAGCATAAATAAATTCCAATTTCATATCAATATGAAATATAAAAATAAACAAAATTTGTATCAAAACAATGATTGATATGTATAACTATATATATCATTTCAACTAATTAATCTGCAAATCAACCAAAACAACCATCACAAAAACATTCAATCATTATTTATCAATATTAAATAACATTTATAAAATTATAAAACTGGACAGAGTTAGTGAGTTTACTCACCTTTTTCGTTAATCGTTAAATAACGGTTAACATTCCATAGATCCATTTAGGCGTTTTATTTTGTCTAAAATCCCAACAAGCTCCGAATTACTCCAGACCAGTTTCATTGTAAAGCCTGCGTCCATACAATCCTAACGGATCTGACCGTTCACAATTCTGATATAGTACGCATAAGATATTATAATTCTTAGTTAATGAGTTATTAATTTAATATTAAACTTAAATTAAATAAATTTATTTATTATTGGATTTACTAGTTTCTATTAACCCATGAAACATCTTTGCCGCATTCACCACCGTTTGGTTCCCAGTCAAAACAAAAGCCATCAAAACGTGCTCTCTTCCCATTCCTTACTTGGGACACGTTCCTTCATTTCTTTTTTATTTTCTAATGGGATTCAGCTCTTATATATTTGGCCCACGCCATAATTCAAAACTGAAACAAATAATGTTCTTCCTTCTTCCTTCCAGATAATGTTTCTACCCCTAGAAACCCACATACACACCCATCCTCTTCTTTGAAAATGACAACAACATACCACGTAACTCCTCATCCAAACCCTTCTCTCTGCGGCCTCTCCTCCCAGAGCACAACCACTTGCTCCTCCCCTTCCACATGTGTGATGCGTCAAATGTTACTCTACTCGCTACAGTAAAGTAGCGAACTGTTTTGAACCCGAACCACCCCATAATACCATCGAAGATGCTGCTCCCTCCCCTCAGTCCGACGCCATCCATCACCGGTACTAACTGATCAACCCCCCATCCATGGTGAGAAACAGCCCTAGGTGGCGCTGTCTTCAAAACAGTGAACCCCAAACTATTTCAAAACCCAAGCAGAGGCGAACGAGATGAAGGGTAGCTCCATACATATTTGAATATACCAGTATCACGATTTTTCAAAAATAGGAAGAAGATTTAAGATTAAAATGAAGCTTTTGGTGTTCAGAAAATGCAGAAGAATCGATTGCACAAATTTTTATATCGTTTTAATTCCTTGGTAACCAAGGAATAGCTTGAGTAGATGGTACCTCTCTCGAATACAGCTTTGTAGAATTTCAAAAGAGTTTATTTGTCTAAACAAAGCTTGGCAGTAGACATGAACGCTAGCTGCATTTGAAAAGACATGGTACTAAGCTTCGTTGCCAAGGAATGATTTATATATTACTGTTTATCAGGTAACGATGGCCACCAGTCCTTTGTATGAATTCATAAGCAAGTATGTGTGTTTACATATCAGCTCTAATGTACTGGGTCTTTGCATTTATATGCTGTTGGGAGGCATTTAGAATTTACTGTACGATTTTATGATATAGGTCATTTCATCACTTCATTTTTTTGTTGTATGATTAAGCATATGTTATCTTTTTATTACCTAGGATGCATGTGATCCTTTTGTTATGTCATTCACGTTAATGTTATCCCAAAACATGTTTTATCCTTTAGTGTGTAGTAAGTAGCGTCACCAGTAGCTTAAAGTCGGCCACTTCACATTTCAAGCCTTTCGGAACCAACATGTTTGAACTAGACAGTACCAAGCTAATGTTCGTTTGAGAACATAGCTAAATTCCTTGTGTTGTATTCATTCAGAATTACTGGCATCCCTTAAGTTCCTTTATTCATTTTTTTCATGATCTTAAAATGTAACACCCCGTATTTTCTGTGAACATAAAAAAAAATTTAAGATATAATTAATTTTTAGAAAAATAATTAGGTGAAACGGGTTGCGCCGTTGCGTTCGCCTCGAAATTCTGCTTGAGATAGAGTCCAAGTTTTCGTAAATTGGACTCCGTATGAAAAAGATATCCTTAAATTAAATATTGCAGCAAAACATGGAAAAAGAGGAATGAGAAAAGAATAATGTTAGCATTGTTCTAAGAATTGTAAGCAAAAGACATAATAGCTCATTTGGCTGGAACATGAGACTTGCATACAAGAGGTGTAGAGTTCGATCCTCGCCAACGCCATATTTTTGTTTTAGGGGAATGGCTAAAAAGCGGCTTAGTGTGAACGCGGTTCAAAAAAAAATTAAATATATATATATATTTGAATATATATATGTATATATATATATATATAATTGAGAAGATAAATGAAGTCAATTTATTTGGAGGGAAAGATTTATGCATAAGTAGATATGTATTGATGTAGGTAACTTCATTATGCATTGATTTTGCATGTTGCAAGGAAAGTAGAGAAAAAAAGGGGAAATTAAATTATATGCTCGATTTCTTTTTTTTAGGCAAGCAATTAATTTGCATTATTTGAATTCATGAATAGGTGCGTGTGTGTGTGTATATATATATATATATATATATATATATATATATATATATATATGGGCAGTTAATGTAAACATGAATAGAAGTTTATTAATTTGCTGAGTGTTTGCTGAGTCACTTCTGACTCATTGCTGAGTCAATAAGATAAACCCCATCTTGTCTGAACGGCTGCGGTTATTTCTAGGTTAAATCTAATGGCCTAAATGAATCCTAAATTCTATAAATAAGTGGGTAGTCTCTCATTCTAATTCATATGAAAAATTGGAGAGCTACCGACATGCCATTGCCATGGAGTTCAGCGTAGCCATCACAAACTAAAGAAGAAGGAGAAAGCCTATCCTACAACTAAATCTACTCAACAAACAAATTAAATCAAAGACTCTTTCTATTTCTCTTCTTTAGAATTGTGAGTATGCTGATTCTCACAATGTTATTATAAAATAATTCGATTAAGTTATGAATTGGATCACAAGAAAGTGATATGAATTGTTATGTATTTGTAAATTATGTTGTGGATCTCTTATGCTATTATGTTATCATATATACGTTGTTATGTTGTAGTGATTATGTTGTAAATAATCCTATGCTATGTCATATGTGATTAATCATGCTATGCTATGTTATAAATCATGTTATGCCATGTTGTAAATCATGCTATGCTATGTTGTAAATCATATCAAGCTATGTTGCAAATTATGATATGCTATGTTGTAAATCTTACATATGTTGTAGATCTCATATTATCATATATGTTGAAATACTTATGTTATATGATAATGATGTCATGTTAAGTTGTGTTGAATCATGCAAGTTGTAAAATCATGATGTTATTATTTATGCGAATTGGATCATGTTTAAAGTTTATGTTTTTTTTTTAAATAGATCTTGATTATGGGAATTTGCCTATTGAGTTAGGTGTACCCATATACATGAATCTACAAATTAATTGGATCTTGAATATGGGAATTTGCCTATTAAGTTAGGTGTACCCATATACATGAATCTATGATTAAATGAATTTTGATTTTTGGGAATTTGCCTATTGAGTTAGGTGTACCCATATAAAACCATATTGTTAATGATGTTGATTCACACATGTCCAATACAAGTTTATGGAACTTGATCAAAATCATATTATGTGAATTATGAATAAGTTGACACCCTTAGACCCATGACATGTATAACCTTATGCAAGTTGTAATTTTGATATATGCAAGCTTCACCCCTTGTTAGTATTCATTTAGTCACATATATATGTTGTTGTTGTGAATATTTTCTTTTATGCTATGAGTTAGACTAATCGGGTCTAGCATACATTTTGCGAATAAACGTTCAAACGTGGGGTAGGGGTAATATTAGGAAATTAATAAATTGGGGTGCAATTGATATGATTTTGCATGCCTTAAATGGATGTCCATAATTGAGTCAATTATGGACATTGTTAAATTTGGAATTAATTAATAATTCAAGTAGGGAATTATTAAAATTGGGGAAAATGAATTATTAATAATAACCAATGCTTAGGACACGAGGTTGGACCCGTTTGTGACGTAAACCTGCCCGGACCCGCCCGGCAAATCCAGTAGTCACAAATGTCGGCCCAATGTGAGAGGTCCTAGGCCCAAACTAAAGCATAACAGTTGTAAAGACACGAGGTTAGACTCTTTTATGGTGTAAGACTGCCCGGACCCGCCCGGCAAATCCAGCTGCCATAAATGCCAGTCTAATGTGAGAGGTCTTTATGAGGTTATGGCCTTAATGAATTAAGAAATACTTAGCCAGATAATCATGTAAGGTGGGACATGGGGGTTAAGTAGGTGCCTTGGGTGGCATGAGGAATCTAGTGGTTGCCTTTAGAGGCATTTGAAATACGATTAGACTTAACCAAATACACATGTAAATGAACATGACTAAGTGGGTTAAGTGGATGGATTAATGGGACAAGCTTAGGTGGAATCCTTGTGGGAAATAATGGGGGCCCATTTCAACCAGTATCCCAAAACGTATCTTCATGGGCTCGACCCAAGTCGAGGACGGGACACGCATACTGGGTTTGACTATAAGAGGCCAAAACAGAGAGCGGTGGCAACGCAAGTCCAACGGGTTTCATATGCGTGTGTGGACCCGGGTTACGCCTTAGTCCAGTTATTTTAATAATAGCATTGTAGAATTATCATACTCGCCAGACTTTATGTCTGACCCCCTCTTTTCCATCATTTTTCTCCCTCCAGGTCCTCAGGTTGGACCTAGCTCTAGTGGAGCGTGATTGGATTGCTTATCTCTTTTGGAAAGCTTGGACTGCTGAAGTAAAGTCCAGCTCGTTATCTTCTTTAATGGCTATTTATGTAATGGGATTATGTATTTGTTTTATCAAGATGGATATTGTACTTGACTCTGATTTATGGTATTAAGATGTAATCAAACATGTTTTGACTTCTGCTGCAATGAAATAAAGTTTTTAATTTCCAAGTACTATCTTATATCTGTCTTGATGTAATTTTACTATTCTATATTCACTTATAACCTCCATGGAAGTTAATGCATTCCCCTTGTGAGTGACATTAATGGACGTGGGGTGTTACATAAACTGAGGTTGTTATATATATTTGTTTTAAATTTTAGATATTTAAGGCCCCACATTACGGAACTTTGCTCACGTATGAACTTCTAACGACAAAACTAAAATTACATTTGCGTCGAGTAATGCACCACGATCCCAAAAATATAGTAAAATAGAGAAGTTATCTTATATGTGAAGTCCCAAAAATGCTTATAAGGAGTGCGAAATACGTTAAATAAAAGTTGCATATTTTCCAAATTAAAAATTACATAAAAATTCTATAAACTAAATTAAGAATAATACTTAAAAATATTATTCAAATTCTAAATAAATATTTTATTATATTAAATAAATCATTATGGTTTATAAACGATTCCATAACGACTTTCTAGATTTTAATTTGGACATAACTTCCAATCTATAAGATGAAATCTCGATTTTTTACTTCCATTAAAAAAATATAGTTCAACAGATTCGAACGTTTCTTATTTCGAAGAAATCCGACTTATAATGGATTATGTACACTAAATTGAAGTTCAAAACTCAATATTACGAACTGTTGCGACATTACGAGCTCAATTATAATTTATATTACAATTAATACATTCAACTATCGTTTAAATAATATATTCGTTATTATAACTCGAATATAAACTAAATTAAATATCTTAAATTATCCGATTCACACAAGATTATCAGTTCAGCTATTTCTGACCGTTTCGGAAATTAAATTATTATCCCACTATTTATTATTTAAATACAAACCATTTGAATTACCAAACAATTATATTAAAATAATTAAATAAATTAGTTATTAAACTGCTTAAAATATGGGACGTTACATACCTTCCCCCTTAAAAGAATTTCGTCCCTGAAATTACTAAGGTAAGAAAATGCTACAAATCCTATTATAACCAGGTTAAAATCATCTATTTTACTTCTTAACTTCAGTTTCGACTAAACTAATTTATTTTACTTAAAATATTAATTTATTTCGAATAACGAAAATTTCTAACACTCTAAATTTGCATAAAATTTCGCCAGCATTTCCTTTGCACGGCTCAATCGGTACAACTACAACTCGCTTTCCCAGGCTTTCTCCAATCCAAGAGAAACTCAAACAGCCAAGCGGCTTGCCAAACAGGCTCATAAAAATCTCATACTCAATATAATGTAAACTTGTACCTTTTTGTTGGGCATTCAACTCTATCACTTCCATCTGCTATCAATTCAACGTAAATAAATGTCATTCTAATCAATCTCCAATCAATTTATCCTCCAATCCAATCATTCGCTTATATCCAAGTTAAAATCCATTTCAAACTCTAGTTCCAATCTCAATTCCATATTCTTAACTTATCAATTCCATTCTAGATTATTTCCAAACCAATTTTATTTAACTTAGTTTAAGTTAAATTCTAATTTATTTAAGCACCTTTACCATTTCAATTTATTTAACATCATAGGTTAAATTTTAAATTTCAGAATCCAAATTCCTGAGTTTTATTTCAAATCATTTTGAAATCATATATACGTACAAATAATAATAGCTATTCAAAACATTTGAATTTTTGAACAACTTGTTTCCTCAAATAATTAAAAAAATCAAAATCTTTGGTCGTAATCCGTCACTTAGAAACTCAAAAATGAACACTGATCATTCGGCCATCATCATCAGGATTATTTTCCAGCTACCGAAATGATTTCAATACTAAATCACCTTTCAAAACCATTTTTAAACACTTCCCTTTTGAAATTACTTTAAAATATAGCTCATACTGCTTGGAAAACATTTTAAAATTTTCCTAAGATCTTAAAATTTCCATATATCAAATCCAAATCCATTTACAAACACTTTTTAAATTCCTGAAATTTTAATTCCAGTTTTGACTTATATTCAGATTTAATGAACTGATTTTATAGATTACATTATTCGAATTCTGATTGGTTATTAATAACCATCTTGATTATAATCTGATTTGATTATATTAACAAATCAACATTCCAATATATAATATAATAATTTCAATATATATACTTCTTTTATGTCAAAATATATGTTGGGTAAAATTATTTCGTTTACCCAGCCTTTAAAACAATATTGTGTCGAATTACTCTGTTCAAGAGTTTTAGAAATACCTATCGATACAGTTCGCATTATCGTATCGACTAGAATTCATAAACCACTCGACAAACCAATCATCACAATATAAAAAAGTTTTTATATCAATTTACAAATACGTGCTCATGTATATACACTCAAACTCAATCTAGGGTATTGCTAACCTCATCTCTATTGAGTCACACCACAGAGCCAAGGGAAATCACTTAATCTTCAGCTCTGATACCACTGTAACGACCCAAGGATTTTCGACCCTGAAAATCAACACAACACATCATATCAACACAACACACTATATTGACTATTCAAGTGCTGAAAATACCGGACCATTAATAGAAAGAAGTTAGAGGGTGAGAAATAGAAAGATAGAAAATTAGAGTAGTAGAAGAAGAAGATCACAACAAAACAGAATTAGAGTAACAGGAATCTCACAGCGGAATGAATAAAATATATTATATAACATAACTTGGGAAATACAACTCGTAACAGTATATACATATTATTATCTCATAACATCACAACAGAAATAAACTCTATATATATCTAGTGTTGAAGCCTCCTGCTCCAAGCTCCTTGGAGTATATCTGGAAAAAATCCCGACTACTTAACTGCTCGTACAAATTTGGGAACTCAAGAGTTTAGGGAAAACAAAACAAAATAAACTCTGTTTAGTAACCGGTAACTTCCCCGGTAGGGAAAGCCCGGATTGCATTGAGAACAAGACCAATCAGAACATAAAGAGAAGAACATTTCATTGTTTATTACAACAATTCCATCAGAATACAAGAATATACAGAGTATGAATAAATATTACACATTTGATAAATATCAGAGATTTAAATTACATTTAAATACATAGCAGCGGAAAAATAATACAACACACAACTGAAAGAAATACACGGATACAGAGCTTTCCGAGTATCGTTCCAGCTGTAAACCAGGATCCTGTGAATATAAATCTACAAAAACCCAACTACTAGCTGCCCGTGTCGAAAAAAAGGGCACCTAGAGTTTAGGTTAAAACAATAAACTCTAGGTCAGTCATGTGACTGGTGGGAGAACTAAAACAGTTATTCAAAACTTTACTTTAAAAATAAGGTAAATCAAGGGACCATGTCGTATAACACGGAACGGGTTTCCTCCCAAGAGTACCAGTGCATAGAATAAACAACGCAATGTTTTTTCGAAAAATGAAGCTATTATAAGACCCAGGTCTCATCACACAATGCAACGCAAGCCGGAGGATAGGGTTTTACCTTATAATAGACAAACATGCTTAGTACGTTTAAAAACAAATCCTTTGATACTATAATAAGTGTATAGTGTCAAAACAATTTCAATCATAAGTATCAATCATAGGCGGCATAGCTACCATCTACTATGTCGCCATACTAGGTTCTACAAATAAAACCAAAATATCTCGTATTGGAAATTGGATTTCCGTCATGAGTCGAGGCAAGGGGAAAGATCCTCACCGCTACGGGACACTCTAGTAAATGCCCCAGGACTACACACTCTGGGTAACCCTTGGAATCGGCTGGGCCGGTCCTCTCTTACGTTTGAGGATTGGCAATTCCTGAACACATGTTTTCATGTCCTTACAGAACTATAATCGAGGCGCCTCGCAATCCAACATCCACATAGGTATAATAATCAACGATGTCAGGGCTAGTAAAACACTGACACCACCCATAACTAGAAAGAAACGTCGTGTTCTCCCAGCGGTCAGTATCCCGTTTTTAACTCATACCAAGGTGTGAGGCTCGCGAATTCATGTTATACCCAAAGTTATGCCACGTAGGCCGTGCTTTGATCATCAACCACAAGACTCTGCTTTTCAACAGACGCCTTGATCACTGCATCTCAGCGTGCCACATAGGCAATTCATGCCATGCGACTGATACCTATCGATATATAACCTCTGAGCTCGTACGTCTCAGAGAAGGGCGTTAAGCAAGAGAATAAATTCTCCGCCGCCAAACAGATATATATTTATTAGAAATCAATCAACACAGAATAAAATCCAATGTCAGACACACAATCCATTTACAAGTTCGTTCTGGTTCTGAACGAAACCGGAGGCACTTTATACCTCGCATATCCATTGATCTCCAAATACGTCTGGATGATCACTAACTATTTCCATCTTCTTGGGTGTACAGCCCAATCAAGATCATCAGCAATTATCCAAACGGTGTGAAGACCTCCAGTCTTCAACCACCGTCTTCATCTACGACTTATCGTCGAAACAGTTATTCAGAACGGGTATAGACCCGGCCTTTTCGAATAACTCGCGTATATAATAAACAAGTGCCAGAAAACACAACATACGCCTCATTCCAATCCATCAGTCACTAACCGTAAATTGGTAAGAGGAGCAATTCCCCAAATATTAACTTCGAAGGCCGAAACCAACATCAGATCAATACCCAGGAAACCATTCTTCTTAGCTAACCTACAGCTAGTTTCTGAATTTCATATTCTTAAGGAAAGGTTCCCATTAATTTTATCAAAGATAAATTCTTTAAAATTTATTCTTTAATCTTCCTTTGGATGTCATTTCAAACCAAATTATGGTTTTCCAAACTAGTCGGGATTAGCGAACCACACCGAAGTAATTATTTATTTTATTTCCCAATCCCAACCTATTCATACCATGAAACAAAACTGGTAATACTCCATATCAAACACCACGGTGTTATCGGTAAAATTAATTACCATTTCACATTCAAATCTAATTAAAGATTTAACTATCGTTTTGGAGCAAAACTGGTGTTACTCCATTCTTGATCACTTTCCAAATTTGATAATTTAAATTATCAATTCACATTTCAATCTAATTACAGATTCATTAAAACTCCAGTTAGTTTTAATCTTCTCAAAAATCAATATTTGTCTTTAACTGGGTTAAAGAACCAATGTCATCTAAAATAGGATTCACGATAAACCCAAAATCACTTTCCCATTGTTGATCGGGTTAAAGAACAGGTGTTATTCAAAACACCGCTCACGATAAACCCAAAAACCAATTTAAAATCAATTCCAATTAATATTATTTAATTGGTACACTTCATTAAATCTAAATAGAAAGATTTAATCTTTTTCTCAACTGGGCTTAAGAACAGTGTTAATGAAGTCACCATTCACGACAAACCCAAATCACATTTGATATTAAATACAAGGCTCTGAATAGAAATTATATCGGCTTATATTCAATATCAAATTCTACGACCAACAAATATCGTATTGGAAATAACGATATAAATATATCTTTCAAATTTCCACAACCATATCTGTCTAATCACGAAATCCAACATCGAAATATTCCGAAGATAATTTCGATTCATATCCATTTCAATTCGTATATTGGAAATTCTGATTATTTTCAAAACCACTTCAAATCCACTTTATTTATTTATTTAAAAATAATTGGGTTTTAATTCTAGTTCAAAACTAGTTCATTTCGATAAAATCTATTTTTAACCTTTCAAATGTAGAATTTTTCATCCCAGTTCTTTCCAATTCATATATTATGATTTTACACAAATTATTAATATTTTTAATAATTTTATCAAGGCCCGTACAGTCGATTTCCATCAACGGCCATCGAACTGCACTTACAACGACCTTTTCCAAATTTGATTTGGACATAATTCCAAATCCAACCGTTAGATTTCAGATTTATAATATTCATTGGAAAGCTCTTTTCGATACGAACCCAAAGGTTCCGGTTTTAGGAGAATTCGATGGTCGGATCTCCCGTAATGTCCATTCGAAGTCAATGGTCGAAACTCACGAACTGCCACAGCGCGGCGCGTTCTATTTAGGCCATTATATATATATGTATGTATGTATGTATGTATGTATTATATTTCGTCGATTTTCTTTTAAAACGTATTTTATAAATCGTTTTAAATTCGTTTTCGACACGATTTAAACTTCATATTCAATTTTGAAACAAAATTGAACATTCCACATCATCGATATACAAATGATAATATTTTCAAAACGTTATATTGTGAAATCACTTCCTTTTCTATAATCATTATAAAAACGAATAAAATCGATATAAATATCGTTCGCGTCAAAATAGCGCATCTCTAATCAACACGGCTTTATATTTTTCAATAACTTTGTTATTCTATTCAACAAATGAATATTTATTCTATTCAACACATGAATCTATATTTCTTTCAACACATGACTACTCTCAATACATGAGTACTGTCAACACATGACTATTTTTGTTATTTAATATATTTTATAAAATTTTGATTTCTATCGTTTAATTCTTAATCAGACTCCAACCGTAAATTAGTAAGAGAATGATTCCCTGAGCATTAACCCCGAAGGCCGAAACCAACATCAGATCAATACCCAGGAGACCATTCTTCTTATCTATTTTCCAGTTAGTTTCTGATTTTATATATGATAAAGATGTAAATTTTATTGTTAAAATATTTCTTTCAACACATGAATATTCTTTATTCTATTCAACACATGAATATATATTTTATAATATTCTTTGTTTTCCCAATTGGAATGAGGCCCAATCAATTACCATATAATGTTAATTATATGGATTCCATACAACACATGTATATAATAGCAACGATGAATAATCAACCATCATCCAAAGTGCACCACACAACTGTATAAGCATTAAATATAAATAATTAACGCTTACACAGTCTGTCGACCAATCGATCGACATACAACTAAATAATTGGGATTAGTGTACGCCAAATATCATCCCAACACCCGTGTGGGGTTTCAATCCACATCCACTGAATATTATTTGTGTTGTTGGGCGACGTGTAAAATTTATCATCCAAATCAATATCCTTCAAATAGGTGTACATAAACAAACCGTCCAGTTTGTAAATGAATATTTATTTATTCACATTCACGTTAAAAATTATATTTTTAACGATAATTAATTTATTTCGACACATGAACGTTTATTTTTCTTTCAACACATCAACATCACAAACAAACTTCACAACACATCAAACAAGCATACAAGTCGTCCATGGTCTGTGCACGACGGGTGTCGGGTGCTGCTAAGCACCGTCTGCATCCTAGTATATATTTTTAACTAGAAAAGGAAATTTAAAGTGAGAAGTTCTCACCGACTAGCTAAACCAAACGCCACGACTCTTCTTATGTAGAAATCTTCGACGTGCTCGCCTTTTGTCTATTTCATTATCCGTAGCCACTACATATATAAAAATCACATTTTTATATTGTTGTTATGTATATAAAAATCACATTTTTAAAATCACTATATATGGATAAAAATCACATTTTTATACCGCTACTATATAGATAAAAATTCTATTTTTACACCGCTATTATATAGATAAAAATTCTATTTTTACACCGCTACTATATAGATAAAAATTCTATTTTTATAACGGTGTTCATATAATAAATATTATATTTTTATCACTTCACTTCAGTAAATAAAAATCATATTTTTATTTCTACTTCATATGCATTTACAACGCTTCTTTCTCTATAAAAATCATATCTTTATTATTTCTACTATATCAAAATCATATCTTTATTATTTCTACCATATAAAAATCATAACTTTATTATTTCTACCATATAAAAATCATAACTTTATTATTTCTACCATATAAAAATCATAACTTTATTATTTCTACCATATAAAAATCATAACTTTACATACATAAAGATCTCCTCTTTCTTTGCTAACATCACATATAAAAATCCGACCTTTCTTTGATTATATCACACATAAAAATCCGACCTTTCATTGATTATATCACATATAAAAATCCTACCTTTCTTTGATTATATCACATATAAAAATTCGACCTTTCTTTGATTATATCACATATAAAAATCCGACCTTTCTAGCGTCGAAAATCTTATTTTTACATTACCATTCATACTATAAAAATCATATTTTTGTTAACAAAAAAAATTAAAATCAAAGGAGAAATCAAAAGGGAACTTACAGCGCAAGGGGGGGCTTCAAGGTGGTCGGAGGTGCTCCGTCGATGGGACAGCGGCGGTTTTAGAGGCTTAAGGGGGGCAGCGATTCAAATCAGAAGGGGGAGGCGCGTTGGGGTCTTGAACGGCAGAAGGGGAGAAGAAGAAGGGGAGGAGGGGGGGTCGCGTCGAGTGGGGGAGCCCGACGGTGGGCGGCGCCGCCTAGGGGGGGCGCAATGGCGGTTCTTCCGCCTTCGTCCTCCTTCTAAATTTTTTTTCCTGTTGTAATGAACGGGGGGGATGTGTTGACCGATTTGAAGAGATAAAAGGGGGCCAGGGTTTTTAATTAATTTTTTATATTTATTTATTTATTTTCAAAAAGCAACTTTTATTTTCGACATCGAAATCGAACCCACCGCCTGTCGTCCCTAGCTAATTACCCCCATTCCGAACACAATGGGATATGTTTCGTAGGCTGATTCGAGCAGTTTCCGTCAAAATCAAAATATAAATCTATATATTGAATTTGAACGCATATTTCAATTTACCGGGGCCACACACTAACTAGAAAAATTCCCAAAAAATATTTTCTAGCTTCGTATTGACGATACGGTCATAACAAAACTAATTTCGTCAAATTCTGAGACCGTTTGAAAAATGGCCATTTTCCAGTTGATTAAAATCAACTAAAACTGGTCAAACGCGTTTTCCTTTGCCACGCTCACATATTGATTCGAAAAATTAAGAATTTTGGAATCTAGCAATATCTTGACATCACGGATCCAACAAAAGTGGTTTCGTCGAAAACCGAGGTCGTTTGCAAAATTTCCATTTTTAAGGGCTAAAATTCCATAGCGACTATTCTGAATTTTCAACAGGGCATAACTTTTGATTCCCGCAATGAAATTTCAATTTTTCGAATTCGTTGGAAATATATCCTCAATTAGATTCTAATATTTTTGGTTTTGCTAAAATCCGGTTTATTTTGCATCCTGCACATTCATTTGAAATTCGAAATCGAATTATCGAACTACCGCGTCATTTCCAATTCCTTTTATAATATAAAATAAATATTTATATTCTAACGACGATTCAAATAAATATATACGTTCTAATTCTATTCAAAATAAATTTCTCATCGATATTATTTAAAATAATTCATTTTAAATATTCAAAATTCGTTAAAATTGCCAAAATAAAATTTTTTAATTCGCTCGGATTTTCCGGGTTGTTACAATCTCGCCCACTTAAAACTTTTCGTCCCCGAAAAGGAACGAAGCTGAAAGTTGTTTAACTAATCAACTCAACTTCCATTATCTTCTTTATGGCTTAAGTTCTTCAACTTTTCAGTTTCTAAGAACTTTTCAAATTTTTCAAAAATTTGGCTAACACCCTAAATTTCCGAAAAATTTCGCCATAACCTCCCCTGCACCGGGGACTTCGGGATATTTCATATAGCCTCCCATGGCCTTCTTCAATCCAAAAAGAAAAAGAAACAGCCAAGCGTCTAGCCAATCGGCTCATAAAATCATTCAAACCTAAGAAATTAGTAAACATGTACCTATTTGTCGGGCAAACAATTTTATTCTTCTGCTCTAGCCTCCTTGCTATGACCTTTTCAATGTAAGTACATGTATATGCATGCAATTCGTAATCATTTTTCAATACAGTTACATATTCGGTTCAATTAGGCTAAATGGTTCAAAATTTCAAACCAATAATCAAACAACACAATCATCAATCAATTAGTGGATTAACGTTTCAAATTCATAATTTTGATACATATACAGAAAATCATGTTTTTGGTGCCAAATCACAACAAGTAATCTTATATAAGTTTTGGTTCTCACACCAGTCTGATGGAAATATATAGATATCACACCTTCGAAACTCGAACATAAATTCTGCTGATGATCGATCAATCATCAGAACCATCTCCGGGCAGCTAAAGTGTGATTCTATATCTATCTAGTATATTAAAACTTCGAATATATGTTCATGACGCGTATATGCAAAATCTTTATATACTCGATTGTCCAAAATCAATATAAATAAAATATTCAAATATGTATACTTGAATTTAATTTTCAAAACAAAGTTTGTTTTCAAATTTTTATTTCAAAAATTTCACTCTTTCCACTCATTCTAGGATACTACTGATCCCATCTCTAACGAGTTATTCTCATTGGATATTACTAATTCAATCTCTGATGAATTCTTTCGTTTGGTTCTAATATGTCTTGTTCTCGAGCTCTGTAAACCAAAGCTCTGATACCAAATGTAGTAACCTGTAACTTCCCCGGTAAGGAAAGCCCAGATTGCTTTGAGAACAAGACCAATCAGAACATAAACAGAAGAACATTTCATTGTTTATTACAACAATTCCATCAGAATACAAGAATATATAGAGTATGAATAAATATTACACATTTGACAAATATCAAAGATTTAAATTACATTTAAATACGTAGCAGCGGAAAAATAATACAACGCACAACTGAAAGAAATACACGGATACAGAGCTTTCCGAGTATCGTTCCAGCTGTAAACCAGGATCCTGTTGTAACAACCCGGAAAATCTGGGCCAGTTTAAAATTTTTATTTTGGCAATTTTAGCGAATTTTGATTATTTAAAATGAATTATTTTAAATAATATCGACGAGAAACTTATTTTGAATAGAATTCGAACGTATATATTATACGCGTCGCCGTTAGAATATAAATATTTATATATAATTATAAATAGAATTAAAAATGGCGCGGTAGTTCGATAATTCGATTTCAAACTTCAATTGAATGTACCGGGTGCAAAACAATCCGGATTTTAGTGAAACCAAAAATAATGGAATCTAATAGTGAATATCTTTCCAACGAATCCGAAAAATCAAAAGTTAGTAGCGGGAATCAAAAGTTATGTCCAGTTGAAAATTCTGAATAGTCGCTATGGAATTCAGGCCCTTAAAAATGGACATTTTGCAAATGACCTCGGATTTCGACGAAACCACTTTTGTTGGATCCGCAGTGTCAAGTTATCGCTAGGTTTCAAATTTCATAATTTTTCGAGTCAATATGTGAGCGTGGCAAAGGAAAACGTGTTTTAACCATTTCAGTTGATTTTAATCGACTGGAAATTGGCCATTTTTCTAACGGTCTCAGAATTCGACGAAACTAGTTTTGTTAGGACCGTATCGTCAATACGAAGCTAGAAAATATTTTTATGGAATTTTTCTAGTTAGTATGTGACCCCGGTAATTTGAAACGTACGTTTAAAATTCAATAAAGTGATTTAAATGTAAATTCAAAGGAAACTGATCGAAACGGTCAAATCAGCTTGCGATACATATCCCATTGTGTTCGGAATGGGGGGGAAACGCTATGGGCGACAGGCGGTGGACCTCGTTTTGAGGTCGTATGTGAAAGTCAACCTTTAAATAATTAAATAAATAAAATAATACAAAAAAAAAAAAAAAAAAAATATTCCTTACTCTCCTTTATTTCTTCTGGCCCCCCCCGTTTCAATTTCAGTTCTTAAATAAAATAAAAAAAAAAAAAAAGGGGGAAAGCCATCGCGCGATGGCGACAGCCTACCGCCGCCCGAACCCTCCACCGACCCACCTCCCTCCAGCCTCACCTTGGCCACCGCGACGACAGAAGACCCCTCCCCTCGACTGGCGCCTGGCGCGAAGGCCCCACCCCTGCCCTCCTCGACGAAGACGAGACGCCCCCCCCCCCCCCCCAAATCGTTCGACGCCTCCGCGACCCTGGCCAGCGAGCCTGTGCCGCCGCCTCGAAGCCAGGAGCCTCCGACGATCAGCAGAACCCCCCCCCCCCCATCTGTAAGTTTTTGTTTTTGTTTTTGGCTTTGCTATTTTATTTTCAAGTTTTAGAAAACTGATTTTAATTAATTTTAAAAACTGTTTTTTTTTTTTAGATTTAAAAACAGAAATGTTAAACTGATTTTAGATTTAAAAATGTTAAACTGATTTTAGATTTAAAAATGTTAAAACTGATTTTGATTTAAAAATGAAAAAAAACTGAATTTGTTTTATTTTTAAAACTGAGTTTTATCTACTTTAAAAGCTGAAGCTAGATTTTTATTTTATATAGTATATAGTTTAGATTTTTAATAGAAAAGAATTTTTATTTTTATATGTATAGGGCATTGAAGTAAAAATAGAAATTCATATGTCAAAAAGATTAGATTTTGAAAATGAAATAGATTAGATTTTTATCGATATGAATGTGAAGTAAAAATATGATTTTTATATTTTTTTAAAGTATTAAAAATATAATCTTTATAGGATAGAGAATATAAAGATATCATCTTTGTATATGTAGCGAAATAAAAATCTGATTTTTATTTTATATACATTGAAATAAAGTGGTGATTTTTATAAAAGCGAAAACTTTATTTTTATAAAGGTGAAATCTATATTTTAAAAATTTGATTTTTACATTGTTAAAAAGAAAAGAAACTGAAATGGTCATTGATTCAAAAATACAAGCAATCTTGATTTGAAAATAAAAAGACATCACTTTTGAAAATATAATGGAGAATATAAAAATTCGATTTTTATATATTGAACTTTGAACTAAAAATTCGATTTTTATATATTGAACTTTGAACTAAAAATTCGATTTTTATATATTGAACTTTGAACTAAAAATTCGATTTTTATATATTGAACTTTGAACTAAAAATTCGATTTTTATATATTGAACTTTGAACTAAAAATTCGATTTTTATATATTGAACTTTGAACTAAAAATTCGATTTTTATATATTGAACTTTGAACTAAAAATTCGATTTTTATATATTGAACTTTGAACTAAAAATTCGATTTTTATATATTGAACTTTGAACTAAAAATTCGATTTTTATATATTGAACTTTGAACTAAAAATTCGATTTTTATATATTGAACTTTGAACTAAAAATTCGATTTTTATATATGGAACTTTGAAATAAAAATTCGATTTTTTTTTTTTATATATATAGTGGCCTTGGGCAACGAAGGTGACAAAAAGGCGAAACGACGAAGACTTCTGCAAATGAAGTGCCGTGGAGCTAGGATAGCTATAAGTGAGAATTTCTCACCTTTCAATTTATATTTCTAGTTATATATATATATACTAGGATGCAGACGGTGCTTATTAGAAGCACCCGACACCCGTCCACATACCATGGACTTGTTTGTTTGGATTGTTTGGTGATTGATCGAGATATTGGTTTGAATGTGGTTTGTGGTGTGAAAAATCGAATCGATAAATTGGTTAGGATTAGACGTGCGCCGTTATAAGGCGAAGGAGTAAGACTAGGTTAGACTCTTACTCCAAATTTTGTGGTTTGCAAAATGAAATTGATTTGATTGATGAGTGAATGGCGTGGGCCTTCACTAGACCGGGGATTAGGCTAGGCCTTGTCCCGTTTCTAGTATCGTGCCGTTATGCCGCCGAAATTTTCTAAAATATGTTAGAAAATAAAAATATCATTTTATTGTGTAAATGAATAATAGAAATTCATATGATAGAATAAAATGTTTTATCGTTAAAAATACAATTTTTAACGTGAATATGAATATAGTGAAAGTGAATAAAATAAATATTCATTTACAAACCAGATGGTTTGTTTATGTACACTTATTTGAATGACATTGATTGGGTCGATAAATTTTACACATCGCCTAACTGCACAAATAAAATATGTGTTTGATTGTTTGAAACCCCACACGGGTGTTAGGATGAAATTTGAAGTTCACTCATCCTGATTGATTAAATATGTCGATCGATTGATTGACATGCTGTTGTAAGCGTTGAATATCTATATTTGATGCTTATACAGTGTAGTGCACTTTGGTTGATGGTTGATTATTTTCAATGCTATTATATACATGTGTTGTATGAAAATCCATATAATTAATTTTATATGGTAATTGATTGGGCCTCATTCCAGTTTTGAAAAAGAAATATTTGAAATAGAATATTTGAAAATAAAGGAATATATGAAGCCGTGTTGATTAGATTGACGCCATTTTGACGAGAACGATATTTATATCGATTTTATCGATTTCGAAATGAATTGAATTGAAAACGATTTCGAAATGAATTGAATTGAAAACGAATTCGAAATGAATTGAATTGAAAACGATTTCGAAATGAATTGAATTGAAAACGAATTCGAAATGAATTGAATTGAAAACGATTTCGAAATGAATTGAATTGAAAACGAATTCAAAATGAATTGAATTGAAAACGAATTCGAAATGAATTGAATTGAAAACGATTTCGAAATGAATTGAATTGAAAACGATTTCGAAATGAATTGAATTGAAAACGAATTCGAAATGAATTGAATTGAAAGCGATTTCGAACTGAATTGAATTGAAAACGATTTCGAAATGAATTGAATTGAATATGAATTCAAACTGAATTGAAATTTGAATTGAATAGAAATGAATTTTAAAACGAATTTATAAGGAAGAATTCAATTTTTCTTTGAATTGAAATGGAAGTTGAAATAGGTTTTGAAACGATTTTAAAACTATTTATATAATTCGTTTTGAATAGAAATCGACGAAATATATATTATATATATTATATATATAATATAATGGCCTGAATAGAACGCGCCGCGCCGCGGCAGTTCGCGAATTTCGACCATTTATTTCAAACGGACATTACGGGAGATCCGACCGTCGGATTCTCCTAAAACCAGAACCGTTGGGTTCGTATCGAAAAGAGCTTTCTAACGAATGTTAGAAATTTGAAATCTAACGGTTGGATTTGGAATTATGTCCAAATCAAATTTGAAAAAGGTCGCTGTAAGTGCAGTTCGATGGCCGTTGATGGAAATCGACTGTACGGGCCTTGATAAAATTATTAAAAATAGTAATAATTTATGTAAAATCATAAGAAATGATTTGTGAAGATTTGGGATGAAAAACTCCATATTTGAAAAGATAAAAATAGATTTTTATCGAAATGAACTAGTTTTGAACTAGAATTATAATTCTATTTATTTTTAAATAAATAAATTGAATTCGAAAAGGGTTTTGAAAATAACCAAAATTTCCAATGATTGCATTGGAGTGGATTTAAATCGAAATTGTCTTCGGAATATTTCGATATTGGAATTCGTGATATTACAGGTGTTGTTATGGAAATTTGAAAGATATATATTTGTATCGTTATTTCCAATACGACATTTGTTAGTCGTAGAATTCGATATTGAATATAAGCCGATGTATTTTCTATTCAGAGCCTTGTATTGAATATCGAATGTGATTTGGGTTTGTCGTGAATGGTGTCTTCACTAACACTGTTCTTGAACCCAGTTGAGAAAAGATTAAATCTTTTTATTTAGATTTAATGAAGTGTACCAATTAAATGATATTTAATTGGAATTGAATTGATATTGATTTTTGGGTTTATCGTGAACAGTGTTTTAAATAACACTCGTTCTTTAACCCGATAATTAATGGAATGATTTTTGGGTTTATCGTGAACAGTGTTTTAAATAACACTCGTTCTTTAACCCGATAATTAATGGAATGTGACTTTGGGTTTATCGCGAACCGTGTTTTTAGATGACACTGATTCTTTAACCCAGTCACAGATTAAAACTAAGTGGAGTTTTAATGAATCTTTAATTAGATTGAAAAGATCGAGAATGGAGTATCACCAGTTTTGCTCCAGGCGATAGTTAAATCTTTAATTAGATTTGAATGTGAAATTTAGAAACTAACTGTCGGTTAGCCAAGCAGAATGGTTTTCTGGATATTGATCTGATGTTGGTTTCGGCCTTCGGGGTTAATATTTGGGGAATTATTCTCTTGATTAATTTACGGTTAGTGACTAATGAATTGGAATGAGGCGTATGTTGTGTTTGTGTAACACTTTTATAATATATACGTGAGTTATTCGGAAAGACCGGGTTTATCCCATTCTGAATAACTGATACGACGATAAGTCGAAGATGAAGACGATGGTCGAAGACCGGAAGTCTTCACGTCGTTTGGGTGATAACTGATGATCTTGATTGGGCTGTACACCCAAGAAGATGGAAACAGTTGGTGATCGTCCAGACGTACTTGGAGATCGATGGATATGCGGGGTACTAGGTGCCTCCGGTTTCGTTCAGACCCAGAACGGACTTGTAAATGGACTGTGTGTCTGACATCGGATTTCATTCTGTGTGACTGATATCGGTTGCATAGGATGGTTTGCCTGTGTGGCATGCTAAGATGCAAATGATCAAGGCTTCTGTTGAAAAGCAAAGTCTTGTGGTGATGATCAAAGCACGGCCTTTGTGGCGTAGCTTTGTGTAACGTTTACCTCGCGTGTTTCACACCAGGTATGAACCAAAAACGGGAGACGGACCTCAGGGAGGACTTGCGTTTCTTTCTAGCTAGAAGTGGCGTCAGTGGTTTTACACGCCCTGACGAGTTTGACTTATGTGGTTGTTGCTGTTGCGAGGCGCCTCGGTTATATCGGTTTCGGCCGAATGCATTCTGGTCGGCTGACGGACCAGACTTACACCCCATAGGGTGGGGAGACGTATTGTTCAGGCATAATAATCCACTCCGTGTGGACCGGCCCTGACGATCCAAGGGGCAGTTGCGGCTGTTCCTGAGGGGCGGGCTAGAGCGTCTCGAATCGGTTGAGGACTATCTTTTGCCTCGGTTCATAGATGGAAATCCAATTTCCAAATACGTGACATTTGCGGTTTTATTTGTAAACCTATATATGGCGACATAGTGGCATGGGACGCTCATGCCGCCTATGATTGATACTTATGATTTGAAGTTGTTTTATACACTTATAATAGTATCAAATGATTTGTTTTAAAACGTATCAAGCATCCTTTGGCTGTTATAAGGGAAAACCCTATCCTCGACTGCGTTGCATTGTGTGATGGGACCTGGGTCTTATAACAGCTTCATTTTTCTTTATTTAGCATTGCGCTGTTTGTTTCATGCACTGGTATTCTTGGGAGGAAACCCGTTCCGTATTATACGGCGTGGTCCCTTGATTTACCTAATGATTTAAAATAAAGATTAATAACTGTTTTAGTTCTCACACCAGTCACATGACTGACCTGGAGTTTATTGTTTTAACCTAAACTCTGGGTGCCCTTATTTTGACATGGGCAGCTAGTAGTTTTGGGTTTTGCAGATTTATATTCACAGGATCCTGGTTTACAGCTGGAACGATATCCGGAAAGCTTTGTATCCGTATATCTCATTCTAGTTGTGTATTGTATTATTTTCCGCTGCTATGTATTTAAATGTAATTTAAATCTCTGATATTTCTGTGTAATATTCATTTATACTCTATATATTCTTGTAATCTGATGCATTGTTGTAATATACAATGAAATGTTCTTCTGTATGCGTTCTGCTGTGGTTTGTTCTCGAACTATCCGTCGCTTTCCTTTACGGGGAAGTTGCGGGTCTTCACAGTTGGTATCAGAGCTTTGGTTTACAAAGCTAGAGAACAAGACACATTAGAAACATACGAAAGGATTCATCAGATATTGGATTAGTAATATCCAATTAGAATGACTCGTTAGAGATAGGATCAGTAGTATCCTAGAACGAGTGTGAAGAGTATATTTTTCAAATAAAAACAATTTTTGTTTTGAAAATTTAAAGCAATTATTCGTATTTGATTATCTATTTATATTGAGTTGGACAGTCCAGTATATATAGATTTTGCGTATACGTCTGATCCGCGTGTATTCGAAGTTTTAATATACTGGATAGATATAGAGTCACACTCTAGTCGCCCGGAGACGATTCTGATGATAGTCTAGACATCATCAGAATTGGTATTCGAGTTTCGAAGGTGTGATTTTCTATATATTTCCATTAGACTGGTGTGAGAACCAAAACTTATATATAGCTAGAATACATTGTTGTGATTTGGCATCAAAACATGATTTTCTTTATATATATCAAAATTATGAATTTGAAAAGCTAATTCACTAATTGATTGATGGTTGTATTGTTTGATTATTGTTTGAATAATTAAAATTTGGACCACTTAGTTCATTTGAAACAAATATTGAATTGTATTGAAAATTGGTTGCATTTGCTTGCATATACATATATATCATTGAACAGGTCATAGCAAGGAGGCTAGAGCAGAGAATAAAATTTGTTTGCCCGACAAATAGGTACATGTTTACTACATAATTTCCTGTTTTGTTTGGGTGATGATGATTTTATGAGCCTATTGGCTAGCCGCTTGGCTTTTTCTTTTTCTTTTTGAGATCTGAAGGACCGGGGAAGCTATTTGAAATTTCCCGATGCTCCCATTGCAGGGGAGGTTATGGCGAAATTTTTCGAAAATTTAGGGTGTTAGCCAAATTTTTGAAACTTTGAAAATTCTCAGAAACTGAAAAGTTGGAGAACGGAAGCCAAATCGAATGTAGAGTTGAATTATCAAACCACTTTCGACTTTGTTCCTTTTCGGGGACGAAAAGTTTTAAGTGGGGGAGATTGTAACAACCCGGAAAATCTGGGCCAGTTTAAAATTTTTATTTTGGCAATTTTAGCGAATTTTGATTATTTAAAATGAATTATTTTAAATAATATCGACGAGAAACTTATTTTGAATAGAATTCGAACGTATATATTATACGCGTCGCCGTTAGAATATAAATATTTATATATAATTATAAATAGAATTAAAAATGGCGCGGTAGTTCGATAATTCGATTTCAAACTTCAATTGAATGTACCGGGTGCAAAACAATCCGGATTTTAGTGAAACCAAAAATAATGGAATCTAATAGTGAATATCTTTCCAACGAATCCGAAAAATCAAAAGTTAGTAGCGGGAATCAAAAGTTATGTCCAGTTGAAAATTCTGAATAGTCGCTATGGAATTCAGGCCCTTAAAAATGGACATTTTGCAAATGACCTCGGATTTCGACGAAACCACTTTTGTTGGATCCGCAGTGTCAAGTTATCGCTAGGTTTCAAATTTCATAATTTTTCGAGTCAATATGTGAGCGTGGCAAAGGAAAACGTGTTTTAACCATTTCAGTTGATTTTAATCGACTGGAAATTGGCCATTTTTCTAACGGTCTCAGAATTCGACGAAACTAGTTTTGTTAGGACCGTATCGTCAATACGAAGCTAGAAAATATTTTTATGGAATTTTTCTAGTTAGTATGTGACCCCGGTAATTTGAAACGTACGTTTAAAATTCAATAAAGTGATTTAAATGTAAATTCAAAGGAAACTGATCGAAACGGTCAAATCAGCTTGCGATACATATCCCATTGTGTTCGGAATGGGGGGGAAACGCTATGGGCGACAGGCGGTGGACCTCGTTTTGAGGTCGTATGTGAAAGTCAACCTTTAAATAATTAAATAAATAAAATAATACAAAAAAAAAAAAAAAAAAATATTCCTTACTCTCCTTTATTTCTTCTGGCCCCCCCCGTTTCAATTTCAGTTCTTAAATAAAATAAAAAAAAAAAAAAAGGGGGAAAGCCATCGCGCGATGGCGACAGCCTACCGCCGCCCGAACCCTCCACCGACCCACCTCCCTCCAGCCTCACCTTGGCCACCGCGACGACAGAAGACCCCTCCCCTCGACTGGCGCCTGGCGCGAAGGCCCCACCCCTGCCCTCCTCGACGAAGACGAGACGCCCCCCCCCCCCCCCAAATCGTTCGACGCCTCCGCGACCCTGGCCAGCGAGCCTGTGCCGCCGCCTCGAAGCCAGGAGCCTCCGACGATCAGCAGAACCCCCCCCCCCCATCTGTAAGTTTTTGTTTTTGTTTTTGGCTTTGCTATTTTATTTTCAAGTTTTAGAAAACTGATTTTAATTAATTTTAAAAACTGTTTTTTTTTTTTAGATTTAAAAACAGAAATGTTAAACTGATTTTAGATTTAAAAATGTTAAACTGATTTTAGATTTAAAAATGTTAAAACTGATTTTGATTTAAAAATGAAAAAAAACTGAATTTGTTTTATTTTTAAAACTGAGTTTTATCTACTTTAAAAGCTGAAGCTAGATTTTTATTTTATATAGTATATAGTTTAGATTTTTAATAGAAAAGAATTTTTATTTTTATATGTATAGGGCATTGAAGTAAAAATAGAAATTCATATGTCAAAAAGATTAGATTTTGAAAATGAAATAGATTAGATTTTTATCGATATGAATGTGAAGTAAAAATATGATTTTTATATTTTTTTAAAGTATTAAAAATATAATCTTTATAGGATAGAGAATATAAAGATATCATCTTTGTATATGTAGCGAAATAAAAATCTGATTTTTATTTTATATACATTGAAATAAAGTGGTGATTTTTATAAAAGCGAAAACTTTATTTTTATAAAGGTGAAATCTATATTTTAAAAATTTGATTTTTACATTGTTAAAAAGAAAAGAAACTGAAATGGTCATTGATTCAAAAATACAAGCAATCTTGATTTGAAAATAAAAAGACATCACTTTTGAAAATATAATGGAGAATATAAAAATTCGATTTTTATATATTGAACTTTGAACTAAAAATTCGATTTTTATATATTGAACTTTGAACTAAAAATTCGATTTTTATATATTGAACTTTGAACTAAAAATTCGATTTTTATATATTGAACTTTGAACTAAAAATTCGATTTTTATATATTGAACTTTGAACTAAAAATTCGATTTTTATATATTGAACTTTGAACTAAAAATTCGATTTTTATATATTGAACTTTGAACTAAAAATTCGATTTTTATATATTGAACTTTGAACTAAAAATTCGATTTTTATATATTGAACTTTGAACTAAAAATTCGATTTTTATATATTGAACTTTGAACTAAAAATTCGATTTTTATATATTGAACTTTGAACTAAAAATTCGATTTTTATATATGGAACTTTGAAATAAAAATTCGATTTTTTTTTTTTATATATATAGTGGCCTTGGGCAACGAAGGTGACAAAAAGGCGAAACGACGAAGACTTCTGCAAATGAAGTGCCGTGGAGCTAGGATAGCTATAAGTGAGAATTTCTCACCTTTCAATTTATATTTCTAGTTATATATATATATACTAGGATGCAGACGGTGCTTATTAGAAGCACCCGACACCCGTCCACATACCATGGACTTGTTTGTTTGGATTGTTTGGTGATTGATCGAGATATTGGTTTGAATGTGGTTTGTGGTGTGAAAAATCGAATCGATAAATTGGTTAGGATTAGACGTGCGCCGTTATAAGGCGAAGGAGTAAGACTAGGTTAGACTCTTACTCCAAATTTTGTGGTTTGCAAAATGAAATTGATTTGATTGATGAGTGAATGGCGTGGGCCTTCACTAGACCGGGGATTAGGCTAGGCCTTGTCCCGTTTCTAGTATCGTGCCGTTATGCCGCCGAAATTTTCTAAAATATGTTAGAAAATAAAAATATCATTTTATTGTGTAAATGAATAATAGAAATTCATATGATAGAATAAAATGTTTTATCGTTAAAAATACAATTTTTAACGTGAATATGAATATAGTGAAAGTGAATAAAATAAATATTCATTTACAAACCAGATGGTTTGTTTATGTACACTTATTTGAATGACATTGATTGGGTCGATAAATTTTACACATCGCCTAACTGCACAAATAAAATATGTGTTTGATTGTTTGAAACCCCACACGGGTGTTAGGATGAAATTTGAAGTTCACTCATCCTGATTGATTAAATATGTCGATCGATTGATTGACATGCTGTTGTAAGCGTTGAATATCTATATTTGATGCTTATACAGTGTAGTGCACTTTGGTTGATGGTTGATTATTTTCAATGCTATTATATACATGTGTTGTATGAAAATCCATATAATTAATTTTATATGGTAATTGATTGGGCCTCATTCCAGTTTTGAAAAAGAAATATTTGAAATAGAATATTTGAAAATAAAGGAATATATGAAGCCGTGTTGATTAGATTGACGCCATTTTGACGAGAACGATATTTATATCGATTTTATCGATTTCGAAATGAATTGAATTGAAAACGATTTCGAAATGAATTGAATTGAAAACGAATTCGAAATGAATTGAATTGAAAACGATTTCGAAATGAATTGAATTGAAAACGAATTCGAAATGAATTGAATTGAAAACGATTTCGAAATGAATTGAATTGAAAACGAATTCAAAATGAATTGAATTGAAAACGAATTCGAAATGAATTGAATTGAAAACGATTTCGAAATGAATTGAATTGAAAACGATTTCGAAATGAATTGAATTGAAAACGAATTCGAAATGAATTGAATTGAAAGCGATTTCGAACTGAATTGAATTGAAAACGATTTCGAAATGAATTGAATTGAATATGAATTCAAACTGAATTGAAATTTGAATTGAATAGAAATGAATTTTAAAACGAATTTATAAGGAAGAATTCAATTTTTCTTTGAATTGAAATGGAAGTTGAAATAGGTTTTGAAACGATTTTAAAACTATTTATATAATTCGTTTTGAATAGAAATCGACGAAATATATATTATATATATTATATATATAATATAATGGCCTGAATAGAACGCGCCGCGCCGCGGCAGTTCGCGAATTTCGACCATTTATTTCAAACGGACATTACGGGAGATCCGACCGTCGGATTCTCCTAAAACCAGAACCGTTGGGTTCGTATCGAAAAGAGCTTTCTAACGAATGTTAGAAATTTGAAATCTAACGGTTGGATTTGGAATTATGTCCAAATCAAATTTGAAAAAGGTCGCTGTAAGTGCAGTTCGATGGCCGTTGATGGAAATCGACTGTACGGGCCTTGATAAAATTATTAAAAATAGTAATAATTTATGTAAAATCATAAGAAATGATTTGTGAAGATTTGGGATGAAAAACTCCATATTTGAAAAGATAAAAATAGATTTTTATCGAAATGAACTAGTTTTGAACTAGAATTATAATTCTATTTATTTTTAAATAAATAAATTGAATTCGAAAAGGGTTTTGAAAATAACCAAAATTTCCAATGATTGCATTGGAGTGGATTTAAATCGAAATTGTCTTCGGAATATTTCGATATTGGAATTCGTGATATTACAGGTGTTGTTATGGAAATTTGAAAGATATATATTTGTATCGTTATTTCCAATACGACATTTGTTAGTCGTAGAATTCGATATTGAATATAAGCCGATGTATTTTCTATTCAGAGCCTTGTATTGAATATCGAATGTGATTTGGGTTTGTCGTGAATGGTGTCTTCACTAACACTGTTCTTGAACCCAGTTGAGAAAAGATTAAATCTTTTTATTTAGATTTAATGAAGTGTACCAATTAAATGATATTTAATTGGAATTGAATTGATATTGATTTTTGGGTTTATCGTGAACAGTGTTTTAAATAACACTCGTTCTTTAACCCGATAATTAATGGAATGATTTTTGGGTTTATCGTGAACAGTGTTTTAAATAACACTCGTTCTTTAACCCGATAATTAATGGAATGTGACTTTGGGTTTATCGCGAACCGTGTTTTTAGATGACACTGATTCTTTAACCCAGTCACAGATTAAAACTAAGTGGAGTTTTAATGAATCTTTAATTAGATTGAAAAGATCGAGAATGGAGTATCACCAGTTTTGCTCCAGGCGATAGTTAAATCTTTAATTAGATTTGAATGTGAAATTTAGAAACTAACTGTCGGTTAGCCAAGCAGAATGGTTTTCTGGATATTGATCTGATGTTGGTTTCGGCCTTCGGGGTTAATATTTGGGGAATTATTCTCTTGATTAATTTACGGTTAGTGACTAATGAATTGGAATGAGGCGTATGTTGTGTTTGTGTAACACTTTTATAATATATACGTGAGTTATTCGGAAAGACCGGGTTTATCCCATTCTGAATAACTGATACGACGATAAGTCGAAGATGAAGACGATGGTCGAAGACCGGAAGTCTTCACGTCGTTTGGGTGATAACTGATGATCTTGATTGGGCTGTACACCCAAGAAGATGGAAACAGTTGGTGATCGTCCAGACGTACTTGGAGATCGATGGATATGCGGGGTACTAGGTGCCTCCGGTTTCGTTCAGACCCAGAACGGACTTGTAAATGGACTGTGTGTCTGACATCGGATTTCATTCTGTGTGACTGATATCGGTTGCATAGGATGGTTTGCCTGTGTGGCATGCTAAGATGCAAATGATCAAGGCTTCTGTTGAAAAGCAAAGTCTTGTGGTGATGATCAAAGCACGGCCTTTGTGGCGTAGCTTTGTGTAACGTTTACCTCGCGTGTTTCACACCAGGTATGAACCAAAAACGGGAGACGGACCTCAGGGAGGACTTGCGTTTCTTTCTAGCTAGAAGTGGCGTCAGTGGTTTTACACGCCCTGACGAGTTTGACTTATGTGGTTGTTGCTGTTGCGAGGCGCCTCGGTTATATCGGTTTCGGCCGAATGCATTCTGGTCGGCTGACGGACCAGACTTACACCCCATAGGGTGGGGAGACGTATTGTTCAGGCATAATAATCCACTCCGTGTGGACCGGCCCTGACGATCCAAGGGGCAGTTGCGGCTGTTCCTGAGGGGCGGGCTAGAGCGTCTCGAATCGGTTGAGGACTATCTTTTGCCTCGGTTCATAGATGGAAATCCAATTTCCAAATACGTGACATTTGCGGTTTTATTTGTAAACCTATATATGGCGACATAGTGGCATGGGACGCTCATGCCGCCTATGATTGATACTTATGATTTGAAGTTGTTTTATACACTTATAATAGTATCAAATGATTTGTTTTAAAACGTATCAAGCATCCTTTGGCTGTTATAAGGGAAAACCCTATCCTCGACTGCGTTGCATTGTGTGATGGGACCTGGGTCTTATAACAGCTTCATTTTTCTTTATTTAGCATTGCGCTGTTTGTTTCATGCACTGGTATTCTTGGGAGGAAACCCGTTCCGTATTATACGGCGTGGTCCCTTGATTTACCTAATGATTTAAAATAAAGATTAATAACTGTTTTAGTTCTCACACCAGTCACATGACTGACCTGGAGTTTATTGTTTTAACCTAAACTCTGGGTGCCCTTATTTTGACATGGGCAGCTAGTAGTTTTGGGTTTTGCAGATTTATATTCACAGGATCCTGGTTTACAGCTGGAACGATATCCGGAAAGCTTTGTATCCGTATATCTCATTCTAGTTGTGTATTGTATTATTTTCCGCTGCTATGTATTTAAATGTAATTTAAATCTCTGATATTTCTGTGTAATATTCATTTATACTCTATATATTCTTGTAATCTGATGCATTGTTGTAATATACAATGAAATGTTCTTCTGTATGCGTTCTGCTGTGGTTTGTTCTCGAACTATCCGTCGCTTTCCTTTACGGGGAAGTTGCGGGTCTTCACACCTGTGAATATAAATCTGCAAAAACCCAACTATTAGTTGCTCGTGTCGAAAATAAGGGCACCCAGAGTTTAGGTTAAAACAATAAACTCCAGGTCAGTCATGTGACTGGTGTGAGAACTAAAACAGTTATTCAAAACTTTACTTTAAAAATAAGGTAAATCAAGGGACCACGTCGTATAACACGGAACGGGTTTCCTCCCAAGAATACCAGTGCATAGAATAAACAACGCAATGCTTTTTCGAAAAATGAAGCTATTATAAGACCCAGGTCCCATCACACAATGCAACGCAAGCGGAGGATAGGGTTTTACCTTATAATAGCCAAACATGCTTAGTACGTTTAAAAACAAATCGTTTGATACTATAATAAGTGTATAGCGTCAAAACAATTTCAATCATAAGTATCAATCATAGGCGGCATAGCTACCATCTACTATGTCGCCATGCTAGGTTCTACAAATAAAACCGAAATATCTCGTATTGGAAATTGGATTTCCGTCATGAGTCGAGGCAAGGGGCAAGATCCTCACTGCTTCGAGACACTCTAGTAAATTCCCCAGGACTACACACTCTGGGTAACCCTTGGAATCGGTTGGGCCGGTCCTCTCTTACATTTGAGGATTGGCAATTCCTGAACACACGTTTCCATGTCCTTACTGACCTATAATCGAGGCGCATCGCAATCCAACATCCACATAGGTATAATAATCAACGATGTCAGGGCTAGTAAAACACTGACACCACCCATAACTAGAAAGAAACGTCGTGTTCTCCCAGCGGTCTGTATCCCGTTTTTAACTCATACCGAGGTGTGAGGCTCGCGAATTCACGTTATACAAAAAGCTATGCCACGTAGGTCGTGTTTTGATCATCAACCACAAGACTTTGCTTTTCAATAGACGCCTTGATCACTGCATCTCAGCGTGCCACACAGGCAATTCATGCCATGCGACTGATACCTATCGATATATAACCTCTGAGCTCGTACGTCTCAGAGAAGGGTGTTAAGCAAAAGAATAAATTCTCCGCTGCCAAACCGATATATATTTAATAGAAATCCATCAACACACAATAAAATCCAATGTTAGACACACAATCCATTTACAAGTTCGTTCTGGGTGTGAACGAAACCGGATGCACTTTATACCTCGCATATCCATTGATCTCCAAATATGTCTGGACGATCACTAACTATTTCCATCTTCTTGGGTGTACAGCCCAATCAAGATCATCAGTAATTACCCAAACGATGCTCCGGTCTTCGACCGCCGTCTTCATCTTCGACTTATCGTCGAAACAGTTATTCAGAATGGGTATAGACCCAGCCTTTCCGAATAACTCGCATATATAATAAACAAGTGCCAAAAAACACAACATACGCCTCATTCCAATCCATCAGTCACTAACCGTAAATTGGTAAGAGAGCAATTCCCCAAATATTAACCCCGAAGGCCGAAACCAACATCAGATCAATACCCAGGAAACCATTCTTCTTAGCTAACCTACTACTAGTTTCTAAAATTCATATTCTTAGGGAAAGGTTCCCATTAATTTTATCAAAGATAAATTCTATAAAATTTATTCTTTAATCTTCCTTTGGATGTCATTTCAAACCAAATTATGGTTTTCCAAACTAGTCGGGATTAGCGAACCACACCGAAGTAATTATTCATTTTATTTCCCAATCCCAACCTATTCATCCCATGAAGCAAAACTGGTAATACTCCATATCTAACACCACAGTGTTATCGGTAAAATTAATTACCATTTCACATTCAAATCTAATTAAAGATTTAACTATCGCTTTGGAGCAAAACTGGTGATACTCCATTCTCGATCACTTTCCAAATTTGATAATTTAAATTATCAATTCACATTTCAATCTAATTACAGATTCATTAAAACTCCACTTAGTTTTAATCTTCTCAAAAATCAATATCCTATCTTTAACTGGGTTAAAGAACCAATGTCATCTAAAACAGGATTCACGATAAACCCAAAATCACTTTCACATTGTTGATCGGGTTAAAGAATAGGTGTTATTCAAAACACCGCTCACGATAAACCCAAAAACCAATTTAAATTCAATTCCAATTAATATTATTTAATTGGTACACTTCATTAAATCTAAATAGAAAGATTTAATCTTTTTCTCAACTGGGCTTAAGAACAGTGTTAATGAAGACACCATTCACGACAAACCCAAATTTCCACAGCCATATCTATCTAATCACGAAATCCAACAACGAAATATTCCGAAGATAATTTCGATTCAAATCCATTTTAATTCGTATATTGGAAATTCTGATTATTTTCAAAACCACTTCAAATCCACTTTATTTATTTATTTAAAAATAATTGGGTTTTAATTCTAGTTCAAAACTAGTTCATTTCGATAAAATATATTTTTATCCTTTCAAATGTGGAATTTTTCATCCCCGTTCTTTCCAATTCATATATTATGATTTTACCCAAATTATTAATATTTTTAATAATTTTATCAAGGCACGTACAGTCGATTTCCATCAACAGCCATTGAACTGCACTTACAGCGACCTTTTCCAAATTTGATTTGGACATAATTCCAAATCCAACTGTTAGATTTCAGATTTATAATATTCATTCGAAATCTCTTTTCGATACGAGCCCAACGGTTCCGGTTTTAGGAGAATCCGACGGTCGGATCTCCCGTAATGACCATTCGAAGTCAATGGTGGAAATTCACGAACTGCCGCAGCGCGGCGCGTTCTATTCAGGCCATTATATATATAATATATATAATATATATATATTTCATCGATTTCCTTTTAAAACGTATTTTATAAATCGTTTTAAATTCGTTTTCGAAACGATTTCAACTTTATATTCAATTTCGAATCAAAATTGAACATTCCACATCATCGATATACAAATGACAATATTTTCAAAATGTTATATTTTGAAATCACTTCCTTTTCTATAATCATTATAAAAACGAATAAAATCGATATAAATATCGTTCGTGTCAACATAGCGCATCTCTAATCAACACGGCTTTATATTTTTTAATAACTTCATTATTCTATTCAACAAATGAATATTTATTCTATTCAACACATGAATCTATATTTCTTTCAACACATGACTACTCTCAACACATGAGTACTGTCAAGACATGACTATTTTTGTTATTTAATATATTTTATAAAATTATGATTTCTATCGTTTAATTCTTAATCAGTCTCCAACCGTAAATTAGTAAGAGAATGATTCCCTAAGATTAACCCCGAAGGCCGAAACCAACATCAGATCAATACCCAGGAGACCATTCTTCTTATCTATTTTCCAGTTAGTTTCTAATTTTATATATGATAAAGATGTAAATTTTATTGTTAAAATATTTCTTTCAACACATGAATATTCTTTATTCTATTCAACACATGAATATATATTTTATAATATTCTTTGTTTTCCCAATTGGAATGAGGCCTAATCAATTACCATATAATGTTAATTATATGGATTCCATACAACACATGTATATAATAGCAACAATGAATAATCAACCATCATCCAAAGTGCACCACACAACTGCATAAGCATTAAATATAAATAATTAACGCTTACACAGTCTGTCGACCAATCGATCGACATACAACTAAATAATTGGGATTAGTGTACGCTAAATATCATCCCAACACCCGTGTGGGGTTTCAATCCACACCCACTGAATATTATTTGTGTTGTTGGGCGACGTGTAAAATTTATCGTCCCAATCAATATCCTTCAAATAGGTGTACATAAACAAACCGTCCGGTTTGTAAATGAATATTTATTTATTCACATTCACGTTAAAAATTATATTTTTAACGATAATTTATTTATTTCGACACATGAATGTTTGTTTTTCTTTCAACACATCAACATCACAAACAAACTTCACAACACATCAAACAAGCATACAAGTCGTCCATGGTCTGTGGTCGACGGGTTTCGGGTGCTGCTAAGCACCGTCTGCATCCTAGTATATATTTTTAACTAGAAAAGGAAATTTAAGGTGAGAAGTTCTCACAGACTAGCTAAACTAAACGCCACGACTCTTCTTATGTAGAAATCTTCGCCGTGCTCGCCTTTTGTCTATTTCATTGTCCGTAGCCACTACATATATAAAAATCGCATTTTTATATTGTTGCTATGTATATAAAAATCACATTTTTATAATCACTCTATATGGATAAAAATCACATTTTTATACCGCTACTTTATAGATAAAAATTCTATTTTTATACCGCTACTATATAGATAAAAATTCTATTTTTATATCGCTACTATATAGATAAAAATTCTATTTTTACACTGCTACTATATAGATAAAAATTCTATTTTTATAACGGTGTTCATATAATAAAGATTATATTTTTATCACTTCACTTCAATAAATAAAAATCATATTTTTATTTCTACTTCATATGCATTTACAACGCTTCTTTCTCTATAAAAAATATATATTATAATTTCTACTATATCAAAATCATATCTTTATTATTTCTACCATATAAAAATCACAACTTTATTATTTCTACCATATAAAAATCATAACTTTATTATTTCTGCCATATAAAAATCATAACTTTATTGTTTCTACCGTATAAAAATCATAACTTTACATACATAAAGATCTCCTCCTTCTTTGCTAGCATCACATATAAAAATCCGACCTTTCTTTGATTATATCACATATAAAAATCCGACCTTTCTTTGATTATATCACATATAAAAATCCGACCTTTCTAGCGTCGAAAATCTTATTTTTACATTACCATTCATACTATAAAATTCATATTTTTGTTAACAAAAAAAATTAAAGTCAAAGGAGAAATCAAAAGGGAACTTACAGCGCAAGGGGGGGCTTCAGGGTGGTCGGAGGTGCTCCGTCGATGGGACAGCGGTGGTTTTAGGGGCTTATGGGGGCGGCGATTCAAATCAGAAGGGGGAGGCACGTTGGGGTCTTGAACGGCGGAAGGGGAGAAGAAGAAGGGGAGCAGGGGGGTCGCGTCGGGTGGGGGAGCTCGGCGGTGGGCGGCGCCGCCTAGGGGGCGCGATGGCGGTTCTTCCGCCTCCGTCCTCCTTCTAATTTTTCCTTTTTTGTTGTTGTAAAGAACGGGGGGGATGTGCTGACCGATTTGAAGAGATAAAAGGGGGGTCAGGGTTTTCAATTAATTTTTTTATATTTATTTATTTATTTATTTTCAAAAAGAAACTTTTAATTTCGACCTCGAAATCGAACCCACCGCCTGTCGTCCCTAGCTAATTACCCCCATTCCAAACACAATGGGATATGTTTCGTAGGCTAATTCGACTGATTCGAGCAGTTTCCATCAAAATCAAAATATAAATCTATATATTGAAATTGAACGCACATTTCAATTTACCAGGGCAACATACTAACTAGAAAAATTCCCAAAAAATATTTTCTAGCTTCGTATTGACGATACGGTCCTAACAAAACTAATTTCGTCAAATTCTGAGACCGTTTGAAAAATGGCCATTTTCCAGTCGATTAAAATCAACTAAAACTGGTAAAATGCGTTTTCCTTTGCCACACTCACATATTGATTCGAAAAATTACGAATTTTGGAATCTAGCAATATCTTGACATCGCGGATCCAACAAAAGTGGTTTCGTAGAAAACAAAGGTCGTTTGCAAAATTTCCATTTTTAAGGGCCAAAATTCCATAGCGACTATTCTGAATTTTCAACTGGGCATAACTTTTGATTCCCGCTATGAAATTTCAATTTTTTGGATTCGTTGGAAAGATATCCTCAATTAGATTCTAATATTTTTGGTTTCGCTAAAATCCGGTTTATTTTGCATTCTGCACATTCATTTGAAATTTGAAATCGAATTATCGAACTACCGCGTCATTTCCAATTCCTTTTATAATATAAAATAAATATTTATATTCTAAGGACGATTCAAATAAATATATATGTTCTAATTCTATTCAAAATAATTTTCTCGTCGATATTATTTAAAATAATTCATTTTAAATATTCAAAATTCGTTAAAATTGCCAAAATATAATTTTTAAATTGGCTCGGATTTTCCGGGTTGTTACACTCTGGGTCAGTCATGTGACTGGTGTGAGTAACTCTAATCATTTTGGTTTAACTTTTCAAAAATCCTTTCCAAAGAAATGATAATCGTTAGAACGATCCACACATAAACACAGATGGGTTTTATCTTACAATAATCCAAAACATTCTTTTCTAAATGATATCTTTTGATATTATAATAATGTCTAAATAAGGTAAATAACAATCTAGCAAAACACTTTCATCCCATGCCCTAAATATATAATATACAATCAAAAACTGGGGGCTCTTATTAGGTAATGGATTTCCAACTACGACAAGGTATGGAATCACCTTCTGATCAGTGTACTCTAGAAGCGATACACTGGAGTTCAACAAGAACATCTTGCAACTTGGCCATACATGACCGGCCATTCATTTCACTTGAATGTTCCGAATATATTGTCACCTTACGGTTGGTATACCAACATAATTGTTCCCGAGAGATACAAAATTGAAAGAAGTAACAAATGTGAATAATCTCTAGATGGTGACAATAAACCCTAATAGGGTGCGACCCACTTAGCCATGCTGCCAGCCCAATTTTCGTCATTTCCCAGTTGATGAGGCTTGAGGTAATAAAATACAATTATACATATCACATCTATATTTACTTTGAATGCCACATCGTCATACCCGCCAGATCACAAATTTATTTCCTCAAAAATACCACGGGTATAAAGCTAGGAGAAACGAATTTCTCTGCCACCAACGTAAATACGTTTGAAGGATAAACTTACGCGATCTATTAGATATACTCAGTCAGACATTCATTCATACACATTGTCTTGGGACTGGACAAACCGAAGGCACTATTCTGTAAATCCATCTTAGGCAATCTCTACCTAGGATCACCAGAATAGCCCTTGCACAAACTCCGTCTCCAATTATCTTCATCATATTTGATTCGAAATGCTAATGCCAATATGGAGTGGTTTCCAGATAATAAATCTAATCTTGGTCTCTCCCTGTTGACAACGGAAAATGGTCAAAAACTTTGATAGTCGGTAATTTAACTATCAAAGGAAAACATACATACAAACAACGGTCGTATTTCCAGATGGAAATTTCACTGATCAGTCATTAATCAACATTCAACCTCTTTAAAGAATTTATCATTAATTTATTCATTCCTTATTCCCCCATTTTCCATATTTCTTAAAACCGTTTAGTCTCTCATGATTCACAGAAAAAAATTCCATATCCACAAATTTCTTATTTCCTACATCTAGAAAATATACGCTAATTATATTCGGAAAACATTTCCATTTCTCATTCACAGATCACTAATCTTCCACAACCACTAGTCCCTAACCGTAACTAGTAAGAGAACAATTCCCAACGTATAAACCCCAAAGGCCGAAACCAACATCAGATCAATACTCAGAAAACTATTCAACATAACTAATCTCTAGTCCATTTCTAATGTTCTTAATTCCATTTCTTAATTTCTTTTTTACAAACCTGTTTACACAACTCTCTATTCAATTTACAAATCCACTTATTTATGGTGATCTTTGATTATAACGATAACGCTATAATTTCTGCTTTTGAAATGTTTAATTTCAAAATATAACTTATATTTAAATAAATAACAAATAATTAATTAGATAAATAAATAAGTTTGTATTATGACTGAAAAGTAAATGTTACTTTCCTAAATTTGATAGAATCAAATTCGAACATATCTCTCTTTTGAATACTCTCTATTCAAATAATGTTTCGTACGTCGGAATAAACTCACCGTTTCAGGCTGCAAAGTGTTTGCTTTTAAATCGTTATTCACTTTAAAACGTAAATAATATTCCTTTATAGGAACTGGACTCGTTTTATCAAATCAAAACTTGATTTATATTTATAAATACCGTTATAGGTTAAATTCCTATTTATCGAGTTATTTAATATAGATGTATTTGTATTCCACTTCATAAACCCCATTTACACATAAACTTCCTGATAATTATATACCAAAATTATAATTAAATGTCGACTTCATATTCTTTTAATTTATTGGTTCCAAACCAAATCTTAATTATCTTGTCAAATTCCAAATTATATAATATATAATTTCTAAAAATAAATCATATTAATAACATATTAGACAAAGTCGAATTCTAATTTTAAATCTTTATGTGTTTATTTCAATCCTGCTTACATTTCATACATCGAAAAATCTCATCGTTTTCTTTTGAAAATGACTCCTTGCTTCCATTTTAAATTCATTCTTGGATTTACATTCCCAACTTATAATTTAATAATAATTATTCCATTTTATATTTCAAAAAATTAAATATAAATTTAATTACTTGTTTTATTATTAAAACAAGTTATCTAGCTTACTCAAAATTCAGTTTCCATTTTAAAAATAGTTTTTTTCCTTTTAAAAATCCCAAATTTTCTTTACTAATATATTCAAATATATTTTACGGTATTTAAATACCAATTATTTCAGGTCAATGTTATTCACACATTCCAAACATACAATAATATATGAAAATCAACAATAAAATTGTTGAGGAATCTAGTTGGATCCCTCCAACCTGTTTCCCTGCATCCACATATATTATCAGCATAAATAAATCCTAATTTCATATTAATAAGAAATATAAAAATAAAGAAAATTGGTGTTAGAACAATGATTGATATATATATAACTATATATAGCATTTAGACCAATTAATCTAAAAATCAACCAAAACAACCATCATAAAAACATTCAGTCATTATTTATCAACATTAATAATGTTTATAAGATTATAAAATTGGATAGAGTTAGTGAGTTTACTAACCTTGTTCGTTAATCATTAAATAACAGTTAATGTTCCATAGATCTGTTTAGGCATTTTATTTTGTCTAAAATCCCATTGAGTTCGGAATTGCTCCACACCAGTTTCATTGTAAAGCCTGTGTCCACACGATCCTAACGGATCTGACCGTTCGCAATTCTGATATAGTACGCATAAGATATTATAAATCTTAGTTAACGCATTATTAATTTAAGAATAAACTTAAATTAAATAAATATATTTATTTATTATTGGCATTACTATTTTCTACTAACCCATGAAACATCCTTACTGCATGCACCACCGTTTGGTTCCCAGCCAAAATAAAAGCCATCAAAACGTGCTCTCTTCCATTCCTTACCTGGGCCACGTTTCTTCATTTCTTTTTTCTTTTCTAATGGGCTTCAGCTCTTATATATTCGGCCCACCCCATAATTCAAAACCGAAACAAATAGTGTTCTTCCTTCCTGATAACGTTTCTACCCCCTGAAACCCACGTACGCACCCATCCTCTTCTTTGAAAATGACAACAACATACAATGTAGCTCCTCATCCAAACCCTTCTCTCCGTGGCCTCTCCTCCCAAAGCACCACCACTCGCACCTCCCCTTCCACATGCGTGATGCGTCAAACATTACTCTACTCGCTACGGTAAAGTAAAGAACTGTTTTGAACTCGAACCACCTCATAATACCATCAGAGATGCTGCTCCTTCCCCTCAGTCCGACGCCATCCATCACCGGTACTAACTCCACCCCCCATCGATGGTGAGAAACAACCCTAGGTGGCGCTGTCTTCAAACCAGTAAACCCCAAACTGTTTCGAAACCCAAGCAGAGTGCGAACGAGATGATGGGCATCTCCATACATATTTGAATATACCAGTATCATGATTTTTTAAAAATAGGAAGAAGATTTAAAATTAAAATGAAGCTTTTGGTGTTCAGAAAATGCAGAAGAATGGATTGTGCATATTTTTATACCGTTTTAATTCCATGGTAACCAAGGAATTGCTTAAGTAGGAGGTACCTCTCTCAAATATGGCTTTCTAGAATTTCAAAAGAGTTTATTTGTCTAAACATAGCTTGGCAGCAGACATGAATGCTAGTTGTGTTTGAAAAGACAGGGTACTAAGTCGTTGCCAAGGAACAATTTATATATTACTATTTATCAGGTAAAAATGGCCACCAGTCCTTTGTATGAATTCATAAGCAATTATGCGTGTTTACATATCAGTGCTAATGTACGTCTTTGCATTTATATGCCACTGGGAGGCATTTAGAATTTACTATACGGTTGTACGATATAGGTCATTTCATCACTTTAATTTTTTGTTGCATGATTAAGCATATGTTATCTTTTTGTTACCTAGGATGCATATGATCCTTTTGTTATGTCATTCACGTTAATGTTATCCCAAAACATGTTTTATCCTTTTGTGTGTAGTAAGTAGCATCACTGGTAGCTTGAAGTCGGCCACTCCACAATACCAACATGTTTGAACTAGACAGTACCAAGTTAATGTTCGTGTGAGAACATGGCTAAATTTCTTATGTTTTATTCATTCAGAATTATTGGCATCCCCTAAGTTCCTTTATTCATTTTTTTTCATGATCTTAAACTAAGGTTGTTGTCTGTATTTGTTTTAAATTTTAGATATTTAAGGTCGCTCATTATGCAACTCTATTCACGTACGAACTTCTAACGACAAAATTAAAATTAAAGTTGCGTCAAGTAATGCACCACGATCCCAAAAATATAGTAAAATAGACAAGTTATCTTATTATGTGAAATCCCAAAAATACTTATTTAGGGTGCAAAATACGTTAAACAAAAAGTTGCATATTTTCCAAATTAAAAATTACAGAAAAATTCTATAAATTAAATTAAGGATACATCTTAAAAATCTTATCCAAATTTGAAATAAATATTTTATTATATTAATTAAATCGTTATGTTTTATAAATGATTCCATAAAGACTTTCTGGAAATTTTATTTGGACATAACTTTCGATCTATAAGACGAATTCTTTATTTTTCACTTCCATTAGAAAAATATAGTTCAATAGATTCGAACATCTCTTATTTCGATGAAATCCGACTTATAACGAATTCTGTACACTTAATTGAAGTTCAAAACTTAATATTACGAACTACCACGACATTACGAACTCGATTATAATTTACATTGTAATTAATATGTTAAACTGTCATTTAAATAATATATTCGTTATTATAACTCAAATATAAACTAAATTAAATATATTAAATTATCCGATTCACACAATATTATCAGTTCAGCTAATTCTGACCATTTCGGAAATCAAATTATTATCCCACTATTTATTATTTAAATGTTCGAAATATTTGAATTCAAACCATTTGAATTACCAAACAATTATATTAAAGTAATTGAATAAATTATTTGTTAAACTGCTAAAAATACGGGACGTCACACAATTTCCTAATTAATGTAACTCTTTTATACAATTTAGGCAATATCTATTCTTCCAATTTTTTTTGTAATTCTATTAACAACCTTATGGCATAAAAATATTCTTAAGCAAAGGTTCAGGTTTACCGTAAATTCCATAATAATAGCATTTACAGTAGTTTCCCATTTAGACAGATGTTTAATGGAAATAGGCTTATATGACAGAAATGTTCTCCGCAGATATAACCCCAATTACCACAATTATTCGCAACTCCATTGTAACTTAATTTACCATATCAAACTAATAGGTTCTTAGGGTGGTTCTATATAAAATAGTAATTTTTTAACATGTCCTAAACAGTTTTAATACCCAATTTCCATACTTATCAACTGGTTAACAGATTAAATATAATGGGGAATGCAAACGATAAATATACCGTTATTTAAAATGCTATAATTTAGATCCACTCACCTAACAGCTTTCCAATCCATGAATCTGATCTAGATCTATTATTCCATGGCCTTCGTAACTGAATCTATAATCCAAATAACCATGGATTTACAAATCCGATACTAAAGAAGAGGGAAAAGAGAAGAAACCCACATAAACCAGATTCAAGGACTTACCTCATGCTGATCAGAATTTTGAACACCTATTTGTAGACTTATACTCTTTTATCTTCAAATTTTGAATCAGAATTACCTAAAACTAATATTTAATTTTTTGAAAAGAGTAGGGGAGTAAAGAAAGTGGCCAAGCCTGGGCAGCACCTCAGAAAATATGAGATTTAAGCTAGGTCCTGCTGGTCTATATATAGGTGTACGAGAAAGTCTGAACCGTTGAATTTAATCTATTAAAATTCGAGCCGTACACATAAGCAAAACCACGTCACACAACAAATCTGGACCCACCCTGGGTCGACCCATAGGTCGACCCAGGCTCGACTTGGGTCGACCCAGGCACAACTTGGGTCGACCCATCTAGGTCCAGGCACGACATTATTTGTTGTACTAAATGTTTTTATTTAAACGTTTGATTATTTGCCCCTTATTCTTCCTCCTATTTATCTTATGCCTTTTATACACTATTATTTAGTTTAAAATTCACTTATATATGCATATATATACACAGCTTTCCAATTATTTAATTTATTGTTATCTTTCGCATACGTTCTCCGTTTTGGTCATGCCGTATACCAAAAGGAATCATAAAATCACCACGAACGCACTAGTAAATGTCTCGGGGTCAAATTCTAAAAAATATAATCTTTTATATTTTCCTTCTTGTTTTAATTATAAAAATACGAGGTGTTACAATTTCCTTTTAATACTTCTTTACTTTCATATAACATATTTATACAAAAACTAAGTTTTTGATAATTTGTGTCTTATTACATTTAGAACATCTTTTTTTTACAAAAGTAGAGATTTAAACATAAATAAATTACAATACCCAAATCTGTGTTTCTGTATAAACTAGATTTACAATAAAATGAAAGTAAATCAGACTAAATGATAAATTCACATAACACACAAAAATATGATCATTTCGGAAGTTATTAGGAGATTCGGGGGATTTATATGTGTTTTGTTCTTGTAAGAATCTCATATCTCTTTTGGGCATAACAATCCAAAATCTACAGCTACAATTATACGAAACAATAAACTTAATATGTTTCCCACTCATGGAATTACTAGGAGAATAATAAGAAAGTTTTGTAAAACCAAAAATCTTCATTGAATCCTCGAAATAGAGTAATCCAAATATTCCTCATATATATATATATATACATACATACATATATATATATATATATATGTACATATATATAAAGAATCATGTTGGAAGTTTATATGCATATAATTTTAATTTTAGATTCTATTAAGAAATTAGATAAGAGAAGATAGAAAATAAGTTAGTGAAGAAGAATAAATCTAACCTGACCTAAATTATGGAATATAGACAAATGAAGGAGAAACAGAACGGATGCCAAGTTGAGAAGACAATGTAGGTTCGGGGTAGAGGATACAACCTTATTTATACTTGTTGGAGTGTGTATGGTCCGTCATATTAGTTTTATAAAAATATGGACAGTTCATTCAACAAAATATATATAAACCTTTTACTAAAAACAAGCCTCTTCCCACCCTCAGACCTTAAGGGTAGTCGACACCCTCCCTAAGAGGGCGGCCAACCCCCCCAAGTGAAGCGGTTGAACCCCTTAAGCGTCATGCGTGAAGAGATTTACTCTCCAGGCTGTTTCCGTTTTATTTAATACATAATTAATATGATTGATTGTTTCTGTATCTTTTGATTCTTTTCCCTTTCTTACACACACACACACACACACACATATATATATATATACAATCAATTTTGAAATCCAAAAGGAAAACTCCATTATGCCATAGGCATTTATTTATATTGCAAATTTCATATTTACAGTGTGAATTTTAAATGCTAGGTGTATATTATTTTTGTACAACGTGTTTTATTCGTATCTTTTTCATACGTACTCCATTTCAATAAATAAAATATGAAAACAAACATGAATCTCGTCATGAATACAATGGTAATATTTTCGTGGTCTAGTTCTTAATTATCCAATATTTGTATTTTTAGCCCATTAATATTTTATTAATTATCATTGTTTATTCTTACTTTAATTATCTATGTCTATTTAGGGTATATTTTATGGGGTATTACATTCTCTCCACTTAAAAGAGATTTCCACCTGAAATATTTTGGAGGGGCAAAAAAATAAAACTTACTCTAACAAATAGGTTGTACACCCAAGTTATTTATTATACATCCAAAAAACAGACATACCCACTGTGACTATGTGCTGCAGACTTGCTAAAGTGAGTTCAATCCTAGCGTGAATGTGTAATATGTGATGTGTACGTATGCAAAACACCCTAATATGCAAATAATTTATATATGAATGCTCGATGCATTTGTGTTGCGAATAATCCCCTACCATCTAATCTAGAAACACAATTCAACCATAGAGGAAATTTAGAAGAAATAATTACCTACGAAAAGCTCTGTATGAGTTTGCCTCATGTTTTTTCTAATAACCTGGATTTTTCGTACTTGAATATTTAATTTATTTAAATATGAAGATAGTTAAATTAGAAGCTAAATAACTTGAATCAAGAATATATCAGTTATTTAAAATAAATGAATCAAGAAATAGTAATTTAAATACTATAATTGCTCGAATAAGAAAATTTGGAATTTAATACAAGATTAAATTGATTTCGAAGCCTATGTAAAATTTGGTTTGAATAAGAATTCATCAAAGAATTGAAATGTTTGGAAAGCATTTAATATTAACTCAATTTTAATAACATAGGAAAATAGTGATTTTTGCAAACTGTTAACGAAATTTTTCATCAACACCGAAATGAGGGGTTATGGTTGAGGAACTAGGTTTAGTTCCTACAAGACTGAGTTAGTTCACCGTTTCCTGGATATCAAGGTCTTAAGCCCGAAGATTAGTTACTCTTCCTTCAAAGAGGTGAGTATCACACTTAGGAGACTCAAGAACCAACAGTTACCTTGGGATAAGGGTTCCCTAATTGCAAAACAAGTTAGTAAGCTAAATAGCTTATAGATGGGTATTTCGTTAATCTAGTCTTTTTGAGCTTGAGTGAACTCACCACTTCTTAGTTTCAAGACCCTTAGTCCGAAGATTAGTTACTCTCCCTTCAAGAGGAGAGTATCACACTTACAAGACTTAAGGACCAACAGTTACTTTGGGATGGGGCTACATCAATCGACACTAATCAGAACTAAAACATGCATTAAGGGTATTAGGTATTTGTTGTAAATATTGGGTTGAAGAGAGTATATATGCATAAGCACAACAATACATAATATAATATGCAAAATAGTAGAGAACACAACGATTTATAGTGGTTCGGTTCGGATTGAACGTACATCCACTATAAGGGCTTTGATGATTTTATTCATGAAGGAGGTTACATAAAAAAATCCCCAATTTGATTTACAAATTAAGGTTAGCTCCCTTAGAAATGAGTACAAGGTTGTGGAAGTAGGAATAATTCCCTAAAAATGTGACCCTCAGGGTCTTATTTATAGAGGATTTGATCCCATCTACTGCTTCTTATTGCCAATTTTTTGGTGTCACCTTTCTGCTTTCGTTTTTGGCTTTAGTTTCTGGTGTCATTTTCTGTTGTCATCACCACTTTAGTAACCTTGTTTCAGCCATTATTCCCAAATGATACATCCGTTTATATAATATTACCATTCTACGAAATGGGAAACCATCATCTGAATCCAATGGAAGTGGTTTCAAGTCTAAATATATTACCAGTCAAGAGTTATAGGAGAAACAATATTTTATGTCGCTTTTCTGGTGCTGATTCTTGGTGTCACCCAACTGTTTTCCTCACTGAGTGTTTGGTATCAACCTCCGTGATGCTTATTAACATTACTTTGACTTTGGACTTGCTGCCTTCATATTTCTACCTTTGAGACTTTGGTATCGCGGTTTCGTTATCGGGCTTGATGTTGGATTAACTACTTCTTGTACTTTGTTGCTTTGGTATCCATTCAATGTATTTGTTATCTTGGTATCAACTTTATATGCTTTCTTTCCTTGTTGCGGTGTCGTCACCAGGCAAGTAGTTTACTGTATGTTGGTGCCAACACCATACTTTGCTCTTTTCTCCCCTATTACCGTAACGTCATCTCTATTGCTTCTAATCTTCTGCTATCAGTGTTAGACCGATACTCTTGTGTTATGTTCTTGGCCTTGTTTCACTCAAGTCTCTTCTACAATGTTGTTGTGGTCTTGGCATTGTTTTCATAATGATACTAGGTGTTGATGCTAGGTTGCAACTTGAATCTCTTTGTTGTCGGTATCAACTTTCGGCCCACTGCTTTTGGTAGCACCCTAGCCTCTCCCAAGGCTCTTTTCTACAAGATTTCAGTTCTGTTGCTCGAAACACTTCGCTCTTTCGTCTTCGGGGCTTCTGCTTCTTTAAATTTGACCAGTAACAATTTTGGTGTTAACAGTTAGCCCTCTAGTATAAAGAAGCTTTTGTTCTTTAGGACAAATCATGCGGTTCCTGTACCGTTTTTCTATAACTTAAGAAATATTAGAAGGATTTTGGTATTACTTTCGTATAATCCAAAAATAGTGATGTAGGAGGAAGTATAAACATTCCTTGATGAGTAGGACTTGAATACAAACTTCGTGTTATGAACTTTTATAAATTTACTTACAATGTGCAAATTCAAAATTGTATCCATGAGGGACTCTATGGTTTAAAGCTTAACATTCTCCTATCAATATTGAATGAGGAGCTCGGTATTGTTATCTAGACATTCAGTTATCAAGAATCCATTCTTGGGAGTATGAGATAACAAATCCAAAATTTACATTTGGATATTTGCAGTCAGAAGTTTACTATTGACAAATACAATGTGCTAATAAAAGTAATATGACGTGCATAGTGTGTGGTATTTCACTTATAATGTGTAAAGCATTGTTTTTAATCAAAACTTATAACAATAAGGTTAGGAGTAAAAATATTATAAGTCCAGAAAACTTCCCTATGTGAGGTGTCGAGAAACTATAACCTTTGTTTGAAGATTCTGAATAAAAAATTTGAGGCTCCAAGCCGAGTACTTGATTTAAAAACTCTCTTTTTGTAAATAAGGTTGTAGGCATAATTCCATTGTTGGACATGGTAATAGAAGCCAGGAACATCTTATCTAGAAAGGAGAATAGAAAATTCGTAACTAGATTCAAATGTTAGAACAATGTAAATATAAGGATTCATTTCTGAAAGTAACATAGGTAGAGTGTTCATCTGGAATAATGAGGAAAAGGTCCAAAACTCTAATTTGTGTTAGTGTAACAGAACTTTTTTAGCTATAGTAGAAGTCCAATACCTAAATCTGGGTATTTACGATAGAAGGTCAGAACCCTTTAAACTAAAATTAGTAAAAACCCCAAGACTCGTATTTGGTTAAATAGGAATCAGAAATCCACATATGAAATTAATAGAAACCCGGAGACTTACACTCGGGTAAATAGAATTCAGACATTCACATTTGAAATCAGTAAAAAAAACCCAAGATTCATGCTCAAGCAAATAAGAAATCAGAAATCCACATCTAGAATTAGCAGAAATCCCGAGATTCATGCTCGAGTAAATATGAAATCAGAAATCCACATCTGAAATTAGTAGAAACCCCGAGACTCATGCTCGATTAAATAGAAATCAGAAATTCACATCTGAAATTTTTAGAAACCCTGAGACTCATGCTCGAGTAAATAAGAAATCAGAAATCCACATCTGAAATTAGCAGAAAATTCGAGACTTATGCTCGAGTAAATAAGAAACCAGAAATCCACATCTGAAATTAGCAGAAGCCCCGAGACTCATGCTTGAGTAAATTAGAAAGCATAAATTCACATTTGAAATTAGTGGAAACCCCGAGACTCACACTCAGGTAAATAGAGAATCAGAAATTCCCCACTAAACATAATATAAATCCCGAAAATTATGCTCAGGTAAATAAAAAATAAAAAATTCATTCAAAGAATTTTATCTTGTTTAGAATTCACTAGGTAATTCTAGCATTAACAAAGTCTATCCATGTGAATACCATTAAAAAATCCAAATACTATTGAAAGTGACTAAACAAACATAAATTATGTGTGGGTTTCTCGGAAGTTCGTTTGGAGAAAACACGCAGTCAAAAGAATCTTAAATATCCAGAGAAGTAATTTTCGGATGTGTATATATAGTGGACTGCTTTTGGAATAAATTAATCCTATCCTGAGCCGATTATCCATTCAGCTTTCTAGCCATTGGGTATCTAACGTCTAGCCTTATTCCTAACTTGTAGGATATGCAGATGCGTGAATACTCTTTAAGAGATCTACATTGGTCCCATTATGGGAAGATGCATATGTTGTAATAACTAGCCCCACTTAGGGGGGCAACTCTACTATTTGGAGATGAATCATTCATCTCTACTTAGCGGGGGAACTCCATTGTAGGATATGTGAGTATTGTAGCCCTACTCAAAGGCAACTCCATTGTAGGAGATGTAAGTTTGCAGCCTCTCTTCTTGGAGACTACATTTGATGTTGCTTTTCCTCCCGGAAGCTTTGTTTGATGTTGCTTCTCTTCTCGGAAGCTTTATTTGTGTTGCTTCTCTTCTCGGAAGCTTTATCCGATGTTTCTTCTCTTCCCTGAAGCTTTATTTGAGGTTGCTTCTCTTCCCTGAAGCTTTGTTTGTCATGGCTTCTCCTCTAAAGGCCTTATTGGTTTGTCTTTCCCTCTGAAGGATGTATTGGTTCGCCTTTTCTCCCAACGGCTTTATTTATTCGCCCCTCCTTCTGAAGGCTTTATTGATTCACCCTTCCTTCTTAAGGCTTTATTGATTCACCTTTTCTTCCAAAGGCTTTATTGATTTGCCTTTTTTTTCAAAGGCTTTGTTGATTTATCTTTATAAAAGGTATGATCCACACCCTTCATAGTGGTTTTTAGATATATTAGTATAATGAATTTGATGAGAAATGTTGATGAAATTTTGAAAACAAAGGAAATAAGATTTTAAACAATCACATTTAAGTCAAGTAATGATCAACATTTGATCGCTTCTTCGTTTTATATTCCTTCGGGCGTTTCCATTAAAGATTTCCATTGATGGATAACTTTGTTGTGCACTTAGTCATGCATTGCGTTCTTTAAATGCTTCCATTTGAGCTTCCGTTCCCTCCCGCAGGATGAGACATAAACATAAATTGGGTGCTCTTTAAGTACTCCCCTTGAGCTTTCGTTCCCTTCCACGGGATGAGAGATAAGCAGTGACTGATATCTTTGCCATGCTCTTATCCAGCATTATGTTCCTTAAGGGTTCCCTTTTGAGTTGTCGCTCCGTTCTACAGGATGAGACATGAGCAGTGGTTGGGAGCATTTTAGGTGCTCCCGTTGAGCTCATGTTGTATGCACAAACCAGAACAGGGTTTGATTTTTACCGGTAACAGCACTTGAACTTATATTAATATTTGTTCGATCATAAGTAAGAAGAAAAAGTTAAATGACTAATAAAATTAATCATATGGGATAGGAGACTTATTGTTAAGTTCCCATTTCCATATTACGTTGCTTCTGACTAACTTTCCCACTGGTCTTATTTCAAGCTTCTCAAATGAGCTTTCTTTTCTTTTTGGCTTGATTTCTTTTTATCAAATCACAACATTGACTGATCTTGTGCCCTTGTGCCTTGTGATAATAAAAATAATCTTCTACTTTGCTTGATTTTGAAAAGCCTTCTATATGGAGATTGGAATCAGGCCCTCCCACCTTTTGTTCTTACTTTGAGCTTTACCTCGCGTTAAGTATTTCTTCTATACAAATGAATTTATCGGATTTGCAATACAAATCATTCAAGCTTTTACATTCATTTAAGATAAATTCCTTCCAGTAGGGAGATGGCACAAGCAACCCTAATCGCATAACTCTTAGCTTTTCTCAATCTGTTGCCCCTTTCACTTTGACCGACTTATTGTGAAACATCTTTAGCTAGTAGTTGAGCGACTCCTTTGGTATTTATTTGATTCTAGTTAAATAATAAATGCTAATTGCTGGGTCTTTTTGTATATGGAATTGTGTGTTAAATGTGGTGGATAATTGCTTCCAAGTTGTAATGACTGGGCCGTAGTAACGCTTGCGTCATTCGATAGATTTTCCATGAAGAGTTGTCAGGAAGATTTTGCATCGAAGGGCTTTAGAAGTGTTATACATATCCATGTAACTCGAAAATGGCGAGGTGTTCTTCGGGGTCTGTAGTCCCATCATACATTTGTTCTCTTCTATACCAAATGTAACCTTTACCATCATTATCTCTTTGGAGAAGGGGATTCCCTGCAACTTCATGTCCTTTATCCATGTTAGGTTTTCGTTTTCTTCTGAACTGACCACCTCTTTTGATGCCTGATTATTTATCCATGAAACTGGACTGATTTGTAGATTTGGTGAAGACTGAATTTGGTTATAAAGCTCTCAAGGTGCTATTATTCTTAATTCTGCTTCATAGGGTTCTGCTTCAGAGGACCTTCGGGCCAAGTCTGCTTCAATAAATCTCCTAGTGGTATCAGTTTGCATAGCTAAGTGTAATATTTCCAATTCACTACTTGCTCTTTTCGTGAAGGTTGAAGGTCCTCCAATTTCTAGTTTTGCTAAGTTGATGTTTTTTTTCTAGGATGGACGATGTGTTGGATCCTTGTTCACCACTCCTTCCCGATTGAATCATCCTTTAATTGATTTTCAGAGTATCTCGTTATGATGGCTTGAAAAATAAGGTCGGAAGGTTTAAGATAAGTATAGAGGGTAAGAGAATTGAGGGTTAACCACAAGGGCGAAAGTATGATAAATAAAGTTGGGTGTTCAGGGTTATACTATTCTTCAAATAGCTTAGGTCCATGATGTTTAAGTATCTATTTGGTATTCAGAAGCTCCTTGTCGAGACTCTATCTATAATCTTGCTTCTTCAAAGCTTAGTCCAATCCGAGATGGAACAACATAGTTAGGAATTGAGGCTGTTAACCACAAGGTCGGAGGTTCAATCCCTCCTAGCGCCAAAATGTTAACGATATTTTTTGTCACACCGAAATGAAAGGTTTTGGTTGAGGAACTAGGGTAATCTAGAGATTATTTAGCTCCTACAAGATTGAATTAGTTCACCGTTTCCTACATATCAAGGTCTTAAGCCCGAAGATTAGTTACTCTTTCTTCAAAGAGGTGAGTATCACGCTTAAGAGACTCAAGGACTAACGGTTACCTCGAGATAAGGATTCCCTAAGCGCAAAACAAGTTAGGAAGCTAAACAGCTTGTAGAAGGATATTTCGGTAATCTGGTCCTTTTGAGCTCGATTGAACTCACCGCTCCTTAGGTATCAAGAACCTTAGTCCAAAGGTTGGCTACTCTTCCTTCAAGAAGTGAGTATCATGCTTACAAGACTTAAGGACCAACAGTTACTTTAGGATGGGGCTACAACAATCATCACTAAGAAAAACTAAAACATGCATTAAGGGTATTTAGGTAATTGTTGGAAAGATTTGGTTGAAGAGTATATATATGCATAAGCACAACAATACACAATATAATATACAAAATAGTAGAGAACACAACGATGTATAGTGGTTTGGTTCGAATTTAACCTACGTCCACTTTAAGGGCTTTGATGATTTTATTCATGGAGGAGGTTACATAACAAATCCCCAATTTGATTTACAAATCCGGGTTTGCTCTCTTAGAAATGAGTACAAGGTTGTGGAATGAAGAAAAAGTCCCAAAAAAATGTGACACTTGGAGTCTTATTTATAGAGGATTTGGACCCCCTTCTGTTGCTTCTTGTTGCCACTTTTTTGGTGTCACCTTTCTGCTTTCATTTTTGGCTTTCGTTTCTATCTTTTGTTTTTGGCTTTCGTTTCCACTCTATTGTCATTTTCTGCTGCCGTCACCACTCTGGTAACCTTGTTTAAACCATTATTCCCAAATGATACGTCCGTTTGTTTAATGTGATCAATCTATGAAATGGGAAGCCATCATATGAATCTAATGGAAGTGGTTTCCGGTCTAAATCTTTTACAAATAAAGAGTTATAGGAGAAACAAGAGTTTATATCGCCTTTCTCGGGTTGATTCTTGGTGCAACCCAACTGTTTTCCTCACTAAGTGTTTGGTTTCATCCTCCGTGATACTTACTAACATTATTTGTACTTTCGACTTGCTACCTTCTTGTTTCTACCTCTAGGACTTCGGTATCGTTGTTTCAGCATCGACCTTGATGTTGGATTAACTACTTCTTGTACTCTGTTGCTTTTGTATCCATCCGATGTCTTTGTTATCTTGGTATCGACTTTATATACTTGCTTTCCTAGTTTCGGTGTTGTCATCAGCTTATTAGTCTAGTGTATGTTGGTGCCGACATCATACTTTGCACTTTTCTTCCCTGTTGCCTTAGCGCCATCGCTATTACTTCTAATCTTCAGCTATCTGTGTTGGACCGATAATCCTGTGCCTTGTTTCCGGCCTTGATTCACTCAAGTCTCTTCTATAATGTTGTTGTGGTCTTGGCATTGTTTCCATAATGATACTAGGTGTTGATGCTTGGTTGCAACCTGAATCACTTTGCTGCCGGTATCAGCTTTCAGTCCACTACTTTTGGTTGCACCCTACCCTCTTCCAAGTCCCTTTTCTACAAGGTTTCGATTCTGTTCCCAGAACCCTACGCTCTTTCGGGTTTGAAGCTTCTACTTTTTTATATTTGGCCAGTGCAAATTTTGGTGTTAATACAAAATGGTCTCGGAATCCTATGAAATCAGTTTCATTGAGTTCAAAATATTGAAATATAACGGAGTGTCAAGTTTCATGGCGAATGGAGCTTCGGTGCGAAGTTAAAACACTTGACAACAATATAAGTGAATATAAAAATCAAAATATCTAAACCATTTTACCTATAAATAACTACCTTCTTAAAACTTAATTGTAACCTCTCCATTCTATCTTTTGTGAAATCAAAACAACCGCCACTTAAATAAATACTTCAATGAATTAAATCTCAACCAATACTCCATGAAATTAAGTGATTTTGGATTAGTTGAGTTTGCATGAGTGAGAGCTTCTCATCGGTATGCAAAATAGGAGGTACAATCATAGTTTACTAGAGCATGGATTTGGGCAGCATGGATAGGACATGCAATTACGTGGAAATGGGGTGGAGTTAGGCTATTCGAGGTGATGGTTGAGTTCTAGGAGTTGACATGGTTATTAGGTGGAGATGTGGTGCTTCGCCTTTCAGGCATTGCGACTCTGCTTGGTTGAGAGCTGAGAGCTTCAGGTCGAAAATTGATAGGAGGATACAAGTGTGAAGTTTCAAGGTCAAGTAGGTGTTGTTAGAGAAGAGATTTGCAACGACGCAGGCGGATTTGGGATCAATGGACTCTAGCTCTGTATCACTGCGATAGGATACACATGAAATTGCTTTTGTGTATAGGAAGGGAAGCTTTGTGATTTTGAAAATGGAGGAGAAGAAAGGCATGTGATAGGTTGTGGGGGGTGGTGGATTATTAATTCAGCAATCAGGTGATTTAATTGTGCTTTATTCACGAATTAACTTGTAAACGCGATCTATAGTTTGTACTAAGTTTGATCGACATGCCGCCAGTTGCGTTCAAATGCTACAGACACATAGTGGATTGGTAGCATTCTGCAGTGTTCGGATTTTTTTCTGATTTCTAATGCCTATTTGAAATTCGATAAAAACAACATGAAATTGTCATTTGGAATGGATGGTGAGTTTAACTCATGCTCTTGATATACTATCGTACCATATAATAATATTGACTATTATTTACATGTTATATGTATGATTGGTTGTTTGGATGATTTACTGCTTAATTAGTTGGTTTGTGGTCATATATACCTGCCATTGGAGCGGATGACCTTTGACACTACCTGTTTTGTAATGGAAGATTCATTTGATATGAATTAGCTTATCAGAATTGTATAACATTTATATGTGCTGACATATGAGCAGTGATGCAGGGGGACATGTTGGAGGGATCTAATAGGATTCCTCAATATGATTTTTATAGTATCTATATTTAAATGATGTTATATGAACTGAGTGGACGTAAACCTGATTGTGGACCCCCGTTGGTTATGTAACGTTTTTATATGTGGAATTGTGGTGAAGTGAATATATTACTTTATATAATATATTAAGTTTGTTTATTTCATACATTTTGTTCTATTTGGAATAACTGTATTGAATTGGAAAATTATACGAATTGGAGTGGGAAATTGCAAGTGAATGGTTTTTATAATTCCCCACCTCTATATTCACGTTAACCAAGGTCATTACAAGTAATGATGTCAACTAACCCGAAGAATACGGTTGTTTAAGAGCGACCGTATGTATAATAGCTTTGGATTAGCATTAAACATGTCGGATAATATGGTCTTACTTTTTAATTATCATATGGAAAATCCGACACGTCTAATTCAAGTTCAAATCCACTACACATTGGTTGTGTATAATTCGAAAGCAATATAAATACATAACTATAAAATCAGAGTCAGACACAGATATTCACATCACGAAGAGGTAAATTGACATGAATAAAACACATAAGTGTATACACAAAAGTAGTGGTCATACAAGACAGACTAAACTGCAAAAGAGTAGACATAGGCATAAGCCAAAGGAATATGAACACATAAGAGTCGATGTCTCATATACATATCAACAAAGACTACAACTCTAGTGTAGTAAGCCAAAAATCAAGAACTGGATCCTGCTAGAAATCATGTGGAAGCATCTATAACACCTCTATCTGACTCGAGTATTATTTATAAGAAATAAACAATAAACGAATCAGTCTAGCTATACTCATTATAATGAACTGAAATAGAAATGGAGATATAAATTGATAATGACATATAAGTAATAACGACGATGGTCACAAGTAAAAATGAAATCTCAGAAACGTCCACATCAATATCTCTAGAAAAATTCAACAAAATAAAAGAATGTCTCATTCCCATTATATAGTTATTCACAAGAAATGATATCACCTATCAAGTTAGAATAAAATTGATATTTCATATCGTAGCACATCCACAAGAAATGATATCACCTATACAATCATTACAAATTCAACAAATAAATAAATTGAAAATCTAGAATATCATAAAATGATCCAAAGATCCACCAGAACCGAAGTTCTTAAAATGATCCAAAGATCCTCCAGAATTGAAGCTCCTAAATGATTTGAAGATCCAACAGAACAAAAATTCCTAAAATAGTGATCCAAAGATCCACCAGAACCGAAGTTCCTAAAATGATATGAAGATCCACCAAAACCAAAGTTCCGAAAATGATATGAAGTTCCACCATGATCACAATTGATCAATTATATTGCAAACTACGTCCAGCTAGTAAATATAAGAGTCAAACTACATGTCCCATAACTACTTGCTCTATTCGAATATTTATAAACAAGTAGTATATTCTGCTAGAAACATGAAACGATCATTGCCATGGTTTTTCAATCGAATGATTCCAAGAATTAACCATCGAAGAAAACACAAGGGTTCATAGTCCTTTCTTTTACAAAGGCGTTTAATTGGATTTCTCATATGAATGAGAAAAGGGTTTATCAAATATATACTAGTAAATTTATAAAACAATTTATAAAATAACTTCATATAATGAAGTAGGATTAGAAACCATTTTAACAAAAGATATTGGGATCTATTAATAATATAAAACCCTTTTTATATAATTTCAAAGTGGAAAATCTCATGTAATAGCGGTCAAAATAACGATCGAACAAAGAATTCATGTTTGAATAATGTAAATTAAATCCCACGACTATCGATTCTAAATTCGTTCATCACGAATCAATCGAAAGTTCGTCTAATTTAGCTGTTGGAATATACTGATTAGAGCAACTGAAAAGTCAGAGGAAAAGAGCAAACGGGCCGAAACTTGGCCGGGGATAAGCCTGAATATAACCGAACTGTTGACCATGGTTTTCACCGGTCGACAGTAAAAAAAATATTGGGCAGCAGCCATTTTTAGACGTCTGGACCCTAGTTCCAGACGTCTGACCTAGTTCAGATGTCTAAAACTGGGTTTCAGACGTCCAAAACTGACTTCGGCCAATTCCAGGGCCTGGTCCAAATGTCTGAATTTTAATTTAGATGTCTGACCTGCTCTGATATGGTTTTTGAAGGTGAAAACCATTACTTTTTGGCTTCGAATTGATTCTTGTTTTCTCTAGACTCCTTGGTAAGTTAAAAAAAACTCCCTATAATACTAAAGCACAAGAACAAATGTCCATACAAGAGTTTACACGAGAAATTCACCGAAATGAAACCTAAACTCATTGAATGAAATCGAAATTCGTAAATTGGAAATGTTATCACACAAGCTAATTAGTACACACTAATAAGTGCCAAGGGCACAATAGATAAGTGTAAACGCTTGAGGCATGGATGTGAGTTCGTAAGAACTCACCTTTGGTTATTAGAAGCAAAGAGGTGAATCAAATCTTAGCCAAACCAACCTCTTTTTGAATATTGCACACAATTCTTCAATTTATACACACATATATGGTAATTCTATATGGTAATTCCAATAGTTAGGTTTAGAAAAAAAAAATCCTCAAAAATGAAAGAGGAATCAAGTAGAGGAAGATGGAAATGATCTTACCCAGATTTCCTCTTGAATTAGCTAAGCTAACACTTGGAGCTTAGGAACACTAGTTTCCTCTTCCTTTAGGTTTGGAGGTTGTAGGAAATAAATGAGAAGTAATGAATTGGGGAGGTAGGTGGCATGCTTATGTAGCGGGCTGCCTACATAAGTTTAGTGGGTAGGCTTGGCTAACCAAACCCTACTCAAAAGTCTGCAAGTCTCACTTTTTCCAAATATATCAATGTTTATAGTTTTAGAAGTCGAAAACGGCATTTTGAACTCAATGGGAGTGGTCCCAAGTCGTGATTCGACTGTATGCGAAAGGTGACTTTTTGGACTACTACCCGATTAACGAATTTCTATTTAAGTAAAATATTTAAATATGTTATCGTGAAATACGCGGGTTGTTTCAGACTTTCCCCTTAAAGAAATTGTGTTCCTGCAATTACATAAGGAAAAACCCATCAAGTAGCAACCAATCATCAAGAAAAATCTATATAAAAATTATTGAATCTAGAAATTCACCTCATAAAGCATGAGAGAGTAAGCCCTGATGGTTTCGCTTGATAGATTCTTTGGATTCCTAAGAACAATCCTTAATACTAGAAGACCATTGGACTTTCACAAGAGGAACGTCTTTATTGCAAAGATGTTTAACTTATGTTGCAATAACACGAATGGGTTGTTGCTCGTAGGTTAACTTCGGTGAATTCTCGATCTCTTCCACTATATTCGACTCAAGAATAAATTCAAAATTCCTAAGACACTTTTGGAGTTAGGAAAATGAAACACATCATGGATAGTGGAAAATTGAGCTGGCAATGAAAGACAATAAGCTACAGGACTGATGCGTTCGGTGATGGGAAAAGGGACCAATATGCCTCGGTGTTAACTTTTCCAATCAACTGAATTGCACAACACCCTTCATGGGTGAAATACGAACAAACACAAAATCTTCCATAGAAAATTATAATTTCGTTCTCCGGTTATCGACATAAGATTTTTGCCGATTTTAAGCCTCTTTTATTTGATGGCGAATGAGATCAATCTTTTTTGTGGAAGCACGAATAAATCAGGACCTAGAACCAGATTCTCTTCGGCATTAAGCCGACACAAAGGAGATCAGCACGACCTTCCACAAAGAGCTTTGAAAGTAGACATACCAATAATCGATTGGAAGCTACTGTTGTAGGAAAACTCAACAAGGAAAATATGGTCTTCCTAACTTCCACCAAAATCAAGAACACAAGCACGAAAAAGATCTTCAAGAATTTGATTCACACACTCCGTTTGTCCATCAGACTGTGGATGATAAGTGTTGCTAAAATTAAGCTTCATTCCCAAAGTTTTTTGAAGACTCATCCAAAATCCACTAGTAAAGAATGGATCGCGATCACTAACAATTGAAGCGGGGACCCCATGCCGTTTAACAATCTCATTAACATAGAATTTGGCCAAGAGGGGCATAGTTCGATTAGATCGAATAGGAATGAAGTGTGTAGATTTAGTAAGTTTATCCAAAATAACCCACAAACTATCATATCCAAAACGAGAACCGAGGAGACCGTTAATAAAATCCATGGACACATGATCCCACTTCCATACGGGGATATCAAGAGGTTGCAATAACCCATCGGGCTTTTGGTATTCGGCCTTAACAAGTTGACATGTATTGCGGTGCTTTACAAAGTTAGCGATATCCAATTTCATTCCTTTCCAACAATATAGTTGCTTCATGTCCGCATACATTTTTCTACTTCTGGGATGAATGGAAAATTTAGAATGATGAGAATCCTCTAAAATATCCTTATGGAGGCCGTCAATATTTGGCACCATAATTCTTCCAAACTTTCGACTGCCTCCATGAGAATCAATATAAAAAAAATTCAACTCATCATCATAAGATTTATCCTTAATACTTTGGCATAGGCGAGCCTTTTCGGGATCGAGATTTTGAGCTTCACGGATGCAGTCTAAAAGAGAGGGATGAGCTTCAAGGCTAATAACAGAAGAGCGGAAATTAGATTGTAGTTACGGCTTTGAATCTCACATATGGATAAAATTTTGAGATCTTTCCACTTAGATATCATCATAGATACAACCACTTGTTGTTTTCGGCTACGGGCGTCAGCAACAAGATTTCCCTTACCGGGTGTATATAAAATATCAAGATCATAAGAAGCTAGGAATTAAAGCCAACGTTGTTGTCGCAAGTTAAGTTCCTTTTGCGAAAATATATATTTCAATGACTTGTAACCAGTGTAGAGAGTGAACCACTTTCCCACGAGATAATGACGCCAAATAAGAAGAGCAAAAACGATAGCCGCGAGCTCTGAATCATAAGTGGCATAACGAGTTTCGATCGGTTTTAGTTGCCTAGAAGCATAATCAATAACATGTTCTTTGCATGAGAATGACACCTAAACCAACACGACTAGCATCGATATATAAAACCAAGTATTGATTCCCTTCGGAACCACTAGAGCCAGGGCATCGGAAAGGAGTACTTTTTGCATTTGAAAAGTGGTTTCGCATTTGTCTAACCAAATGTACTTGACTACCTTATTAGTTAAGCTCGTGAGAGGCACGGAAATTTTTAATAAATCTTTTATGAACCGATGGTAATAGCCCGCCAATCCAAGGAAACTACGGATTTCCGTCATGCTCTCGGGTCTCTTCCAATTTTGAATCGCTTTGATCTTTGAACTGTAACACCCCACGTCCATTAATGTCACTCACAAAGGGAATGCATTAACTTCTATGGAGGTTTTAGGTGAATATAGAACAGTAAAATTTCAACAAGACAGATATAAAATAGTACTTGGAAATTTAAAAACTTTATTTCAATTGCAGCAGAAGTCAAAACATGTTTGATTACATCATAACACCATAATCAAAGTCAAGTACAATATCTATCTTGATAAAACAAGTACATAATCCCATTACATAAATAGCCATTAAAAAGAAAGATAACAAGCTGGACTTTACTTCAGCAGTCCAAGCTTTCCAAGAGATAAGCAATCCAATCAGTCTCCACTGGAACTTGGCCCAACCTGAGGACCTGAAGGGAGAAAAGGATGAAAAAGAGGGGGGGTCAGACATAAAGTCTGGCGAGTATGATAATTCTACAATACTATTATCAAAATAACTGGACTAAGGCATAAGCTGGAAAACAAGGAAATGTCTATGAAAGAGCAGATTAAGGACATAGACAATCGCTAAAGGAAACGTTATAGGCACTCCTAAATACTAAGGATAAACACTATACTGCACCACACCAGTCACCCTAAAGATTGATCCCACCTAGCTTCACTTAGAAACATTCTTAATGGCTTTACGTACTCCTAGCTGACTACATAGGTGTCGCCTGCCCCTATCTCCACTAGGTGTACCCCACTTTCTATTTTTCGATCGGCTCCCTACTCGTACATACCCGTGCTGGCCCCACAGTGGGGTGTATCATTCCCCTAAAGTGGCAACCCGATATAACGGAGATGCACGGCTTATACCTACACGATGCAACAACGTCTTACCTACCAGCCCGAGTCCACACACGCATATGAAACCCGTTGGACTTGCGTTGCCACCGCTCCCTGTTTTGGCCTCTTATAGTCAAACCCAGTATGTGTGTCCCGTCCTCGACTTGGGTCGAGCCAACAAAGATACGTTTTGGGATACTGGTTGAAATGGGCCCCCGTTATCTCCCACAAGCATTCCATCTAAGCTTGTCCCCTTAGTCAATCCCACTTAACCCACTATTCATGTTCGTTACATGTGTGTTTGGTTAAGTCTAATCGTATTTCAAATGCCTCTAAAGGCAACCACTAGATTCCTCATGCCACCCAAGGCACCTACTTAACCCCCATGTCCCACCTTACATGATTATCTGGTTAAGTATTTCTTAATTTATTAAGGCCATAACCTCATAAAGACCTCTCACATTAGACTGGCATTTATGGCAGCTGGATTTGCCGGGCGGGTCCGGGCAGTCTTACACCATAAAAGAGTCTAACCTCGTGTCTTTACAACTGTTATGCTTTAGTTTGGGCCTAGGACCTCTCACATTGGGCCAACATTTGTGACTACTGGATTTGTCGGCCGGGTCCGGGCAGGTTTACATCACAAACGGGTCCAACCTCGTGTCCTAAGCATTGATTATTATTAATAATCCACTTTCCCCAGTTTTAATAATTCCCTGTTTGAATTATTAATTAATTCCAAATTTAGTAATGTCCATAATTGACTCAATTATGGACATCCATTTAAGGCATACAAAATCATATCAATTGCACCCCAATTTATTAATTTCCTAATATTACCCCTACCCCACGTTTGAACGTTTATTCGCAAAATGTATGCTAGACCCGATTAGTCTAACTCATAGCATAAAAGAAAATATTCACAACAACAACATATATATGTGACTAAATGAATACTAACAATGGGTGAAGCTTGCATATATCAAAATTACAACTTGCATAAGGTTATACATGTCATGGGTCTAAGGGTGTCAACTTATTCATAATTCACATAATATGATTTTGATCAAGTTCCATAAACTTGTATTGGACATGTGTGAATCAACATCATTAACAATATGGTTTTATATGGGTACACCTAACTCAATAGGCAAATTCTCAAAAATAAAAATTCATTTAATCATAGATTCATGTATATGGATACACCTAACTTAATAGGCAAATTCCCATATTCAAGATCTATTTTAAAAAAAAACATAAACTTTAAACATGATCCAATTCGCATAAATAATAACATCATGATTTTACAACTTGCATGATTCAACACAACTTAACATGACATCATTATCATATAACATAAGTATTTCAACATATATGATAATATGATATCTACAACATATGTAAGATTTACAACATAGCATATCATAATTTGCAACATAGCTTGATATGATTTACAACATAGCATAGCATGATTTACAGCATGGCATAACATGGTTTATAACATAGCATAGCATGATTAATCACATATGACATAGCATAGGATTATTTACAACATAATCCCTACAACATAACAATATATATATATATATATATATATATATATATATATATATGATAACATAATAGCATAAGAGATCCACAACAAAATTTACAAATACATAACAATTCATATCACTTTCTGGTGATCCAATTCATAACTTAATCGAATTATTTTATAATAACATTGTGAGAATCAGCATACTCACAATTTTAAAGAAGAGAAATAGAGAGAGGGCTTTTGATTTGATTTGAGTAGATTTAGTTTGTAGATTAGGCCTTCTTCTTCTTTAGTTTGTGACGGCTATGCTGAACTCCATGGCAACGGCATGTCGGTAGCTCTCCAATTTTTCAAGTGATTTAGGGTTAGAGTCTACCCACTTATTTATAGATGTTAGGATTCATTTAGGCCATTAGATTTAACCTAGAAATAACCGCAGCCATTCACACCAGATGGGGTTTATCTTATTGACTCAGCAATGAGTCAGAAGTGACTCAGCAAACACTCAGCAAATTAATAAACTTCTATTCATGTTTACATTAACTGCCCATATATATATAAATATATATATATACACACACACCTATTCATGAATTCAAATTAATCCATAATTAACTTATGACCATTTCTACACATTAATTTTCCAATTAATGTCTTAATTCCATTTTTCGCCTTTTAAGGCAATTCACATATCTCAAATTTGTTATATGCCTTTTTAAGGCTATTTAGTGCAAATTCTCAATATTAATTCTTTTAATTTGTGAATATTAGTATTAACTGATTTACGGAGTGTTACATGAACGATCCACTAAAATTCTAGATTTGGAAATAATATGACCCATGAATTTTACATGAGATCGCAAAAAATGGCACTTGAAAAATTTATCACTCAATTGATTACTTCTAAGAGTCTCCAACACAATTCGGAGATGGCTTTCATGTTCTTCCTTGGATTTAGAGTACACAAGAATACCATCAATGAAGATGAGCATGAATCGATTGAGGAAATCGTTGAAAACATGTTTCATAAGGTCGATGAAATAAGCTAGAGCATTCATCAAACCAAACGGCATTACTATCCATTCATAAGATCCATACCGGGTACGGAATGACGTAAATGGAATATTATCCTCCACAATGCATAGTTAATGAAATCCGGTAGCAAAGTCCAATTGATAAAAGACTTTAGCACCACTAAGTTGATTGAATTAATCATCGATCCATGATAGAGGATATTTATTCTTGATGGTGAGTTCATTAAGCTTGCGATAGTCGATGCAAATCCTAAGTGCACCATCAGATTTCTTCACAAAAATCGTTGAAGCTCCCCAAGGCGAGGAGCTAAAGCGGATAAACTGCTTCTTCTCTAATTCGGATAATTGCTTTCATATCTCTTCATTTTACTTATTAGACAATCGATGAGTGGGACGAGTAACTGGTAGAGCTACGGGGGGTTAAATTGATTTGGAACTCAAACGCTCGCTAAGGCGGTATTCGTAAGACAGGCTCAAATATGTCGGGAAATTCTTGAACGAAACGAATTCGAGAAACAATCTCCTCTTCATCATTATTATCATCATATCTAGGATTTAAGCATATACAAGGGCCACTGAATCCAAACTAGATTCATTAAGCACTACGCAACTCGATTGACATATTGAGGATGTCAAAGGCAGACAGTCCTCTCGGAACATTGGATGTGAGCCTCATAATGGTAAATCCAATCCATACCCAACGTAATTTCGAAGCCTATAAAGTGGATCATATACAAATCGGCTCCAAAAGGACAATCACATAAAGTAATCTCGACATCTTCACTCAATAAACTAAGACTTGCGGATCCACCGACCAAATGCGCAATCCTTATGAAGTCATCAAACATAAGGCATCCAAAGAATAAGCATCAACAAGTTGTTGGGATATAAAACAATGAGATGCACCCGTATCAAAAAGAACCCGTGTAGGATGTCCATGAAAATCAATAATCCCATCAATGATAGAATGAAAATTACCTTGACTGGAAGAAGTATTGCTAGGGGATTGGGGAATTTGTTGGCGTAATGATCTTTGCTCCGCAACTGGAGCATTCCTCTCTAGCAAAGCTCAAAATCTTTGTTTTGAAAGCCACTTGTTTTCCCTTCTTATTCGGATAAGATTTGGATTTCTTACCGAAATTCCTCTTCTTGTTGAGGTTCTTCTTAGAGCTCTCAACTTCAACATCACTCTTATTATCGGCTTCCTCAAGACTAAGCGCGATATCCACTAGATCATCGAAAGGCTCGGCTAATTTTAGAAGTAAGGGCTTCTTGATATTCTTATTGAGCCCATGAACAAACTTTCGATTCTTCTTCTTTGCAGTATCAATATACTCAAGATGATATTTGGATAGAGAGTCAAAAGATGCGACGTATTCCGCTACAGAAGAGCTCTCTTGAACAAGATCCATAAAACGATGGGCTAATGCCACTTTCCCACTCTCGGGCACGAACTTAGCTTCGAACTTTTCTTGGAATTTCTTCCAAATTAGATCCTTTTCTTGAATTTTAGAGTTCAAAAGCTCATAACAACCTAGTGCTTGTTCCAGGGGAATACTAGAAGCCACTTGGACTTGATGCAAATCTTTTAGATTCATACGGGTAAAGATGCGTTCACAAGATTTGATCCAGGCTTGTACTTCAACAATGCCCTCGGAACCCTTAAAGGACTTTCCATTGAACTTGGTGTAATCACTACATAAGCTAGCAAACCCAAATTTGGGATGCGTAGGTGCAGAAGTGGCTCTTGTCGCTTCGGCATTTGTCACAATATCAAGAAGTTGCTAGGTTGTCATATACACTCCTCCAAAAGGAGCAACAGCTGGTTGTGCGGCGAAGAATTGTTCAAAAGATTGCGAATCGATGGTGAGCTTTTGTTGATAGAGGGGGAAATAAGTAAATATTGGTTTATAGAGTGTTTTATATTTCCAGGGTTACTAGAGCTTTATTGTCTTTTCCCTTCCTTTACTTTGCAACCGTTATTCTCTTCTTGTATAAATATCGGTCATTTGTACAAATTTATTATTACAATCATAACACAATAAATCAAAGCTTTTACTTGTATTGCTGTGTTCTTTGTAATATGGTATCAGAGCCCTTTCTTGCCTAATGGCATCATCGTCTTCTCAAAAGCTTTCTCCATCGCGCGGTAGTGCGTAAACATTTTTCTTTGAGAAAAGAAAAATGTTATTCTCAAATGAACTTCGAATAAATTCGAATTAATGAATAAGGAATCATAATATAAGATAGGATATGACGGGTCCTAAGACTCGATTTAAACCCTAAACATGATTTCCTAAGAGAAAAAATAGGACAATGATCCTCTCCATAATATCTTATATTGTTCCGAACTTGGCTCTGATACCAAGTGTAATGCCTCACCTCTATACTCGTATTAGCCAAAGTCATTAAAAGTGATGATGTTAACTAACTAGAAGAATAAGGCTATTTAGTACCGACCATCTGTATAATAGCATTAAACGAGCGTTAAACATGTTGGATAATATGGTCTTACTTTTTAATTCTAATGTGGAAAATCCGGCATATCTAAATGAAGTTCAAATCCACTACACATTGGCTGTGTATAATTCGGAAGCAATATAAAATACAAAACAATAAAATCAGAGTAAGACACAAATATTCACATCACGAAGACGGAAATAGACATGAATACAACACATAAGTGTATACACAATAGTAGTGGTCATATAAGAAGCACTAAACTACAAAAGAGTAGACATAGGCACAAGCCAAAGGAATATGAATACATAAGAGTCACTATCTCATATACATATCAACAAAAACTACAACTCTAGTGTAGTAAGCCAAAAATCAAAAACTGGATCCTGCTAGAAATCATGTGGAAGCACCTGCAACGCCTCGATCTGACCCGAGTATTATTTATAAGAAATAAACAATAAACAAATCAGTTAGATGAATTTATTATAATGAACTGAAATAGAAATAGGGATATAAATTGATAATGACATATGAGTAATAACGGCGATGGTCACAAGTAAATATGAAAATCTCATAAATGTCCTCATTAATATCTCAAGAAAGTTTCAATGAAATAAAAGAATGTCTCACTCCCATTATACAGCCATGCACAAGAAATGATATCACCTATCAAGTCAGCATAAAAGTGATATTTCATATCATAACACATCCACAAGAAATGATTTCACCTATCAAATCATTACAAATTCCAGAAATCCAGAATATCATAAAATGATCCAAAGATCCACCAGAACCGAAGTTCCTAAAATGATCCGAAGATCCACCAAAACTAATGTTCCTAAAATGATCCAAAGATCCACCAGAATAGAAGTTCCTAAAACAATGATCTGAAGATCCACCAGAACCGAAGTTCCTATAAAATGATCCAAAGATCCTCCAGAACCGAAGTTCCTATAATGATCCTAAGGTTCACCATGATCACAATTGATCAAGTATAGTGTAAACTACGCCCAGCTAATAAATATAAGAGTCGATCTTTATGTCCCATAACCACTTACTCTACTCGAATATTTCCGAACAAGTTGTATATTCCACTAGAAACACAAAACAATCACTGCCACGGTTTTCCAATCGAACGAGTCCAAGAATTAACCATCGAAGCAAATGCAAGGGTTCATAGTACTTTCCTTTACTAAGGCGTTTAATTAGATTTTTCATACGAACGAGAAAAAAGTCTATCAAATATATACTATTAGATTTATAAAGAAATTTATAAAATAACTTCATATAATGAAGTAAGATTAGAAACCATTTTAACAAAAGATTTCGGTATCTACTACTAATATAAAACCCATTTATACAATTTTGAAGTGGCAAATCTCGTGTAATAGCAGTCGAAATAATGATCGAACAAAGAATTCATGTTTGAATAACATAAATTAAATCTCATGACTATCAATTATAAATTCACTCACCATGAATCAATCAAAAATCTGTCTAACTGAACTGCGGGAATATATGGATTAGAGAAACTGAAAAGCTAAAGGAAAAGAGAAAACGGGCCGGAACTCGACTGGGGATAAGGCTGAATGTACCTAAACTGCCAACCGTTGTCTCCATTGGTCGATAGTAAAAAAAATTGGTAGCAACCATTTTCAAATGTCTGGATCCCAGTTCCAGACGTCTGACCTGGTTCAAACGTCTAAAACTTTGTTTCAGATGTTTGAAACTGGTTTCACACATCTAAAACTGACTTCAGCTGATTCCAGGGCCTGGTCCAGATTTATTTCAGACATCTAACATATTTTGATGTGGTTTTCGAAGTTGAAAAACATCGTTTTCTAGCTCTGTACGAATACTTGCCTGCTCTAGAATCTTGGGTAAGTTAAAAACACTCACTATAATATTTAAGCACATGAACAAATGTCCTACAAGACTTTACACAGGAAATGCACTAAAATGAAACCAAAACTCAGTGAATGAAATCGGAATTCGTAAATTGGAAATGTTATCACACAAGCCAATCAACACAACTAATTAACACACACAAGTAAGTGCCAAGGGCACACTAGACAAGCGTAAACGCTTGAGGCATGGTTATGAGTTTGTAATAACTCACCTTTAGTTGTTAGAAGCAAGGAGGTAAATCAAATCTTAGCCAAATCAACCTTCTTCGAATATTGCACACAATTCTTCAACCTATACACATATATATGGTAATTCCAATAGTTAGGTTTAGAAAAATTCCTCAAAAATGGAAGAGGAATCAAGTAGAGGAAGATGGAGATGATCTTACCCAGATTTCTCCTTGAATTAGCTAAGCTAACACTTGAGCTTAGGAATATGAATTTCCTCTTCCTTTAGGTTTGGAGGTTGTAGGAAATAAATGAGAAGTAATGAATCAGGGAGGTAGGTGGAGTGATTAAGTATGGGGCTGCCTACTTAAGTTTTGTGAGCTAGGCTTGGATAACTAAGCCCTACTCAAAAATCCCCAAATCTCACTCTCCAAATATAGCAATATTTATAGTTTTAGAAGTCGTAAACGACATTCTGAACTCATTGGGAGTGGTCATAAGTAACCATATGCAAAAAGTGAACTTTTGGACTACTCGACTTTCTGTTTAAATAAACTATTTAAATATATTATCGTGAAATACGCGGGATGTTACAGTTTTAAATATAAACGGTCTTTTTATAAAACCTATTTTTAAGCTATTTTACTGTATATATAATTTGATGTAACGACCTGGATTTTCGAACCAAATTAATTTGAATATTGCATATGATTTTGAGTATATAATTTGAAATGTGATTTCAAATAAGTTTAACTGGATATTTATATTAAGCTGAAAAAGTTCTATCAATTTATAGTGATTAACCAATTTATTAGAATCCAAAAAATAAAATTTCATAACTTATCAAATTTAAATTAATCATTTGAAAATATATTCTAATTTTGTTTACATAATATGTTGATTTATTTAAGACTATAGAATATGACTATAAATTTTACTAATATCAGACATTATGGAAAGCAAGTTATTTAGAGCATTGTATGTACTAAATTAAGATATACGTTAGCATTTCTAAAGACCTACCATAACATTTTAACAAAGCTATTAAAACTCAAACATTGCATTTGTATAAAATGCTACCTAGTTCCTTTTCATAAGCGATGGACAAGTGTCCATACACTTGTCTCCATGCATGTAAAGTAGGAGACAAGTGTCTCTTTAGGTGTAAGCTTAAGAAGGTCTCTTCTTTCCTACAAATATCACACCTCCTCTCACTGTTTCATTCACTCCTCTCCATTCTTTCCTTATCCATTCTCTCTATTCTCTCCTTATCCATTTCTTTCTTCTCCTTTCTCTCTCCAATTTTTGGCCAATGTGTCCCCTCTACCTCTCCAAGTCCTCCACACCGCCTAACACCTCCAATTACTCTACCCTCCTCCTCAAGCCATGACCATCAACTTCGACCGACCATAACTTGTCCAAAATAAAAAAAAGTCATGAACTTCTTTTATGTAGATTATATATTTTTCCAATGTCTGCAACTTTCATGTTGAGTACTTCTTCTAATTTTGAGCATGGCTAGTCTAAAAATCCAAATGTTTGAAGACCATATTTTTTGGCTTCATTTTATATAACCCGAGAATACCTCCACTGTTTCGACAATATCTCTCTTAAAACTTAACCAAATTAGGTGATTCTTTTTCTTAAATCGTAGAGAAAATAAATTCCAACAACTTTATAGTTGGTCGCTTTTCCAAATTCAGAGAATAGCTGGTCCAAAAACCAGAGGGAAGTTGATATATTTTCGAAGTCAGAAAACGTAGTGGAACTAAAGTTTGGTGGACTGGAACCCTAAGTTGGGAACTACTTTAGCCATTTTGGGATGTTTATTATAACCATAATCTGATAATATTGGTTTCTTTGTGGTTGATATGGTAGTTATTACAGTTATCATTATTCATGTGAGTATAAGCGTTAATTACTGTGACACTTATATTATAAATATTGTGATATGGATGAATGGTTTCTTTGGATGTTATTATGGTTGTTATTAGTGATATTATAGTGCACTTCGCATATTACTCCCACATATATAGAATTATATAGGTATGGGTTATGTCTCATTCCATTTTGATAAAATAAATGAATATTATATTCATTTAATGGAAACAAGTTGTAAACAATAATAGTTGGAGTTTTATATTTGAAACCGAATAGAAATTAAATTAAAGTGATTATGAAAAACCTTTGCGAAGGTGGAAATTAATTTGAATAAGGATTTGATATAAAATGGCGTGTTCAATTTCAAAGTGTATAGTGAAATCGATTTGAAGTAGTAATTTTGAAATTGAACTTGATCTAGCTATGTAAACGATGTTTTAAACTCAAATTGAAAGTTCCATGTAGTTTATATAATGCTTAATTTAACATTTGGAAAGTTTGGATTTCAAAAAGTTAAGTTTTGAAAAATATTTATATAATACTAATAAAATAATAAAATAATACTTATTTAAATTAAATACTTATATTTAAAAGTGAAATATTGATTTAAAATGAAATTATATGTATTTTAAATGATTTTTTTAACATATTTGAAGCAAAATGGATGTAACACCACACACTTTTTCGAGCCCGAATTTCAACCAAAATCAAAATTCAAGCTCATTCAAGTATGAAGAGTGTATATCTGGTACCTACAAATAATGAGCATGAGCATAATCAGTGTAAAATAAAACTAACTCACAACAGAAATAAAATAAGATAACTAATACCGATTAAGGAAACTACCTTAAAGCATATCGCCGCATCGATATCGAGCATGAAAGAACGAGAACCGAAAATCAAACCGAACACCTGCCAATACCTTTCTTTCCCAAGCTAAACCTGATAATTTTTATGAGGAGGGTTAGAACAACAAGTCCTGGTGAGTTGAAAGGGTATAACATTGTCTACAATACACAAATGTATATCGTTGGTTAGAATCAAAACAATGCTAGTAATTCTAACCTAACCTTGTAAAAAATTATGCACGATGACTAATTATTAAATCCAAGGTAGAACCCTGAATATAACGATATCACAATACTAAGATAGAACGTTTATGCATCAGTATGAAGCTTTTAAACCACCAATTACCAAATACTAAAAGGCGGGCTCGAAACTATTCTTTCATAAGGAGGTTAATTATTTTTATATAGCCACTTAAAACCTCACTATCAATATAAGACAAGGGTGGATCCTTTCCAGCACTTAAGACCCAAGGCAGATCTATCGATCACTTAATATCTTACTCGACGGTTTACTCTATACTAATATAAATTAGAGGATACTAGCTACTAAGTCCTACTAATTTAAAGGCTTCTGTCATCCACGTATATACACATGCCCCGCATAAGGGAGAGATAGAAAGCAGTCACTTATTACCTACACAATGGGCAGACGAAATATCGTCCTTTATGACCTTCCCCCAGCAGACCTCTGTGTTACTATCTTTGTACTCTCGATTGCCAAGATTCATATTGTTTAAGTTGTTTATGACATGATGGGTTGCTCCAGAATCTGGGTACCAAGCCTCATCTTGAATATCTTCACTTGTGTGGCAGACTTTGAGGTAGAATCTTGACAGTTCTTGATTTCTGATTGACTGTTGACCATGGTTGCATTTGCATTGTTGTTTCTATTATTGTTGTTAGCTTGTTGATTTACATTGAAGCTATTATCAAACCTGAAGTAACATCTATTGGCTATGTGACCAGGTTTTTCACAAATTTGGCACTTTGGTCTATTATTGGGATTCCACCTCCCAGCTCCTCCTCTTCCTTTGTTTGCTTGGCCTCCCCTCTGTTAAGAAGTCTGATTTCTTAGGTTATTTGATTGATTCTTGGTTTTGCCAGTGGTAGTATAGCCAACAGAGAAATATGTTCCTTGATCTTTCTTTTGCAATAATCTGCCTTCATGGGCAAGAAGCATAGAGTAGACACTTTGTAACAAGGGTGTAGGTTCAATTGATGTAATGAAGGATATTACAACTTCATACTCATCTTCAAGCCCTCCAACTATGTACAGAACCTGTTCTTTTTCTTCAATTTTGTTTCATGTACATGCTAATTGATCACACAAGTTTTTTTTACCTTCATGAGATAATCACTCATACTATAATTATCCTTCTTTATAGTTTGCAGTTGCTTCTTGTAATGTAGAACTCTTGCCGCAGATTGACTTGTGAATAATATTTCTATGGCTGTCCAAACATCATGAGATGTTTTACAGCCAATTAATTGTGACATAAGTGATGAACCCACCGATGACATTAACCATGCACTAAACAAATTGTCTTATCTTTGATGTGTTGTGAACTCTTGATTGGGAATCAAATTATTACCATTGTCTCTAGTGTGTTTGGCTGAAACAGTTTTTGTTTCATAGAGATAATCTTCCAAACCATAACCTTTTTCTGTTGTTTCTACTTGCAGTTTCCATAGAACATAGTTCGACTCATCCAATTTTATTGAGATTAGTTGACTTTGGGGTTTAATGATGGACTTGATGGGATCCTCAGTGCTTTTAGCACTCATCTGATTGGATCTAGCAGATGATCATAGGGAGGTTGATATGTCTCCTTTCACCATGATAATTAGAAATTATAGAACTGGTGCAAACCCAAGAAAGGTGAAGATTTCTAAACTCTTGTTCTTGAATTGGAATTTTTGAACAATTTCTTCAGTTGATTTTAAAACAACCACATTTCTGATATGATGCTTTTGGAAAAAAGATTTTCTATTCTTAGTGTCTGATTGGCTTCCTTGGATGACTTTTATCTTCAATTGAATGATTTCTTTAAAAAAAATTGATCGAACCAGAGTTTTTGAAATTCTTTTCCACCAAGCTTGTGATTTCTGAAAACTTTTGCAGCCAGATAAAAATGGTGGGGCTCTGTTGTAACGATCCAATGCTTTTGACGTTTAAAAATATGAATTTAATATAAATCTTGTGTTGAAATGAATATGTATATTTGAGACTTCATTTGAAATTTTAACTCTAGTTGTTCTGTTTAAACCCTGTAAGTTAAATATCTATCTGTCATTTTAAACGTTTCGAGTTGGTTTAATTACCGACTTGAAGCGGTCAAAATGGCAGGTTGCTATATCTGTTTTCATATTTTAGCCTCAACTCTCAAGTGAAGAGATGATCAGTCTTGGATGAGAGGTATCCAAGTGATGAGAATACTCTAATGGATAATATTTCTTTAGATAGATTTTGCAAAGGCAAAAATGATAGGATCAGAAAGTTGATGCAGTTAGCACAATGGCTCTGATACTATATTGGAAAGTAATTTGATGTTGAATGAATTTTGTAATTGATATTGAATGAATCATTTGTAACACATGATACATATTTATATACATTTGATAGCCGCTTAGGTTTTGTAATTATTGCATAAGTAACATATTGGGCCCAGGCCCAATTATAATGTAATTCACTAGTACGAGATACTTAGTGTATTTTCGAATACACTTCACAGCCACCATGTTCCACAGCCGCCAGTCACCACTGCGATCACCACAAGAGGCGCTACGCTCCACCCATGCAACCAACTGCAATGATGTCTCAGCCACCCGGCATTTCGACTGGAGCAAAAAAATCTTTCCCACCATCTCTTTAAACCGCAGCCATCAAAGACAAACAGCCACAAACCCTTCCACTTCTTTACCCGTAAGTGCACCCAAACCTGCCTTATAGCCAACCGCCAGCCTCCGGTCGAGTCCACCACCACCTGTAGCATCCTGCTTAATAATGATTACGGAAAGTTCAAAGTAAATGAACTAAAAGTATAGATGAACATGAGGTCGAAGGTTCTAGATGAGAGTTGCAGACGAAAGGCGATCGCAGATAAAGATTGTTGATGGTATTCTAATCAAGAGTGTACAAACAGGTCTTCCCCTAATACGAAACCTGTAGATAGCGATTTGTTTACCGAGACCTATTAGTTTTTAGAGAAAAGTTAATACCAAAACTCAAGGATTAAGATAACCGAAGAAGACCGTACATAGAGTTCTTAAGGTATCCATAGTTAGGCTGAGAGCCCAGCGAAGCTTAGAGAGTAGCTAAAGTCGAGATCTAATAGATGAATATTATGTGAAGTATTAATGAAAGTTAAAGATAGCGAGAAGTAAAGTAAAAACATATCAACTTACTAAGGGGGTGTTCGCGGCAGATTTATGCCTCATCTTGATAACTGACACGTCCAATACGTCAGAAGCATCAGTTATAAAGCAGGGCATAATACCCTGTTTCCCCACAGCACCAATATTGGTGCGTTAGCTTTCAATGCATGTCCCTTTGGTTTAATTATGTTAATTAACCAATTTAATTAGTTAATTTAGTGTTTAATAGATTTTGAAAATTAATAACTTGTGCAAAAAAGATTCGTTTGAGACGCGGTTTTTTGTGTTACGATTGTGTCAAAGTGTTCTGCGTAATGGAGTTGGTTTGAACTGAATTAGAGTAATTTATAATTTTTCTATTCTACTAAGCACCTCGTAAACATAGTCCGCTTAAAGCGCCAAACGCATTCTTTGCTAACTCCAATTCTCCGCTATAATATTCCGCTAAAATTCTCCGCTTCCGCTTGCGCCAAACACACCTTAAGTAGTGTTGTTCGGAAGAGCTACTAAAGCCAAGCAAGAATGATTACAGCATCTATAGCAATATTATGTGTTGTAATATTACAACTCGTAATATTACGCGTAATACTAGATGAAGGAGCCAAAACATAGCGTTGATTTTATCAACGCTCAGTAATATTCAGCGTTTCATGGGCAGACACTGATTAAATCAACGCCCAGCAAATATGTGTAGAAAAGGAATTGAAAACACGCGGCAAGAATAATGTGGTTTTAATGTGGTTCCAACAAAAACATGCGGTAAGAATAATGTGGTCCCAGCAACATGACATGCAGTAGGAATACTTTGTGCCAATTTCTTAAAATTATTTAAAACAGCCGCTGATTCTTTCGGCACGCTGAAAAAATAGGCGTTCGAGATCGAGGCCAATTCAGCATTCAAAATACAATCCTGAATATATGCCTGAATATTACGAGTTGTAATGTCTATTGAGAGAGAAAAAAAGCTACTATTTTTAATTCAGAAGCGTAATCGTCCGCAGTTGGAGATGCTCTTGCTTGAATTAAAATGTTATGAGATCGGAAAATTAGCTTGGCAGAATGTAGGAAAACAGATATGATACTCCTATTTCCTCCCCTTTTTGAATCGAAAAGTCCCCAAGTATGATGTACAAGCGGGTTAATTATACGATGTCGCCAAAGTTGATTTATCTCTTTTATGAGCCTCAAACTTAAGTAATTAAGATTTACCGAGACTGATGAGTGTTGTGTTTTGCATTATAAAAAAGATAAAAGAGACCACTTAAGGATGTACTTTATAAAGATAAACAGACTAGTGGGGTTGTACCTTGCAGCATAAATAAAGCTAACATGTAACCAAGATTGCTTGGGGATGTACCCGTAATATAAACCTAATAAACAATCATATATACTCGAGGGGGACGTACCTCATGGTGAAAAGCTAAGACAAGAATGACTTACAACGTTTGGGGTTGTACCTCACCGTATAAGAAATATAATGCATGAAGCTAATGATAGTTTTGAAAATAGCATTGTTGAAACCTGAAAATGATCACATTATATAGTTTTATTTAAATACCTTGTGTATGGTTGAGGTAAGATAAAAGTTTGATATAAATTAATGAACACAAAATCTCATCAATTTGGCCATATATAAAAACTGAAATGGGGAGCAATCCAGCGGTCAAGATTCTGTATCTTCCGCTTTATGTCAAAATTCTATGTCTATATAGACTTTTCTTTTATTGTGACCTATGACTTATGATATTTTTGTATTGATCAGTCATCCAAGGTTAGTATAGAGGAAACTGTACTGCGTTTTAACGAGGCAGTTGCATTAATGAAGGAACATAGATCGAAAATGATTTGATTCATTGTAGAATTATGTTTGACGCATATGTTTATCGTATTTTTCCTCTAAACTAGCAAATACCCATTTAAGTATGCTTTGCTAAGTCTGTAAGTTTTTGAATTATAGATATAAGCTCAAAGTAACACATTTAATAAGACTATGTTGAAGATGAATACAAACAGAATTATTATTATTACTACCACTATTATTTGTTATTTGTTGTAATAGCTTTAAATTCACGAAGTAATGTATTATCTTTATTATATGTAATGATTTATATTTTACCTTATTGTGTATGCGCAGTGCCGGCCCTGACCTAGCCTAGGCCCTAGGCGGAAAAAAAAATTGGACCCAAAGTTTTGAGACAAAACATTTAGGAATGCAAAGTTGAAAATAGGAAAAAGTGTAAAAACCGGGTAAAGAAGCCACCAGGAGTTAAACCTGGGTTTCCCTGCAGCGAAGACAATGTTGTTACCACCCAGCCATCTGTAGACTGCACGAACAATGCTAACTGGACATATTTCCTAACTTAAAACCCGAAAGTTTGAGGCTCCGAGCTTCCCTCCTCCTCCTCCCAGACCCAAGGCCCTAGGAGAACACCTAGGTCTCCTAGGCCCAGGGTCGGGCCTGTGTATGCGCTACCAAGATTAAGAAGAAGAAAAAGATGTAAAGATTGATATGTATAATGAACTTTATTTTATATTTCAAAAATAGAAAAATTACGTCAAAAATAGACAAAAAAAAACATCTTTCTCTAATGACTCACAAACACTGATCAAAAGAACGTGAAGCAAATTTTCAACCTAACAGCAAAACTGAACCTAGAAACAGAAGAAAAGGAAAATTTTCTGAATTGGGTCAGTTTTGAAAACTTATAACAGAAATATGCCACCTTTGAAACTAATTACAAAAATAGACCATTTTTTCTTTTAACTGGCATTATCCCACGTAAGTTAAATTTTTTTGTTTAACAAAGGAGGCATCCAGATCATGCTCAGAGACTTTAGCCCTCTTTCTCCCAAATCCAACGTACCTTTAGTTTTCCAGAATGGGGATAGATCTACTTGATACGAAATTATGGGAATATCAGGGTTTTTGGAGAAAGGTGAAATGGTTACATTGAGGATTTTGTTGACGCCGTCGTAGTCTACCCATGCTTGGATCTCTGTCGCATGCTAGTAATCCCCATATCCAAGAGGTTCGGAACCAGATTGACGGTTATAAAATTATTGGAGCTGATGTTGATACTCTCTTACGGGGATCCCCTCCACAAGCACACAAAATTAAGTAAAGTCTACCAATCGTTAACTTCCCAGCTCGGTAGAGAACGATTTCCGTAGTATACAAGGATTTGGGATAGCTTCGGAAGTCAACGACAAAACCTTCTTCTCTGGAGAGTGCTTAATAATGTTATACCATCTCAAAGCAAGCTTTGCACTATGTAAATGTCAACTAGTTCCAAATACTACCTTTACGTTTGTGCTAACGAATCAAACATGCACCTTTTCTTTCAACGCAGCGTAGTGAATGTTGTTTAGGCAAAAATTATTGGGATAGTTGGTTTTCATCAACCTCTATCCATTAGCTATCAAGAGTGGTTCCTTGTTTTCAAGGCTATTAGAAGGTAAAATATTAAGTCAAAAGTCTTGATTCTTGGTTTGAAAATCCAAATAGATGAAATATGGACAAAGAGAGGAATTGCAGGCTGTTAACGAGAAAAGCAAAAAATGTTGCTGAATTAACTTGTCTTTGCTTGAAGAGCATTAAGAAGCGTTGGAGGTTTTGAAGGTGATGGGGTTTGGATAGAAAGTATGGCCGAATTGCCTGCTTGTTTTGTTTGTGAGCTTCAATATGCCTAAAGGTTCGATTTCTGCTATGCGTTTAAGCTCAGATTTATTGCCGACAAATTGGCGCCCTTGTAGAAGAACGACTCCTGTTGAGAGGTGGAGGTGAGGAAAACAGGAAGGTGAATAGAGAAGCAGAGGGCTTAAGGTAAGTCTCAGAGTATTATCCCAGATAATGCCAACAAGCGTTATTTGGGATAACGCCAACGATATCCCAGATACCAGCGTTATTTGGGATGCTGCCTTCGTAATATATATATATATATATATATATATATATATATATATATATAATAGACAACATCTGAGATAACGCCATTTTAAAAAAAAAAAAGATTGCTTTTTGTAATTAGTTTCAAAAGTGGCATATTTCTGTTGTAAGTTGGCATATTTTAAAAGAAAGACCCAATCTCAAATTCTCAACCAGCTTCAGATCTAAAGCACAGAAAGCCAAACTCAAGCAAGTCATCTTAAAAGTCAAACCCCCGCCGAAAGAAAAAAAAAAGGTCTAATAGTTTAATCTAATTTAATTGTCCAGATATAATCTCAAGAATTCCTGCCTTCTTTGGTTTTCGAAATGGGAAAATTATATTGGGTATTTAACGAATTAAGATGAGGATAATAAGGATTATAAGAACATACAAGTGCACATGACCAATCTCATGGAGCCAGCCCTTCTCAAAACACATTTCCCCAGAACCTCCCTTAGAGTTTCATTTCATTTTCTAGTTTACGATCCATTATCAGTGAATAATCATAACAAACGTACGCCAGTATGACCAGCAAAGTCATAACAAATACAGAGCAGCACGACCAGCTTCTAAATAAACATGGGATGATGAACATATTTGGTAAAATGAGGCCTAATTCACAGAAGTAAAACCTTAGAGAACCAAAAAGGTAAAGATTTCCCATGTGAAGATCTTTAAAAGTTAGAACTCCAGGTAATGTCACTTGTCCATAAAATCGCAATGCAGCTATTGATACATGAGAAACATAAATATTCATGTTACAAACAAATGACCTAAATATTAAAAATCATATCTTGTTCTGTCGTTCATGCAAACCCCTTGGAAATAGTAGCAAGAACATGATTAAAATCAACAAAATGGGTTTGCATGTTAGATTATACAATAGTAAGAACAATAGAATAAATCATCTATTTGACTCAAAAATATGAACAGCCAAAAACTTCTAAGACTTCAACCAAGGGAAAACGTCGGGGGATGACGGCAACCTTGCTGTCAAAACATCAACTCCTGTTTCAGTCACCTGCAATTTGGGCTTATGTAAATTATGCAGTTCTAGAAAACACAAATATTTATACAAATTATTGAAGAACAACAGTACATCTATTTGCAGAATATTGAAAGACCTTTGTTTAGTTTTTATAAATGATTGTAGCTGATGGATTTCATATTCATTTTGTATTAAAAAGAAAAATTGAAATATGGCACAGGTTTTCCATTTATATTCTATTCGGAGTTCACGTTTATTCAGCAATAATTGCATAGCATAGGCATATAATATTATATATAAAGGTGGATACCCAGTGCCGAAGGCTACCCGTACTCAAGCGTGAGGACTTACTAGACAGTCTCCCATCTGGTACTATTCTCACTGCTTTCCGGGCACTGAGGGTGGTCGATTAGCGCGCGCAGTCTTTCCCTCACATTATGTGAAGAGGCCGGGGCTCGAACCTGTGCGCAGATTACCAGCCAGGTAATTTTACCGTTTGCGCCAGGCACCACCTTATATAATATTATATATCAGAAAAAGAATATAGATAAAGATTAAACATCCACAAAAATTTTATCGTGGAAAATAGGGAGAAGGACAAAGTTATCAAAAAATTTAGCCAAAAATATGGCAAGTTTTAAAATTGGAGAGAAGGACAAGTTGTAGAGTAAAAATGAAAATGGGAGTGGGTCTCCGGAATTCCACTTTTGCCTAAGTTTTGTCCTTCTCACCAATTTCAAAACTTATACTTTTGGTTAAGTTTGTCCTTTAAAAGAAATTCCTCTTTTGTCTAGGTGTATTGAACATGGATTATTATTTCGAGTGTCACGTTATAATATGCACGCTTTGTGCTTGAATTGTTTCTGCAAATTGTGTGTTTAACAAATTCATAAGAAATGATTTGCATTTGTTAGATCCTATTTTTTAAGTGATACTAAGATTCAATATAACTTAAGAGAAAATTAGAAAATATGCCAAATTTTGAAGGAAAAAAATAAGTTAAAAGACATCAGAATCTATTTTTAGACTTAAGGACAGATAATAGTTATTTTTTACGTTTACATGCTATATATAAATATATAACTGGCCTTATATTCAGTTTTACACTATATAAATGCTAGTTATAACCTATAACTAGCATTGTCCTTCAATCTTTTTTTTTTCTTTCTAAATTCTTCATTGCACCTATTTCCTTGTTTTTATAAATGAGCATTTTGCATTTATAAAAAGAAAGTTCATATGTTTGATCCACTTCTTTAGGAACTACCCAATACAGGGGACCCCCAGAAGGGCCAACGGACCGATCAATTCCAAGGAAGGGGTTAAGTTGTGCACGTCCGCTTTAACTCATGATACCTAATACCCAAAATACTATTTTTTGCAAGAAATGCCTGCAAAGCAGGGCTCGAGCCGGGGTCTATCGCCAAACCTCGAAAAACTACTTTTCCATTGTGTCACACCTGCGGCCTTAATCTATTTTTAAAGATATTATGATTTGGTAATATTCGTAGACAGGCGTTTTTGGTAGTTCACGCTTATAAAGGAAATGTGTGACACCAAAGTTATTACAACTATTATTAAAGATTAAAAAACAAAAACACAAAGGGACGTAACGTTGATTTTTAGAGATGAGTGGAAAAATTCAAATTAAGAAGGGGCAAACAATACATTGTCAATTCTTTTAGATACTCAATATTTGGAAAGTTTAATATTTTTTGAAGGATTAAGTCGGAAAATTCAAAAGATGAAATCAGGTTTTATCACTCTTTTTAACAGAAGAAATCATTGCAACATTCTTTTCTAACATATTCTGGTTTTGTTTGTTATGCCTTAAACTTGGTATATTTTAATTAACATAAACAAACGGTTCTTTTGAATCAAAATTTACATGTACATTCATGTTACGTTATTTTGTTTGAAATTTGCAACTGATATTTGCACCTGAATGATTTTTCAACATTGGATCTCCAAAAGGTCACCATATCCACCCACTTGAAGTTTTAGATGCAAATTGAAAAATCCATTTGTATGACTATTTTAATGTATACTGTAGGATTGGCTACATCTCAGCGGCATTCTTTATATGTGCAAATATATAACAAGAATTGCATATAAGTTCACAAATTACCAGAAGAGTGTGCTCAAATTGAGCACTTCTTTTACCATCTGCGGTAACTGCGGTCCATCCATCAGGCCACAGTCGATCACGCCACACTCCTGAAATCAATTAGAGATCAGAAACAGAGGATAGAATCAACAAGATTAACAGCATGTGACTATCAAAAACGTAAGTTACCAGCATTTATCATTGGTTCAATTGTAAATATTTGCCCTGCTTTCATCATACCTACCGCTTTATTTTCTGAAGAACGTTAAGAAAAGAGTAAATCATGGTAAAAATAAATAATTTAAGTGCATTGTCGTGCTTGTTTGAATGGTTACTTCTAGCTATGCAACAGTTCTTCACAACTGCATTGCTATATTTAAACAAAATGACCTAGAATTCAAAAAAATATTCCTAAAAATAAGAATAAAAATTTGTCAAATGGTGCAGATATGCTAGGAAGTAGAATTTTATCCAGGTTGACAGATAAGATCATAGGATACATCGAAACAGTTTTCAAGGTTTCATACAAATGGTAAAAATAATACCAAATACCCGGTGTAAAAAAGAAAACTAATTCAGAAGGATACTAGAATAATGAGGAATGTTAGGAGCACAGTGGAACAACTCTCCAATACCATGTCCGCAATATGATTTCACCTGTATTTTACATATTTTACATTAAGACTATGCATGAATGGAACAAGCAATGCACAAAAAAGATATATTATAAAAGGTTAGGAATTGATTACCACCGAGAATCCAGACATCATTGCATGTCGGTTAATGACCTCCCCAATTTCACGAAATCGAACGCCGGGTTTAACTGTTCTCACAGCAATAGTAAAAAAAAGGAAAGTAAGAAGTCCTCTCTAATCGGTGATGAATTCAATGTAGTAAATAGCAAATTGCACAAAAAAGCACAAGGCTTACGCTATGCGCTGTAGAGCGCACTATTTGATTTATTTATTTATTCTTAAATAACTAATCAAGAGTGTGTGTGTGTGTGTGCACACACACACCAAAAAAAAAAAAAAAAAAAAAAAAAAAAAACGTTCAAGACTCCAAATACAAGCACACCATGTTTCATGCATATCCTAAATATTTTTTGATGTGAAATGTAATTATATTACAGAAAAATTGATAAATTTATATTGTACATTCAAAATGATTGATGGATATAATTTACTAATGCCTTACAAAATTTGGAATTTATTCTTATATTTGTGAGGTATGAAACTCCTACTTATGAGTTATAATAAGATAAAACTCTATTAAAAAGGAATAAAAAGTACAATTTTGCATAAAATGTAGATTAAAAAAAACTAATGACAAGAACTAAGAAAAAAATAAAAAACAAGAAAAAGCATAAAGTGAAAATAAGATCAAATAAAAACAACATAAATAAAGTCTGTAATAACAAGATCCAAATCAACAAAGTCAAACATGATTCAAATGTACAATAACAAAACATAAAAATTACATTATACTTCTAAATTATTAAAGCCTAGTCACTAGGGTCATCCAAATCAAAACCATCATCATTTTCCGAACAATCATTGGTTTCTTCTTCTTTCGAGTCATACTCTACATCATTTTCCTCTGAGTTATCATAAGTATAATAGTGTGTAATTTAAAGCTTTATTGATTGTCCAAACCTTCTAAACAAAACAAAATAAAATAACGTGTTATTTGGAGCTATGCACTATTTTTTGCTTTGATAAAATAACGCGCTATTTTTGCGTTGTAGAGAACACATGAATGCTGCTATAAGTACAATAGTGCAAGCTCCGCTATGCGCTATTTGTCGTAATAACACGCTATAGAGCGGGCTTTGATAACACCGGGTGACATCCATAGAACCAAATGTTTTTCCTATAGTTGTGCTTATATGAGATTTGTCCTTGAGATACTTATACAAAAGCTAGGTGTTATTCAGAAAAAAAAAAAAAAAAATGTTCTACGAAAAAAAGGCACGGTCAGAAATATAAAACAGGAGTAAATAGATACACTGCTAAAACTAGATTCAAACTAATAAATATACAAGAATGATGAACGAATATTACACGGTTCTGAATATTGATTCGACCAACTATGCAAATCGATCCTATTAGAGTAAGCCTAATTCTCGCAAAGCCAACTATGCAAGGTAATGATCTGACCAACTGACATGCTTATTTTTATGAGTAAATTCCATATTTACCATGACTGCTACTACAAACTTTAGAAATGAAGAGACAAACTGAGAAAAAATCGAAAACATACTATTGAAATCGCACCTTCAGAAAGAAAAATGATACGAAATTGTTTACAAAATGAATGGTCACAATAAATATATGCATATATGTGTGTGTTATATATCCGTATGCATGTGTATATAAGAGTGTGTGCTTTATATATGTATGTGTTTCTATATGTGTGTATGTGTGTGTATGCATATATAGTGATGCATAAAATGATATCTTTAATACTAATTGTACCACCATTGGTGTCACACTTTTTGATGTAAACGTGAACTGCCAAAAAAGCTCTCCGAAAATACTATTATAATATTACTAAAAAAAATAGGATGTTGTTGACAAATTAATTTCATTTACCAATTCAAAATGCCCCTCTATAAATATTATTAGATCAGTAATATTGCTTGAAAATAAGATCCAAAACATAGATTTCATTTTTACAGATTCAAAACATTAATCTATGCATACTAACAAATCTTATATCCCTTAAAAATAAGGTCTAACGAATAAATTTTATTTACATATTCGTTTCATTAATTAATAATAGAAATAAAAATTTAAACTAAAAATACAATAAATACTGCAATTCAAACATAATAATCAAACTATTTTAACACAAAAATATGGGGCTATATATACCATTTTATTTCAATTGTGTTAAACATGTACAATTTATATAAAAACAACTCAAGTATGAAACGCATGCCGTAACGCTCGTGTCAATAATGTGCATACAAATTGTGGAGTATAACATCTTTTTTTATGATAATAAATATATTTTCATGTTCGCTTTTGTTTTTTGAGTGTTGTTATTTAAAAATAATCAAAATGCAAATTTTTTTCCTAATTATTTAACACATTTGTCCAGTATTCGTATATTTGAAAGAAAAAAATCATATAAAATATTAATCGTGAAGAAGTTCCCTTTAGTGCAATGAAAGCTGCATATACAGGGAAAGGAAATAAAGATCTTAAAGCAAAGAAAATATATAGACAACCAGCTGATGTATGTATATAGTGAAACAAATAAAAAAATAGAGCAGAGAGATACAAATACAATCCAACAATATATATACTTCTCTAAGCATTCATATGGTATAGTAGTTACCTATTGAAATGGCTTTCTCCAAGCATTCATATGTACAACGAACAAGCTGTTGAGAGACTTCATCAACTTTTCCCACAAAAAATGTTTCATTAAGATCCCCTTCATTGATATTTGAAATGACGTGAGTATAACTTGGAAAAATAGTACCATAAAAGCAACAATTAACATCATGGATACATTTATACAGGGAAATGACATATATACATATACATATATATATATACACACGTATATCTATATGTATATGTATGTATATGCATATGTATATGTATATTCATATGCACATTAACCCATGTACAATCCAAATGATTAGGAAAACATTGTCAAAAGATTGATCCATACACTCACGAGTTATGGAATATGAATGTAAAATATTGTTGAAAGAAGTGAAAGCGCATGGTTACGTATTTTCATGCATGTACGGTGAGTGGGTATAGTAATAACATCTATCTATATAACTGGTAAAAGTAAAAGGTAACACTGGGCTCAAATGAGATCCGAATGCACAACATTAGTTTCATTATTTCTTACCATGACATCCTTTATAGTATACAGTCACATCAACATTAACTATGTCACCTTCTTCCAGTTTTCTGGAACAAAAAAAAAAGACAATGGGCGTAATGTGCTGTTATAAATTTAGAACATGTAAATATAACACTAATAGGCAATATCGACTAAAACTAGTTGCGTGCATACTCTGGAGTGAAATAAATAAACTTATAATACAAATCATGTGTGATGATCATGATTCATGCCCAATATTATGTGAACGATATTAATTGTAAAATGCATGAATCATATATGGTACCTGGCATCTGGAATTCCATGACAGATAACCTCATTAACAGATCTGCATCATCATGTAAAAAGGTGAATACCTCCACCGGTAACTATAATATCAATAGAAGTATATCAAATATACAAGCAGAGCTGTAAAGAAAAAGCATACGTGCAGCATGCTTTTGGAAAGAAATAATAGTTGAGAGGAGACGGGTAGCCTCCTGAAAAACAAAAGAAAAAACGGACAATATCCATTAGCAAATAATAAACATACATGAAAAGCATTAAGATTATTTTCAAAATTATAAACCTAACATTTTCCTTTTAATGAAAAGTTGGATGACACGCAATAGTCCCCAGACTGGATCAGTGGGTCTTTATCTGGGTGTCAAGTGTCTAGACATAGATTAGGCATTCGAAATACATTAATAATTACTGAATTGAAATATCACAAACTTACCATGCTTTTAAAATGACCAGATTGGTTTTCATAGATTACACAAAAGCCTTGTGAAATTGCTATATTATTTTAGAGTAAATGTTAACCTCCTTTCCGGTGCATGTTGAGAATGCATATTTACATGAACAGTCTTCATGTATCGTTTATTCTTAAGTTACTAATAAAGGTAGTTGAGTTTGTAACTATTAACTTTCTGAAATAAAATTTTGTTCTGTAGTTGGTCATTGTTGGCTGTTAACATGTAACCAATGAGCATAGGGTTCACATAACCGTCATTTTATATGGGAAAATGTTAACGTTTACTCCATTTGCCTTTTTTAAGTAAATAATTAATTTCAATTGCAAGGACATTTATTTTTAACATTTTATTTGTCTTATGAGGTAAAAAATAAATCTTAACGCATTTATAAGCTAACACAAGCCTATCATATATATATTTATATAGGGAAAGTCTATTTACACACAAAATGGGGACACAAATTTAGACAAGCAATCTAAACCATTAGGTTTCCCCTTGAATTCCAGCTTCCATATAAAGAAAAAAAAATCAATGGTTCAGAATTCGTGTATCTTACTTTATGTCAAATTTTATGTTCCAGTAGCTGCTCCGACTTATATAACCAGAACTAACCAAGTGATTTCAAGATATTACTAAGTGTATTAAGGCAAATGAAATATTACCAGCAGCAATTGTTGCATCATGAACTACAGCATCGATTTCATCAGTGGTAACGCCTGGTCGGATCATACGTGCAGCTGCATCCAGAACTTCCCTTCCAATCTGAACGTCAAGAAATATTGTTCTAGGTTAGAAATGAATTTGAATCACTTATTCAACAATAATCTGTGTGCCTCATTTCCAAATCTCACCCGGCATGTTTCTCTCATTCGCTCAATTTGCTCTGGGGTTTTGATCTTTACATAAGACAAAAATGAATTGTTAGAAAAATACTTAACATGACTGCGCCAACTAAGCAAACAAAATCATTAATATCATGCAGTTTACAACCTCCACTCTATTCTGTAAATCACTGTTGCGTTCAATTCTTGGATCTCCCTGTCAGCGATTATTTAAGATAAATAACAACTTTAACTTTTTTAAAACATACTGGTTATAAAATCTATACAAGGAAGGATCAGCAACCCCCTCTCTATTCAACCCCCAATGTAGCCCTATGTTCAGCCACTCATTCCGATTTGAATGATGTGTTAAGAGAGAGAAGATACTATTATATAAATCAGTATGAGTTGTTGAAATTAGGAGACCGCGTTTGGGGCTACTGATCCTTCCCTTACACACGCACACACACACACAAGCGCGCACGTGTGTGTGTGTGTGATAGTTACAAATATGCAAACATTTGGCCATAGTAATAAGTATCATAACTTACATTATAAGCCCAATCTGGTTTTTCGATTGAATCAGGAACCAATCGTTTCGGTGATATTGGATAAGGTCTTAGTGTTCTGAAAATATGATCAAGCCAAAAATTTAAGCAACTATTAGCATTTACATGATTCCTACTTGATAACATGGTAATATTTTGTTGCACGTTGTTACAGTTACTATTCAAATGATAAGCCTATGAGAATATTCATGTCAAAGCATTACAGAAATAAGTGCGAACACTATGATGCATAATGGTGATAACAATTCTGAAGCTATTTGATAATAAGATTGAAGTTTAGAATTATAAAGGTTACAAGTTTGAAATATACCCAGTCCAGTCAAAATGAGGAAGTACAGGAGTCCGAGCCTGCCCTTTCTTTATGCAATATAACCAACCCAATTTTGAAAGCTCGGTTGAATCACTACCATTAACAGCTGCAGTGTTTGGCTTGACATGCACTGACTTATGTGAGCTCCAAGATGCCTTAAAACAATCCTGTGAACTGAAGGTGAAGAAAGCGGGTAAAAGACCAATTACGTAGCCCCTTTTTTACTATTTATAACAGCAACAAAAGCACGTGCTTCATGAAGCCCATTTTCAAAACATATTCACCCATGTAGGACCTCGATTGCATTTGATGATACGCAAGAGATGTAATACACTACCGTGCTATATTCTTGTAGGGAATGTTTTTAAGAAGGTAGACAGGCGAAGAAATGAAGATAGAGAGGTTAGAAGAAGAAATGTATATAAAATGTAGATGTAAGGAATTTGCAACAAACGTCTTACTACTTTTCATTTCACTACTAGCCTGTAAATGGTTATTGCATTATTTGTGTACAAAAGTGAGCCAGCTGGCCTGGTTTGTACCAAAAATGCAAGACGATTGTTATGCAAATAATTTTAAAAAAACTAGATCATTCTCTAATGCATTGTTTGCAAGTGACCCGTGCTTTGCTCATCGTATTGCATATAACATTCAGGTAGTTTGGTTTGCCATTTAGGCCTAATTTCCTGTTCACAAGCAGTGTATGGGAATGTTTAGGGCCTTTAGGTACAGCTTGTGCATGTTGTTGCACATCAGGGTACACAAGCGTATCAAACTGCCAGTTTTATACGAATTGGTTCAAACATGGAAGAAGTAATGGAAAACAAATCAGTAAACAAGGTTCAAATGTCCACTACAAATACCAACTGATAAAAACAAAGTTGTATATATGCTCTTTCCTATGTATGCATGCATGTGTGAACACACACAAATGAGCGCGCATATGCATATGTACATGCACGTAGTATATATGCACGCGCACATACCCAGTCTAGACTAATTGTTTTCTATTAAATTAATTATTGGAGAATACACAAATAGGAATGGAAGACAATTAGTGCTCATAATCAAATTTTTGGTTTTGTTTATATAAGGTTGAAGAAAGTCCCAAACTGGGCATTAAATCATATCTTCTGAATTTTTAACATAAATTCTCTGATGATTAGTTTTCCACTTATGAATTGTAAATTTGTTACTTAAACAGTTAACGCAGTGGTTCATATGAAAATTTGAGATTAATTAGTGAACAAAAATGCTATCACCAGAATAAACCAGGTAACACGTTTATAGTCCAGAATGCAAGGGTGGCCAACTATGGCAAAAAACACCTAACATTACAACATATCACTATATGTGTGGGCTATTTGATTAAATAATGGATTTTTATTCATTTTGTGACACTAGTCGATATTATGTCACATGATTCAAGTTTGTTAAAATGTCAAGGTAGCGTGCATGTACCATGGCTCCATTATCAACAATTCTCACATTGGCTTGTTGCTTAGAAAAATGTTTTAAATATATGTGTGCCATAAGAGGTAGGACTAAATACTGCAACAAAGTAGGATAAAATGACAAACCAGAATGCAGCATTTTCACGTGGTAAACCCAGTTCCAAACATTTGGGACACCTGCATAGAAATTTTACAAACAAATAAGAAGATTAAAGACACTTATGTATGGTATGTTAGTTTAGCACTTAAAAGTCTTTAATGATGGATGAATCGAAAGGAAATGAAAACAGGCATGCACAATATATTGACAAAATATCTGTATAAGCAAATATGGAACTGGTACATGTGTTCACATTTAGGACTCCAAAACTAGAAGCTTTAAATATGTTTTACACTTCAAAACTGTGATATTGATTTAGTCACTATCAGGTGTTGAAAATCAGTTTGATTATGATAAGGGCCTCCCAAAATAGCTTATTTCAAGTTTAGACCTCAAAAAACTTATTTCATGTATAAACTTTGTTCCAGACTAATTATAAAATAGGCCTATTTTCCGCTATATACAATTTTTACTTGTGCATTCTGAAAATGCACATGTACAGAATTAATTTAAAAAAAAAAAAAAAAAAAAAAAAAAAAAAAAAAAACACACACACACACACTTGCCCACTTTCAATTTGTGCAATTATAAATTAAAATTTTGTTCTTGTGCATTTTCAATTTGCAAGTGTAAAATGTTGAATAGTGGGAAAAAGACTTGCTTCCCTAATTCGTCCATTTGATTATTAACACATCATGGTTGAAATTATTGCACAAAAAACAATATAAACAGCGAGAAATATTTAAAGAATAAAATAAATAAATAAAAACATACTGAAGATTGGAGGGTTTTCCACAACGAACACAAGAATGAGAAGAATCCATTGCCTTGCTTCAAAATTATCTGTATGACAGATGAATACTATCAATAAGAAACCGGAAAACTCTAGTCTTTAGCGAGTTAGGAAAACGTGAATACTTAGATTACCTAACTATTTATTGTTTGAAAATAGTAGGATTTCTTCACAGGTAACTGATTTGATATCGACGGGATCCCACACGGATTGGTTAGGGTTTATGTAGAGGTGAAAAGGAACAGACGAACAATGCAAAAAAGGTCTATAAATCTTTTCTCGACGAGATGATGGGTTAAATTGATAGAAAGGAGATGGAAGGGTTTTGGTCAAAGTCGGGTTAAATATTTATTATTTAATTTCTTAATTTTTAAATTTTCGACTTAATTTTTTCTACTGACTTTTTTGTGGTCCACATCAATCGAATCGGCCCATTATTTATTGCTTGACCTGCTCGAATTGTAAATAGTTCAATCTTTTTTCAAAGATCATCGTCATACTGGTTTTAAATTTTGTTACTGTTAACAATTATTGTAAAAATTGTTAGAGAGATGTTAATTTGTAAACATGAACTAAAGATTAATTGAAGTTGACCGATTCTGATAAACTAGTGCATTTTAAATAAATAAAAAAATTAGTATTTTGTTTAGTATTAACCAATTCACAATGGGATATCATATACTTTAAAGAAAATATTAGAACAAAATTAATAAAAAAAAGAACATTTTGATACTGAGACATCAAACTTAACTTGACGGACAGATAACACATATAAACATATTTATATGCTTAGATAATGCAGTAGATCTCACTAAGCGGACTAGACCGAAAATACGGTAAGACTAGCTTACAGCCTAAGCGGAGTCTAGGCGGGGGCCTAGAATGATTTCTAGAACAGAGCCACTACCATAACCAATTATGATGTTTAACTGTCACATTTTTAGATTTAAAACGTTATATGCATATATTATCAGTTATATAAGTCATAATTGATAAATATATATGATTTGATATTTTTCCGCGAATTAGTTTGTTTAATGTTAAAATGGATCAGATATGCACATAATTTTAGTGATTGTTCCATATAAATATAAAATCTTATTTCTCTAAATTTATCTACCATAATGTGCAAATTTTTAATTAGATTATTATAAAATAAATCCTGTATGGTTGATTTGTTTTGTCGTAGTTAGACAAAAATTTAGAGGTGTAATGGTTACCGTGGTAGATGGTAATCATAAGCTACAGAATAAAGTTTAACTATTTGTGGTCCAACCATAACAGTCCTAACTTAAACTTTAGTAACGTTGTTTTATCAAAGGCTTGAGTACCTCAAACACATACGTGAAACAATTTGCAAATCAAACAATATATTTTTGCATAATCAAATGCTTATAATAAAATATATGCATCAAAAGCACTTTGGATTTTAGATATATGTAAGAAAATGATCCATAAAGACTCATTTGTGACATATTAATGATTAAACATATCTTACATAACATATGATGTAATGATGAACTGCAGTTATCATGAAAAATGAACAATAGATCGCATGCATATAGAAGATTATATATGAAAGTTTAGATGTTATATACTAGCGCAAGTACCAATGTAAACTCACGATGATGAAATCAATTATGGCCAAATGTATATAATTATAGGAGCAGACATTGAATGCAATGGAGAATATGAAGTAGATCACACGGTTGATTTTATAATGGTTTGGTTTTTCTTACCTATGTCCAGACTCAGACTTCCTTTGAAATTTCACTAAGCTACCATCAATCCATTAAGAGAAGCGTGTTTGTACAACTATTGGAACAACCAAACTAGACTTGACCTTGACCACCTGCGGATGTTGTAACTGAATTTCAACTTTATCGACTTCTCGGACTTCAGCAAATAGTAGAAAATAACTGACTTGATTGTGTCTAAAGGCATTGATATATCAATAGCATAGTAAAAAAAAATTATGACTTGCACAAACCACATTGAGCAAACATGTAGAGGTTTAAGCAATTATTCAACCATAATATGAGGATATGGAATCGTATGATTGCTGGTTGGAGATTAAACAATATTTTGAATATATATTTAAATTTACATAACAAAAGTAAGAGATCAAAGAGAAGTAGTGGAGATCAAAGATAAGTAATGGAGTACGAACTGATTGTTGGATATGGAAGAAAACAATCTTGTATTGGTATATCATACTATTAAAACTCGGCTCTATTTTTAGCACCTTCCCTATCTTACCATTTTAGGTTCTGTTTATTACATGTGTTTTCCATTATCCCATGTTGTTTTTCATATGTTTAGTTTCTCTCCTCTTTTTTAACCTATAACAAGAATAAGAGGTAATGAAGATAAACTACTTCAATTATAGCCATTAAAGATTAGCTTTTATTCTCCTAATTATATTGCCAAATGGCCTCTCACTTTAGGCGACCAAATCAAGCGTGTTAAGTCATTGTTCAGTTCATCTCGATTTCAATTTTGGTTCTCGATTTTGAGGGTCCCTACGCTAAGCAGTTCATGCTCGGGTCACTGTTCATCGCCCAGCATTGAGTTAAAGAAACAACAATTTGTGTCTTGTTCTTCCTCTGCTATGTTGCGTTGAGTTTAAAAAGGAAATGATTGGGTCTCAATCTTCCAATGCCAGTTTGCTACAACTTCCTAACTCAGAGAAATTAGGTCAAGTCATTGATTCTAACATCATTTCCCTAGGGTTGCTGTAATCAACTTGGATTATTAGGAGGTATACAATATAAAGTATCATTCGATATAATTTATATACTGAAAATTCAATTAGATAAAATGTTAGTAATATACTATAGAGTATTGCAGTATCAATGGAAACAAATTGCATTTGCAGCCACCTAAGTTTTCATTAATAATTGACATGGGTACTTCTGTTGATATAACGTGAAGGAAAATCTATATGTTATATTAATAATTAGCATATCTAAAATTTTGAATAGTTTCCATTAGCTTACACCCGAAAATGCAAATATAACTCGAGGCCAGTGAAATCAAAACTAAAAAACCGCGTCATGTACAATGTTTTTTGTTAATTTATTTCCTTTAACTTTAGTTATTGTGTTGGACTAATATAATTGAATGTGTTATGTTTTATCGGTGTTTAAACCATCCATCTGTTATATTATATGGAACATGAGTTTAGATATCTTTTACCTTTCTTTTCCATTCTAATGAAAATTTGAGAGAATGTCATTAGTAAAGCTCGTCGATTATTATATCTATCCACATAATAACGAAAAGTGGCTTCGGCCATATTACTTCTTCCCTTGTTTATTATTTTCCTTTATAGCAACTTATTTTTAGTTTTATCAAGTTTTTATGCGATATGATCAACGTTTTTTGTTGTTATCTTCACAAACCCGATTTTATGTCATTTTGAATTAATCCATTTTAACTTTTCTAGTTGTGTTTTTCAAATATAGGGTTAGCAACAATTTTTGTTTGGGTATTATATCTTTATAGTCCATTTGTAGGAGGAAACCATAACTAGTTTGAAAATTAGGCCATTTTGTTATACTTATGTGGGTCTAGTTTTATCATGGAGTTAAAATTATTCACAGGTTTGTTTCTTTTCTGATACTTTTTTTTTTGTAAGTCCAACCGGTTTTTATAGCGGACCGTCCACTTTTTCAATACAGCAAGTAATAAATACATATAAAATCCAGGTGTTGGACTAATTACCTAACTACTCAATTGTAAAAGTACGCTATTACAGAACAGGGGTTAAACTTACTTGCCTACACCACTAGAAACACCTCATGGTTATGAACATCGAAACTCCACGCAGGGAGTGAATTTACCAGGATACAAAAATGCAAATGTTGCACAAGGCTATCGCATGACTTCTTCCTAACTCCACACGGGGAGTGAAGTTTACAAAATAACATAATCACTTGACTACAAATGCTGCATAGAGGCAACAAAGCTTTAACTAAAAATTGCCAGATTCATAACTAAGAACACCAAACAAATAACAACCACTTCCAAAAGAAAACCCACTTGACTAACAACCAACCACATGAAAACCCAAGATGAAACACTCTAAGATGATGACACTCACCTGAATTACCGACAAAACTTGCAAGACCATCCTATAACAGCCAGACATAAGGCGAACAACAAAAGACCCATTGTTCGAACAAAAGACACGGAGAAACAGTCGAGCACCATCACATCGATAATCGATCCACAACCAAAGTCTAAAGCTCACGAGAGTGGAGTCGGCCTGCTTGTCGATGCTAGACTGAACAAGTAGGGCTAGGAAGGAAGGATAACAAAGTTACAACTGATCTGGTGAAGTCACGAAATAGAAAAGGCGAGGATCCAAGTATGTAACGACCTAAAAATTCGGATACTTTGAAAATCTATGTTTTTATAAGATTAGGAATAACCAGCATGGTTTTGGATACAAATACTCATTTTTAAATACGATTCCGAAAAGTATAATGACCAAATAGGATAGTTATACTAGTTTCATCAACTTATCATATTTAGCGGTTTATCGTATATCGTCAAAAATGAGAATTTAACATTTGGGGACTTAGATATGATTTTTAAATGATGAATGGTATTTGAAAATATAATGATAGTTAAATTATAGTGATGGTTTGATAAATTGTAACTAATTTGCAAAATTCTCTTAAGTTAATGAAAATATTAATTAAGTTAAGGAAGAAATTAATTAAGTTAAGTTAAGTGTGATATGACATAAAGTAAAGTCATAATTACAAATCAAATCAAAGGAAATATAATCATGAGATTCTTTACTTATCTATGAACTGATTAAGATATAAAGCAAATTCATTATCTCTATTTCAAATCAAATAAGATTGATTTGCCTAATTCCTATATTTATTTAAATTTTTATTAAACATAGACATTACTTTAAATCAAATCACTATCAATGAAATGTACTTAGCCATAGAAACCAAGAAGTAACATATATACGTCATCAAGCATTAGCATATGTCATCATTACACATTTCAAATCCTAATTAATGTACATCACATATCTAAAAACAAACATCATTTCAAGTGTAAAAGAAACAATAAAGTAATGAAGGTTAGAAAGGTAATTGACCAAGTTAGCTACAACTATAAATGACCCATAATTCCGTCCATTTATTTGCATTTCCATTCATCCTCTTCTTAGCATTCTTCTTCTTCACTTCTCCATTTTAATAGAGTCCAACATCTCTACCTTCCTTCCACCTCCAAGCTCCACAACTGCAACTTCTAGTACTCACGGACAAAGCTCTACCACCTAACCAAGTCCAACTATAAATTTCACTCCATTTCACTCAATTTCAACTAGCCATATCTTCTTCTTTCTGACACCAGATCACTCCACTCTTTTGTTTATCTCATATAAAATTTCGACAACAACAATTTTATAGTTCATCATTTTTTCCAATTCAGAGCTTAGCTAGTCCAAAACTACTAATCTTTCCACTGTACTTCTATGCCCAGATTTGTCACCCGAAAACACCCTATTTTGTATAAACCATAAATCCTCCAAAACACATACAATTAAAGAAATTCTTTTTTTAAATCCTATACAATTACAGAGACTATAATTTTCAGGTTGAGAACTTCATCTAGTTTTGAGCGTAGGTAGTCCAAATTTCCTAACCTTTGAACATTATTTTCGAACATACAATTTTTATTAAATCCAAGAATAACCTTTCTTATTTCGTACATATCTCACTCAAAACCAAACCAAATTAGATGATTATTTTTTTGAAACCATGTAGAAAAGAAAATCCTACAACTTTCATGTTTATACCTTTTCCATATTTGAAGTGTAGGATACCCAGTAATTAGAGAAAAGTTGGCATATTTTTGGGCATAACTAAAGTTCAAATTAGAAACTCCACCCAGGTCCATATTCTCTTACACCAAGGCTGAACCATACCTTCCTCCTAAAAATATAAAAAAAATAGAGAAGAGAAACAGAAGTGATAGAGAAAAGTCGTAGAGGGTCGCAACTCGGAGAAGAAAGCGCATTCCAATCGTAAAGAATGGCAGAGTGGAAATCAAAGGTGAGACAAAATCTCACAGCTATAGTAGTCAATCATTTTTAAACCATGTATTTTACAAGTAAATATATCTTGTTTAGCTGTTTATATGATTAGTTATGATATGTGGTGATAGTTTGGATTTGATTATGAATGGATGAATAATGATTAAAATCATTATATGTTATGTTATATGGATGAATAATGATTAAAATCATTATGTGTTATGTTAAATGGATGAATGTATAATAGTTTAGATGTTGACATTTGTCATATTAAATTTAGGTAACGATACCTTTTATAAACATGAGACACACATAAATTTATTTTTAATCTCTACTTGAAAAGGTAGTTATGATTAAGTTAGAGAAAAAGACAATAAACTCAATTTTGGAATTTTAATAGGATAGTTAGTAATTTTGGAATTAAAGAAATACGGAGTTCAAAAATGAAAACAAAACTGAATTTAGATTTAAAATGAATAGTAAACCGAAACCAAAGTTAGGAACGAATATTAAATCAAAATTGAAATCGGTTAGGACAATAAAGTTGAGTTAGACATGTAGATAAAGGTTTAAACGTAACTAGAAAGCACCAATAGTCTACTTATTTTTAAATGGGCGTTAAAAAAATTGGGATTCAAATATATAGATGAGTAATTTGGATTTCATAGATATGATCTACTTGTACTGGATACTAAAGTATGCAGAGGAAACTCGTCCTATTCGTGGAATTTAAAAGGTGATCTCACCATTATTCCGTCCATAGCACTTGTTGAATATGGAGATTGATATTTAGTAGAATTAGAGGAATCAATATTATCCATATTTCTCCAACAAGATATTCTAAAGAATGAATTAGAATTATTTTTCTAAATAAAGGTAATGAATATGATTAATAATGGTTTAGGAAAAGAGAACAAATCATTAAAAATGAGTCAGTTAAGAAAGTTTTTGAATGACTAAACAAGTGTTAAAGAATGTGTGATGACCCGCCTACTCTACTGGTGCTCAAAACAAAAAATTCGCGTTGTACAAGCATCTGACCGATGAAAGGTGATCATCAAGAGAAAGAAATAGTAGAAAAGGAGAGAAAAGAGAAAGAAAAAGAAAGAAAATAGAAGATAAGAGAAAGAAGAGAACATAAACACAATCACGGAATCTGTCATATATCTCACAACACATCCGATAACATATAATAACAACAACAACATATATAAAACCGACGAGACAACAATAACTATATAAAAAAGACAACTAGAGTATATAGGCTCATACAGTTATACAGGATAGTAAAAGAGTTTACGCATAAGATAAATAAACCCAACTGAAAAACTGTCTCTAACAAGAGCACACAATGCTGTCAAGGCTCCACAGTGCTATATAAAGGAAATAAACAAATATGATACAAATATAAATATATAAACTATCGCCTCCTGCGAATCCACCTAGGCAGGTCTAGATAATACATGTACGTATTACCCGACTTACTCATCAACATCGTCGATGAGCACCCAAGGTAATAAGAGGGAAATAAAACCTTGGGTCAGAAAAAAGATTGGTGTGAGCGATAACAAATCTCAAAATACTGTAAAAGTTATAATAGTATATACGGCACGGAGGGTATGGAGAATCATACATGTCATGTCTCTGCATCCACAGAGTCGGCACATACAAGAATACGTATATTACTCTATGGTAATAAGAGTTTATCCTACATCGGAATACTAAGGGTGTTTAGATGTCTAAATCGATAATACCTACATCACATGATGCCTCTAAGGTGATAAATGATTAAGCAAACATAGCATTCGTCATCCACCTCGCATTCACTTACTCAGTGCGTTGGATATACGATAACGCTTGGTTTCCATGATACTCGAATCCATTCCACTTGGTCGGCTAGGACCTAGTTTGTACCCATTTGTATTCCCCAAAAGTAAGGACCCATCTGGCCTAGGTGAACGCCATAAGTCTCCCATTGTTGAAAACTAGGAGGACCCATCTGGTCTGGATGTACATCACACCCACTAACCCTCTGTTTACAAGTATCCGCTAAAACCGTTTGTTATCGATAATCCCTTTTGCACACGTTCCCCATAGAAGAATCCATCACTGGACTGTTTATAGACTCCCATTCGAATTTGTCACGATATTGGAACTATCCTCGATGGTCATCGTATGTCGTAGGATATCATCTTGTGTCTCCCATCTCTCTCTCATACAGTCATCTCAATGCAACTTAATGTCATCATTCCTGCATCTTGGGGACTCACGACAGCTTGCTCCCCATCCTGGAATCATCGTCGTCGAATGACAAGTCACCATAGAAGCACCACGTCCTCACCTCAAGCCAAAGCCACTAATCGAAGAGCCATCGTATCGAAATCGCTATCGAACAAACCATCATATCCTGCTCCTCAAATTGCATCATCGTCCATGCCAGATTGGCCGAACTGGCCAATAACAACAGTAATCAATATCGACAACTTCATAGTTATCAATAACGACTACTCGGATCACTTATTTAACCAAAATTGGTTAAATACACGTCCAAGAAAACGTTCGACATTCTTTGCAAAATCCATCTCGTCTCCAAGTCCATCCATCATCTTCGGGTCGGCCACCAAAATCCATTCTTCGTCTTCAGATCGACCACCAAGCTCCAACGTTGCTCCATCTTTAAATTCGTCGCAAGGCGTCAATGCTGCTCCTTCGTCGAATCCATCCATATGCTCTGAAGCCTCTTCGAGAATTTATCTCACCCATTGAGTCTACTGTCCTTATGCATTCAATTAATATACACCAACTTGTGTATTCGATCGATAAGAACCCAAACTCTAACGAATGAAACATTTCCTAATACTATATCGCATACAAATGACGTTTTAAGCTAAACTAAGCAAATAATTCAACCATGCAACCAATAGTCAAATAAAATCTTAAACTAGCACACAAGCATCCATAATAGAAGTAGTAATCTAAATAGAACCTATTTATAGCAATCAAGGTGAAATGAGTGTTTAAATAGTATATGTCTAATAATGTAGTCAAATGGCATGTAAATATGTAAATAGCGCGCTATTAGGTAAAAATGTGACAATTAGGTAAAATCTAATTAAATCACTAATCTTTTTATTTATTGTTTACTAGGTTCAACTATCCCAAATATTACATTTTATAATTATAAACAGTTTAAAACATCAATCTATACTTTATAAACAAATACAGTCCAATGAAAGATAATATCACTCACCTTAACCAAATGAGTCCAAACCATCTCTAAAATGCAAAGCTCATCAATACAAGTCCAAAGGAAGAAACGATGTCCAATTTCGACCTTGTATGAGAAAGTTATCAATGTTACAATTTTCACAATCTAAATTGGCACAATTAAAACAAATAGTTGGCCTAAATTAGGAGTTTACCCCTCATTCATCTTCCCCAAACACATACATGTCCAGCTATGATTTTCCCTTATCCAACTCGTGCATTACAAATGATGACACGCCAAAAACATGAATATCCAATCCGACTATACCGTTGTGTTCATTGTCTCGAACCTAACGTGCTCATACCCATTTATTCATCCTCAATGCCTCCGAGCAAGTTGCGTCCTGGCAAGTGAAGCAACAAGAAACCATGGCCCCCATGCGAAAAACGTGCAACATTGTTTAGTACAAAACTTTAGCAAATCCTTACCATAGATGCACCTCGCCATGCTCGACCTCCTCAATGCCTCAAAACGCCCTAGATATGAACCTAAGAGGTGAAAACCATAACCCTAGAATCGAATCAACATCAATGACCACAACCGAACCAAGGAATCAAATATAAGAATGAACCTCTTGATCTTGTGATAACAGTGAGATCAAAATCGTGATTTTTCGTTGAGTATGTTGGGTGCTAGGATTTTTAGAGGTAAGGTAAAAGTTACGGCCATTTTTAGAAGATGAAGATGAGCTAGAGTAGATGTAAACAATAGCCGACCAATGAGATTTCTAGGTTTAGATAATGTTAATTACTTTATTCTTTTATTCATAAATATGCCCAAAAATTCACGAACTCCAATCGACATGTGATGTCTACCGTCATCTATGTAAAAACGTCTTCTCAAAACAATGTAACTAGTCTCGAAACCCAAATCAATCATATGTGGAATTTAGCCTTTAGAACTCGAATTATACAATGTTAGTTTCTTACGGAAATTAAAACATATTTGTAGGTGGACAAAATATTTTTATCAAAACAGAAGCTTTGAGTCTCTCTGGAAGATTGTAAATGGAGACTATGTCATTTCAACTTCTTCATCATCTCGCTCCACAAAATCTCTCCTTTCCATCATCCGACTTCTCTAATTTCTCTTCTAATCTCGACCTAGTTTTCGCCATGCATGGAATTCCACTGATTCTGTTTCGTCATTTTCATAGCTAAGCTCCTCGGTTATCCAGATCCGAGTGCAAATCCCTGGTTTCTTAGCCTCTTCACCTTTACTCCCAACTCTCTGTTTCCATTTCCGGGTAACTCTCTCTTCTTCAATGTTTTGACCTCTTCAGGCAACTACTTGTGATTGCAAGTTATTCAACTGGGTGTCAACATTTTGGTGGAGCGAGTTGAACTAACATGGAGCTAGCTAGGTCAACATCAACTCCTGGTATGTTGATGTGGTGACGCATTTCAAAAATAGTCTATGATGGTACACATTGCATTTTGGGTCTTCAGTGTTTTCCTAGTTCTCGTCTTGTTGATAGGTTATGTTAACTGTCATGTGTAATCAAATTTTGCTTCATACCATGTGGAGTTTGGTTTGTTTTGTTGGGATGGAGCTCGTCTCCATGTTACCCATGCTTAGATCTGTATACGGTTGCCATTTACATGTATTTTTATCAGTTATAAGGTTGTCGCGAGTATGCTTATTGATTCTGTATGGATGGGTCAATTTGTTCGAATATAGGCAATATACGAGATGCTCTTTGCATTGATCTTTGCTTATGTTTCAATGAGTTTTTTCTTGTCTGTGCTATCATCTATTGCTTTTGATGATGTTATACTGGTATGATATAGAATATTCATGTCACAGTGTGGTTTTGATTGGTATAGTTGTGATTAAGGCGTTCTGGTCCACTGTTATCATCGGAGAGGTAGTATATTTGCTGAAGCTTTGATGATCTTTTTTGCCTCCGTCTCTCATGCTATTCTCCAATTTATGGCTGCATGTCACTTCCCTTCTCCTTGGATTTTTGGATACAACAATGTACTATTTGAGAAGGTATGGATGTTATTGGTGTTGTGCTATCATGTGGCTCTAGATGCAAGGACTCTTTCTGTCCTGGAATATGTTGTCTATCCTGACCCACTTGCTTTTGTCTGTGGCTTAAGATAGCCCTGATGTGATGTTGTTTCTTCAGCGCTAGCTTCTTTTTGTAAAACATGTAATTTACTTTTTTTTAGTATGTAATTTAATAGTCTTGTAAATTAGCAAGCTCCTATATTGTAATCTTGGATAGATTCTATGGACGACCCACATTAAATGTCGTAGGCAGTGGACGATCCACTTTAAAAACCGAAATTGTAGTCTGGCTAACTGCCACACTCCTGTAACTATTGTAATTATTATTTGTTATAATAATAAGTGTTACAAATCACTATAAAAACCAGTCGGCTATGCCAAAAAAAAAAATTAACATACGTTTTATTTACACATGTTCGAACAATACATCTGATCGTTACGAAGCTTGACAGTGTACAATAACTTATGATGACGATTTCAGAAACATAAATATTATTGAAATCAGACACTATGCCCCTAGATTGACAAGTTACACGTATTTCAAAATCGATTTGACCATCAATCGGTCCGAACTCGAAATATAGCGATCTAAATACTGTTTTCCACGTAATGAATAATCCTCACTCAATGGATCTAGTCCTAAGTCCTAATTCGGTCCTTTAGGGAAAATCTCCTTTTGGAACCATCAATTGAATAATTAACGATCAATATTTATTAAAATATCCAATTGTTAAAATATAGGTCGTTATAGAATGATTTGAAAAGTTATCAACCGAGTCTGCGGAAACAACTAGTACATCGAGTATCATTTGTGAGTGTCAATTTATTGATCTAGGAATGGAATTAATCGAAGGGAAAGCCTGAATGCTCTATAAATTAAAGTAGATAAATAAAATGTTTAGAATCGATCAAATAACTTGACCGCCTTATGGGTAATAGAGAGATATTGTCTAGACTTGGGTCTGAAAAAACAGTTTCCTACTCTACCTGGTTATCCGAACTTGCCAGATGGAGGGAACGATAAAAATGATTTATTCAGATCAAATTATAAGCAAGGGTTAATGATAAGGGAATGGGTTAAAGGTAGGAAGACAAATCATAAATCTGGATTAGGTTAAGTTAAGAAAACTTTCCTAAGGAATTGAATATATAAACCAGGTAGGTTTAAATGATGATTAAATAAAATATAAAGAGAAACTTTTTGTTTACGAATAAAGGAATGTATAGTTAGATAAGAATATTTTCCTAAGGATTGAACATATTAAACATGAAGGTTTAAATGATGATTAGGGAAAATATAAAGAAAATTCTAAAAGTAAGTTAGATTCATTTTCTGAATAAAGAAATGAATAGGAAGTATAATGATTTAAGAAACAAACCATTAAAACATGATTACGTTAAGATGAGAATAATTTCCTAAGGAATTAAATATATAAACCAGGTAGGTTTAAATGGAGATTAGGGTAAATATAAAAGAAAGCCCTTTGATTAAAGAAGATAGGGTTATTCATAATCTAATTTATCCATATTTTGCTTTTATTTTAATTAATAATTGGATTTTTAAGGAATCAGGATCGGATTTGGTTGATACCTATCTGAAAACCACTTCGAACTAATTTGCATTGCGAAGTAATGTATGATATGAATGCAGACGATGAGTATTGAAGACAGAGGATCTTAACATTGGAATGTCTTCTTGTTGACGTTTCCGGAGACCTCCCATTATGAGATTACTTATAGCAATGGTCCTGACATATTTGGAATCAGTGGATTGCAAGGGCTTCTCATCTAATATTGGCTGAGGAAAAGGGCCTTTGGTTTTGTTCAAACCCACAACGAACTTGTATTGATGTATGTCTGACAATTGAATTTCTATTATTATGAACAATGGTTTTAACAGACGCATATTGCTGGTGGCAGAGAAGGGAGAAGGCAATTTCTCTTATCATTAACACCCCTTCTTGAGACACACAAGCTCAACGGTTCTATTTTTATGGAATGCAATTAGTAGTCAACGAGAATGGCAATGTAGCATTCAAAGATGATGACGATTGATATGAGAAAAGTAAATCACTACCTCTACTGAGTATTACTGCCCTGTAAATGACCAAAACATGATAGATGTGAAAAGGCTATGCTAGTCGCTTTTATTAAGGTATGATCATTTCCCTTCTAGTTGAAAGATGATACCATGATATGGAGCCCAAGTATCCTTATATATATGGATGGATGTATGGAATCTCTGGGACCTCAGTTAAAGGTCAGTTACAACTGGGGAAGTGATATATTCGGTACAATCTAGTGCATAAGTGGAACTTTATAGAGATAGTCCAATATTGTGTTGGAAAAATTCCATGTGGGGACTCAGGGCCCAGGGGCATCCCATTAGAGGTGTTCCCATCGTGGATAAGGAAGATCTTTACCTCGATCATTTGATGGAAATCCAATTCTCCAATAGGAGTCCACAATTTTTAATTATATGGCATATAGCCCTGTAATTTAATAATGGCAACAATTTCGGATATTTGAATAATTTTATTTGCAAATGATTTTAAAGAATGTCATTAGATATATTATCCAAGGTTTTATCATATAAAATGTTTTAGTTGTCATAAGGGGAAAATTCGTCCATGTTTATGTGTGGATGTAGTCTTATGGGATAATCTTTCTTTTCAAAAGGATTTTCCTTCACCAAAAGATGACATATATATATATTACACTGTCATTTACTATTGAGTTTTTCTCATGCTAGTTTATCCAAGCCAGATCCAAGTGCTTTTAATGCTCGGGTCAGATCTGAGTTATGGTTTAGTTAAAAATAATTGGAGTTTCCAAAGGAGAGATGGAGATCTTCATCAGATGCATAGACGTATTCTATTATTCATTGTATGCGTACATTTTGATTGTTGTATCGTCGACAATTGTGAGGACAGCTATTTATAACTGTCCAAACTGAATCTAGGTTAGACTCTGATATCTGTATTTAAAAAAAATCAGTTGTAAAGAATATTATTTAATATTATATATTATGGGAGCGTCTATTTTGACACAATTTGGTGACACAAATGGTGACACAAAAGATCTGCACCATTGGATCTTTTTGTCTTTACATGGGAAGGTGGAATTCAGGGGGCAATCCAATGGTGAGAATTCATTGTGTCACCGAATTGTGTCAAAATAGACTTTCCCATACATTATTCCATTCGAGTTAGATTTTGTTCTGTTCTATTTTCTTATACTACCCCTGATAATCCAAGGATTTGTGCAATTTAAATTAGACAGTGGATGATATTGTCGGTTTAAAAGATACGAGTTTTTAGGCGTCACATTTGGTATCAAAGTTAAAGATTGAGTAAGAATCTTTGCTTTGTTGGGGGTAAAGACTCATCAGAGATAGGATTAGTAATATCCTAGGATGAGTAGCTCATTATATATAGGGTTAGTAATGCCCTAAAATGATTTTTGAGAGTATTATGAATGAGCGCATGTTTGTTAATTATATATATATAATTAGTTTTGTTTTGGAAAACATGGTAAATTAAGTAATTTTACCTAGGATTATATTTTGATTGTAAAATATATATATTTTAAAAAACAACACATTTAGAAATCAAAATTAGTGAAATTTAAATATGAACATCTTGTGATTAATATCTCACAATTTGATTATAAGACGTTTCATAAAGATAACTGATAAGTTAAGGAAATTTTGATGAATGATAATTTGGTTGATTCTTGGATGAAAATATTTAAATGACAAATATCAAGTGAAGTAAGGTTTACGATTTGACCATAGGGTATTTGGTTAAGTTAAGGTTAGCAAAATTGATTAGCTAAAGTCAAGAAATTTGATAGGTAAGTGATTAATGAAATTAGTAAGAAGGTTATACACTTAGTAAATTTTTCTTAAAATGAGATTCAAAAAGAATAAATTAGACTTTGGAACCTAATTAGAATAAATAATCAAAAATACCAATGCCTTGTGAATTTAGTTTCACGATTCGATTATAAGGTATTTGATTGAGTTAGAAGTTAAGAGACTGAAAAGAAAAAAGTTTAGTCCGGTGATTAATTAGATAATCATGCAATTAGAAAGAATAAAATTTAAACACTTAATAAAGTTTCCACACAAGAGAAGTAAGGATAAGTAATCTAAGTGGTTAAGACCTTCAGAAAAATAAGGCAAAATGAAATATTGAATTTTGTACCTTTAAGAAGAAAAAGTAGGTTTAACTTATTTGCATATACCTAAGTGATAAAGTTAAATACTAAGGTTAATAATTAGAATTGGTTCAAACAATAAACTCCAGTGATGAGGATGAGAATTCCTAAGGGAGACTTCGAGAATAAAACCAAATTCAAATAATCACTTGATTTTAATGTCTGATGAAGAGATAATTCTTGCCCAAGGAGATACCATGGTTAGTAATGATGATGTCATAAGGATTTTTATGGGGATATGTTTGTAACAGTACCAAGAGAAGCAATGGTCGTTGATAAGGATGGGGTAAATATTGATATAAACATAGAAGTTGATGAGCAAGTTGAAGCTAATGCTGAAGCCAGAAGATCCGACAAATGGATTCTTGATCCACTTAGTAAGAAGGAAAAGATAGAGAAGGAGTCGCGTATTCCATAGAGAAACTATCCTTAGACTATGAAGGGTCAGGATGGATAGATCACATTGAACCAGCAGTATCTGCACCATTAGCACCCGCAATAATAGAGCCTATAGTGATAGTGTCATGAGGAGAGGGATCTGAAGCATATGACGCTTGTGTGAATGGAATTTCTGGTAATGATGATGAGATTGTTTGGGAGATGGATACCCAAATACTTGCTACTCTAGAGCAGAAGAGGTTGGAGTTAAGAACCCATATGTTCCAGCAGATCAAGCAGAAAGAGATAATGAATAGCCAATTGTTTGGAATAAAATGGAGAACTTAAGAGGTTTAGTAGTAGTAAAATTTAGTAAGAATAATATGAAATAAAACTTGAGTCATATAAAAATTGATGAAATAATAGGAAAGGAATATGCATAAAAAGAAATTGGTAAAGTTAAGGAGAAAAGAAAACTAATAAGAATAAATACGTAAGTTGTACGTAGACCATCTCCTAAGAAAAGATAAAAGTCGATTCATATTGGATTGGAGTATAAAATTTTAATGTATTTTCAACACTCTAGAAAAAGAAGTTATCACTCGATTTTGAAAGAGTGAACATTAATGAAGATTTATGGTTGGTTACTTGAGTTTTCTATCATAGTTAAGAGCTATGTAAGAAAAGCAAAAATATTTGACTAAAAAGCCTACTCGGAGTCACTAGAGAATCAGGGGATCGATATTAGTTTTGAATTAAAATTGTGGATTCGAATAATAGATCGAAAGAGATAATTTATATGGATGATCTATGTATAATATACAAAATTGAATTGTGGAATAATGTTCTAGGCAAACTCTTCTGAATTTTAGTTCGAGGTAATTTCGATGGCGAAATTCTTTTATGTGGGGAAGGATGTAACGTCCTAGAAATTAAAATACTTTGAAAATATGTGTTTTTATAAGATTAGGAATAACCATGCACAGTTACAAGTACATACGATCATTTTTAAATATGATTCCGAAATGTATAAAGATCAAATTGGATAGTTATACCAATTTCACTAACTTACCATATTTTGCAATTTATCATGTATCATCAAAAATGAGAATTTAACATTTAAGGACTTAGATACGATTTTTAAATAATGAATAGTATTTGAAAATGTTTCATAATGATGGTTAAAATATAAAAATGGTTTGATAAATTATAATCAATTTTGCAAACTATCAAAATTTGTCATGCTTGGTCGATTTTGTCAATTAGGTTGAAAACCATAGAAATTGTAATTTATTCTATATGACTTTTTAGATATGAATAGACATTTTTTAATTTATATAAGGAATTAGGAAATCCATTTTGCAGATTTGTTTACATAAATGGATAGTATAAATAAAACGTTAAAAATATGACTATTAACTATTTTTATCAAAAATCAACGATTTAACCAAAATAAGTTGTAAAACATTCTGCGACTTAAATAATATTATGTACATATGTTAACAAGTAGTTAAATCTCTCTTAAGTTAATGAAAAAAATAATTAAGTCAAGGAAGTAACTTATTAAGTTAAGTGTGATATGACATAAAGTAAAGTCATAATTACAAATCAAATCAAATGGAATATAATCATGAGATTCTTTACTTATCTCTTAAATGATTAACACGTAAAGCAAATTCATTATTACCATTTCAAATCAAATAAGAATGATGAGGCTAATTTGTATATTTATTTAAATTTTTATTGAAAATAATAATTACTTTCCATCTAATCATTATTAATGAAATGTACTTAGTCATCACATTTTGCATGGAAACCAAGCATTAGCCTATGTCATTATTACACCTTTCAAATCCTAATTAATACACATCACATCTCTAAAAAATCAAATATCATTTCAAGTGCAAAAGAAATAATATAATAAAGTAACGACGTGTAAATTTCTGGTTGCCCTACTTCGAAATCCTAGGCTGACGGGGCAACCCTTGATTGGTCCAAGGACATGGTTGGTTCAGATTTCATCTCTAAATTCGACGGCCTAGAATCTTTGACCCCACCTATAAATAAACCTCCAACACCCCCCCTCATTCTTCATAACACAAATTTTTTCCCCTCTTAGGCTAGTCTTCAATTTTGAAGATAGGCCAACCTAAATTAAATTTTAGGGGAATTGAGATTTATTGAATAAAATGTTTTCTCTTATATATTTATATTCTAGAAATGGGTTCTGCCGAGGCCACGAGGGAGGCTTTTCTGGTGAGTTTTTATAATTATTTAGAATTTTGTTGTGTTTAGGTAAATAGGCCTATATTAATCGTAGATGTTAATTTACAGTTCTTGCTTATTTTTTTGAAAGTTTTGGTTTTTCTGTAAATATCCTTCCTAAACAAACTATTTTCCTATATTATTAAATAGTGTAATCAAGTAAGAATATAAATTTAAAACATATATGTATATAAGTGGTATTAAATCTTAAGTATATATTATAATTTTGAAATTTAAGACTAAAATATCTAATTCGGAAGTTAGACTAAAATCAAGAGATGCTTTCTAACAAGTCGTTGAGTAAGCTGAAGAACATGTGATGTTTTAAAACAAGTTGTTAAGTAAGTTTAAAAACGGGAAGTGATTTGAAATATTCTGAAAACAAAATCTAAGGAGAGTTTCAAGGTTAAAACATTTTTAGAGAAAACGTATAAAAAGGAAATTTTGAAAACCATTTTGAAGTAGTTATGTGAGTTCCTACTTGCAGAGTACTTCATCATGTCAAGCCTTGGTTCCTTCCAAAACTGGAGTTGGTCATGGGTTCCATCCCGTTTTGGGCTCCATCCCATTTAAAAAGGGAGAAGTGGGTTCCATACCATAAGAAAATCAGAATAAATATTTCGGTGCTATTAAGAAGTTTTAACAAAAATTCTAGACACTTATCTTTATCTTGAAGTCTTGATCTTGATACTCATAAGTCTTCAAACTTGATATCTTCATTCTTGGTCTTGAGTCTTTATACTGTACAGTCTTCAATAATCAATACCTATATATATATATATCTAAACAATAGTGTTACTATATATAATTTATAATTATAATAGTTAAAGAGGTTTTTGCCATTAAAACCATCATCTTAGTTCCTAACACCCTTACTAGCTGGGTATAATGCTTCAGAAGGATAGCTCTGATTCTTTTGCAAGAGGATTGTTCTCTAAGTGCTAAGAGCACCTCCGTTGAAGCCCTAAACAATTAACGAACGTGCCACATCGGGTTTTGATTATATATATAGTATTGTTGTGATGTACACTAACAAGCATCACAACTACTTGATTAATGGTATTTATGCCTTAGACATTATTATAATATCATGAGAATATGATACAAAAGGGTCTGGCGGTCGTAAGATAAAAACCCATTCGTATTTATATGTTGTATGGTCTTAGGATACCTTATATACGGGTGTTATTTCACTTATAATGCTTGGGTCAAACCGAGCATGTTTGCAGACTAAATTTGGATGGTATAAAATTTCAGGAGAAGAGGCGGAAGGCAAGATGTATACTCATATATTCTTTTATTTTTCTACTGTATTTGATTTTATATTTATCAGCAATTGTGAGGACAAATTGTTATAAATGCTTAGGATGATTTATAATTTAATGCTTACGTGTATTTTACAAATTTTTGTATGTATAAAAGTCTTTCTATTTGGTAAAGATCATGTTTATATTATAAATTATTTGTTCCACTATGCAATTCTATTATGTATCTTTTTTCCCCTAATGATTTGGTTTTCCAACACTTAGATATTTGACATTTGAATACTTTGGTTGTATTAGTGTCGACTTCTAAGGGTCGAAAAGTCAAGTCATTACACAAATCATCCAAGTGGTCAGTTGATGTCCTTTTGCAGTTTGGGGTATAAACATCATCGACACTCTCCCAGTCCCCAAAGGCACACGAAGTATGCCATTATGGTAGTGGGCTATTTTACTAACTGGGTAGAAGTCAAATCACTAAGACGATTTCGAAAAAGTAAGTGATTAACCTCATTGTTTGGAACATCGTCTGTTGAAACACCCCACCTCTGTTAGGGTCACTCTCAAAGGGAATGCCCTAATTTTGGTGGAGGTTTATAAGTATAAGTCACAGATATACAAGACAGATATAAGAACACATATTTTTGAACAGTGGAAAACAACAACAACTTTTATTTCATTAAAATACGTGTTACACAAACCATGCCATAATTGTCTTACAATACTTCCAAAAACATAACATCTTCATAACTGTCTTGATTACATTATTTAAAGAAGCATAAAGAAAACATAAATAAACTGCAAAAGTCCCATAATTGTTGTCCAAAGCCATAGTCCAAAACGGAAAAGATCCAAGCAATACATTCTTTCTCTTCAAGCTGGATGTGAAAACTGGTCAAGCTGCGGTATTCCCTCCCTGTGGACCTGGGGGGGGGGGGAACGAAAGAAAAGAAGGCGAAAGAAAAGTAGAGTCAGACATAAAGCCTGAGTAAGTCTAGGACTATTCAGTCTATGAATAAAGAACTGGGTATGATAAGCATAAACTGGAAATGAGAAAGCACCATAAACTAAGTTAAGTTGTCTAGGGTCGAATATTATCGTACCCCATATTAATCTCTGTACCCATATAAACTAGTTCCCAACAGGCACCCCATAATCAGGGTGAAGTGATCCATTTCTGATGATCGGCTCCTACTCGCATAGTTACATGTGTCTTACGGCCCCCGTTGTTGTAGTTACCTATGTTGGTCCCACCATGGGGTGTATCAAGTCCCATGGTGGCGGCCCGACACAATCCTAGAATGCACAGGTATGCTACTGGTGCCCAGTGCCTTATTTTTCTGCGCCGGAGTGTGTGCACGCCCGCACCCCGTTAGAACCTACACTGCTGCACCACCGTTGTCGATTTGACCTCTTACAGTCAGCCCAGTAATCGTGCCCCACCCTTCCTAGTTCAGGGTATCCTGATACACCTTGTAGGGTTACTGCTGAAAAGGGTCCCCCGCTACTAGGTTTTCTATTTCTAGCCAACATGCTAAGTTGGTTAAGTGTTTTGTAAACCTAACCCCAATCAGTCTGTATAGTTTAGCATGTTCCATTTTGATTAAGTATTAATTCAATTTACTTAATCCTATCAATCCTGACTCAGCCTTAATTGTCTTATTAAAGCCTCGACCTCTCACATTAGACAGGTATTGTTGTGGCTGCCTGTTGCCGGTTGGGTCCGGGCAGTCTTACGCCACAACTCAGTCTAACCTCGGGTCCTTTTTGGGCTCCGTGTTTAACCACCCACATTGGATAGGTATTGTTGTGACTACTGGACAGCCGGGCGGTTCCGGGCAGGTTTAAATCACAACTCAATCCAACCTCGGGTTAAACACATCGTATTTTCTACATTTACATATTTTGTCTCTTTCCTTTTTATATGTAAATATTTGCGGCCCATTATTCAAATTTATCTTTATTGGTTAAAATTTATTTATGCCACTTAATTGTTTTTCAGGGTTGTTGGCATGCGTCAAACATGCCAACACATATGTTCTATATTTTAACCCAAACGTCATTACCCCCGTTTTACACGTTCGCTACAATATAAGATATGTTGGGTTTAGCATTTAAACCGAACTTAGCCATATGAAAAGGGGAGGCTTATAACATGGTGTTTATAAGGTAACATAAAAAGGGGAGTGTGAACGCATGAACTTGCAACATAACGATTCAATTAACATGAATTAGGCACATGTGAACTTGCATTGTAATGGCATAAACAATACTTAAACATGAATCATTCTATTCATATAATCATGGCATAAACAATACTTAAACATGAATCATTCTATTCATGTAATCATGGCATAAACAATACTTAAACATGAATCATTCTATTCATGTAATCATGGCATAAACAATACTTAAACATGAATCATTCTATTCATGTAATCATGGCATAAACAATACTTAAACATGAATCATTCTATTCATATAAACTTGCAATTGGAATGTAAATCTAACTTAATTGTGTCACATATATCACCATATGGTTTTAATAACAACTTAGGCCTAAAACATGTTTTCAACTAGGCATAATACCAAACATAGTTTAGTCATGTTCATAAAGATGCTTACTTTTGTTTTTAATACAAAAGTATGATTTGCCAATTTCAACATAGGTTCATATAAACCATAGTACTTAGTCGAGTCCAATTACACACTAAAAGTGATCATAAAAGTATGTACATCATATTGGCATAATAGTGAATCATATACTTGCATGAATCCCAGTTAAAATTTCACAACATGTGGTTGTTAACATGAATCATATACTTGTATGAATCCCTAAATAAAATACCACAACATATGGTTGTTAACTTCCAACATAAATCACATACTTGCAAATATCCAATCGTATACCATAACATTCCCAAATCGTTTAGAATCAAAATAACATACAAGTATAGATTATTATCGCCACAATTCCATTTCGTTGTTAACTTCCAACGTAAATCACATACTTGCAAATATCCAATCGTATACCATAACATTCCCAAATCGTTTAGAATCAAAATAACATACAAATATAGATTATTATCGCCACAGTTCCATTTCGCATTTTACACAAATCAAACGCAATTAATTATTCACATCGGAATAGCACTCTACTTACAACGTATGACGAATCTTCAATTCAGGAATCTGAATTCTGAATTTGGAGATGCTATCCTTTGTTGTAGGCGTTGCTTTGATTTAATTAACGTTGCTTTAAGCTTTTGATTTATCTCCTAATTGTCTCTCAATTTCTGATGGCTATCTCTAGTCTCTCCTCAGCAGCATGACGGTCTCATCTCCATTTTTGTTTGTGTGTATTAGGGTGAGTCTTAGGTCCTTTTTATAGAGTTTTTGAGTTGATTCGGACCGTCGATGGAGCTTGGTTTAATAATAGCCGTTCGTTCAAAGGAGAGACCAACCGGAGCTGACACCTAGCCCTAGTGACAAGGAAAGGCTCAGAAAATCGACCAAACACAGGCTAGGCCAGCCAGGGGAGCTGGGTTCGACCTGGCTCAGTGGCCAGGTCGACATGCCAGTCGACACCGTGTCGACTTGGCAGTCGACACGGGTAACCCAGGTCGACTGCCCAGTCGACCTGGTTAGCCCCAGGTCGACTGCCAAGTCGACCTGGGTGCCTTAGACGGGAAAATTCCCACTCTGGCCAATTGGGCCCGATTTTGAATTTTGAATTGGTTTTTCTGGGCTGTTTTGGTCTGTTTGAATTTTAAACTGAATTCTGAAACTTCCGGAGGCCATATCTTCTTCATACAGAGTCCGTTTTACGCAAACTCGGACTCTATCTCAAGCAGAATTCCGAGACGAACGCAATGGCATATCCCGTTTCCCTTAATTCTTTGATTTGAAATTAATTATACTTTAATTTGTGAAATTCACTGTTATAGAATACACGGGGTGTTACATCTGTCGATACGCCATCATATCAAGAAGCAATTGACAGCGGTCGTGCTTCCACAATCAAATGGACAAGTTGAATCCATTAAAAAAAATTATTAAGCCCATTTTAAAGAAGTGTCTGGAGAAGGCTAGAGGCAAGTGGGTCGATGAACTTCCATTAGCTCTTTGGGTATACAAAACTGCCTATAAGTCAATGAATGGACATACTCCATTCGCAATAATTGCCTACAGTTTAGAGGGCCCTATCTCGATCGAGTTAAAAGTCTGCCCTCCTCAGACTACTTATTATGACCCATTGACAAAATAAGGTGCTCGTTTTAAAGTCCCTTGACATGATTTATGAAATCAGAGAGAAGACCAATTAATGAGCCATCGCACATCGACATTGAGACACCAAATATTATAATTATCAGGTTCGACCCCGGACCTTTGAAGCTGGCGATTTCATTTAGAAGTGTGTCTCCCTAGCCTGATCGACTTAGGCCCGAAGTGAGAAGGAGCCTACATTATACGTGAAAGCTTGAAACATGGGCTTTCGATATAACGACTATTGATGTAGATCGACTAACAAGAGCATGAAATGCCCAGCATCTCCGACACTAATTTATTAACTTTAATCTTCAATCATTTCATTCTTTTAAATAGCAGTTTGCTTTCTAACGATGTAATAAGGTGTGACACAACAACTTTTTTCTATTATCAATAAAAGTTCTTGGTTTTTCCATTGCTCTATGTTTAATATTGTGATCCAAAAAGATAACTTCGACATCTAAATAAAGGAGTGTGACTGACCACCTTATGACCCCTTCTCGATGACTAAGAAAATTTTGAATCAAAAGTAGTCATGAGTTGACTAACTACTCGAAGACTTCTCAAGCTCAAGTCCTATGATTTGACGGGAAAAGTGAAGATTTCACTTGCGTGAGTTAACCATTTGAGTGGCGATCCTTTCCTCGGGCTAAAGGTGAAAGAACGATGTCGAAGTGAATGTAACTCGATCGTTGGCCTCGTTAACTCTGGTTCTCAAACTGACGGGTAAGTGTGAATGATGCACCAAGATTTACGACCATTTAATCAATGACTCAAACCTGAACAAATGACTAAACATTATAAAGGATATATGTAACGTCCTCATTTGGTCTAGAGATTTGACGAGGGACCACTGGCCAAAAGGTGATGCCCCAAGGCCTTATATAAGGCCTTAAAATTTTGCTTCGCCTCTTAAACCGAGCCAAAGAATTCAACAAAATGCAAGTATATTGTATTGGTTCGATGCCCAAACGATGGGTCAAACAGGCAAAGTTATTGCCAAGGACACGAGTGCGCAATTGCAAGTGCGTTGAATGAAAAACATGAAGCATTTAAAACATAAATGACACGAAAAACGAATTCTATTTACATAAAACTTGAGAATACAAGTTTATCTCCTGTCGCTACACAAAAGCAAGGGTCGTACTCACATAATAACGACCAAGAAGTAAATCAAATAACAAACTGCAAAAAATACATGTGGAAAGCTAAGTCTTTAGCTTCCCCAGAGGGGACTTGTCTTTTGAGGAAGTGTTACATCCTTTTCTGTCCTTTTGCTTCTTATGTCCCTTGTCGCTTCCACTTCGACCTCCCTCTCCTAGGGTTGATTTGGCTGGCTCGACAAAGTAAACTTCATCGAAGTCGTGCGAGACGCTCTCCGAATCTTTATTGCCAGTAATGGTAGGAGATATTATTTAGAGAGGATCTAGCATGATTTCCCAGGGCTCTCTCTTAATTTCCAATTTTAATTCCTGTCACTTGACCAATTCCTCCATGCTCGGTGACCTTGTCTTCTCGGCCTCCCTTTAACATACTATGTCTTCCTCGCCCTTGGCTTAAGCTCTCTTGCCATCTAAGTCCTTCATGGCTTAATCATGCACTCATCTTTGCCGGAAGTGTCAACAGGTGGCAACTGGGGGTTGGTAACAAGTTTGGCTTGCAGGAAAGGCGGTAGCTTGACATGCGGTGTACCTATGGCAAGAAGGGCGATAACTGTTAATTCCCTCAAGGCTTTGGGAATCTCGACTTGCATGTCCATAGCTTGTTAACACACAATTATGACATTTTCAAATTTTAGTGAGAACAAAAAGATACCTTCAAGAGTTTCACCCTCAGTTAGCCCGGGGGTGCCGACTTTAGTAATTGGAGTCAAAAATTTTGTATCTTTAAGGGTTAGATCTTCAGCAGTATACTCCTAGGCACTTCCATAGCTTTGGCTTCTAGGAGGCATTGTGATCGTTTCTTGTGAAGAAGGGTCTTGGGTATGAATTTCTTGACTTGACGATTGCCTTGACGTGTAGTGTCTTAGACAACACCAGAACCCTTCTCCACAATGCCTTTACCCTTTGCACGATCCCTTTTAGTATCATCCCAACTACACCATACTTTGCAACATCCAAATGCGGACGCTTCACAACGGCTAAGGACCGTTGTTAAATTGCTACGACTAAAGTCCGTTGCAAAGTTTAGTATTACGGTCAACGGCTGTTCCACTTTGTGCAGCGACTCTAAACCGTTCTCTTGTTCAGTACGCCCTTCCGTAAACCCCCATTTTCTCTAATCTAGTACCCCAATACTCCATTTTCCCCCGTTTCTTATATGTCAAAGAAAATTTCTCCATTCTCCAATCCAGATCTTTTTTCGTCCAGATCCTTTTGTTCCAGATCGACAGTTATTGCCTAATTATATCTCGATCGGATACTGGTCTCCAGGTGTTTTTTTCCAGATCACAAACTTTTCAACATTTCGAATCGAAGTCAATCGACTCTAGGTATGAAAAAATTGATTTTTGTTGTTTTATCGTTGATTTAGTGTCATAGAAATCAAAGTTAGTCGATGTGGATTTTATTACTTGCTTGTTTTGCATTTAGTATATGTTTATTTAGATTCACGGCTAGTGATCATTATTTGACCTTTCTTGCTTTTGTTCATAAAACGTGAAATATTTTGTTGTCCAAACCCCTATTGATGCATTTGTTAAAAGCAATAACTGAGGATTGGCCAAATTCATTAATTCCTGGAATTACGAAACTGGTTTCAGGTCATTAAATTAAAACAGAAGAGTATTTTGTTTCTACTTTAATTTAGGATTATAGGTTTGATTTGGGGGTTGATTTGTGTTGTGATTTTGGAGTAAATAAGGTCGAATAGGTTTCATAGAGATAAATCAACTTTAGATGAGTACTGCCAGAGAAGAAGGGGTGGGAGTTGTTTAGAACAAACAAATGCTTGCCAAGAGGGCAAATTCCTTTATTAGCTCTACATAAAAATCAATTTAATTATATCAGTACCCTTCCTTAGTATTTATTGGCATCCCTTTAGTTGCTCTTTTATTGTTTCTTAGGTTGCTCTCTTTTAACTAGTACTTCATAAATTATTTTGTTTCAATTTATTTTAGGATTATAGGTTTGGTTTGGGGGTTGATTTGTGTTGTGATTTTGGAGTAATTAAGGTCGAATAGGTTTCATAGAGATAAATCAACTTTAGATGAATACTGCCGGAGAAGAAGCGGTGGGAGTTGTTTGGGACAAGCATATTCCTTTATTAGCTCTTCATAAAAATCAATTTAACTATATTAATACCCTTCCTTTGTATTTATTGGCATCCCTTCAGTTTCTCTTTTGTTGTTTCTTAGGTTGCTCTCTTTTAACTAGTGCTTCATAAACTATTTGCTTGATGCTAAGTATATCAGATTTTGTCTGTATACTTTCTAGCATAATGCATCATTGATCTTTTGTTATCTCAAACAATTAATTGCTTCATAATGTTTTTCTCTCCTAGTTGGTTATTCAGCTTCAATATAGATGTGTTGCTCCAATAGTCCAGGTTATTTTTTAAGTGATTAATTTGAAGAGTAAACCTTGGTTTCAAGATCAGTGATGCTAAAGCTAATTATGGTATTTGGTTGCATCAGCGCAGACCTAAATTTCACTATTGAGATGGTACTTGTTTGAGTAACCTTATGGCAAAGGCTGTCAGATTTACAAGAGTTGTCATGTATTTATTCATTAATTTCTTGTTGCATAGCATAAAAAAGAATTGTTGACACTTGTTGCCAAATTGAATAATTGATGCCTTGGCTAATCATTTAAGAACACAAAAGGCTTATATGATCTTGGCTACTTTCTTATTTTGATTTAACTACAACATTTTTGCTAGTTTTTCAGTTTCTCCCGTTACATTAGTATTGAATAATTTTTTACTCTGATGTTTTGTCTTTCTGGACTATGGTGTCGGTATAATTTCTGCACTACTCCACATCTGTGTTTTGTTTCACTTAAGCGTTTTATTTCTTCATGTTATTGTTTTCTCCTTGTTTTTCTCATCCAGCTTATGTACATGTTTATATGAAAATTTCTTAATCAGATGTAATATGATTTGAAGGTGAATTATGGTTCCAAGATTCTCTTATGGCATTGCTTAGTTAAACGAAGAGGCAGAGAAGGCCAAAGAGGTACATATGTTTGACCTTCTAGGTCCCTATTTAGTTTATGGCTGTTTGAATTGTTTGTGTATCAATTTATTCATTCTAATCAATCATGGTTATCTAGCAGTTCATTTAACTGCTACATTTATCTTAGTGGTCTATTTCATCATATGCTCGCATTGATAGAATATAATTTATGAATATAATTAAACGACCTTTCAGACCCATGTTAAATGGTTCAAATCACGATAGAATAGTTATGTATAGTACACAAATGAATTGTCAATTTAAAGTTTCATGCCATAGCGAAATGAGAAAGTTCTGATTCTTTTATGACCAATAATTTACATTTGACTGAGTCGTTTGTTAATTCCCCTGTCTGTTTGTTAAATGCTGATTCTTCGCCAAGGCATAATGATTCCATGGTCTCATCCTTTTCTGAAATTTACGTTTTACCGAGTGCAAAGAAACATGTAATGTCAAATAAGAACTCTATCATTGTTTTTGTCCACCCTCTTTCCAATAGTTTAGAGGCTCTCTTTTTGGACTTTGGTGATGATTTAATTAGCATTGTTCATTCAAACTGCTATGCTTTGAATTATGAGTCGACGTTGGATGTTTTGTGCAGTAATGGTTTGATCAATGAAGATTCTTTTGATTTTCATTCTGAATGCTTTGTCAGACTTTCTGTTATCTAGGTTGGCTGCGTGGTTGGTTTTTGGGTGGCAGCGTTTTCATTTTCTGTTGTTTCACCAAGTTTTTTTGAGCAGTTAGTTCCCATTTAACTAACAGGTAACGTTGAAGAAATCAAAGCAGACTCATCTTAGATGAAATCCAAATAGAAAAACAAGGGAATACAGACATGGAATCATGCCAAGAACAGAAGACACTAAGCATAAGACTGCTAAGCAGATTATACAAGGTTAAATAAGCATAAGACTGCTAAGCAGATTTAGGATGCTCACTTTTTGTATATCAGGATGTTTTCTGAAAAATGCAAATGTATTTTTAACAAAACCAACCATTCAGTTACTTCTTCATGTTTTATAATCATATTTTTATCCCTGTTTATCAGGATGTTTTTCTTTAAAAAAACCGTGACAGAATATGAGGAACTATATTGTTAATATGAGGAGCTATATTGTTAATGAGGATAGCGTGAAAGTTTTGGATGCTAGCTTTGTTAATTCAGGCAGCATGCAAGCATTCCGTTCTTAATCTTGAACCGCAAGAAAACATCATTAGATGCAGCTGTCTATTATTTGAAGGCGAGAGAACGCGAAATCGAAATTGCAATACGAGAGAACGCGGATGTGGTCAAATCGTGATTGAAGGCGAGGGATCATGATTTGAAGTTGCGCGGAGTTTGCGGGATCAGATTTTGGTGGATTGCGATTTCAGTTGGGTGAAGTCTGGAAAGAGAACCAGGTGAGGGGGCACTGGTGGTTGTGATTTATTGGTTGTTGGTTGTGATTTGGAAGTTTGATTATGGAATTTGGAAGGTAGAGCACCAGCTTGAATGGGAGCCAGGCGCAAGTTGAAGTAGTTCAAAGGTGATTGTAGCAGAAGCGCTTTTACGTCCATGTTTTTAATTGCCGGTCAGTTGATGGTGGTGTGGATGTTTTAGGTAGAAGAGGTGGTGTTGAAATGGTCGGAGTAGGAATTGCAGTGGTATGGGCATAAGAGGAAGGACTTGTTTGCACTGATGTGAAGGAAGTGCCTAAAGTTTGTTTGTTGGGGACAGTGGTGAATGGTGCTGAAATTGAAGATAGGTGGATGAGCAGTTTAATTTGCAAAGCCTTGGAAAGACATGAATTGTTTCGAAGTCAAGCTGCTGCAGCACTGTTAGAGCTTGTGCATCACAGGTTTGATTTAATTTGTGTTGTCTAATTAAGTGCAAAACTGAAGTTAGCCAAGTTGTGGATTGTTTCCTAATTACTATTTTTTGGGTGGAACTTTGCAGTATCAGCCAAATGCATGTACATTTAACAATGTGACGATTCAGTATCTACTACTTGCTTTTACAGTCAGATTCTCTACAATATGCATATCTCACGTGTTGCAGATGACCATTACTTACACCTTACCATTCATTTCTTTGTCCTTTTGCTCTTTGACTGCACGTTATATTTAAAGCTGGTAATATTCTTGTTTGCGTACGATAAGGATGGTAAAACGCAATAAAAATGTAGTGTAACTTCACATTTTAAACATCTAAATTCTATTATTAATTCTAGGTTTTCGTTTAAATATAACCATGAACAATGGCATGTATGGGTACAACCAGATATACCTTTCATCTTTTGTGTTGTTTGGCCGTCGAAGCCTAAAATCATAGAGTCAAACTAGTAGCCATGATGACGAATATTTATTGTATTTTATTACATGTTCGATGTATCTTTTTGCTAAATATCAAGAAACAGAGTATATGTATATGCAGTTAGTAAGTATTGCTTCACTATTTCATGCCTAGCTTAATTATGATGACTGTTGCTGTTAATATCTAAATTTGTAATCTTGTTCATTAATGGCAATTGCACTTGTAGTTGTAAAACGATTGTCATTAGATATGAAGCCATTGCTTATTCAAAACATGTATTGCTGATGCAAAAGAAACGATGAAAATAAGAGCCAATGAACTATGTAACGATTAAGGATAGATCTTTGCATTGTACTATGTAATTAATATACTTGTGAACTATGTATTGTATTTCAGTAATATTTTTATTGCTATTGTTGGTGACTTTGAAGTTGAACATTGTAATTTTAAAACTTCTAGTTAAGTTTGGTTCCTACGTTGAACCTATAAAAAAATATTTAATTTAATGGTCTTTCTTTTGTGATATATTGTGTTAAATTTATAGATGTTTGTATTAAATATGAAAAGGACAAATTTTCAGATTTAGGTTAGTTTTGAAACTATTTATAGAAATAGGCTTGTTTTGGCCACTTCAGCTCTGAGATGACCAACGCTTTAAAAGAAATACACGGAAGAGCATTTGAGAAGTGCGCCCTTGCAAAAACACATGGGCGCACTTGCGAAGCGCAACCTTGTAAATATACATTGGCGTACTTGACAATTCCTCCCAATTATTTTTTACATGGGCGCACTTTACTCCCATGTATTTCTACAAATTTATGTCCCTCACTATTAAACTCTCCCTGTACGGAACCCTTTTTCCCATGCACCAAAAAAACCCATGCAATAACCCTTTCACGTTTTGCACTGCCAACACTGCCTTCACCATGTCTGATCTGCCATGGACTGTCGCAACGCCACCAGTAACCGCCGCTGAACGCCACCAGATCATTCTCCAACCACCACCCTGTCACCACGCTACCTAGACCACTAAGCCACGTGTCTCTCTGCCAGCGACCGGACGCCACCCTCTTAAACACCCACTTTCGCCATCGCCATCTCACCGTGGTTTTCCCGACCTCTGCCGAACCCACTCAAACTGATACCTCCTCGGTTTACCAAATTTCAAACACCGCTGCCCTTTTACGCTTGTGCCACAGCGAGAGAAAAAAGGATTCCTGTATATTACTCTTTCAGCTAACGTTTTCTGACAGGAAGCATTGGTTTATTATTTGGTTCAAAGAGCAGAAGAACAGGTCCAAAAGTTGGATTTTATTCAGTTTTGAATTTGTAAAAAAAATTCGAAGCACTGCGGTTTTCATTTTTGTTACTGCTGTTTCAAATGGAAGGAGTGGAAGAAAGGCCTCGTTCTAATATAGCTGTGGATGTGTGTGCACATATGTGTGTGTATATATATATATATATATATATATATATATATATATATATATATATATATATATATATATATTGGTAAATCATCCCATTGTTTTGTAGAACAGTGCCGAACAAAGTACAGGCATGTTTTAAATTTAGCTGAAGTTTTTTTTGAAGGCACAAAATTTGTAAAAATACATGTTTAAAATTATGGGTGCACCTACAAGCTGCGTCCATGTAAAAATACATGGGCGCACTTGCCAAGTGCGCCAATGTATTTTTACAAGGGCGTACTTCGCAAACGCGCCCATGTATTTTTTATAAGGACGCACTTTGTAAGTCCGCCCTTGTGTATTTTTTAAACACTGGCCACCTCAACGCTGTAGTGGGCAAAACAAGCCTATTTATGCAAATAATTTCAAAACAAACATTTTTCTAATATTAGTTTTAAAAACAAGTCTACTTTAAAAATTTGTCCATATGAAAATTAAATGAATCTGATATTGTAGAAAAGCCCAAAAAAAAAAAATTTTTTTCTATAAAAAGAGATATGCCAATTCGTGATGGCTATAAACCATTGCTAAATCAAAAATAGCAATAGCTCATAGGCATTGCAAAATATAATTTAGCAACGACTCAAAGCCATTGCTAATTTTTTGCCACTCCTAGTTTTGTAATGGCTCATAGTCGTTACTAAATAATTTTGCACCGGCAGCTATTGCAATGTAGCATTTCTGGTGTAGTGCTCATTTAACAATCGTCGACCTTCCTCAAGGATCCGAGATTCATTATCTTTTAGATACAAACTCATGAGCTCTTTCATCAACCGACTTTCTCTGGGAAGCAAGTTTATCATTTGCAACTATACGTTCCTAGGCATCGACTAACGTTCGTGGGTAGTCATCAACCCAAGACAAGTCCCTATATTAAACGACTCAGGCATAAAAAACAAGAATAAAAGGATTATGCTCCTCCTCTATTTTTCTGCCTCCATCACTATAACGACCCAATTTTTCGACCCTTATAGTTGACGTTAATACATCCATGTTATTCATATGTCAAACATCCAAGTGCTGCAAAATCAAATCATTAGGGATTAAATAAAATAAGATGGAATAGAATCTCACAATCGCAGTGGATAACATATAGTGTATAACGAAATTTTACAAAAAATATTGAATTCTTTTAATATACATATATAACATTAGAGTAATCAATTAATACTAACTTGGGCAGTTATAATAACTTGTCCGAGCAAACTCAGATAGTGCAACACATAACGACAAAATAAGAATCTCTGGAAGTACGTCTTGAACTCCGGCCCTCTCCTAAACCCCAAGCACCTAACTAACCTAACAGGTATGCTCGGTCTAACATGAACATTGTCGCGAAATAACGCTCAGGTCAGTCTGGAAAACTAGCGTGAGAAAGCTCGAGTAATAAGAACCTTTTGAATAAAAGGTATATTGTAAGACCACATTGCACATAAACACGGATGAGTTTTTACCTTACAATATCCAAAAAACTTTATAGAAAATCTTACGATATTAATGTAATGTCTATATAAAAAATACTTATGAATCTCGGTCAAAATTATTACATAAATTAAATTCCATCATAATAGGTATACAACTAAAATGTATGAGCCACATATTGGAGATTGAATTCCATACTATGACAAGGTAAGGGACTATCTACCTTGATTCACCCTTAAAAAATGCACCAGAGTCTGACAAGAACTGCTTTTATTCCTGCAAATCAGAGTTGTACTACCCCTCGAACATGATAATCTGGATTATCTCATCCTTGGCACTATAATGTGATTACACCGTCTGTGATTCCCAATGTTCAACCAAAACTAAAGAATAATCGCAAAATAAGGATGATGACTCCTAATGGTGCCCCACTACATGGCCTTGGAGCATGCTTATGTTTTTTTTTCATTTTCTTAGTAAATTAAGTTGAATGCCATGTCTTTACCTTTATTCAATAGTCTCTACTTGGAATGCCACATTACCATTTCAACACATTAATTAGTTCTCATAAAATTATGACCCTTGAGTATATGCGTCAAGGAAGGGTATATGGTATAAGAGGGCTTACCTCCTACATTGCCAACAGATATACATTTGTAAAAACCAATGAACATGGATTAGAAATGCAATGCCAGGGATTCATCCATACAAGTCATTCTAGGATTGAACGAATTGAAGACACTCCTTTACTACATCCAGTCGGAATCACCCTTAGGATTAGTAACAAGTAGTTCTTTCAAAATGAAGATTCCAGAATATAGGGACCGCTGCTATAATATATGTCCTGGTAGCTAACCAGTGACGTTCAACAAGTAGTACTTTCCATCCCAAAGGCCTGCTCCTTTAAACTCTAGTCTTCAAGCTGTCCTTGATTTCATCATCTTCAATGTCTTCCACCTTTGTCGCTCCGTCAAATTGAAGTGGTTTTCGGATACTTGATTTGATCCTGGTCCCTTGGAAACAATAATCGATAATTTTCGGTAAACTCAACCTTAGTTCTTTAGAAAATAAACAGACAATGGTAATTGTGGAGTTTACCTCCTGACGGCTAGTTGACGAATTAACATGGATGGCTATGTAGTATAACTTAGGCGCTTCCCCAACATATTTCCACAGTAAGATTTTGGTCCAGATTTGATAGTCGGTTATTTAACTATCAAATAAATCACACAAACACATAGACTAAATTGACCATAACAATTACAAGGCCTCGTTTAATTAATCTTGATTGATTAAAATTCTTATATCTTATTCCCAAAATTTTCATGCTTAACCCTCTATTATAGGTATGCATCTCAAAATCAATTTAAATGGTTCTCTTATTTAATTTACTTTTGGTGGGTTTGTAGAATCCAAATCACTTCATTTGATTTCTAAAACTTTGCCTTTTAAGTAAGAAATCATCTACGAAAATAATGATTTAAATTTCAAAATCAACTCTCGATCTAAAATTATTACTATCCCTCAGAATGAAAATAAAGACTTTCAGGTTGAGGTACTTATTTACCTCTCTAATCTTGGCTCGACCCGACCATCATATTTGGAATAATATAAATTTACCATCTCAATTCTAAATGTCTAACTTAAGTTGAACAAATTCGATATGCAATTCATTCCAAACTAAGTTTTAAAAACTCAACTTTCTTTTAAATCCACATTCTAACATATAACACATTTTACTTAATTTCTTTCATTAAGAAACAATTCAGAGTAAGCGAGAGAAAACAAAATGGCGACATCATCATCTCCCATCTCAAATCTGACGAGAAAACAAGATTTAAGCTTTGATTTAGATCATCGGTCAACATATCCGCCAGATCTCAATCCTCCTCTACAACATGCAAAGCTGATAGGTTCTACGAATCACGGTATACCTATTTTCCCTAAATTAGATTCCAGATCCGATTTTCCAAAATTTATTTCAACATATTGGGTTGAATCTAATGTAGTAAATCCTTTGAAACCAAAGTCTTGGATAGATCTTATTACCGAAAACAAATATCATCAGAAGTCTATCCGGCTTTAGTATTATGAGCCTTTATCTAAAGATAATCTTAGGATTGCTGTCATAGATAATAATCTAATTAATTCAGCAAGAGAGCGTTGGTCGAATTGCATTGCCTTTTATGTATATGGGAGTAAGCCATACTTTCAATTTTTGAGGGAATATATTGCTCGAGATTGGGATTTAAATGGAAAATATCAGTTGTTTTCAAGAGAAACTGGTATATTTATCATCAAATGTGAGAGTTCAGGTGATTGTGAGAAGATTTTAGAATCTAGTCCGTACTTTTATAATAAAAAACTTATCTTTATGTAAAAGTGGAAACCAGGTATGAATCTTTCTCGGGAATTTCTGCATTCTATACCTTTGTGGATTCGTCTTCCTAACCTTGACTTGGATTTTTGGACTGTGGAAGGCATTAGTAGAATTGTTTCCACTATAGGTCATCCTATTAAGTTAGATAATACAACAGAGGATGTTATTCGTATTTCCTATTTATTCGGATTTCCTATGCTAAAGTGTTAGTTGAGGTTGATATTAACTGCAAATTTCCTGAATCAATTCCAATCTAGTGTTGTAATGATAAGGTAATGTGGCAAAAAGTGGTTATGAATGGGTTCCTACTGTATGTGCTAATTCTAAAATATTTGGACATTCTACCATGATGTGTAAAGCCTCTAAGGTCTGGATTCCTAAAGATGATAATGTTTCGGTTAATATAATGGAGATAGATGAAAGTAGGAAGAATCAAGATTTTTTTTAATAAGATCCCAATTAGACAAACTTTTGTTGGATCAAAGATAGTGGGGACATTTGAACATACTACACAATTAAAAGCTGGAATTCATCTGCTACAAAATAAAGAAGTCAGTACAGATAATCCTTTTAGTGTGCTTGATGATATCAATGACTGCATGCATATTGTTAATGAGAATGCTAACGAATTGGATAAAGATGTCGGTATGTCAGATAGTTTTAATAATGTTGATAAATTGGTTATAAAAGAAATCATGGATGAAGAGCAAGTCAAGAAAAAAAATGTTAATAGGGTTACTGAGTTTGCACAAGACAAGGCTGAAGGATTAGATAATAATGTTGGGGACTGCAACGAGTTTAAAAATGGTGAGGATGATGTAAGTAAGGATGCTCTTATGAATGAGTCCGACAGTTCTTACAGTTCTACAAATAGCTTCAAAAAGAGGAGAACACTTAAACCCAGTAAATATAAAGAGATCAATAAATTAGTTTATGATGAACCCTTGGTTGAGGAAAATCCGGAATGGACTAAACTTATGCAACAAATTCAAAATCAGCCCAAATCCAGAAAAGCAAAAGGAGGAGGAGGAAATATAGGTGGAGTTAACAATGGAGGTGTTTCTAAGAAGTGATTTGATTTCTTTATCTTTTGTTTGGGTCCATGAAGTTGCTGCTATGCTTTTGGATGTCTTTTATGTTCCTTGTTGGTGAGTATTTCCTTCTTTTTGTTTTCTGGAAAGTGTTTGTGTTCAGGGCTGGTTGTGGTTTGTTGAATGGAGGCTTTTAGTGGCTTTTCAGTGGTCATTAGGGTTCTGCAGTTGGATCTTCTATTGTTGGTGACTGCTGGTGGTGTGTTGGCAAGTGGATTGCATGTCAGACTGTATGTGTTTCATGCTGGTATATTTGTGCTTTTGGGAGGTCTTGGGCATATGCCTGTGTCTGTTTTGCTTGAGTTGGTCTTTGTGTTGTGTTTTTGTTGTTTTTCTTGACTGTGAAAAGCTTGGCTGGTGTCTAATATTGTATAGTATTAGTTTGTTGTATGTTTTTATTTTTAGCCAAGCTTTTCGTCTGTACTCTTTTTTCATGTAAATAAAGTACCCTGTTGTTCAAAAAACAGAATCCTTTATCACAATTAACTCATTAGCTTTAGATCCAATTTAAAATCCAATATTAAATTTAAAGCTTATTTTGAAGTTAATAGAATTAACTTGAACCTTGCATGTTAACAAATTAATTAACTATAACAAAATGATTTATCTTGAACCATTTTATCAAATGATTTATTTCAATACCTCATTATTGAATAATTTGATTAACTTTCCAATCACATTTAAAAAGTAATTAACAAGTCTGATCAATGTTATAAAAACAATTAATTAATTTAAATGCCTAATTAATTAACTTAAAACATCATTAATTAATTAGTTAACTAGAACAATACTTTATAAAAATGAAATCAATTTAATCACCATTAGAATAAGATAATAATAATATTTATTAGTCAAATAATAGTTAAGTACTAAGTAATATTTAACAATCATTAATCCATAAAATAAATATTTATTTACCCTTTAAATAAATAATAAATTATAGGTAACCATTAAATAAATAATTTATAAACAAAAACAATTTTTGTTTAATAACTAAATAATAATATAAAATCTTTATTAATAAATAAATATTTTAAACCCTTTTAAATAATTGATTATTCTCAAATTTTAATTAAATAATTTAAATAATAATTATCATGCTTTAATAAATCATTAAATAATAATTAAAATTTAATGTATAATAATAATAATTTATAATTAGCTTCTTAATTGAACTTAAGTATAAATCCCATTTAAACATCTTACTAAGTAATTAGTAAATCAAAATATCATTAGTAAACAAATCTTAAGTTTTAAAACATTATTGACAAATAAAAAATGATTTAAACATTAAATTAATAAAATTAATCTTAATGTAACATACCAATTTTTCCATACCCTTTGAGTTGACCAATTACACTTCCGTCCAACCCAAAGTGCACACAAAAGTGGATAGTTAAGAGAAAGAAATTAGAGCGTAAGAGAAAAAAGAAAGAAATATTAGAATAGAAGAATAAGAAGATCAAAGTCTCATAGTGGAATGGACAATTTATAATATATCAACATACTTTATACAAAAAGAAACTATATTTTACTGTTGGAGTATGGAGTTTTAATGACAACAACCTTATTTCAATATTAATTTATTATAAAATATGTACTAACACTTTTGTATAGGATGAATATATACATACACACACACATATGCAAGATTCATATACAGGAAATATCACTGAAGACTGTACCGTTCAAAGGTATTAGAGATTCAGAATTCAGAGATATTTCAAGACTCGTGAATATTCAAGATTTTAAGAGTTCAAGACTAGTATAGTCATAGAGTCTAGATTATGTAAGACTATAAATAGCACTCCAGGTTCAAATTCAAATTCAAATTCAAATTCTGTTTCCAAATTCTATCTTCAGTCTTCTCTATTTTATTTTCCATCTTTTCTACTTTTCTTTCGTACTTTACTTTTGTTTTCAAACTCAAGGATTATAAGTTTTATGTATTTATATTTTTATATTTATACAGATTTAAACTTTATAATTTTATAAATATGTTTATATAGTTTATATTTATGTTTTCATATGATTTCGTACTTTATAATATTAATTTATAACACTATTTTTAATACAAGAGTTCCATAATTATATTTATATCAAACACTTGAAAAATGCTCAAAAATTAATTTTACACTAGGTGTATGTCGACATAAGAAAAACACTACGTCAACATAATTGCCATTTGTTCAATTTTGAAAGGAAGTGTCTTTTCACTAATTGTGACGGTTCTGAAGCGTTGCAACCTTTCACACACTATAAAAAGGCTTGAATTCGAATTTTTAGTCACTCCTTCTTCTCCACTTTCACTCTCTTTCATTACACCATTATTTCTTATCATTTTTATGATTTCTACACCTGTACTCTACCAAATTAAATTCTGTTTTCACTAATCTTCTTGTCTCTACACTCTCTATTCATTACTCTCTGAATCAAGTGCTATCGAAGAATTATAGGGCTATTTTTAATTGTTTGGGTTGAGTAAAGTAATCGGTGGTATCCCTTGTATCCGTGAAATCAAGGACAGGTGATCGATGGTATCCTTTGTAGCCGTTAAATCAGGGAAGGGCAAAACTTGATCAAGTGTGTGTGGAATCAGTGGTATCCCTTGTAGCTGTGATATCAAGGACGATTGTAATTGGATATTGATACAGTAATAAAGCTCTGCGCAATCCAGCGTTGCATGAGACTGGACGTAGGAGCAATTCCGAATCAGTATAAAATCTGGTGTGTTCTTTCCTTTTATGCACTTTACTTTTGTTTATCTTTGCATTTGTGTTTGATTCCGTGTCTGTGATTGTTTCTGTGGCATTTGAATCATATAGTTTATCACATAAGTTTTAGATTTTGTTTAAATTCTCAAAAACACTATTCTTTCCTCTCTAGTGTATGTTTTGCCTTAACGATCCATTCCGTAATCCCTAACAAATGGTATTAGAGCAAGGTCTTTCAAAAAGTTCATATTCTGATTTTTGAAAATTTTAAATGGCAAATTTTGAATACTAGTTTAATTTATGTATTGCATCAGTATTTTATGAGTCTGCATTCAATTGTTTTGAAAAATCAAGTTACTATGCTTTGATTTTTGAAATTCAAAATTTTAAATTTTGAAATTTTTTATATATGAATATGTTACAAAACCATCATGATATTATTGTATAAAATTGTAATTAATTATTTTGAAAAGTCATTTGATTATTTGAAAAATTGTGTTGTTTTGCAGGAAAAGATGTGTTATATGGCTTTTAAAAATTCAAAAGTTGAAAAGATGGGTAAAGTAGTTGTTGAAGATTCAAATTCCAAAGTGGTGGCTATTGAAAATACAAATTCTGAAAAGGTGGCTGTTGGAAATTCAAATTCCGAATTGGTGTACATGGGTGTTGAGAATTCAAATTCTGAAGGACAATTGAAGAAAAGTAATGACGGTTGGTGAAAAGACATCAAGAGGAAGAGATGGAAATATACAATGTAAATCAACAAAGAAATGGGTACCAGATAAGTAGAAACTTTTGATTCTCATCTACAAGTAGATTCAATACTGTACTTCTCTTCATTTTCTTCGGAATGCCGCTGGTTTCATGTAAATCAATCAAGAATTGATCAAGTAATGATCAAATGAAGTTTTGGGAATAAAGAAAGAAACCAAAACTATCAACAGTTATCTTCAAATTGCATCCACAGTTAGACTATTTTGTCTCATACCCTTTTCTAGATTGTGGTTCTCGTTCTCAAAGTTGATTTGATGGGTAGATCATCAGATTTCGATCAAAATTGAGTGAGATATGACTATTTGAAGTTAGCTATGCAAAAATGAAAAACTGTTACGGGATTTCATGCATATCCATTAATGTTTCGACCTACTGCACCTCAACACCATCCAGATTCATTCCCAACTATCACTAGATCGCAGTCCTTGAATTCTTTTCGATTTTCCACTGATTTCGTCCATAAAAGTGAAAAGCGAGAAGAAGAAGGAGAAGAGAAAAAATTGTGAGGAGACATGACTTTTGGGCCTTTATATAGTAGTTTAAGTGTCCATTCATTCAAAATTCAAAATTCAAATTCAAATTTTGGCGCCAAGTTGGTTGAACAACTAAACCTTCGATATCTTTCTCGTACAGTGACCAAATTCAGCAAATGAATATACTATCCTGACCAGAAAAACGTGCCCATCGCAATAGAGCAGATTTTATCATCAAATTCTAGAAGATGTGAATGTGTGGTTCATGAAAATGGAAGAACAACAAAAATAAGGATTGCAAAAATAGGTACGCCTTAATTACTATTATTTTTTGTTGAATGGATGTTTTGTTTGCTTTGCTTTAAATTTGAAATTTAAAACTTTAAAATTTAAATTTGAATTTTGAAATTCAATATTTTAGTAAAATAATAAATAATAAAATAAATTTTGGATGTCTGTTAGGATTAATATTATTTCAGGAAATTGTTAAACCTGAACTATAAATCGATAATATAAAACCAAGAAGTAAAAAAAAATCTTTTGATTTTTCTACATGTATGTCGACATACAAAAATGGTCATGTCGACATAACGAAATTTAAAAGTTGAATTTTAAGAGTTTAAACTTCCAAACTTCCCTCCATCTTTTCAATTAGAAAATGCCAGTTCAAATTCTAGTTATTAACTTTATCTTTCTATGTATTTTCTTATATCTTGTTCAATATATATATATATATTATAAGTATATAAATTAATAAAATTATATAGACATGTTAGTATGATTGAAATAATTTATTAATTTTCAAATATTTGATATTAGTATATAATATAAGTTTATATAACTATCTATGTAGTTTAAACATACATAATTTAACTTATTTATTTTTCACTTATAATTTTGTGTTACTTTATCATTTAACTTAATACTAATTTTTGATTTCTTATTTAGCTTAATATTTTGGTATAAAGAAATATATGTGTATATATATATGATTTGTATGTCTTAATAAGTAGTTTAGATATAAGGAGTTATAGCTTTATAGATTACTTTATAATATTTTAAAACTATAGATATCTTTTAAAGTATAAATGGTTTTTTAGCAAATAAATATGTTTTGATTTCTAAAATTTAAATTCAAATTTGATTCGTATCAAAGTATTGATGTATATCTCATAATAAATTAAAATTAAAATCCTTTTTAAATTTTTTATACTTATGAATATATGTTTATAGTTCACTTTATATGATACAATTTTTATATTCTCTTTAAAAAGATCTTCAATTTTTACTATATTTACCCTACTAGTATTATTTAAACTCCATAATTTTTTTGAATATTTTATTACTTATCATGAATATTATCTAATTAAACTCTTATCTTTATTATCCTGTAAATTACTTTCACTAATATAATTAATCTAGGTCTAGAGATTAACATTATCTTTGTTTGATTCAAATAATTTATAATATATATATATATATTAGATAGTAATTTGAATATATTATTTTGCATACTATCATTATACATCTTATATCATTCATCAATAATATAAATTAAATCAAAATCATTCACATCAAAAGTCACATTTCATTTAAATATATCATATAGTTTTGCATATGACATACATTTTATACTATATTATAATCAATATACTGCGCACACTGCATTACATATTAGCTTTCAAACTCCTCAAGCGTGCTATATAGTGAATTATTATCTTAGGAACATATAAGACTATTAATACATAACATATTTACTTTAACTTGTTTGGCTTGATTGAATTAATTGGCTTTATTAACTTGTTTGGCTTGTTTGATTTGATTGAATTGTTTGACATGGTTGGATTTCATTATTGGTTGATAAGTGTGTTAGAAATATACTTATGCATTTGTAGTTGATAGGAGTTTTATAGTGTCTAGAATTATTTGAAGGTTCAAGAAGTGTATATCAACACATATTATTTTGGTTGATTTGATTGATTGCTTGAATTGATTGCTTAAGTTGATTACCTGATTTAATTGTTTAGATTGTTTGTTTGAATTGCATGTTTGGATTGATTTGCTTGTTTGAATTGATTGTTTTGCTTAGTTTATTGTCTTTTTATTTAGTTTATTAGACTTGTGTAGTCATAGATTTAGGGGGAATTATAGTAATTATAGAAAATTATAGATTACGGAAGAATTATAGATTTAAGGGGAGTTATATATAGAATTAGGATATTATATAGGCATAAATCTAGGGGGAGTATTTTATAAGGTATAGATAGATTTAGGCTTCAGGGGGAGTAGTTTTAGAATTTCTTTTTGATAATGCCAAAGGGGGAGAAAATATAAAATATAGACATAGTTTATAGGATTCATATAGACAGGGGGAGTATTTGAAGGATCATCATCAACAGGTGTATATAGGTATGATATTTTATAAACTAAGGTTGTTATCATCAAAAAGGGGGAGATTGTTGGAGAATGGAGTTTTGATGACAACGACCTTATTTCAATATTAATTGATTATAAAATATGCACTAACACTTTTGTATAGAATATATATACAAACACACACATATATAGGATTTATATATAGGAAATATAACTGAAGACTGTACAATTTAAAGAAGTTATAGATTCAGAATTCAGTGATATTTCAAGACTCATGAGTATTCAAGATTTCAAGAGTTCAAGACTAATGTAGTTATAGTGTCTAGATTATGTAAGACTCTAAATAGCACTCCAGGTTCAAATTCAATTTCAAACTCTTTTTTCAAATTCTGTTTCCAAATTCTATCTTCAATCTTCCCCATTTTATTTTCTATCTTTTCTATTTTTCTTTCTTACTTTACTTTTGTTTTCGAACTCAAGGATTATAAGTTTTATATATTTATATTTTAATATTTTATATTTATATAGTTTTAAACTTTATAATTTTATAAATATGTTTACATAGTTTAAATTTATGTTTTCATTTGATTTCCTGTTTTATAATATTAATTTATAATACTATTTTTAATTCAAGAATTTCTAGAATTATATTTATATCGAAACATTTGAAAAATGCTCAAAAATTAATTTTACGCTATGTGTATGTCGACATAAGAAAAACACTATGTCGACATATAACTGTCATTTTTTCAATTTTGAAAGAAAGTGTCTTTTCATTAATTGTGACGGTTTTGAAGCGTTGCAACCTTTCACACACTATAAAAAGGGCTTGAATTCGAATTTTTAATAACTCCTTCTCCACTTTCACTCTCATTCATTACACCATTATTTCTTATCATTTTTATGATTTCTGCACCTATACTCTGCCAAATTCAATTATGTTATTAATCTTCTTCTCTCTACACTCTCTATTCATTACTCTCTGAATCAATTGCTATCGAAGAGTTATAGGGCTATTTGTAATTTTTTGGGTTGAGTAAAGTAATCAGTGGTATCCCTTGTAGCCGTGAAATCAAGGACAAGTAATCGGTGGTATCCCTTGTAGCCATGAAATCAAGAACGGGTAAAACTTGATCAAATGTGTGTGGAATCGGTGGTATCCCTTGTAGTCGTGAAATCAAGGAAGGTTGTAATTGGATATTGATATAGTAATAAAACTCTACGCAATCCAGTGTTGCGTGGGACTGGACATGGAAGCAATTCCGAACTAGTATAAAATTCGTGTGTTCTTTCCTTTTCTGCACTTTACTTTTGTTTATCTTTAAATTTGTGTTTGATTCAGTGTCTGTGATTATTTCTGTGGTATTTGATTCATATAGTTTATCATATAAGCTTTAGATTTTGTTTAAATTCTCAAAAACACTATTCATCCCCCTTTTATGTTTGTTTTGCCTTAACGATCCATTCCGCAATCCCTAACAATTACAACATCAGAGTATACATTCATATCAATCAATACACACAGCGGATTAGACTAATATCAGTAAATATGGATATTCCTCTCGACTCTAGTTCCTCTTCTGAAGCTCCAAACGATATCTAACTTGGAAATATAATCGGTCTGACCCGGGCACATTGGAAGAAAAGCAAAATTCACTTTGATCAGTGTGGAATACTTTCAGTGATAAATTCACATGACAAACATCTTTCTTAACTTTAGAAAACCCATTTTGAAAGAAAGGATGATAGTAAGACCAGCCCACACATAAACACGGACAGTTTTTACATTACCATAACCCAAAACATTTTTGATATATCCAAATCTAGTGATATTATAATAGCGTCTATCAAACCACAAATAAATAACCATCTAGCAGAATGTTTGCATCTCACGCTCTACATATTCATTATATAATCAAAAACCGCATGGCTTTTATTAGAGATTGGATTCCAACTATGACAAGGTATGGGACCACCTTCCGATCAGTGTACTCTAGAGGGGATACACTGGGATTCAATGAGAAATTCTTACAACCCGGCCACACATGATCGACCACTCATTTAGCTTGAGTGTATCGAATATATTGTCACCCTACGGCTTTATGGATCCACCATATTTCCGCGGATATATAGAAAACGAAAGATGAACAAAATGAAATTTCTCTAGATGGTGACAATACTGTTGGATCAAGATTAACCCTAGAGGGGGGGGGGGGGTGAATAGGGTTTATCACAGTTTTTAAATGAATTAAAAATCTAACGAGATATATAATAACAAACAGATCACAGAATATAGCAGAAACAGAAATGCAGAAAATAAATCACACACAGATATACCCAGCTTCAGCAAAACCCTGCCTACTGCTGCATTTCTAAGGTTTCTACTAGGTGATAGAACAGACACACGCAAACCCTTCTCCTATTCTAACCCTACGCTCAAAACCCTAGACTAACTGATGTCCCCTCGATCAGATTTCCCCTGATTACAACCCCGTAATCAGTATACCCTAGTTTTTACACAGACTCTAGTAAACTGCTAGAATTTTACAGACTCCAGAAACTGTTCAGACGGTTTACAACACAAATTCAAAACAATACAAAATTTAAAAGAAAATGGAAACCCTAGTTTAAAAGTAAATTAAATCTCCCTTTAGTCAATAAGTAGGCCGACCACGTTCAGTTGTGTTGCCCCTTTTTTTTCTCCGATCTCATTGCTGTGAACAAAAATAGCGGCGGCTATTTGGCAATTTCTAGGGTTTCTTCTTTGAATCACAAATCGAAGTCGATGCTTGAATAATTGAGTAGTCTCCGAAGCTCGAAATCTTTGTTGCTCTATCGACGATGGATTTAGGGATGAAGATCGAAATCCTCTGTAAGTAATCTGATTAAAAACAATTGCTCTAAATTTGATTGTTTGGATTTTCGATGCTTGCCAATGAGGTTATGCGTGTTAATTTATAGGGTCGAGAAACCCTTAACAAACTCTGATTTCGTATAATGATTTGTTTGATTTATTGCTCGATGTTCCCTTTTGATTTTCCTTAAATTGCTCGACTTTCTCTTTTGAAATGACAGTTTCAATTTCCACTGTAAATGCCTTGAATAATTTGCGTGATTGTTGGTTATGAGTTCTGACTTGTTTTCGAACCCGATTCAATCAGTGAATGAATTTCTGGAATAATCAGTTTTTCCTTTTAATAATAGTTGCCAAAAAATGACTACAGCAAAATCTTTTCTGATTGATAAATTGTCGAGATTGTTGATGAATTACTGGAAAGTTTTGCAATTTAAAAACTGGAACCAAATTGAAATCGCATTGCCCTTAATAAAATTCCCTTGCATGATTGTATTGCTTGCTAAAAATGATTTTCTGAATTCTTTGAATTCGACATGAGCATTACTGGAAAGAGATTTGCAATTTTTCTCTTTTTGTCCATATATGAATTGATTTGCTGGGATTCAGGAATTTCTTTGACTTGCCACTTTCACACTTGTGCACATGTGCTTGCATGCTTGTAGATGTTTGTTTGTGTCTGCATTGCCATTCATGATGCTGCTTTGAGTCATTGTTGCCAAGACCATCTTGGCTTCACCATTTTGTGTAGTCCAGATTTGCATTTTCAAGCTGAATTGTGCACTAATACTTGTTGCACTGTGTTGAGAAAGTTGAAACTTGGTTGGACTCATGTATATTTGCTTTGACCCTTGTACATGCTGACCATTAGAGTATGACCATGAAGCATGCTGAAATTTCCACTGTCTTGAATTGCATTGCTAATTCCATTTCGGGTATGTTGGCTTATTCAAGCTGATGTTGATCACCTGCACTGAAAATCGTGTTACCATTTTCATGCATATATACTGGCTTATACCCCTTGCCATGCTGTCTACATGTTGAATATATGAACATGAGTCGTGTATGTTGAAATTGAACTTCGACACTGTGATTGCTGACTACATGTTTGTATGTTTGCTCAACCACCACCACCACCATGCTGTGTATATTTGTGAACTATTCTTGCTTGTCTGTTTGCATTATTTTCTCCTTGCCAAAAAGACTTGTAGCTGCATGTATATATACTTGACCACGCATAGTTGTAGTTTCATAGTGCACGAGCTTCTCTGTTTTGACACATGTGAGCTTCTGCTTCTCATATTCATCTATGCTTGTTCATTTCTGTGGTCCTTGCCACTGCTTTGAAATTTTCCACTTGAGCACTTTAATTTTCTGCAATATCAGTTAAACCCATGAACCTGGATTTGCCATTTGTGTCATTCCATTTACTTCCTTACATGACTTAGTTATTGCACGTACCACTTTACTGATCTGTTGTTCCAACATGCACCACTTTCTTGTACTCATATAGCTGCACTTATACCATGTCCATGCTTCTGTTTCACCCATGAATGCTTGTACATTTTGTGACCATTGTACATTGTTTGTACTGATGTTGCTCGACCATTTGCATATTTTTGTGTTGACTGCCATGATTATCTCACCATGCTTGCTCGACATATCTTCACCATGATCACTTGTGTGCACGTATGTTGGCTCGGCCTTGTGCTCGACCACTTGCATGTTGGATGAACATTTGTATACCGATTTTCATTGTGCACTGAGTCGAGACGGTCCACATGGCTACTCCTTAGTTGCACACTGATTGGCGAGGCAGTGCACATGTCTATATTCATGCACATGTGTACATGCATCCATCTGAATGATTTTCTTGTCCCTGCACTATAATATGTGTATATACATACACATATGTGTGTATACATATATCGTGCGCGTGCTACATTCATATAGCCGATCAAGTCATGAAAGATGATGAGAAACACACCGAAATTCTGAGGCAAATAAAATTTAAAAAATAAAATTTATATTCGCATATATTTAGTTTAAATTCTGTTGCAGTGTATTGTGTGTGTTTCAATGTGACAGGTAAGCAGATGATGACTGGACTGAGCTGTGAAGACAGAAGACAGAATACAAAGAATAAGTGTAGCTTAGTCTGTGAATTGTATGTATATGTGTTATATAGACAGAGTGTTGTAAAGAGGAGATGATGTATAAGTATATGAGAATTGTACTGATGTTTGTAATAAACAAATTTTATTTGAAATAAAATATTATTTCATTGTGTTCAAACAAACTTGTCTATCATATTCAGTTTATTTACAAGTACAATATTCTGTGTATGTATATGAAATGTGACGTGTTCAAATAGTGGAGTTATAAATAGTTTTACTGTTTGAATGTTTAAAATAAAATGTTATATTTAAATAAAATACTCTGTGAATATTTGAATGTTTATACAGTTGTATTTTATTTAAATATAAATATTATATTCCTGTTTGTGATGTATATATGAAACAATACAGTAACAAACACATTTATAATAAAATATATTTGGTTGTTATCATCAAACAAAAATCATATAATTGTGTATACAACTGCGTTATATACAACAATCTCCCCCTTTTGATGATGACAAACAAATATGAATATTTTGTATATAATAAATGTGTTTGACAGTGAATATTGAACTCCCCCTATTTGAATGCTCCCCCACAATAGAAACTCCCCCTAGCTTTGATACCATATGTGCAAGAGTGAAAAGAAATATATTGAATAAATTTTCAATTCTATAAATATTTATAGAATATTCACTCATAAATCAAAATCTCAACCCATACTTCCCCTTTTATTATCATCAAAAGGATATAGAGTTTAAAATATAGATGAAAAACGACTAATAAATATAATATCAGCTTAAGAGAGAGAATGTTCATCATAAATCTCAATCAACCAAACAAAAAATCATAATAAACTAAGAACTAGTGGCATATTTCACATTGCAAGGAATGACGGATTTATGATGAAATTTATAAAAATGGGGATAGTTTTAAAAATGATTTACAATTATTTTCAAAAGAATTTTATAAAATTGAGCTAAAAAACAGTGATGGATTTGGACTATAATCGTAGATTCAATTTAAGTGACGTAATCAAATAGTCTCAAATCCCAGTAGCTATCAATCAACAAATCATAATACATCATAAGATATTAACACATTTCACAAATAGAAAATGGATTGATAGGCTGGTTTTTATACTTAGAGGAGAATTTCAGATTTATTTCAATTTATAGAACATTTTTCCTTTTCTTTTATTTTTTATTTAAGAGCACACTGACCATGCATAACCAGAGCTTGGATTTTTAAATGAGGTCAGTCGCAGCTTAAATTATAAGTTGTCTCGTAACCATGCGTAACTAGAGCTTGGATTTTTAAATGAGATTAGAGACACACTTATGTATTAATTATATATATTTATCGTTTTTAGCTTTAAAAGGAAAAACTCCTCGGTATATAAAACCAATATGGATGATAGAAATGGTAGTAGGTACAGAGATGGTTTGTGAAATAAAATTTTAAATTAATCATATTATGAAATATGCTCGACTGTGCCGGGGTCATTGAAAATTTTCAATTATCACTAATTCTGAATAATAATATAGTCCCATTTCTATCACAAATATTTCCACTGTTTAATAAACTCTCCACATTAATATAAAATCATGATGAATGGCAGAATGATCATAGATAAAGAAGATGGTCGAGAAATAATTGTCAATTCAAAGATATTATAATAAATGTTCAACCATCATGAAAATATAAATAAAATCTCCTCTTGTTGTGAAATATACTGTAGTCACAATTCATCACAATTTCAAAATCTGATAATAATTTTGATGAATTATAAATACAGTTCAATTGGGATATTGATTTCAATTTCTGAATGAATAATCAATAAATAATTTTAAAATTGAAAATCAATTACAAGAGGAATATAAAGAGCTATACAGAACAAGGGGAATTAAAAATTTATACAGCAAGTCAAAGACAACACATATAAACTGATACCACTTGATGTCTCTATTAATAAGGATTTTAAGAAGACACTGGAGACAAACAAGGATATCACAGACAGCACAAACCAAACATTAAGCCTAAGTAGACAAATTTATCTTTTTTATTAGAGCAGCAAACAAGAACTAGCAGTTAATTGAAAATCAGTATCAGAGCAGCACAATAGAAATAGTTTCAAATTAGACTTGTCAAGATGTTAGTCACACAAGATAATTCATGATCCAATGATTAAAAATACCGTTTATTTGAAATCATTTGAGGAATATGAAAAACTCAAGATTCAATGAATCGATCACACCATATTATTAGTTTCTGATTCAAGATATGTGTGATATTCAAAAAATCAATAATTTCAAATGATTTTAAACAAACATATATTCAAATCAAATAATCATGAAATAGCAGTGATATTTAAGACTGGATGTTCAAAGAATTTTTCAGAAAAATTCCTGACAAGCCCAAAGAAAATTCAGATCATTTATATCAAGTTTGAGAGGAATTTATAATCCAAAAAGTAGGAAATAATTTATTTGAAATCACTTGAAACAATGTCAAGTTTTGGGATATAATGAATCAGTCACACAAGGTTGATAATTTCAAATTTAAGAGGTGTGTGATATTCAAAATATCAAAAATTTCAGATGATTTCAAACAAACCAATTTCAACATGAATAAAGATGAATTTTATGATGTATCACTGATTCAAGACAATTCAAAATATTCAAGTCAGTCTGGAAACCAATGAAATTATCGCAACTGAGAAGTAGCAGTGTGCTGTAATGAGTATAACATTTTCACGCCTCTCCAAATTGAATTAGAAGAGGCTCAAAATAGCAGAAGTGTGTGAAATTCCATCAGTCTTTCAGATCTTCAAAAAAAATTAGAATTCAAATTAACAGTGTTCAAGATATGACAAGAATACATCAACACAGTTATGAATTCAAAAAGCAGAAAATAAACTTCAAAACAATTGCAGACATTTACAAAAATAAATTCATGATCTGGAAATGATTAAAACATCAGATTTTCATTCAACTAAAGCAAATTTCCTGAAAATCAAGAGTACTGCAACTGGAAATTAAGGAAGCCCAGAATAGAAGAAGAATAACGTGGCAGTGATAAATCAAAAACAAAACAAAAATAGAAAGGATAGAAGGAGAAAAATAAAGAAGAGAATATTTACAAAGATGTGTTCAGAGATCATACCTGAAATCAGTGTAAGCCAGAATCTCTGACTCAACAGTCTTGGCTAAGGAACTGTGAATAACCTGATAATATGAAAGCAGTTCCTCGACATCCTTTGGTACCTAACTGTTTAGAGGATTGAGTGGTCTAACAAAAGTAGTAAAACCACTCACAGTTGTATTTGTTTGTTTAGGTACCCAAACCTGTTTGTATAACAATCCATCAAAATTAACCTTTGCACCCTTAGGAACCCAAATCTGTTTAAACTTAACGAAGCCCGCTTTATTTTCTTTTGAGATCCAAGATTGTTTTAATGGTTTGTTATAAAACATATACTCATTTCGTTCGTGATTTAAAAACCCTTTGGAATTATCAGAGTTAAAATTTCCAAGGCTATTCTTTTCAAAAAAGTTTGAAGGATTTTTAAAATCACTTGAATTTTGTTTTTCAAAACCATTTATTCTTCCAAAACCAAGACCACGTTTATTTCCAACAGAAAATTGGTTTTTCAACAACATATCCAAAGATTTTTCACTGTTTGAAAATTTAGACAAAATTGTTTCAAGTTGTTGAATTTCAGTTTTAAGATCACTGTTTTCTTTAATTAAATCTAAACAACGATTTTTAGTGATCTTACATCTTTCAAACTCAGATTTCAAAACCAAATTTTCATCATTAAGCAATTTAATTTTGGTTTGGAACTCATCCATTTCAAAATCAAAATATTTTTGACTTTCAGATTCAAGTTTCTTCAAATTTTCAATTTCGATTTCAAGCTCTTCCAAAATCAGATCTGTTTTCAACAAACTATCATTTTCAGCAATTTCATGTTTGGAATTTTTGGTAGCCTTAAAACTTATAAAATCCTCTTGTAAACAATTGTTTGCATCTTTCAGCTCAATCTCGTTATCTTTTAAAATTAGTTTTTCCTCTTCAAGCCTTTGAATGTTATTATTGGGATGAGCGAGATCAGTTTTTAATTTCAAACAATTTTCACAATTAGAATTTTCAAATTTCACAACATTTTCAAGTTTTAATTCCAAACAATGAATTTTGTTTGTCAACTCACGATTTTCAGTTTTCATAGATTTATTTTTAGAATGGAGTTTGTCAACAGATTTAGTTAAATCCACGCACATATAAACTAAATCTTCATATGAGAAATTTTCTGTTTTAGCATCTGTTGATTTCCATTATCTGATCCTTCATAATTTTCATTTGTAAATCCTGTTAAACAGAACTCTGAATCTGAGTTGACTTTCTCGGGTTTTGAGCTACCGTTGTCAGATCTTCCATACTTCGTATTGAGAGTATCCCAGATTTCCTGTGCAGATAAACAATGACAGATAAGATTAAACTATTCAGTACTAAGATAACCAAATATAATTTTCATAGCACAAGTATTAAAAGTAATATATACACTATCAAATCCATTGATAATAACATCCCAATATTTAATATTAACAGATTTTAAATAAAATTCCATTTTGAATTTCCAGTTTAAAAAATATGTTCCATCGAAAAAGTTGGAGATGAACTGGGCTAACTCTCTATCGACTGAAAACTAGGAAACACCATTACTCTAGAGTTAACAGAATACCTGCTCTGATACCACTTGTTGGATCTAGATAAACCCTAGAGGGGGGAGGGGGTGAATAGGGTTTATCACAGTTTTCAACTGAATTAAAAATCTAACGAGATATATAATAATAAACAGATCACTGAATATAGCAGAAACAGAAATGCAGAAAATAAATCACACACAGATATACCCAGCTTCGGCAAAACCATGCCTGCTGCAGCATTTCTAAGGTTCTACTAGGTGATAAAGCAGATCCCGCATACAAGACCATGTCCACATGCAAACCCTGCTCCTATTCTAACCCTACGCTCAAAACCCTAGACTGACCGATGTCCCCTCGATCAAATTTCCCCTGATTACAACCCTGTAATCAGTATGCCCTAGTTTTTACACAGACTCTAGTAAACTGCTAGAATTTTACAGACTCTAGAAACTGTTCAGACGATTTACAACACAAATTCAAAAAATACAAAATTTAAAAACAAATGGAAACCCTAGTTTAAAAGTTAATTAAATCTCCCTTTAGTCATTAAGTAGGTCGACCACGTTCAGTTGTGTTGCACTCTTTTTTTCTCCAATCTCATTGCTGTGAACAAAAATGGCGGTGGCTATTTGGCAATTTCTAGGGTTTCTTCTTTGAATCCCAAATCGAAGTCGATGCTTGAATAATTGAGTAGTCTCTGAAGCTCAAAATCTTTGTTGCTCTATCGATGATGGATTTAGGGATGAAGATCGAAATCCTCTGTAAGTTCTCTAATTAAAAACAATTGCTCTAAATTTGATTGTTTGGATTTTCGATGCTTGCCAATGAGGATATGCGTGTTAATTTATAGGGTCGAGAAACCCTAAACAAACTCTGATTTTGTATAATGATTTGTCTAATATATTGCTCGATGTTCCCTTTTGATTTTCCTTGATTTGCTCGACTTTCTCTTTTGAAATGGCGGTTCAATTTCCACTGTAAATGCCTTGAATAATTTGCGTGATTGTTGGTTATGAGTTCTGACTTGTTTTCGAACCCGATTCAATAAGTGAATGAATTTTTGGAATAATCAGTTTTCCCTTTTAATAACAATTGCCAAAAAATGACTATAGCAAATTTTTTCTGATTGCTAAATTGCCGAGATTGTTGATGAATTACTGGAAAGTTTTGCAATTTAAAATCTGGAACCAAATTGAAATCGCATTGCACTTAATAAAATTCCCTTGCATGATTGTATTGCTTGCCAAAAATGATTTTCTGAATTCTTTGAATTCGACATGAGCATTACTGGAAAGAGATTTGCATTTTTTTCTCTTTTTGTCCATATATGAAATGATTTGCTAAGATTCAGGAATTTCTTTGACTTGCTACTTTCATACTTGTGCACATGTCCTTGCATGCTTGTAGATGTTTGTTTGTGTCTGCATTGCCATTCATGATGCTGCTTTGAGTCATTGTTGCCGAGACCATCTTGGCTTCACCATTTTGTGTAGTCCAGATTTGCATTTTCAAACTGAATTGTGCACTAATACTTGTTGCACTGTGTTGAGAAAGTTGAAACTTGGTTCGACTCATGTATATTTGCCTTGACCCTTGTACACGCTGAACCATTGGAGTATGACCATGAAGCATATTGAAATTTCCACTATCTTGAATTGCATTGCTAATTCCATTTCGGGTATATTGCCTTATTCAAGCTGATGCCGATCACCTACACTGAAAAATTGTGTTACCATTTTCATGCATATATACTGGCTTATACCCCTTGCCATGCTGTCTACATGTTGAATATATGAACATGGGCTGTGTGTGTTGAAATTGAACTTCGACACTGTGATTGCTGACTACATGTTTGTATGTTTGCTCAACCACCACCACCATGCTGTGTATATTTGTGAATTATTCTTGCTTGTCTGTGTGCATTATTTTCTCCTTGCTAAAAAGAATTGTACCTGCATGTATATGTACTTGACCATGCATAGTTGTAGTTTCAGAGTGCACGAGCTTCTCTGTTTTGACACATGTGAGCTTCTGCTTCTCATATTCATCTATGCTTGTGCATTTCTGAGATGCTTGCCACTGCTTTGAAATTTTCCACTTGAGCACTTCAATTTGCTGCAATATCAGTTAAACCCATGAACCTGGATTTTCCATTTGTGTCGTTCCATTTACTTCCTTACATGACTTAGTTATTGCATGTACCACTTTACTGATCTGTTGTTCCAACATGCACCATTTTCATGTACTCATGTAGCCACACTTGTATCAATGTCCATGCTTCTGTTTCACCCATGAATGCTTATACATTTTGTGACCATTGTACATTGTTTGTATTGATGCTGCTCGACCATTTGCATATTTTTGTGTTGATTGCCATGATTATCTCACCATGCTTGCTCGACATATCTTCACCATGATCACTTGTGTGCATGTATGTTGGCTCGGCCTTGTGCTCAACCACTTGCATGTTGGATGAACATTTGTATACTGATTTTCATTGTGCACTGAGTCGAGACGGTCCACTTGGCTACTCCTCAGTTGCACACTGATTGGCGAGGCAGTTCACACATCTATATTCATGCACGAGTGTACATGCAGCCATCTGAATGATTTTCTTGTCCCTGCACTATAATATGTGTATATACGTTGTAACATCCCGTAATTCTGTAACATTAAGTTTCATAAATTAAAGTATAAATAATTTTTAGAAGAAGAATTAAGGGAAATGGGTTACGCGCTCGAAATTCTGCTTGAGATAGAGTCCGAGTTTGCATAAATCGGACTCTGTACGAAGAAGTTATGGCCTTCAGAAGTTTCAAGAGTTTAAATAAATAAAAACAGATTCAAAATTCGAATTCAAAACACACACCCGGGCTGGGCGGGAAATTTCCCGCCCAGGACCCAGGTCGACCAGGGGGTCGACCTCCCCCCTATAGGTCGACCTGCTCTGTTTTTCCAGATCTGGATTGCAACGATTTTGACCTATTATGGACATACCGGATGGCTTCTAGGGTGATCTAAGGGCTCTAAAACACTCTCTACACCTATAAAAGAATGCCTAGACCTAAGGTTTCCCCACACAAATTCTTTTAGGCGTCTACATGTTGTTTCTCTCTAGCCTCCACCATTAAAATAAATCTTATTCTCCATTAAAAACAAGTTATAGTTCTTCTTCAAATTCGATAATCAAATCAAGTTAAAGCTTCAAGTTGGACCATAGGCATTCCGCTTCAAGCAACGTCACTTGAATCATAGCAAATCGCCTTTTCTAAACTGATCACTATAAATTCGGTTATTCCTTAGATTTGAACGCGTAATTGGAATTGTGAATGTAATGAATCAAAATATAGAACTATACCAATTTGCAAGTTAATTATATTTGATTCATGCTAATGTCAAATCTAACGTTATCTATGCCTTTGGATCTGATTCTCGATTGTGGCCTAGAACTTATTGTGGCTAATTGCCAATGACTATGATTATGGGACTTTTGCCTAAGACTATGACTATGAAACTGTTGCCCATGAAACTATCGCCTATGACTATGATTCATGACAAAGAGACTATTACATATGACTATGACTATAAGACTATTGCCTATGACTATGACAATGATTCATAATTTTGAGACTATTGCATATGATTCATGACTATGAGACTATTACCAGGATTCATGACTATGAGACTGTTGCATATGACATTGATTAAGAAACTATTGTGATTAGTCGCCCATGACTATTGTGGTTAATTTCCTATAACTATTGTAGTCAGTGACTTATGCCTATTCCCATTAACCTATTAGGTTTTACTTCGAAATGGCATTATGTTGGACCAAATCACCTATTCCTATTCCCTTAATTATGTTTGATCTCATTTCTTGGGGTGTAACTTGTCTAGTTTATTCCTATTCACTGTTATGTACATCAAACCATTGGAACCATTATTTTTGTATTTGGTTCATTCTTGCATGGCTATTCTTTTATGTCAATTCTCGTGCTTATCCCCTATTCCTTGCTTTGATACTATTAGTATCATTTCATGAGTACTTGGCAACGTGTGAAATCATGTTATACGTATGATTACGGTGCGGGAATTTGGGCGTAGCTTAATTAAGTCAATTTGGCAAAAAAAAAAAATGTTGGCATAATCTAAATTTGTTATAATAGTGAATGATTTACATGCATATTAGACTTGGGCTTAAATTGATAAATTTAATTGGCCGAAAAGTGTGTAATTGGCGTGTAAGCCAAGTTTTGGACATAAAGGGTAAACTAGAATATTAAATCTAGTTTTGACACAAACCGTAAATTGGAATATTAATCTAGATTAGGCATGAATAGTAAAAGGGTAATATTAAATCTAAATTGGTATAAACTGCAAGTTGGGTTAATTGATTGGTAAATCAAGTTTTGGGAATAGAATATATGCTAATTTGCAAGACTGTTGAATATGATCTAGGCTAAATTGATTTACTGAAAATTTACATATATAGTAAATATGTAAATTTAGTAAAAGGCGAATATGCCTAACCCGAGGTTAGACTTAGTTGTGGTGTAAAACTGCCCGGAATTGACTGTCACATCCAGTGACCACAACAATACCTGTCAAATGTGGGTGGTTAGTGCATCAAGCCCAGAAAGACCCGAGGTTAGACCAAGTTGTGGTGTAAACCTGCCCGTAACCGACCGGCACATCCAGTAACCACAACAATATCTGTCACCCGAGGTTAAATCATAAGGCTTGATACACCTTATGGTGGGGCCAACACATAGTATCTACAAACAAGAGAGGGTCGACTGATATAGACACATGGAAAATTAATACAAAGTAGGTAGCATAATCCCTAGTTGGACCTGGGTCGCGTAAACCCTGAATCCGAGAAGCGCTCAATAGGTAGCATAAACCCCAGTGGCCCTGGGTAGCGTAAACCCTGGTTGAATCTAGGAACCGCTCGATAGTAAACCCTAGATTAGATCTAGGTAATAAATGGAACCCCCATAATACATGTACACCTGAAGGCAACCGCAAATACGGGGATTGGGATCACGTTATCATATGATCATAGATTACTAGTTTGGACACGAGTAGGTAGTGCAGAGATATAAATACCAGTATAATAGGGTAGTTGCGAAGCAGAGAAGGAATAGAAGCGCATTCAGTTTATCAGTACATTCAGTTTATCTTGCCATATCCCATGCTTACCCCGTGTTATCTTGTTACTATGGTTTAGTCTTATATTTAATTTATTCATGTCATGACCCTTTTCCTCATTTAAATATTAAGAATCACTGGACTTACCAGACTTTATGTCTGGCCTAGTTTGCTTTCGCCTCTTTTCTTCCGTTTCCCCTCGGTAGTCAGGGAGGGAAAAGCTCAGCTCATTTTGGGGTAGTTACTCATTCCGAGCTTGTAGATTCATTGGCGCATTGCTTTGAACTGCATTTTCTACTGCTATGGCTGTCTTATGCTTTATTGGGGAATATCATTATCAGTTTGTGTTTCTTATATATATTAAACAAGACAGATGCTTTCTTGTAATAAGCATTGGTGTTGTAAAACAATCTTTGTGCAAGCTGTTTATCATTGAAATAAAGTTTTATTTATTTTTCGCTGCTTTGTTTGTCTGACTTATAATTTTTCTGCATCTTGTACTAAAAATGCTCCACCGAAGTTAAGGCATTCCCTTTGTGAGTGACCTTAACGGAGGTAGGGTGTTTCACTTGGTATCATAGCTGAAGGTTACCGGATCAAATAAAAGATTTGAAAATTTATTTCCAAAACGGTTTTAAAAGAAGCATTTTCAAAAGAAAAGTTTTGTTTTGAAGGCATATTCCCCAAAAGCCATATGCACTATCTTTTGATCCTCTGTTTGAATCCTTGTTTCCTTCTTTTTTGAGTCTCTGGGGCTCCTGGCTTTCTGGGAGGTAACCTCATCGCGACATGGTTTCGTAGGATTGATGAGACTATGACACTTGTAAAAGGGCAAATAAGTGCCTAACTTCCATCTGTAGCTGTAATTTCCTTTCGAGCTTTGTAGGATTCCCCGTGCAATGGAGGCAGCTTTCGAGAGACATGTCAACAAGTTACACAAGGATGACAAAGTTGAGAATGAGGGGGTCTGGCTACGGAGTACAACACAAGGATGAAGAAACCATGGATATGGACTTTGTTCAAAAAGGAGGGAAGGAAAAAAATAGTAAAACCTAAAACAAGAGGAAGTATCTTTATTTTGGTATAACGGGTCGTATAATTAAGGGTAAGGGCGAGAACAAGGGACAGGATTTTCCGGAAGGCGAGTGCATGCTCTCACCGCCAGCATGCCTGAGAGAGAGGCAGTAAGATTTCAGTTGAAAGAGTTTTTCCTTTTTTGATTATCCTGTTAGTACACCTTCCGATTTTAGCGCTTCACATCCGTATATATATGCTTCCATAGTTGAGTTTCTGCACCCTAGATGTTGTGTAGTAGAGGAACCCATTAAAGTCTCGAATCCAATTGCCAGTCCGGCCCATTTATCTTTGACTTGTGAGGATTTGAGAATAGCTATATTTATGCTTATGTTTTTTTGGGCTATGGGTTGATTCTAGGCATTGATTGGTTAGCTAGTAATTATGAAACAAGGGTAGTTAGACTTTCGACTTGCCTTGAGAATACCCTTGAGATCTCGTACGATCCTAAGGGATCAGTTTGTCTTAGCTACGTAGAATCACTTTACTTATCTATCAACTATTTTCAATCCGTTGGGGTAGTCCATGAGTACACAAGATGTTTTGATTAGGGTAGGGGTTTTCCCCCTAAAATTCGAGATAGACTTCCGCATGTATCTAGATGACACTGCAAATCCAGTTATGCGATCAACGATAATTCTGGAGCAAGATTGGCGAGGATAGCCAGAGTCGGTAAAGTGCTCAATTGTTTGGTTGTTTTGTTAGTATCATCTCACATAGATCGTCCAAATTCGGAGGAGGTATCCCTTGGGTGCTGGCCTGATTTTGGTTTAGGCCTTTGGGGCTTGTACTTGAGGGATGTCGAGTTCGACTAGGATGGTTTGCATGGGAAATAAATGGTTGGGGCTAGCACCCTAAGTTAGACTGACCTTAAGAGAGGTAATAAGCACATAGTAACCATTATCTTTAGACCCTCAGATTTGCAGCATGATGGATAAGCTAAGTAGAGGAGAGACCTCTAATATTCTTAGGTATATATACTTGGTATCATGATTAACATATGTTTTTCTCGGAAGGATAGTTCGATTACATTGGATACCCTCTAGCATAGTAAGTGAGCGAGGTCCTATCTTTACTAGTGGGTTTTGGAAATGGAGGCCAAGAAGCTTTGCGATCATGAAGTTAAATTAGTTAAGGTACAGTGGAGTGAAGCTCAAGAAGATGCGACTTAAAAGACTGAAGACCAAATACGCGCATCTTACCCTTTTGAGGGTATATCCTTGATTCCTCTTTTTCTGAAAAATCTATTTTCATGCTAGTCTTTAGCTTTTAAGTATATGCTCTCGGTCCTATCCTCAATCCATAGGTAGAAGCCAATGGATGTAAACATGTGTTTGAGACATGTTATGTTTGGTGGATGCAAGTGGTTGCAAGTGTTTGCTAGTGGTTGCATATACACACATAGGGCACTAGATCAGCTCAGTCACTTCCATATTGCATTTGCATATATGTATTTGTTTATGGATTGAACTTTATGTGTTATCCTATGGACGTTGCATTTGAGTGAATGGTTGTGCACTCATATAGAAATGATATGCATCGTTAGGATTGCGTACATATTGGACGCATGACACTGACATAATTCGCATTAAGGAGGTCAACTAAATCAGTAGACCGCCTGATTTTGCATTAGATAAGGACATATACACACTATGCATATGAACATGAAAGCATTAGAAATAATTTTAAGGACAATGAATGCCTGTGATTGAATGGTTGAGTAGATGGATGACTGAATGTCAGACACATTCTTCCTAACTTGAAGATTTCGGGGACGAAATCCTTTAAGGGGGGAGAATGTAACACCACGTAATTCTATAACATTAAGTTTCACAAATTAAAGTATAAATAATTTTTAGAAGAAGAATTAAAGGAAATGGGTTACGCCATTGCGTTCGTCTCGAAATTCTACTTGAGATAGAGTCCGAGTTTGCGTAAATCAGACTCCGTACGAAGAAGTTATGGCCTTCAGAAGTTTCAAGAATTTAAATAAATAAAAACAGATTCAAATTTTGAATTCAAAACACACACCCGGGCTGGGCGGGAAATTTCCCACCCAGGACCCAGGTCGACTAGGGGGTCGACCTCCCCCCTACAGGTCGACCTAGGGGTCGACCTGCCCTGTTTTTCCAGATCTGGACTACAAAGATTTTGACCTGTTCTGGACGGACCGGATGGCTTCTACGGCGATCTAAGGGCTCTAAAACACTCTCTACACCTATAAAAGAATGCCTAGACCTAAGGTTTCCCCGCACAAATTCTTTTAGGCGTCTTTATGCTGTTTCTCTCTAGCCTCCACCATTAAAATAAATCTTATTCTCCATTAAAAACAAGTTATAGTTCTTCTTCAAATTGGAGATTCAAATCAAGTTAAAGCTTCAAGTTGGACCATAGGCATTCCGCTTTAAGCAACGTCACTCGAATCATAGCAAATCGCCTTTTCTAAACCGATCACTGTAAGTTCGGTTATTCCTTAGATTTGAACGTGTAATTGGAATTGTGAATGTAATGAATCAAAATATAGAACTATACCAATTTGCAAGTTAATTATCTTTGATTCATGCTTATGTCAAATCTAACGTTATTTATGCCTTTGGATCTGATTCTCGATTGTGGCCTAGAACTTATTGTGGCTAATTGCCAATGACTATAATTATTCGACTTTTGCCTGAGACTATGACTATGAAACTGTTGCCCATGAAACTATCGCCTATGACTATGATTCATGACAAAGAGACTATTGCATAAGATTCATAACTATGAGACTATTACCAAGATTCATGACTATGAGACTATTGCCTATGACATTGATTAAGAAACTATTGTGATTAGTCGCCCATGACTATTGTGGTTAATTGCCTATAACTATTGTAATCAGTGACTTATGCCTATTCCCATTAACCTATTAGGTTGTACTTCGAAATGGCATTATATTGGACCAAATCACCTATGCCTATTCCCTTAATTATGTTGGATCTCATTTCTTGGGGTGTAACTTGTCTAGTTTATTCCTATTCACTGTTATGTACATCAAACCCATTGGACCATTATTTTTGTATTTGGTTCATTCTTGCATGGCTATTCTTTTATGTCAATTCTCGTGCTTATCCCCTATTCCTTGCTTTGATACTATTAGTATCATTTCATGAGTACTTAGAAACGTGTGAAATCATGTTATACGTACGATTACGGCGCGGGATGTTGGGCATAGCTTAATTAAGTCAATTTGGCAAAAAAAAAATGTTGGCACAATCTAAATTTGCTATAATAGTGAATGATTTACATGCATATTATACTTGGGCATAAATTGATAAGTTTAATTGGCCGCAAAGTGTGTAATTGGTGTGAAAACCAAGTTTTGGACATAAACGGTAAACTAGAATATTAAATCTAGTTTTGACATGAACCGTAAATTGGAATATTAATCTAGATTGGGCATGAATTGTAAAAGGGGAATATTAAATCTAAATTGGTATAAACTGCAAGTTGGGTTAATTGATTGGTAAATCAAGTTTTGGGAATAGAATATAAGTATGTTAATTTTCATGACAGTTGAATATGATCTAGGCTAAATTGATTTACGGAAAATTTACAAAAATAGTAAATATGTAAATTTAGTAAAAGACGAATATGCCTAACCGGAGGTTAGACTGAGTTGTGGTGTAAAACTGCCCGGAATCGACCGGCACATCCAGTGACCACAACAATACCTGTCTAATGTGGGTAGTTAGTGCATCAAGCCCAGAAAGACCTGAGGTTAGACTGGGTTGTGGTGTAAACCTGCCCGAAACCGACCGACACTTCCACTAACCACAACAATATCTGTCTAATGTGAGTGGTTAGTGCTTTAATTAATTAGTTAATTAAGGCTCATGAATAAATCAAGCTATAAATGGTGAGGTTAAGTAATTAGGGAGACACTTAACCGTAATAACATGTTAACAAAGACAAGAAGGGTGGGGTTAAGTAATCGAGAAAACACTTAGCCAATTCAACATGTTAATCAGACAAGATTGATAGGGGTCAAGTAAGTGTTTAACATGCTAACTAGACTAGATGGTGAGGTTAAATAAATTTAGAACACTTAACCATCATAACATGTTAACTAGGCAAGTGGGTGAAGTTAAGTAAAAGTAGAACACTTAACCAATATATATATATATATATATATAACATGATGGGTGATAGGGTTAAGTAACACAAGAGGAACACTTAACCAAAATATACATATATATATATATATAACATGATATGTGATAGGGGTTAAGTAACACAAGGGAAACACTTAACCAATATATATATATATATATAACATGATGAGTGGGCAGGTTTAGTTAACTTGAATGAATGGATAACACTTAACCAAGAATATATATCAACTTGAATATGTGGGAGGGTTAAGTACATATCGGGTTGGTGGGTAATATTAGTAATATAGGCCCACAAACTTAACCATTAAATAAACATGCTTGAACCAGTGGAAGGGTTAAGTACATATCGGGATAAGTGGGTAATTTTAGTACATATTGGCCCACAAACTTAACCATTAGTTAGACATGCTTGAATCGGTGGGAGGGTTAAGTACATCACGTGTAGGTGGGTAATATTGTATATATATAGGCCCACAAACTTAACCAGTAGGAAACCCTAGAAACGAGGACCCATTTCAGCAGTAACCCACATAGATGTATCACGGTAACCTGAGCTAGGCAGGGTGGGGCACGACTACTGGGCTGATTATAAGCGGTCAAAATAGCGGCAGGGGGTACATCAGTGTAGGTTCCGACGGTTTACGGGCGTGAACGTACTTCGGAGTGGAAAAAGCTGGCACTGGGTACCAGTAGTTATACGCTGTGCATCTTGAATCGTGTCGGGTCGCTATCATAAGGCTTGATACACCTTATGGTGGGGCCAGCACATAGTATCTACACACAAGAGAGGGCCGACTGATACAGACACATGGAAAATTAATACAAAGTAGGTAGCATAATCCCTAGTTGGACCTAGATCGCGTAAACCCTGAATCCGAGAAGCGTTCAATAGGTAGCATAAACCCCAGTGGCCCTGGGTAGCGTAAACCCTGGTTGAATCTAGGAACCGCTCGATAGTAAACCCTAGATTAGATCTAGGTAATAAATGGAACCCCCATAATACATGTACACCTGAAGGCAACCGCAAATACGGGGATTGGGATCACGTTGTCATATGATCATAGACTACTAGTTTGGAAACTAGTAGGTAGTGCAGAGATATAGAAATCAGTATAACAAGGTAGTTGCGAAGCAGAGAAGGAATAGAAGCGCATTCAGTTTATCAGTACATTCAATTTTTCAGTACATTCAGTTTATCAGTACATTCAGTTTATCGGTACATTCAGTTTATCTTGCCGTATCCCATGCTTACCCCATGTTATCTTGTTACTATGGTTTAGTCTTATATTTAGTTTATTCATGTCATAACCCTTTTCCTTGTTTAAATACTAAGAGTCACTGGACTTACCAGACTTTATGTCTGACCTAGTTTGCTTTCTCCTCTTTTCTTTCGTTTCCCCCTGGGTAGTCAGGGAGGGAAAAGCTCAGCTCATTTTGGGGCCGTTACTCTTTCCGAGCTTGTAGATTCTTTGGCGCATTGCTTTGAACTCCATTTTCTACTGCTATGGCTGGCTCATGCTTTATTGGGGAATATCATTGTCAGTTTGTGCTTCTTATATATATTAAACAAGACAGATGCTTTCTTGTAATAAGTATTGATGTTGTAAAACAATCTTTGTACAAGCTGTTTATCAATGAAATAAAGTTTTATTTATTTTTCGCTGCTTTATTTGTCTGTCTTGTAATTTTTCTGCATCTTGTACTAAAAATGCTCCACCGAAGTTAAGGCATTCCCTTTGTGAGTGACCTTAACGGAGGTGGGGTGTTTCATACATACACATGTGTGTGTATACATATATCGTGCACGTGCTACATTCATATATCAGATCAAGTCATGAAAGATGATGAGAAACACACCGAAATTCTGAGGCAAATAAAATTTTAAAAATAAAATTTATATTCGCATATATTCAGTTTAAATTCTATTGCAGTGTACTGTGTGTGTGTTTCAATGTGACAGATAAGCAGATGATGACTGGACTGAGCTGTGAAGACAGAAGACTGAAGACAAAATACAAAGAATAAGTGTAGCTGAGTCTGTGAATTGTATGTATATGTGTTATATAAACAGAGTGTTGTAAATAGGAGATGATGTATAAATATATGAGAATTGTACTGATGTTTGTAATAAACAAATTTTGTTTGAAATAAAATATTATTTCATTGTGTTCAAACAAACTTGTCTATCATATTCAGTTTATTTACAAGTACAATATTCTGTGTATGTGTATGAAATGTGATGTGTTCAAATAGTGGAGTTATAAACAGTTGTACTGTTTCAATGTCTAAAATAAAATATTATATTTAAATAAAATACTGTGTGAATATTTGAATGTTTATACAGTTGTATTTTATTTAAATATAAATATTATATTTCTGTTAGTGATGTATATATGAAACAATACAGTAACAAACACATTTATAATAAAATATATTTGGTTGTTATCATCAAACAAAAATCATACAATTGTGTATACAACTGTGTTATATACAACAAATACACCATGCTTGGGGACGACCCAACTAGCCATGTTGCCTGCCCGGTATTTGTCATTTCCTAGTTGTGCGGCTTGAGGTCACGTTAATTATTTAGTGCATCTGGTCATCATTCACTTTGAATGCCATATCGTCAGAACCGTCAAATCACTAATTGACGTCTACCAATATACTCTGGGTGTTAAGCAAGAGAATTTCCCCACCACCAGACTCGGTATATTTGTAAAACTTAAGAACGTAATTTTACAAAATACTCTGCCAGACATTCGTCTATACAAGTCATCCAGGAACCGGATGAACCGAAGGCACCCTCCTACTGCATCCTAGGAATCAGCATATAGATCAGTAGCGAGCATTCCTTGCAAGCCATAGATTCCAACCACGACAGAAACACAATATATCTCTAGGGACCAACTAGAGATTTTAAGTAATTCTTTCGTTTTATGGAGATTTATGATCTTCAATGCTCCATCTTTACGCAGATCCCTGTAGATTAGTTTCGAGCGCTACGTTGGTTCGAAGTGGTTTTGGTTCTAGTTCCCATCCCGGTCTCTTCGAAACGACACATCAAAAGTCCAATAATGTATTTCATTGATAGTCGGTGTTTTAACTATCAGTCTCAAAATAGTTCAGTCAAGTATATTGGCAGTTCAAGTCTTTATTATCCAAAATCATCCATTAACACTTTATCGATCTTTAAAATCATTTCATCCATTTAAAATCGATTTCACTTATCTTGACAAAACCATATTATTAACCTTTAAGAATAAACGTATTTGCCAAACCTCCTATTTATTTCCCTTTATTCCGAAAACATTACCACATTTCACAAAAACTCTTTCCATTTCCTTAATCTTGGAAATATTACTTCGTAATACACATCTCTCTTATTTTCCCCTTACTTTGGAAAAGGTTGATACATATTATTAAGTCAATGATATAAAACCAATTTTCATTTCTTACATGGGCTAAACAAACGTTAAATTTTTGCAATGTTCACTTTTAAACCAAACGGTCTTATTCATTCTCCAACATCTCACAATTTGCATCGCAATATTATATAAAATTCAAATCTCGCACTTAACATGGCAATATTATTCTTTTGGAATAATAAACTAATCTCAACATATTCCATCATTACAAACTAGTACCATTCCTCGATAGTAGTGAAGTCGTTCAAGTTAGGGTATTTTATTTACCTCTCAGACCTTGATCGGCGACGTTCTTATCTTAGAATAGGTAGAAGTTCGTAAATCAAAGCTGATACGTTAACATCAACCAAATCTATTTAAAATATAGTTTTTGCAAACCATACCAATACTCTTGAAACTTGGTTGATTATAACCATTTTCACTAACTATTAATTTTACGCTTTTAACTTCGTTAAACAATTCCATTTATAATTGGAATGATAATTCACTTATAAAACTAATTTGGATCTCCATAACCAAAGATACATTCATTAACTTTTGTATGCAAATTCATTAACACCCTTCGTCTTTGCCACTTTTTCTTCCAATTCAAATCTTAGTTAACAATTTATTTAAATTATAATTTAGCTCTAAATCCCCTTCCATAATATATGGAAGAATATTTCTTTTGAAAACTTTTTGCGAGTATTTAAATCATCTTATTACAAACTCAGCTTCTTTCTTAAATATCTATTTAAGAATTTATTAACTTCATTACTAACTGAGTTTAAAATAATTTAATTCTTTATTAACTAAAATACATTAGTTATTATTAATCAATACTTAATTATAAAAATAAACTTTAACATCTTTTATTAAAAGTAAATTATATTGCGGAAATCTTATCAGATATTCATTACTAACACTTGCGATCCAACAGTTGACTTAGTCAAATTTAAATCATCAATTAACTCATTAACCGTTCTCGGTTACCTTTCTCGTTATATTAATATAATTAATATAATCATTTACTTGAAAATAATTATCCAAAATATTAACATATAGGTTAATTACAACATTATTCTCTTATAAAACTGATTTGAACGTCAAGTTCTATTAGACAATCTTTCCATAATATATTTATAAAACCAATTTATAAACATTGCCTTATATTTAAAACTTCACTATAATATATATAATATAATTAGAAATCTTACTTTAGTTATAAATTAAATTTTATAACTTAACTTCGTTAATCAGTCTAACAGTGAATCAACGTTTAAACAAAAAGGTGGATTTTAGGCCATTTGCTGTCAATCCCTCAATCAGTACCGTTTATTGATTCAAATCATTACAACGTTGAATTACAATTCAAAGTTCAACAACCAAAAAGGTTTTAACATCAATGGGGTTCAATCAGTTCATATATAATAATATGAAAACAAACAACATACACAATAATTGAGGAATCCGGTTGGAACCCTCCAACCACATCTTGCCTACATCACAAATCATTATAATATTTCATAATAGCATATAATTTTAATTCAATATTTCAAACAACGATAATATAATTAACGTCAACCATTCAATCAACAATAGGCATCCAAGGCATCCAACCAATAAATATATGCTATCAACAATTAAATTAAATTATATGAATTTACCATATCATAGCATTCCAGAAATGTGTGAAAGTTAACTCACCATTTACTTCGTTGATCAATTCTTAAGTTGTTTCATTTAATATTAAACGAGATTTTAAAATTAAATGAAAATCCAATTGCTTCCAATCCTGTCTGGACTTGCTCAATAATATAGTACTTTTCTCTACGATTCCAACGAGTCTAATTTTGCGTAATTCTGAGACCGTATCAACCCATTAAAATCGTTTACATTTTAACTATAATTTATATATAATAAAAATTAAATAATTAAACTATCTTATTACCGTTAATTACCTTTAATGTTTAATTCCATGTCACCATAACTCCACGCGCTACTGTTCCTTACCACGGTTCCTTCCTGAATGATACTTGTGCCCGATTTCCCCCAAATGAATGCTCGAACCATCTCTGCCTTTTAAGCCCTGTTCGACCTCTTTTTTCTGTTTTTTTTTTACACACTTAAGGCCCAAGCCCAATACGTTTTTCTTCAGCCCACCCTCTCCCACTGACGTCCTTCTTCTCCTATTATTATTTTTTTACCCAGTTCGACTCCTTCCTCCTTTAGCCCCTGCTACAACATGCTTTCCCAGACTCCACACACACACTTCACCTTCCCACCGACTATGAGACCGACCTCACCAGGCGAACTTCATACTCCACCGCCCTTCGACCATCCTCCTCACCGAGCTCCGACAAACCCACCCTTTCAATATTTACGTCCACCGACATTTGTTACTACAAGCACAACAACCCCACATACCAATCTTGTTTCATTTCCACGCCTTCTTGTAAAATGCAACTGGCCTTCTTCCTCTTCTGTGTACAGTATACGTGCATACTCTCATGGCACAGAAGATTCCAAAAATTCACATACAGTTGCTCACTCCTACACTGACACCAAAAACAATCATGAAAATACTTAATACCATCTGCATCTCCTCGTCTTTGTTTTAGAAAAAAACATGTTCTGATGCCCGTAACTTCCATAGCTTGTTCATTTGAAATGAGAGACATGGACCTTAACAGCCTTGCCTTTGTTCTTCGTTTTAAAGCATCTGGCCAACCTCAACTCTTTTTGTTGCTGCCGCGATGAACAACAACGGTTTCCATGCACTAAACATCACCGTCCTAGTCCACATATCACCCGAACTTCGCCCTTACTCTCTTATTTCCTCGACTGTCATCCCCTGCTTCCCAACCGGCGCCTAGAGTCATGCTGTTCGAAGTTGGGTTTTGTTTGGTTGAATCATCAGCTCGGCTCCCTTTCTTTCTTGACACAGCACCTGCGGCCTCTGCCCCTTGATTCCAGCAATATTTCCACGTTCTTCCTTAAAACTTTGCTTTTGTGATGGCTTTCGAATGAAACAAAGAACCTGGGCTTTTGGGTGAAAGAACAGAACAGTAGGCTTGGATGAAAACTATTATCATTATTATTTAATTTTTATTGTTTGTGTAAAAATGAAGATGCTGTGTTTTATTTTCTTTCATTCTGTCAGGAATAGTGAAATAGGGAAATGAATATGAAGAAGGATACGCTAATTATAGAAGAGGAAAGTAGAGTGTCACTTTCAAGCGGAGACCAATTCTTCTGTACCCATTTCCCCTATCCCCCATGTCCCTTCAATCAAACCTCTCCATTTTCGCTTTTTTGCATTTAAGTACAAAAACAATCCAGGGGTTTAAGTGCAAAAGGTAGAAATCAGGGGGCTCTGATTGGTTGGGACACGTGGGCACAATGAATTTGGGGACAGAAGAATTGGTGCGTTTCAAGCGAGTACAATGTGGCCATTACGCTTCTTGCATTAGGTCCACGCTGAAATGAAAACTTAGGGTAGCTGGTAGATAATAGGTGTTGACCCCTTTTTATTTAATTTGATTAGACTGAGGATATTTTATTGACAATGACTATCGATATTTCACTCATACCTATCGCCAATCTCATTCAACATTTATTAATTCACACGCTCACATACGAACTCGGTTCATGACGGAAATGGATGGCATGGTATAATTTGTCATTATGATCCTAGTGAAACTTGTTTCACCGAATTCTGAGTCCATTTGCAAAAACAGCGCTCGTTCGTGTTTAAACTATCGGTTTATTTGCATTTAATTTTGCTATGCTCACAAAATAGCTCTAATTGGCACGAAACTTGAAAACTAGCAATAGTTAGCTATTATGGCCTTAATAAAAATTGTTTCATTGAAAACAGAGATCATTTGAATAAAGTCTCTTTGCAAGGGTCCAATTTGAATTAAAATAAATATATTTTAAAATACCTCAATATAATAATATTAAAATATTATAATCAGTCGCACTTGAGCAAATTTCATGCAGTTTCAAAAAAAATACTCCGGGTTGAATTCCAAGCCAAATCGATATTCAATATATTTAAAATCTTTTTATTTTATATAAATAAATGATATAATTAATAAACAAATTCCATAGCGACTATTTGAAAATTTTATTTGTGCATAAAACAAATTTACAACATGGTAACTTGATTTTTCTCCTTCCTTAGAAAAATATTATCCATTAGATTTGAAAGTTTCTTATTTTAAAGAAATCCGACTTATATTGGATCCTGTACATCCATTTTATGTTCAAAACGCAATATTACGAACTACCGCGACGGTGTAGCTCTTTTTACAATAAAATTATAATTATACATTCTAACATCATTTAATAAACAAATACATTAGTATAATTCAAAACAATGTTTAAAACCATTTTTAAATGTTAAATAAAATAGTTAAAAATATGGGCCGTTACATTCCTTCCCCCGTAAAAGAATTTCGTCTTCGAAACTACTAAGATGGGAAAAATCCTGCAAACCCAGTAATTTTTCCAAAATCCAATTAATTAAAAACTTCTCTTCCACTTTTTAAACCAAACCAATTAGTTTTAATCGAAAAACCAACTAATTTCTATGGAAAACAAATTCCAAAAGTTTCCAAAATGATTTGAATTTTTTTTAACACTTTAAATTTTGGAATTTTTTTGCCAGATTCTCCCTTATACGGAGAGACTTCTGCAATATTGCAGGAATAAAAAATAAATCCATCGACCGACATATTCGGAAAATCCAATTCAAAACCCAAACTAAAAAACCAAAATTTTATATTTTGCGTAGGCATACATTTTTGCAAGCGTTATTATGTGATAAGCGATAAACTATACTTGAGCTTACTCAATTATTATGCAGCTTTAATCAAACTGGATTCAATCAGCACCAGAATTCTTTTGGATAGGTTTTAAAAATGGATTACTCACTGTTTACATCAAAATTGGTCTAAACACTTAAGGTACTAAAGATGTACTTCACCAATGTGGTAAGGAAATAAATGGAGCTGTGTTCAACAACAATTGAAAATGAAAATGTGAGGAAGTTAAAATAGAGACGAGATTTAAAGTGGTTAAGCCGTAAACTAGGCCTACGTCCACTATGAAGATAGTTTGCATTCTTATAATGAGGATTACAAAATACATCAACTCTCTCTTTTCATACATCTTTATGTCCCGCCAACATACTCTCATTCTTACATTTCAATCCTAGAGTTTTGCAAGAGAATGGTAAAATCTGTAGAGGAGAAGGACGGATAAATGAGTAGATGTTTTGTTTCCCCTGATTATAAAATTATGCTTGACGCCATGGCCAGATGAATGATGGAACTTCGAGGCATGGAAATGATGATTTGTTTAAGGATAGAATTTAGCCGCACTTTGTGGTTTTCAAAGATTCGATCCCCTCTATGTTGGCAGCTATGATGTATTTATAGGTGAGCTCCCCTTAGGAAATGATCTGAAATCTGTATATGCAGGTTGCGGGTTGCTCATCCCATTAACTGCAATCATACCCCTGCCTATCCATAGCCACCTGTCTGTAGCTGTATCCAGTTGTCGTGTGCGAGCGGTTCCACATGGGCGAGTGCTTCGGATAGTTGAGCGGGCGGGTTTATAGGAGCGAACGCTTTGGGCAACTTTATAAGAGAAGAATGCAAGATTGGAATCAATTCTCCTTTGTACCCTGCGCGACCGACCTTCTTGACTTGGGAGCATTCGTCCTTTTGCTGCCTTTGTATGGCACCGTTCACCCTTATGGCTATGTTGTGAGGTCGCTCCCGCCTATGTTGAATGGGCGACTTGCTTTATTTTAGTATTTGAGCGGCTTTGTTCCAGTATGAATGACCGACCTTTGCTTCCGTGCCTGAATCACGTTTTGCGTCAAACTTTGGTTGAAAACGTGGTCGTTTAAGATGTCGCGGGTGCTTGTTTTGCAGTTCTATCACAGGCTTGGTCTTTTGACGGATAAACATAGAGTAAGCGGGCGACGATCCTTTTAGCCTGGAGGTGACTGACTAAGGCTTGCATTTTTAGATGTAAGCGTGCTCTTTCTAATAACTGACGTATGATTGAGCAGTAGGTGGTATCTGACCAAAGTGTTGGTGTTTGATTAGTAAGGACACACGAGCGATAGGAGTTGTAACCCATGCGTGGTTTGTCAAATATACACGCGATCTTGACTGCCCGCTTTGATACGTACCACCGAACTTTGACATCAAGCAAAGTGTCTTCCGCATTTTGGGCGTCCTTTATATGATATACGACCTTTATATGATATACGGCCTTTATCTTTATTGAGCCGCACTACTCATAATATGTCGTGCCATTATTCTCGGTCGTACTGGATGATTGACTTGTCCTGGATTTAATGTTTGGATCTCGCTCTACACGGTTGCGTCCTATCCATTGTGAGTCATTCAAGTGCCTCAGATAACATTGTGCACGACCGACCCTGATGATGTCCGTTTCGTATCCTTTGCCCGGTCTTTGTAACTCGATGCGCGTATGGATTTTTAGGGGATTAACACTTTCCCCTCGAAGTCCGTAATTTCCTTTTATCAAGGAATTACTGGCTTCAACATGGCTGATCGCTATGTGGCTTGGTAGGTTTCCCTTGGTTCGTCGAAGGGTCGTTTGTGCGAAACTTTGGATTGTTCCGTTGTGGTGGACTGGTATTGTCCCTTTCTGTGAGCGAGAAGTTTAATGTATCTTTTCTTTATTATACGCATAGTTGAATTACGGAATGCCAGCCAGAACTTGAGGGGACACCTATTTGTGCGATCGAGCATTAAGCTGACGTGGCGAGAATGCTTTGGATATACGCCTTTTAATCTCCCTTCTTACTTACTTTTAACCTTCTTTATTCTACTTTTATCTTCCTCGAGAAATTTTTCGATCATAGGCGTGATTTCCCAAAGGTTTTACCAGGTAATCCTTGTTTTCTATTTCTGCCTTGACTTTTCTTCAGAAGGTTTTGGCTTCCCTATCTTATTATTTGCCTAGTGTTTGCAGTAACACCTGTTTATCTTGAGCAACTTCCTTGTGGATCCGAGACGCCATGATCTTTTTGGGTGAGTTTCCCTTTATTATGGAGTTTCTGTAATTATCTTGAGGAACCCGAGCCGTCTGATGGTTTTTTGAAATCTTGATACCGATATTGCTCACAAGTTGTTTGATGAAATGCCCCAGGATTCTCTGATTGAAATGATTCCATTTGTATCTGAGTCTGGCTGGGGCATGCTTGTTTTTTATGGTTGTTGTTTGAGCCTATATTGATCTTTCTTTGAAATAGGTTGTTCGAGGATGGAATTCTTCATGTCCAGGAGGCTTAAGAAGAAGTCGATGGGGAGGGGTGGTTGCAAAAAGATGCTTCAAGGTAAAAAGATATATGGTGCAACTGATACTCAAAGTCATCGTTCATTGAATGTACTTCATGTCCCAGATGTTCAGATTGCTCTTGGTCGTCCACCTATGGCTTCTTCGTCTATCACTCTAGATCCTGCAACCGTTCGGAGACCTCTTTGTGTTCCCAACCCTTGCCATCCTGAACTTGCTGGGCGATTTGAGGGTTGGTGCCCAGCTAGCACGCATTCTGATTTTTACATAGACCCATTTGATAGATGGATTATTGCAGGAAAAATAGATGCCATGAAGGATTGCATATTGGCTGAGTTCAATCAGTTGGAGGCACGTCCGAGCCTGGTCGAAGACCTTATCATAAATGTCAGAGATTATGTTGTAAAGCAATTAGGTGCCTGGCATTCTCTTGTTGAAGATCTTCAGAAGGAAAATAAAGAGAATGTTGATCGACTTCATGCTTTAGAAAAGGACAGGCTCGAACTTGTCAAGGCTCTTGAATCCATGGAGAAGATCATTGCTTACCTCATCTGAATGTTGTGGCTTGTTGATGTTTTACCCTTTTGTTATTTTTGGTTTTAATTTAGGATGATACATTTAGCCTGGCTTGTGTATGCGCGAGTCAACATCGCTTATTATCGTACGCTTACGTTTGTGATTTTTTATGGCCTGCTTTGAACCCTAACGTACCGCGGTTTTTGTTATGTAACTCAGTAATCTTTGCGCTGGTGCGTCGCACGCTGCACCTTTATTTTTTGATTTATATATTTGGTCAAGCGCTTTGTTAATCGCACGGTTGCGCCCGTTTTTTTTTTAGATTTAGATTTACTCAAGCCTTGAAGTTTGTTATTTATCGAAGGTTGCTACACATCTGCATTATTATAAGTGTGTTTGATATCTTTTATTAAGTTGTATTCAACCCCGCGCCTGACTGACCTGGTAATCCAAGCCCTTCGGGGACTGGTTTTGAATACGTGCCCCCGGGGAGGTCTTAGGTTATAAGTTTTCAATCCATTCTATGCCCTATTTGATAGGATTGTTTTAATTATTAAAAAAGGTTTTAGAATGGATACCCCCTTTCGGCTAGAATTTCCATTACCCCCTTGCGGCTAGGATTTCTGTTACCCCATTGCGGCTAGGATTTCTGTTACCCCCTTGCGGCTAGGATTTCTGCTTGTGCTGGTCTTTCCAGCAAGTTTATGGGACCTTTCGACACTAGGACTGGTGTTTTCCAGCCCGGGTGTTTCTATATTGTATTGCCCTTAGGAGGTGAACACTAATCCTTGTCATTGAATTTAGTTTCAGTTTTAAGGAATTCGTGCCCTACACCTGACAAGGTGCCTCTTTAGGACTAATTTTTTTTATCTGAGGGACAGATTTGGTAATATTCCTGTATTTTCGATGAAGCCCAACGCCAATCCCTTGAATGGGTGTTTGTTAAGAATTTAGCATATTCCATAATGAGAGGTGCAGCCTTTCGACTTGTCGTTTGCCTTATAATAGCTTGTTCTTTTGAAGTGATGTGTCTATTCATTCCTTTTTGATCTTGCCCGACGTTTGTGATTCCCAAGCTGCTTTGTTTAAGGTGTGTCCTGAGACTTTTCATTACAGTTCTACTGTGTATGATGGATTGTTTTCACCATGCCTACATTCCAAGAGATCGTTTGTTTAGTATGGACCAATAGGCATGCTACTCAGGTAGACACATAATTGATTTCTGACGCTCAAAGTTTTTGCAAGTAAACCATTGCTTTACATGAGCATAGTGAATAACAAAGCAGGACAAAACAATTTTAGTAACAAGATAAAACCAGGGTAATAATGCAAGGTAATGGGAATTTTAGTTTAATGTTCCATTATCAAGACATCGGTGGCTGGTGTTTAAGGTGAGCGTCCGCTTTGGATCGGTTTAGCCTTTTCTTCAAGGCATGTTGCCCCGTGTTTGCGGAGAGGTGGAATAGCATTCATGATCTTGTACATATTATTGCGAATGGTTCTTTCTGATTAATCTCTCGATTACTGACTTCAAGTGCCTGTAGTCGTTGGTATCATGTCCTGGTTGTTTGTGGAATTGACAGAATCTTTCTGACTTCTTAGAGACATCTTTGATCTGCCTTTGTTCCAGGACCAGATATCTCTCGGTGTTCTTAGTTGCCATAAAGAATTCTTAAAAAGCGTAGTTTCTTTTTTTCTCGACTGTATTTTCCTTCATTGCTCCTTTTTTGACTATCAGAGCTACTTTGCGCATTTCCTTTCTTCTCTATCTGCCCATATTCGATTTTTCTTCAATACTTGCTTATTTTCCAGCTTTGTTGAGTAATTATTCGAGTGTACTTGGTATCTTCTTCTTGATCCACCGCCCCAATTCAGTTTCTTTACATATGCCCCCCTTCAGGGCCATTAAGACTAGGCGGGGTTCAAAATTCTTGACTTCAGCTACTTCTGTATCAAAGTGAGTGAGAAAGGCTTTGATGGACTCTCCTGGTCTTTGTTGTAGTTCACTTAGCTCCATAACATCCCGAGTTCTGAGCGGTTGGGATTTGAACTGCTTATTGAATAGTTTAGCTAGGGTCGCGAAATTGTCCACAGACTGTGGCGGCAGCTTTGTGAACCACAGATAAGCCACCCCTTCTATATAAGTTGGGAAATATAAGCACTTGATTTTACCAGTAGCGCATTCCCCATTCATATACTGGTCATACTTACACAGGAATATATTAGGGTCGCTTGTCCCATTATAGGACTGTAATGTTGGAGGTTCGAATCTTTGTCGATATACAGTCTTCTTAACCCTTTCAGTGGGTGGGGTTTTTGTCGGGAAGGACTCCCATTCTTTTTTATCATCCTTTTTCTTTAGTCTTTCCTTCATGATTGCTTGCACCATTCCTAAGATGTATTCCGCTCCTTGCTCTATTCCATGGATTGAGCGCGTTCTTCATTACCAAATTTTGATCTAGACGTGTCCTCGTGAACTGGAGTCAAGGAATTTGGGCATTCTTTTGGAAGTGACGCCCTTATGACAGTGGGGCTGTCTTTCCGTTTCGCGATTGCGTCGTTAGAGTGACTGTGCACAGGTGCTTTATCCTCTTCATAATTCAGATTGGTGCGACGCGCCACTCTCTTAATGGAATCCTGATGTCTTGAGCTTGAAGTAGAGAATTCTGCTTCTAGTTCGCAGTTCGTTCGGGCTAGGGAGGAAGAAGTGTCACTTAGTGTGGCTTTTGCGGTGGCAGCTTGAATGGTGAGTATTGAATCGAGTTTCTTCATCATTGCATTGTTTGCAATAGTTATTCGACTCATCAATACTGTCATCGCTTCTTCCAATTCCTTCCTGGTTACAGTTTCTTCAATTATAGGTGGCCCTCCTGTCCCGAAGTGGGTGGCAAATGGCGTGATGGTGTTAATACTGTTGTCAAGGCTGTTGACTTTGTCAGTGACTTCCCTGAGCATGTTCATGATTCCGAACACAGTTTTTCTTAGAAAATCTTGTCAGATTTGAATGAGGAATGAAGCAAACACGGCCTCACGGTGGGCGCCAAAATGTTTACACTAAAATTGGTCTAAACACTCAAGGTACTAAAGCTATACTTCTCCATTGTGGTAAGGAAATAAATGGAGCCGTGTTCAACAACAACTGAAAATGAAAATGCGAGGAAGTTAAAACAGAGATGAGATTTAGAGTGGTTCAGGTGTAAACTAGGCCTATGTCCACTATGAAGATAGTTTGCATTCTTATAATGAGGATTACAAAATACATCAACTCTCTCTTTTCATACATCTTTATGTCCCACCAACATACTCTCATTCTTACATTTCAATCCTAGAGTTTTGCAAGAGAATGGTAAAATCTGCAGAGGAGAAGGATGGATAGGTGATTGAGAATGTAGATGTTTTCGTTTCCTGATTATAAAATTATGCTTGACGCCATGGCCAGATGAATGATGGAACTTCGATGCATGGAAATGATGATTTGTTTAAGGACATAATTTAGCAGCACTTTGTGGTTTTCAAAGATTCGATCCCCTCTATGTTGGCAGCTATGACGTATTTATAGGAGAGCCACCCTTAGGAAATGATCTGAAATCTGTATATGTAGGCTGCGGGTTGCTCATCCCATTAACTGCAATCATACCCCTTCCTATCTATAGCCAGCTGTCCGTAGCTGTATCCAGTTGTCGTGTGCGAGGGGTTCCACAAGGGCGAGTGCTTCGGATAGCTGAGCGGGCGACTTTATAGGCGCGAACGCTTTGGGTAGCTTTATAAGAGCAGAATGCGGGACCGGAATCAATTCTCCTTTGTACCCTGCGCAACCGACCTTCTTGACTTGAGAGCATTCGTCCTTTTACTGCCTTTGTATAGCGCCGTTCACCCTTATGGCTATGTTATGAGGTCGCTCCCGCCAATTGTGAATGGGCGACTTGCTTTATTTTGGTATTTGAGTGGCTTTGTTCCAGTATGAACGACCGACCTTTGCTTCCGCCCCTGAATCATGATTTGTTTCCAACTTTGGTTGAAGACATGGTCGTTTGAGATGTCGCGGGTGCTTGTTTTGAAGTTCTATCGCAGGCTAGGTCTTTTGATGGATAAACACGGAGTAAGCGGGCAACGATCCTTTTAGCCTGGAGGTGACTGACTAAGGCTTGCATTTTTATATTTAAGCGTACTCTTTCTAATAACTGACGTATGACCGAGAGGTAGGTGGTATCTGACCCAAGTGTTGGTGTTCGATTAATAAGGACACAGGAGCGATAGGAGTTGTCACCCATGCGTGGTTTGTCAAATATACACACGATCTTGACTTCCCGCTTTGATACGTACGGTCGAACTTTGACATCAATCCAAGTGTCTTCCGCGTTGTAGGCGGCCTTTATATGATATACGACCTTTATCTTTATTGAGCTGCACTACTCATAATATGTCATGCCATTATTTTCGGTCGTACTGGACGATTGACTTGTCCTGGATTTAATGTTTGGATCTCGCTCTGCATGGTTGCATCCTATCCATTGTAAGTCGTTTAAGTGCCTCGGATAACATTGTGCACGACCGACCCTGATGATGTCTGTTTCATATCCTTTGCCTGGTCTTTGTTACTCGATGTGCGCATGGATTTTTGGGGGATTAACACTTACTGCACCTTCTCTGGTTTCAGACAGAATTCATCAGTTTTCATAACCATGCCATTTAAGTTTAACAACTTGGATCGTCCATTCCAAACAAATTTTATATACTATCCACTTCTCATGGATCCCATTTATAAACATTGTTTAACAAAATATCCCTTCAGGTTCATTAGTCTTGGATTAATTTATTCAACTTATTTATTCCAAATTGGTTTTCAACCAAGTTTGTTCTATACAACCATGTAATCAAATTGATTCCAAAACATTTCACTTGGGATCTTTTCACGTTCAATTTTGCCAACACAAGTCAAATTCTTGTTGACTTGTCTTAATTCCAATTCATAAATTCATTTCAACTAATACAGGTTAAATTTAATTCTCATTTCATATTGGAAACGTTTACAACTTCATACAACTTTTGAATTTTATTCGAATTAAATAATAATTTGAGAAAACTATAAATTTTACCTTCCTATAAAATATATTAGGTAAACAATATAAAAATAATTTTATATTCAAATTACAAATATGCGCTCATATATATATATATATATATATATATATATATATATATATATATATATATATAAAGAGAGAGAGACATACACACACACACTCAATCTAAGGTATTACTAACTCTGTCTCTATTGAGTTACACTATAGAGCCAAGGTTATCACTAAACCATATGCTTTGATACCACCTGTAACGTACCGACTTTTCCATACCCTTTGAGTTGACTAATCACACTTCCATCCACCCCGAAGTGCATGCAAAAGAGAATAGTTAAGAGAAAGAAATTAGAGGGTGAGAGAAGAAAGAAAGAAATATTAGAATAAAATAATAAGAAGATCAGAGTCTCACAGCAGAATGGGCAAATTATAATATATCAACATACTTTATACAAAAAGAAACTGTATATTGCAACATCAGAGTATACATTCATATCAATCAATACACATCGAGGATTAGACTAATATCAGTAAATATGGATATACATCTCGACTTCGGTTCCTCTTCTGAAGCTCCAAGCGATACCTAACCTGGAAATATACCCGATCTGACCCGAGCATATTTGAAGAAAACCAAAATTCTTCCAGATCAGTCCGGAATTCTTTCAGTGGTAAATTCACGTGATAAACATCTTGCTTAACTTTAGAAAACCCTTTTTGGAAGAAAGGATAATAGTATGGCCAGCCCACACATAAACACGGAGGGTTTTACATAACTATAACCCAAAACATTTTGGATATATCAAAATCCATTGATATTATAATAGTGTCCCTCAAATCACAAATAAATAACCATATAGCAGAACGCTTGCATCTCACGCTCTACATAATCATTGTATAATCAAAAAGCGCATGGCTCTTATTGGAGACTGGATTCCAACTATGACAAGTTTTGGGACCACCTTCCGATCAGTGTACTCTAAAGGGGATACATCGGGGTTCAACAAGAACATCTTGCAACCCGACAACACATGATTGACCACTCACTTAGCTTGAGTGTATCGAATATATTATCACCTTACGGCTTTATGGGTCCACCTTATTTCCACGGAGATACAGAAAATGAAAGAAGAACAAAATGAAATTTCTCTAGATGGTGACAAAAAAACCTGCTTGCGGATGACCCAACTAGCTATTCTGCCTGCCTGATTATGTCATTTCCTGGTTGTGAGGCTTGAGGTCACGTTTATCTTTTTAGAACATCTGGCCATCATTCACTTTTAATGCCACATCATCAGATCCATCAAATCACTAATTCACATCTACAAATATACTCTAGTTGTAAAATAAGAGAATTTCTCCGCCACTAAACTTGGTATATTTGTAAAAATCAACTTACGAGAGTTTCAGGAAATACTTTGTCAGACATTCGTCCATATAAGTCATCCAGGAACAGGATGAATCGAAGGAACCCTCCTACTGCATCCTAGGAATCACCCTATAGATCGAGTAGTCCTTACAATCCATAGATCCCAACCACGACAGAAATACAATATATCTGTAGGGACCAAATAGAGATTTTAAGTAATTCTTCCATTTTATGAAGATCTATGGTCTTCAATGCTCCATCTTTACACAAATCCCTGTAGATTAGTTTCGAGCGCTATGTTGGTTCGAAGTGGTTTTGGGTCTAGTTCCCAACCTGGTCTTTTTGAAACAACACATCAAAAGTCCAATAATATATTTCATTAATAGTCAGTGTTTTAACTACCAAACTCAAAACAGTTCAGCCAAGTATATTGGTAGCTCAAGTCTTCATTATCCAAAATCATTCATTAAATCTGTATCGATCTTTAAAATCATTTCATCGATTTAAAAACGATTTCACTTATCTCGAAAACCATGTTCTTAACCTTTAAGACTAAACGTATTTGCCAAAACTCCTTTTATTTCCCTTTCTTTCAAAATAATTACCACATTTCATTAAAACTATTTCCATTTCCTTAATCTTGGAAATATTACTTCATATACGCATCTCTCTTATTTTTCCTTACTTTGAAAAGGTCCATATATATTGCTAAGTCAATGATATAATACCAATTATCATTTCTCGCATGAGCTAAGCAAATGTTAAAATTTTGCAATGTTCACTTTTAAACCAAATGGTCTTATTCATTTTCCAACATCTCGCAATTTGCATTGCAATATTATATACATTTCAAATCTCGCACTTAACATGGCAATATTATTCTTTTGGAATAATAAACTAATCTCAACATCTTCCATCATTACAAACTAGTACCATTCCTCGATAATAGTGAATTCGTTCAAGTTGGGGTATTTTATTTACCTCTCAGACCTTGATCGACGACGTTCTTATCTTAGAATAGGTAGAAGTTCATAAATCAAAACTAATACTTTAACGTCAATCCAGTCTACCGTACCATTACTCTTGAAACTTGGTTGATTTTAACAATTTCCACTAACTTTTAACTTTACTATTTTAACTTCATTAAGCAATTCCATTTATAATTGGAATGATAATTCATTTATAAAACTAATTTGGATCTCCATAACCAAAGATCCATTCATTAACTATTGTACGCAAATTCATTAACACCCTTCGTTTTTGCCATATTTTCTTCCAATTCAAATCTAAATTAACAATTTATTAAAATTATACTTTAGCTCTAAATCCTCTTCCATAATATTTAGAAGAATATTTCTTTACAAAACCTTTTGCGAATATTTAAATCATCTTATTACAAACTCAGCTTCTTTCTTAAATAAATTATATTTAGGAATTTATTAACTTCATTATTAACTAAGTTTAAAACAATTTAATTCTTTATTAACTAAAATACATTAGTTATTATTAATCAATACTTAATTATAAAAATAATTTTAAACATCTTTTATTAAAAGCAAATTATACTGCCGAAATCTTATCAGATATTCATTACTAAGACTTGTGATCCAAACAGTTGACTCGGTCAATTTTAAATCATCGGTTTACTTGTTAACCATTCTCAGTTACTTTTCTCATTAGATTAATATAAATAATCTAATCGTTTACCTAAAAATAATTATCCAAAATATTAACCTATAGATTAATTACAACATTATTCGCTTATAAAACTGATTTAAATGTCAATTTTTTTGGACAATCTTTCCATAATGCATTTATAAAACCAATTTATAAACATCACCTTATATTTGAAACTTCATTATAATATATATAATATAATTAGAAATCTTACTTCAATTACAAATTAAATTTTATAACTTAACTTTGTTAATTCGTCTAACGACAAATAAACCTTTAAACAAAAAGGTGGATTTTAGGCCATTTGCAGCCAATCCCTCAATCAATACCATTTATTGATTCAAATCATAACAACATATGCAATATTTGAAGAATCCGGTTGGATCCCTCCAACCTGTTATTCCATGCATCACAAATCATTATAATATTTCATAACAACATATAATTTTAATCCAATATTTTATACAACGATAATATAATTAACGTCAACCATTCAATCAACTACAAGCATTCAAGGAATCCAATCAACCAATATATACTATCAGCAATTAAATCTAATTATATGAATTTACCACATCATAGCATTCCAGAAATGTGTGAGAGATAACTCACCATTTATTTCCACGATCGATTCATGCGTTTTTTCATTTAATTCTAAATGAGTGTTTAAAATTAAATGAAAATCCAATTGCTTCCAATCCTGTCTGAACTTGCTCAACAATGTAGTATTTTTCCCTACGATTCCAATGAGTCCAATTTTGCATAATTCTAAGATCGCATCAACTCGTTACAATCGTTTAAAGTTTAACTTTAATTTCTGTATATAATATAAATTAGATAATTAAACTAGATTATTACCATTATTTACCTTTAAAGTTTAATTCCACGTCACAATGACTCCACGCGCTACTATTCCTTACCGGTGTTCTTTCTCAAACGATCCTTGTACCCGATTTCCCTTAAATGAATACTTGAACCACCTCTGCCTTTTAAGCCCAGTCCGATCCCTTTTTTGTATTTTTTTACTTAAATGAATACTTGTACCCAATTTCCCTTAAATGAATACTTGTACCCGATTTCACTTGAGGCCCAAGCCCATTACATTTTTCTTTAGCCCACCCTTTACCACTGACATCCTTCTTCTCCATTTTTTTACCCAGTTCGACTTCTTCCTCCTTTAGCACCTGCTACCGCATGTTTTCCTAGACTCCATATATACTTCACCTTCCCACCAACTACGAGACCGACCTCCTCAGGCGAACTCCATACTTTGCCACCCTTCGACCATCCTCCCCACCGAGTTCCGACGAACCCACGCTTCCAATATTCACGTCCATCGACACTTCCTACCGCAGACACAATAACCCCACATACCCATCTTGTTTCATTTCCACGCCTTCCTACAAAACGTGAGTGCCCTTCTTCCTCTTCTGTGTACAATATGTGCGTACTCCTGTGGTACGGAACCTTCCAAAAATTCACATACAGTTTCTTGCTCCTACAATGACCCCTAAAACAATCATGAATATACTTAATACCATATGCATCTCCTCATATTTGTTTAAAAAAAGAACACGTTCCGCTGCTCGTAACTTCCACAGCTTGTTCATTTGAAATGAGAGACACAGACCCCAACAACCTTGTCTTTGTTCGTTAATTTAAAGCATCTGGCCGACCTCGACTCTCTTTTTTGCCACCACGATGAACAACGACGGTTTCCATGCACTAAATACCACCACCCTACTCCATGTATCACTTGAACTTCTCCCTTACTCTCTTCTTTCCTCGACTATCATCCCTTGCTTCCCAACCGACGCTTAGAGTCACGCTGTTCGAAGTTGGGTTTTATTTGGTTGAATCATCAGCTGGTCTCCTTTTCTTTCCTAACACAGCACCTGCGGCCTCTGCCCCCTTGATTCCAGCAATATTTCCACATTCTTCCCTAAAACTTGTTGTGATGGCTTTCGAATGAAACAAAGAACCTTGGTTTCTGGGTGAAAGAACGAAACAGTAGGCTTGGGCGAAAAACTATTATCATTATTATTTTATTTTTATTGTTTGCGTAAAGATGAAAACGATGTGTTTTATTTTCTTTCATTTTACTAGGAATAATGAAATGGGGAAATGAATGTGAAGAAGGATACACTATTTATAGAAGAGGAAAGGAGAGTTTCACTTTCAAGCGAGTACAATGTGGCCATCACGCTTCTTGCATTAGGTCCGCCCTGAAATGAAAACTTAGGGTGGTTGGTAGATAATAGATGTTGACCCCTTTTTTATTTAATTTGATTAGACTGAAGATATTTTATTGACAATGACTAGCAATATTTGACTCATACCTATCGCCAATCTCATTCGACGTTTATTAATTCGTACGCTCACACACGAACTCCGTTCATGACGGAAATGGACGGCATGATATAATTTGTCATTACGATCCAAGTGAAACTTGTTTCATCGAATTCCGAGTCCGTTTGCAAAAACAGCGCTCATTCGTGTCCAAATGGTCAGTTTATTTGCATTTAATTTTGATGTGCTCACAAAATAACTTTAATTGGCGCAAAACTTGAAAACTAGCAATAATTAGCTTTTACGGTCTTAATAGAATTTGTTTCGAAAATGAAGATCGTTTGAATAATGTCCATTTTTAAGGGTCCAATTTAAATAAATCAATCAATTTTAAAATACCTTAATATAATAATATTAAAATATTAAAATCGGTCATACTTGAGCAAATTTCATGTAGTTTCAAAATAAAATGTTCCGGGTTGAATTCCATGCCAAATCGATGTTCAATATATTAAAAATCCTTTTATTTTATATAAATAAACGTGATATTAATAAACGAATTCCATAGCGACTATTTGAAAATTTGATTTGGGTATGAAGCAAAACCTACAACATGAAAACTTGATTTTTCACCTTCATTAGAAAAATATTATCCAATAGATTCTGACATTTCTTCTTTCAAAGAAATCCGACTTATATTGGATCCTGTACATCCATTTAAAGTTCAAAACATAATATCACAAATTACCGCGATGTTGTAGCTCGTTTTATAATGAAATTATAAATCATACATTCTAACATTGTTTAATAAACGAATACGTTAATCTAATTCAAAACAACATTTAAAACCATTTTTAAATATTAAATGAAACGGTAAAAAACTTGGGCTGTTACACTTAAATAGTTAGATAAACTTAAACTATTTTTAAAAGTATTTTAATAGATTCTTAAATCTTTGATAAGTACTCTTTCAACATTCTTAGATGAAATATTTAGCTGTTTAAACCAATTTAGTTAAGGAATTTAAATGAATGATAATAGTTTCAAATTTAATGTTTAATGATTTTAATGGTACTATAATAAGTTATCACAAATTTCTATGTACAATTGGGTTCACATGTCAATGTCACATATGATATGGCCAAGATACAAATGTTCAAGCACTTAACAATCAATATTTAATTAATGATTCAATCCATATTAATTAGTATCGTTACCAATTAATTACACAATTTAAACTTCCAATTAGCAAGTATAAAACGGGGTTTTATTCCTCTCAATATATGTTGATAATAATCCACACAATTCAAATTTATTGACAGTGTTTTATTTGGCTAAATAAATAACATAAATTTAAGTGTGTAATTTTAAACGATTTTATTATCTAAAGTAATGCTATTTAAAAGCTGCCTATTTTAAAATCTCATAAATTTTTGCTTATCCAAACTGGGAACGAACTATATGATGTTGTGCTCATTGATATTAATCCTGTACAATAAACGACGTGTCGACTGCGACTCATTCAGATGAGTTATCACACACACACACACACACACACATATATATATATTGTTAATCGACATTTTAGTCCGGTTTCCAAAAGTATACATGACCCACTCGAGTCGACCCGTCACATGACACCAAGGCTTGAAGTGTCACCAAAATATTGAAGATTCAAGTCCAGAAGGAATCGAGCGAGTGATAGCCTCACAACTTCCCAAAGTGCACAAATTGCATCGCCTCACACTAGCTTGCATCCCCCAACCTCGCGGCGTGTGGCTCCTTCGCATCATACACTTCGCCTTTCTCCTTACCGCATTACATTACTTCACACCCCTCGTATCACATCACAAGACTCACCGTGTACAAATCACATTACTCACCTCGCATTGCACATCCCTTCATCCCATCGCCTCAAATCTCACTGTATCGGCTCTATCGCATCACACACCCCATCTCACCTCCATTGAATCGCATCCACCAGGATGTGGTGGCAACCGCAACAATTGGATGCAATGGAATCACATCCCACGGGATGCGATGCCATAGCATCCTAGAGGTTGCGATGCCTCTGCTCGAGTAAAGCATAACGCATCCCTCTAGGATGCGATTTTCGCATCCTTTAGGATGCGAAAATCGTATCCCATAGGAGGGATGCGATTTTTTTCCTACCAACAATATGTAATGCAATTTTATGATGTCCGTGGTGTTAATGATATTTTCCGTTAACACTCAAACTAGGATTGACAATGCATATGCTTAGTAGTATGATGAAAGATTAATCTAAAGGTCATTGAAATGCAACCTTGAATCAGTAATCTTAACGAGCTCCGCCGTTTCCTAGGTATCAAGGCTTTAAGTCTAAAGATTAGTTAATCTTCCCTCATGGGGTGAGTATCATGCTTACGAGATTACAGAATTAGTGATAACCTTGGGAGAAGGGATTTACAAGTTAAATGAGACTGACATCTTATGCAATAATCACCTTTAGATTCAGGATAGAATAATATACATTGTGCTAAGAGGAAACATGCTAATGCTTCACAACGTCCAGTTTGTTTACATGCCATAATACTTAACAATTTATATGATACTTCCACATCGAACCGGCCTAAAGAAGGGCTTTGGTTGAATCAATTATCAATGCATAAGATTATGGCAAGCTCTGTTCTAAGGTTAAGTTGTATTAGGCCCACAATGGAAGAGTTAAGCCATATATTGAAAGTTCGGAAGGGGAAAAGCCTTGGTTTTGGCCAGGACCTTTCCTCCTACGAACGGGCTGTGATGTACCCTTTCATAAGAAAGGTTAGCATTAACTTCATATCTAACCATTATAAACACAATAGGATTATCAAATCGAGAAATATTTAAGTCCTAGACTTCTCCTTTTTATTTATTGCAGATATATTACAAGAGTTGAAGAAAATCCCCATTTGATTTAGAAATTAAGGTTTTCTCTTGAAGAAAAGAGTACAAGACTGAGAAATGAGAATTCGGTCTCGAAAATGAGATCGCTAGGGACTTATTTATAGACAAATTGGGACCCCTTTTACTATTGGGCCAGAAGAAGCCTTTTTGGGTGTAACAATCACGTGTCAGTCGGTTTTCTCTTTCGGTTCCAGTTGCTTTTCTCTCGATAACTCATTTGGCCTTGTTGGCGGAGGTAGATTGCTCTCAAAGTGTCAGTCTTTGGCTCTCAAAGGGATAATCTCGTCTTTTGAAGCTTCTCTCTAGCGTTATCTTTACTCCCTTCGTATCGATACCAAGCCTGTTGGTATAAATTACTTTAGGTAAGGCTTTGGCTTCCGGCTATGAGCTTCCGGTCACGAGCTTTTGGTCTTGTCATTAATTCTTCAAGGTATTTACCTTCGTGCTTCAAGTATGTTATTTTGGGAACCTCCACCCCTTTTGGCGTCAACACTAAGTGAATTTGTGTGGATGGCTTGTTTCTCTTAGATGTTTTGACTTGTTTTTCGATAGATCCCTGAAGTGGGCTTGGGTTCTCCGGAGGGGCGCTTCTGGTACTTCATTGGTTGTCTCTTAAAGTTGTATATCAATGATCATCAGACTGAGGTCTCGGTAGATGTCTTCCGAATAGTTCCCTCATGTTTTGAGCTCTGTTCTCTTGATGCTTCTGTCTCTCTTTTATCGGCATTAAGCAAGTTAATGTTGATAGCTCTTTCGCCCTTCTGGGTCTCAGGTTGTAGGATTCTTGATCTTTCTCTTCATCAACTTCCGGGTTTTGTTGACTTGTCGTTAGCTACCCTTCGTGCCGAAACTTCCCCGTCGTCATTCTTTCTTTAAATCAGATATGAGGTTTTCTTCTTTGATGATGTTGTCGGTTGCTCATTATTCTGAATGCCTCTCTAATGCTTTTAGTTTTATCCTTTACCTAGTATTTGCCTATAGATTACTCTTCGGTGGTTGTGACGGTCCAATGCCCCTTCACCTCAGCCTGTATCGGTGTTAATTTTGGTAGTAACATTCCCCCTTGTGAAGGGGTATTTTCGACTTTTCAAGTTAAACTTCTTTTTTAGGTCATTCCTGCATTTTCCCTGTATGAATTTCAATAGTTGATATTCGCGTTAGTCTTTTTATGGTTTCTTTAATTAGTTGCATATGTACAAGATTATATGTTGCTCGGGACTAAGCCTTAATAGTATATTAACTCTGTATCGATGGTCTCATGTCCATTTATACTTTACATTCTATTGGAAAACAAGGGAGAGAATTTAGGAAACTTCTTGGTTATCGAGTGTGACCAGATTCCATCCATAATATCGAATTCTGTAATGAGGTGTCCATGATACCACTTTTATGGTAAGTTGCCAAATATGAGATAGTGGGATAGAAAATCCATATTCAAATGTTCATAATGGAAAGTCAAAGCTTTGCTTTACGAAAAAGAAAGGAAGTCCCTATCCAATCCCTATCCAGGTATTGAAGATCAGAAGTCCGCTTCTAATATTAATAGAAATCCAAAAATGAACCAGATTTGGGTATTGAAGATTGAAGACCAAAAATCCACTTCTGGTAATATTAGAACTCCCGAACTAACCTAGATTCGGGTATTTAAGACTGAAGACTAGAAATCCACTTCGCATAATAATAGAATTCCCGAACTAACCCAGATTCGGGTGTTAAGATTAAAGACCAGAAATCCACTTCTGGTAATAATAGAATTTCTGAACTAACCCAGATTCGGGTGTTTAAGATTGATGACCAGAAATCCAATTCTGGTGATTGGCTTTGTTACTTGCCTTCGGGTTTGATTTTTAAGGAAGCAGAGGGTGTATGTGATTCTTAAGACACTCCCTAGGCTTTTGATTGTTAAAACAGGGATTGTACGTGCTTTGTTGGCCACTCTCTGGGCCTGTTCATTCGGTGCGCTTAGCTAACTCATCCACAAGAAGGGCCCAAGGACTTACCTGACCTCCCTCTAGGAGGCGCCTTATCCTGACCCTCATAGGCGATGATAAGTTCTTAGATGATTAAACCGGGCCATCGTAGATGCGGAATTAAGGCTTACTCTTTCGATGCTCTACCCTGGAAATTGTAGGAGGTGATAGAGGATTACACTCCACCCTTCTCCAAGGGTGCCTTATCTTGGACATCGTAGACGATGATAAGGGTTTGCGTTCCCTTCTGCAGGTAACAAGGAACATAAGCAGAGGTAGGATGTGCTCTTCTGCGAGAAGAGGTAAGGCATACTCTTCTGCGAGCAAAGGCAGAGCGTGCTAAATAGAAGCTCTGTATCGACCATTTTTGGCATGTATCAGAGGCTTACGCTTTCGATGCTTTACCCTGACCCTTTTGGATTTGGGCGTGGAGAAAGGTTTACACATCACCCCCCTTCGGGAGGTACCTTGCCCTGGCCAGCTCGGCAGTGACAAGGGTTTTCATCCATTTATGGCTTGACCCTCCTAGGGTTATTTTGAATTCTAAAAGGGTTTCCATACCCTTAGTTGTGTGAGTATTCTTGGAGGAGACCTTTCTTTATTCATTTATCATTGAGTAGTATGGTCTTAAGCGTTCCGATTTCCACGTTCTTGGAACGAGATCACCATTTGGTTTGCAAATTCAATACGTACCAGTATGAATTCTTGATGAGTGACTAATGGCCATTCCCAAATTGGGCCAAGCAGTCCATCCGATGGGTTCTTTGTGTTGTCCATTACCCTTCGTAAGACCAAATCTCCTTTTGTGAAGGCTCTAGTTTTAACCCTAGAGTTAGTACTTTGTGATTCTCGTTTGGTATTCGATCATTCTAATTATAGCCTCATCTCGTAATCCTTGTATTAGGTCTAAGGATTCCTTTTTTAACTCTTGATTAGGATAAAATGCGTAGGCTATCCTTCTAGGTGAAGGGATTTCAATCTCAGTTGGAAGCATGACTTCGCACCCATATGTCAAAGAAAATGGAGTATGTTATGTTGCCGTTTTGGCGGAAGTTCTATATGCCCAAAGCCCTAAGGGTAATACTTCTGCCCAATCTCCTTTAGCTTGGTTTAGTCATTTCTTAAGAATTGTCTTTATGGTCTTGTTTGTGGATTTGATGGCTCCATTTTCCCTCGGATGTGCTAGAGGAAAAGCTTTTGATGATTCCGTTCTTATCACAAAATCGAGTGAATTCCTAGCTTTCTAATTGTGTTCCATTGTCTGATATGATCTTGTAAGGAATCCCAAAGCGAGTGACAATATTCCTTATCACAAATCTCAGCACCTTCTTAGATGTGTTTGTTGGAAGGGGTTATGCTTCCACCCATTTGATAAAGTAATTGATAACTACTACAGCATACCTAGCTCCACCCTTGGAGACTGGCAGAATCAAATATATCCCCCACACATCGAAAGGCTAGGGTCTTGAGAAAGTAGTTAACTAGGTAGGAGGTAGCTGGGGTATCTTAGAATACCTTTGACATTTCTCGAATTTCTTGACATATCCAAGTGCTTGGCTAACCATTTGTGGCCAATAAAAGCCTTGTCGCGTGACCTTCTTAGCTAACTTAATTTCGTTGGAATGGTCCCCGCACAAACCTTCATGTGCTTCTTTTAACAACTTAAGCCTGTTCTCTACGTTTACGCATTTTAAATAGGGGAGTGAGTGCCCTTTCTTATAGAGTATCCCACTTGTAACCACAAAGGTAGGAGCTTGGTGCCTTATCTTTATTGCATCTTGCTTACTAATGGGTAGAACCCCGTTCATGAGGTAATCTACTATAAGGGCCATCCAAGTATTTTCATAAGGGGATTCCGTTTCTGTTGAGAATGGTTCCTTATTGAAGGTAACTTCCTTGCTCATTCCATTTTATTTTTACAAAGCTTTGGATCTCCTTAGGACCAATAATTCTTTTCCTATTTCGGGCTCTTCTTGCTTAATGTTGGGTTTTCTTGGTACCCTACGGGAATTATCTGGGTTTCAAGTGCTCCTCGGGAGCTGGCCAATTTGTCTAATGAATTACCTTGGGTGTTTTCCCCTCTTGGAATTTGATGTATTGAAAAGTCCTCAAACTAAGAGAGAATCTTTAGTATCTTCTTTACATATAGGGCCAATTGAGCATCCTTGGTTTGATAGGTTCATTTAATTTGATTTACCATTAACTGTGAGTCGCTAAAGATCTCTATTTGAGGTATTTTCAACTGTGGTGCAAGGTTCAATCCTGTCATCATTAACTCATATTCGACCACATTGTTTGTAGTTGTGAATCCAAATTCCATTGCATAATGTAAGTAGTGCCCATCAGAGGTAATTATAATTATCCTGCCCCGCTCATTGTTCGTTTGAATCCCTATCTACGAATAGTTGTCACTTAGCCTTCAGGTCGTTTTCCTTTGTTGATTGTAATGAAACTTGTGCATTCATTCACAAAATCTGCTAGAGCTTGTCCTTTGATTGCTGCTCCGGGTTGAAACTCAATTTCGTATTGACTAAGGTCAATTCCCTATTTCACTAACATTCCTACGGTTTCTGGCTTGCTGAAACTTGCTTAAGCAAAAAATAGTTAAAACCTTAATGGAATGTTCTTAGAAATAACCCATGAGCTTCCTTGCTATAAGTATTAAACAATATGTTAACTTTTCCACTACAGGGTATCAGGTTTTTGCATCTCTTAACCTTATGCTAACATAATAAACTGGGTGTTGAGTTCTGTTACTTTCTCTTACAAGGACCGAACTTACCACATACTCTGAAACGACCATATAAAGGTGTAAATCTTCCTCTTTCTCGGGACTGAATAAAACCGGGGGATTCCACATATAATCCTTTAATTCTTGAAAAGATTTTTTACATTCTTTATTCCAGTTAAAGTTCTTATTTTTTTTATAACATCAAAGAAATGGACACATTTGCCAGTGGCCTTGGAAACAAACATGCTGAGGGCTGTTACCTTCCCATTTAGGCTCATGACCTCTTTGCTTGTTCTGGGTTCATGCATGTCCTTTAGGGCTTGGATTTGGTCTGGACTAGCCTCAATGCCATGTTTGCTTACTATATACCCTAAAAACTTCCCAGATTGAACTTCAAAAGAACACTTTTGTGGGTTTAACTTCATTTGGTAACCCCTCAAGATATCGAACATCTTCTCTACGTCTTCCGACGGCTTTCCGCTTTGATAGATTTTACTAACATGTCATCCACGTATACTTCCATTTTGCACCCTATCAGATCTTGGAACATTCTGTTAACTAGCCTTGTGTACGTTGCTTCAGCATTCTTCAATCCGAAGGGCATCACTTTATAACAAAGCGCTCCCCAATCAGTAATGAAACTTGTATGTTCCTCATCGAGTTTGTGCATGGGAATTTGGTTGTATCCCAAGTAGGCATCCATAAGGGAAAGCAACTTATGTCTTATTGTTGCATCAACCAACTGGTCTATCCGTGGGAGGGGATAACAATCTTTTGGGAAAGCCTTGTTTAAGTCTGTATAGTCAACACAAGTTCCTGTTGAACTTCTTTACTAATACAGGATTAGCTAGCCATATTGGATAAAAAAAATCCCGGATGAACCCATTTGTCTCCAACCTTTTAACTTCCTCTTTTAAAGCCTCTGACCAGCTTCTGTTGTAATTCCTCTTCTTTTGTGGAATTGGGATTACAAAAGGGTTAATGTTTAGAGCATGCCTCATGATAGAGGGGCTGATTCTAACCGTGCCCGAATAAGTCCAAGAGAAAACATCCTTGTTGAGCTGTAAGAACTAAACTAGGTAACTCCTCAAGGGTTTTGTCAACTTTTTCCCAATCTTAACAACTTTGGTCTTATCCTTTGGATCAACGTTTACTTCCTCCAAATCCTCTATTGGTATTATCCTTTTGGTGTCCCCTCGTGAATCCAAATCTATTACAATTTCCTCTTCCTCTGCCAAATTTATGTCATCGACTTTCTTCCTTTTTCGTCTTAAAGAAGTGTACCTACCATTCATACATTTGTCAGTTTTATTAATTTTTATTTTAGCTTCGAATGTTGGATGTAAGAATCAATTATCCGAAGGTTGAAAAATAGAAGAGGAATCAAAGTACGAGGAATACTTCCTATTGTATTTGTTAACAATTGCGAAATACAATTCGCGAGAACTAAACTGTTCCCCTTTGATGGTACCCCATCCTTGTTTTGTTAAGAACTTTAGCATAAGGTATTTGGAAGAGACAAAAGCACCCATTTCCTCTAAAGTAGGTCGACCGAAGAAGGCATTGTAGTAGGATGGTTGGTCAATCACGACAAAAAGAGTTTCAATGGTTCGGTGGAGCAGAGACAACCCAACTTGGACTGGGAGATTGATTTGTCCTACTGGAGTTGATCGCTTGTTGTTGAAGCCGATCACTGGCTCGTTGCTCGGTTCACTTCTCCTCGGAGATTCCCATCTGATCAAAAGCATGTTTATAGATGACATTGACGACGCTCCCAGTATCAACAAGGATCTTGGAAACAACGGAAATCCTGATCTGAGATGTTATCTTGAGAGAGTCATTGTATAGGTAACTGGCCCTTTTCTTCATCTCGTCTGGAGAAATCACCAGATTGTGCATTTTAAGAGTGTAATGCGCATTCTTCAATGATGGTTCCTCTCGGATGGAGAATATCCCTTCACGAGCTTCCATTATGTATCGATTCCTGGCTACTAGACAATTTTCAATAGGGTGTGGCCCACCATGGATCACATTGATTCGATTTATTGGTGGACCCAGGTCCATATGTCCTTCTTCCGCTGTAGCTTCTATTGCGTTAGCTGAAACCTTTTGTTGTCTATTCGCATGCTAGGAAGATAATGGCTTATTTAGAACAAACTCTTTCAGATGTTCACAGATAAGCTTCTGAATAATTATATCCAAAACCTTGCATTCGCCAGTTTTTTGTTTGTTTGTTTTGTGATATTCACAATATTTTCCGTCGGCATGGGGTTCAGGGAAATTCTTGGCTTTGAACGAGATGGGGAAGTTACTGGCCCTTTCTTTTGCCGCAACATACACAAAGGATATAGACTTTCTTAAAGCTACTGAATTGGAATTAGAATCCTCCAATCTTTTCCTTTTCTGATTTCCATCTTGACTGAACCTTCCACCTTGGGGGTTTTCCCAAAGCCCGGCTTTCTTCCTTCCCCTCGAGGTCCGAACTTATTCTTTGTAAAGTACAATTCGTACAAACGGATGAACTTGTCATCTTGAAAGTGGAAGTCTTGTAGGCCCTTATAGCCATGAACGCATAGCTCCTTCCAGAAGGGGGTATTCTCAATTAACCCTGGATGCACAACCATTAACTTGTTGCGATCATTCATACCTTTCGCCTTTAATGCTTCTACATTGAACTTTTTCAAGTAATCTCGTAGAGATTCTCCTTGCCTTCGCATGATATTAGCAATAGCTGTGTAGTCAACTATCGGATCCTATAGATGCAAAATTTTATGGAAAATTCATCGGCGAAATGTTTCCACGAGAAGATAGTATTTTCTCTATACCAACGATACCATTTGGTTGCTGCTCCTTGGAGGGTCACTGAGAAAAGACGAGATCTGATGGCCTCCGAAGCATTATAGAGATCCATTTGGCTGTCGAAAGCCATTGTCGATCATCATGATTAGTAGTTCTGAGATACTTTATAGAGAACCTTTACCCTAGATGGAATTATAGTGTTCATGATCTTGTCGGTGAATGGAGCTACTCTCTCATTACCATTAATCCTATCATCTTGAGTTCTTTTCCCTTTTCTCCCTAACAGTTCTTTAATGGTTTTCTTGTTATGTCTTTCAAATAGGCCTCCGTTGTAACACCCCGCCTCCGCCAGGGTGACTCTTGCAAGCACTCTGACTTTGGAGGGGCGTTTGAATCAGGTAAACATGCATAATGATATATCAAGGCAGAACAAGAACATATGTATGTAATCAGAGTAAATAACATAGATAAAACAGCGGAAGATTTTCAAACCATTTCAAACAAAAGTCGAGTACATCATAATGTCAATTTTCCAAATAAATAAGTCTAGTACATAAAACAACATCATCTGAAACCGAACAGAAAAACATAAGTAGCTATCCCCAAAGCAGAAAAACCATAGCGAGCTCAAGTCCAAAGCATACATGAGCTATCCAAGAAAGCAGGTAGGATTCAAGCTAAGCTCCTGTATTCCCTCCCTGAGAACCTGGGGGGGGGGGGAAACGGAAGAAAAGAGGCGAAAGAAAACAGGTCAGTCAAAAAGACTGAGTAAGCCCTACTACAATCAATGTAAACTGATAAAGTTAACTGTCATGAGCAGCAAGTATGAACATAAGGATAACGACATGATGATTAACTATCAAGGTAGATAAAGGTGTCATCGCATAATCAGGATTAAGGTTTTGCACCACGGGTGTACTAGCAAACTAACATGACTTGATTAAACAAGTATTGATCCCACGGCCCAAGCTTTGGCCCAATAACATGAAGTGATCCTCCTACGAGGCCCATGAAGTGACCCTACCACGAGGTCCATGAAGTGACCCTACCACGAGGTCCAACCCAACGGTCTAGTCGATCGGCTCCCTAAGCCTAACTCGTCACGTGTTGGTGTCAATACGGCCCAAACATGAATGTAGTCGAACTGTGCCGGGTCCACCCGTCGGGTGTATCAATCCCTAGGGTGTCAACCCCTGGACACCATAAACATGAGTGCACAGTCTCGGTCTACCGGTACCCGTGCTTGATTTCTCTGGCTACGGACTATGTGCACGACCAGAGTCCGCCCAGAACTACACCGGCGTACCACTCGGCCGTCGCTTTTGGTCGCTTACCTCCAGCCCAGTAATCGTGCCCCCTCCCTAGCTTAGTCCCTAGGGCCTTGATGATACAAACTTGGGATTACTGCGGAGTGGACCCCCCATTACTAGGATTTCTCTAGTGGGTTAAGTATGGTTTAACCCCTTCACTAATCATGGATTAACTTGGTTAAGTGTAACGGTGAGTTCACGACTTAACCCCAATAAACCAACCGAGCCCAAATTGGTTAAGTATTAAATGGTCCATGACTTAACCCTAATCATGAGGCATTAATTAATTAATGCGCCTTAACCTCTCACATTAGACTTTGTTGTGGTTACTAGTTAAGCCGGGCGGGTCCGGGTAGCTTTACACCACAACTTGGTCTAACCTCGGGTCCAAGGTACAACATGACCAACTTCTCACATTGGGTCCTATTGTTTGTAGCAACTAGTTAAGCCGGTCGGTTCCGGGTAGGTTTACGCCACAAACTCAACCCAACCTCGAGTTGGCCACACTTATCTTTTCTAAGTGTCATGTCCATCATATTACAAGTTTTCAAGCAATTGGGTAGACCTAACTTAATAGGTAAATTCCCAATGGGTAGACCTAACTTAATAGGTAAATTCCCAAGCTCATGTTTTTATGTCTTTTAAGTTTACCCAACCCCAAACGCAATCCCATCGCTTACATATCGCAATAGCGCATAAAGGATAGAAAGAGGGAACTTGGCATAATCATGACATAAAAGTGTTAGAGCCACAAGTTCAACATGGTGGCATATGAAAGGTTCATGTGATCATACACTTGCATATCACATTTTTAGGCCCAAAAGCATGCATAACTTGATAACATGAACCACATGACCATCCCAAACTTGCATAACATACTTGCATAAACATATGACAACTTGCATATCATACTTGCATAAACAAACTTGCATAACATATGTCAACTTGCATATCATACTTGCATAAACAAACTTGCATATCTTATGGCAACTTGCATATCATACTTGCATAAACAAACTTGCATAACTTATGGCAATTTGCATATCATACTTGCATAAACAAACTTGCATAACTTATGACAACTCGCATATCATACATTTAACTTTAAAAGTTCAAGTATGAAAGGAATAGGGCTTACAATGCTTGTGCGGACTCAAATGAGTATAGCAAATGTAAGAAACCCCTTATGCAACAAATTAAAACCCCAAAAATGCAAGAAAACTTGATCAAGACTCCTCCTTTATGATGACAATAGAGAAACAAGACTTTAATGCAAGCTAAAGAGGATCATACAAGCCTAAATACACTTGTATGCATGGAAATCTCTTAGGAATTTGTTTAGGAATTGTATGAAGAGAGTGGAGGCCATGAGAGGTTTGATTTTGACATAGTTTAGTTGCTAGAATGAATAATGAATGATTTAGGGTAGGTTAGGGTCTTATTTATAGATTAGGCTAGTGATTTAGACCATAGGATTAAACCCTAGTTGAATTAGGTCCATCAGATTTCGGAATTCTCCAGAACCAAGCCACACAACCAAGCCCAGATCAGAAATGGTGCGCCAGGCAAAACTGCCCGGCCACCCCGTGTCGACAGGGTAGTCGACACCCTTAGACCTCTGTCGACATGCCTGTCGACTTGGGGGTCTTGGCGGGAGTTTTCCCGCCTGACGCCAGTTGTGCCCTAACCCTTGTTTTTAACTTATTTTAAATCTGTTTTTACTTAGGAATTTTCTGAAAACTTCGTCGGGCCTTAATCGGGTCATATGGACTCCGATTTTCGAAAACTCGGACTCTATTTCGCGTATTTTTCCGAGACGAACGCAATGGCATAGCCCGTTTCCCTTGATTCAGATTTTAGAATTAAATTCTGCCTCGATTTATGTTATAACAGGTTATTGAAAATACGGGTTGTTACATTCTCCCCTCCTTAAAGGATTTCGTCCCCGAAATCTTCAAGTTAGGAAGAACGTATCCTACCATCCAATCACCCATCTACTCAAAGCATCATCCACGAGCAATCATTGTCCTTACAAGATTCTAAATGCTGGATGAACAAACGCAGAGGTGTGTGTATATGTACTTATCTAATGCAAATATCATCAATGCGAATTATGTTAGTGAAATGAATCCATATGTATGCAATTCCTAACATAATGTATATCATCTATATGTGTGCACATAACATACACCCATATGCAACATCCATGTGATAACACACAATTTTCATCCATGAATAAGCATAAACACTCATGCATATGCAATATGAGGAGTGTGCGAGCCGATCTAGTGCCTAATCGTGTATAATGCATCCACGAGCAACCACTTGCAAACACTTGCAACCACTTGCAACCATCAAGCATAACATGTTCCAAACACATGTTTCATCCAAAGGGTTCCTACCTAAGGTTCTCATGACGAGATTAACACGATAAACTAGATAAATATGGATAGCAAAGAGAAAGATATGCTAACAAAGAAAATAGATTGAGAGTGTACCCTCAAAAAGGAATGGATAAAGCCTACGCATCTTCTCCTCGGTTTCCCAAGTTGCGTCTTCTTCGGCTTCACCCCATTGAACCTTCACCAATTTGACCTCTCGACTCCTTAGCTTCTTGGCCTCCGTCCCCAAGATACGAATCGGAGCTCTCCTCAAGGTAGCCTCTTTCTCCACTTCCACATCCTCCAAAACACTTGGCTCCACAATCTCTGCTGATTCATGCAAACACTTCCGGAGATGCGAGACATGAAAAACATCGTGTACTCCGGCAAGCTTCTCGGGCAACTTCACTCTATAAGCCATCTTCCCGATCCTCTCAACAATGGGGAATGGTCCAACAAATCTTGGGGCTAACTTCCCAACGGCTCCAAATCGGACCACATTCCGTAAAGGAGAAACCTTTACGAAAACCATATCCCCAATATCGAACTCCAAATCGGATCTTCGCTTATCAGCATAGGATTTCTGTCGGTCTTGGGCCGCTTTCATTCGTCTCCGAATCAACTCGATCTTCTCGGATGTATCTCTGATCATATCAGGCCCAAGTATGAGCTTATCTGTTGTCTCCCACCAACATGTAGGCGACTTGCACGGCCTCCCATATAAAGCTTCAAATGGTGCCATCCCTATGCTTGCCTGATAACTGTTATTATATGCAAACTCAACAAGAGGAAGATGGTCTTCCCAAGTACCACCAAAGTCCAGAATACAAAGCCTCAATAGATCTTCGAGTACTCTATTCACCCTCTCGGTTTGACCGTCCGTCTGTGGGTGATAAGCAGTACTTAGATTCAACCTCGTGCCCATAGCCTCTTGCAAGCTATTCCAGAACTGACTAGTAAAGATTGGGTCACGGTCACTGACAATACTAGAAGGGACTCCATGAAGTCTCACAATCTCACGAAGATATACGGACGCTAGCCAAGATAGATATACGGACGCTAGCCAAGATGCGGTCCTCTTGCTTTTCACCGGAATGAAATGAGCACTCTTCGTAAGTCTATCTACAATAACCCAAATGCTCGTATTCCCTTTCCTTGACCTTGGTAGCCCATCAATAAAATCCATGGAGATACTCTCCCACTTCCAAAGTGGAACGTCTAGAGGATGCAATAGCCCACCGGGCTTCTTTGACTCGGCCTTAACTTGCTGGCAAATGATACATCTAGAGACAAACTCTGCCACATCCTTCTTCATCCCAGGCCAAAAGAAAATACGCTTCATATCTTTATACATCTTATCCCCGCCTGGATGTATAGTCAACTTAGAGCGATGCGCTTCCTCCAGAACTTTTCTTACTAAATCTTCTACCATGGGAACACATAACCTTCCATCTCTCCTCAGCCAACCCTTGTCATCAACAGAATATCGAGCGAGGTGACTAGACGTCTCTCCACGAGTCAGCTTATCCATAATCTCAACTATGTGAGGGTCTTCTCTCTGTGAAGCCCCAACTTGATCAAGAAGGGTAGGCCTGAGTTCCAGAGATGCTAAAGAACCGGTCATCGACTCCATCGCCAAAGAGAAATCAAAGGTTGCCACATACTCTAAATTCTTCATCTCAACGAATAGAGGACTTAGGGTCAACCTTCTTCTACTCAATGCATCAGCTACCACATTCCCCTTGCCAGGGGTATAAGCTATCTCAAAATCATAGGATGCCAAGAATTCCATCCATCTTTGCTGCCTCAGATTCAGATCCTTCTGAGAAAAGAGATACTTCAAAGACTTGTGATCGGTATAAAGCTCAAATCTTTCTCCCAGAAGATAATGGCGCCACGCCTTGAGTGCATATACTATTGCTGCCAACTCTAAGTCATGAGTGGGATAATTCTTCTCATGCACTTTGAGTTGTCTACCGCCAAAGCATATCACCCTTCCTTCTTGCATCAGAACAGCTCCCAACCCCGTGCCACACGCATCGGTGTATACTGTAAATAACTTCCCTCCATCGGGCAAAGCTAGAACGGGCGCTGATGTGAGAGCTCTCTTGAGCTTCTGAAAAGCAAGCTCGCATTCTATGCTCCAAGCAAAAACTAAATTCTTCTTCGTCAATTTAGTGAGAGGAGCAGAAATCTTCGCGAAGTCCTTGATGAACTTCCGGTAAAAACCCGCAAGACCTAGAAAACTTCTCACTTCGGTTGCATTCCTTGGAGTCTTCCAATCTTGAACTGCAACCACCTTAGCGGGATCCACCGCTAAGCCCTGCTTAGACACTATATGCCCAAGGAATCTTACTTCCCTTCTCCAAAAGTGACACTTGGAGAACTTAGCCTTCAATTGATGCGCTCTAAGCGTATCCATCACCTCCCCGAGGTGCCTTGCATGTTCTTCCTCATCCTTAGAGAAGACCAAAATATCATCCACGAAGACCACGACAAACTTGTTCAAGAACTCTCTGAACACCCTACTCATCAAGTCCACGAAATATGCGGGTGCATTCGTCAAGCCGAATGGCATGACAAGCCACTCAAAGAATCCATCCGGAGTTCTGAATGCAGTCTTGTCTATACTATCCTCAGCTACCCTGAGCTGATGGAATCCAGTAGCAAGATCAAGCTGATAGAAAACAGAAGCACCGACAAGCTGGTCAAAGAGATCATCGATCCTCGGTAACGGGTGTCTGTTCTTCTTAGTCAGCTTATTCAACTCTCGATAGTCAACACATAGTCGGAGAGAACCATCCGCCTTGGTAGCAAACACCACAGGCGCTCCCCACTCAGATATACTTCGTCTAATGAAGTTCTTTTCAAGCAACTCTTCCACTTGCTTGCTCAGCTCCCGCCTTTCACGCGGAGCCATGTGCCGAACGGGCAAAGAAACAGGCTTTGCATTATCCACCAGATAAATGCGGAAATCAATCTCTCGCTTAGGTGGCAACCCCCTAACTTCATCAAAAACATCGGGATACTCTCGAACCACTCTCACAGACTGAAGAGTCTCCTCTGACGAGTCGAGAGATTCAAGATAGCACAACATGACGGGATCCTTCGGATTGCATGAAATCTCTAGGGTGTTCCCGAGGCGAGTCACGAGCCTCACAACCCTATGCTCACAATCAAGAATGGCTCCATATCTGGACAGCCAATCCATGCCCAATATTAATCCGTATCCCCTGAAACCAAGAACATAAGCACTGCACAAGAACTCTACACTCAGTATAGAGATCCTCAAATCCCCACATATCATAGACAAATGGGCGGAACCCCCAATAGGATTTGAGACACAAACGGGATCCTCTACCAAGCTAGTACTAAGGTGCAAACTATCAACAAGATCAAATGAGATAAAACTATGCGATGCACCAGAATCAAACAAGGTACGAACTGGAAAATCAGAAATATATACAAGGCTCTCAACAGAAATATTACCTCGATCGGGAACTGGAGCGGTAGCGAGAGCATGAACTTGCCCTCCTGAGGGTCCAGCACGCTGAGTCTGACCCTGTCCTTGCCCCTGTTTCTTTGGGCAATCCTTGCTGAAATGTCCAGTCTTCCCACATAAAAAGCATTCACCATTATTCCTTTTCCTCTTCTTACAATCCTTGACAAGATGCCCAACTGAACCGCAATAATGGCATTTCCCCTTGCTGTTCTTGCCCTTGTTGTTGTTCCCCTTGTTGCCTTGACCCTTGTTCTTGCTCTGATTGCCTTGACTGCTTTGACCACTAGTATTACCCTGATTTCCCTTTCCCTGGGAATCAGTCTTCTTGACTTGAGTATCATTCTTCTTGACATCTCCCTGAAGTAACGCCATATCAACCAAGCTCTCAAACGTGGCCCCATGAGGAATATGTGACATGGCCAATCCGTGCAACGGCTCATTTAATCCCCTAGCAAAACGAAGAGCCTTCTTCTGAGGAGTATTCACCATATCCAAGCCAAAACGAGCCAACTGATTAAACTTGTTCACATATTCTTTGACAGACATATCTCCTTGCTTCAAAGTTATGAATCTCTCCATCTGCAAATTCTCCTCAGCGGAAGATAGAAACTTAAGCATGAATCTTGCCCTGAGATCGGCCCAAGTCTCAACAGGCCTAGTACCATTGGTGACCTCCCACCAATAAGCGGCTTCATCCTTCATAAGCCAAACCGCCAACAAGATCTTCCTCTGATCATCTATCCCAAAGATAGCAAATAAGTCCTCGGTCTCTTTCAACCAATTTCTGGCCTCCACAAAAGTCTCAGTGCCTTGAAAGTTTTTGCCACCCATTGCTTTGAAATCCTTGCAAATCTTGGCAAAGTCAGCCTGAGGATGCTGAGGGGGAGGAGGAAGAGGAACCTCAGCAACAGGTGGAGGAGGAACATTAGCAACGGGAGGAGGAATATTAACTACTGGAGGAGGAGGAGGAGGGACATCTGCGGGGCCGGCTTCGGTCGCCCTAGCCTCCAAGAGTCTCCTATACCAAACAGGCACGTGCACTCCCTCCGGAATAACCAAGTTATCAGCCATACTGAAAAAGAAAAAGACAGATTCAGAATGGAGAAACGAAGGGATTTTGCTAATGGCTTTTTGGGGAATAGCCTTTTAAAATAAACTAGACTTTTCTTTGGAAAATACTTTATACTTGGTTTTGAAAATAGTTTTCAAAAAGTTTTCTAAAAACCTTTTTGTTCCTTCTCGTAAACCATATGCTCTGATACCAAATTGTAACACCCCGCCTCCACCAGGGTGACTCTTGCAAGCACTCTGACTTTGGAGGGGCGTTTGAATCAGGTAAACATGCATAATGATATATCAAGGCAGAACAAGAACATATGTATGTAATCAGAGTAAATAACATAGATAAAACAGCGGAAGATTTTCAAACCATTTCAAACACAAGTCGAGTACATCATAATGTCAATTTTCCAAATAAATAAGTCTAGTACATAAAACAACATCATCTGAAACCGAACAGAAAAACATAAGTAGCTATCCCCAAAGCAGAAAAACCATAGCGAGCTCAAGTCCAAAGCATACATGAGCTATCCAAGAAAGCAGGTAGGATCCAAGCTAAGCTCCTGTATTCCCTCCCTGAGAACCTGGGGGGGGGGGGAACGGAAGAAAAGAGGCGAAAGAAAACAGGTCAGTCAAAAAGACTGAGTAAGCCCTACTACAATCAATGTAAACTGATAAAGTTAACTGTCATGAGCAGCAAGTATGAACATAAGGATAACGACATGATGATTAACTATCAAGGTAGATAAAGGTGTCATCGCATAATCAGGATTAAGGTTTTGCACCACGGGTGTACTAGCAAACTAACATGACTTGATTAAACAAGTATTGATCCCACGGCCCAAGCTTTGGCCCAATAACATGAAGTGATCCTCCTACGAGGCCCATGAAGTGACCCTACCACGAGGTCCATGAAGTGACCCTACCACGAGGTCCAACCCAACGGTCTAGTCGATCGGCTCCCTAAGCCTAACTCGTCACGTGTTGGTGTCAATACGGCCCAAACATGAATGTAGTCGAACTGTGCCGGGTCCACCCGTCGGGTGTATCAATCCCTAGGGTGTCAACCCCTGGACACCATAAACATGAGTGCACAGTCTCGGTCTACCGGTACCCGTGCTTGATTTCTCCGGCTACGGACTATGTGCATGACCAGAGTCCGCCCAGAACTACACCGGCGTACCACTCGGCCGTCGCTTTTGGTCGCTTACCTCCAGCCCAGTAATCGTGCCCCCTCCCTAGCCTAGTCCCTAGGGCCTTGATGATAAAACTTGGGATTACTGCGGAGTGGACCCCCCATTACTAGGATTTCTCTAGTGGGTTAAGTATGGTTTAACCCCTTCACTAATCATGGATTAACTTGGTTAAGTGTAACGGTGAGTTCACGACTTAACCCCAATAAACCAACCGAGCCCAAATTGGTTAAGTATTAAATGGTCCATGACTTAACCCTAATCATGAGGCATTAATTAATTAATGTGCCTTAACCTCTCACATTAGACTTTGTTGTGGTTACTAGTTAAGACGGGCGGGTCCGGGTAGCTTTACACCACAACTTGGTCTAACCTCGGGTCCAAGGTACAACATGACCAACTTCTCACATTGGGTCCTATTGTTTGTAGCAACTAGTTAAGCCGGTCGGTTCCGGGTAGGTTTACGCCACAAACTCAACCCAACCTCGAGTTGGCCACACTTATCTTTTCTAAGTGTCATGTCCATCATATTACAAGTTTTCAAGCAATTGGGTAGACCTAACTTAATAGGTAAATTCCCAATGGGTAGACCTAACTTAATAGGTAAATTCCCAAGCTCATGTTTTTATGTCTTTTAAGTTTACCCAACCCCAAACGCAATCCCATCGCTTACATATCGCAATAGCGCATAAAGGATAGAAAGAGGGAACTTGGCATAATCATGACATAAAAGTGTTAGAGCCACAAGTTCAACATGGTGGCATATGAAAGGTTCATGTGATCATACACTTGCATATCACATTTTTAGGCCCAAAAGCATGCATAACTTGATAACATGAACCACATGACCATCCCAAACTTGCATAACATACTTGCATAAACATATGACAACTTGCATATCATACTTGCATAAACAAACTTGCATAACATATGTCAACTTGCATATCATACTTGCATAAACAAACTTGCATATCTTATGGCAACTTGCATATCATACTTGCATAAACAAACTTGCATAACTTATGGCAATTTTCATATCATACTTGCATAAACAAACTTGCATAACCTATGACAACTCGCATATCATACATTTAACTTTAAAAGTTCAAGTATGAAAGGAATAGGGCTTACAATGCTTGTGCGGACTCAAATGAGTATAGCAAATGTAAGAAACCCCTTATGCAACAAATTAAAACCCCAAAAATGCAAGAAAACTTGATCAAGACTCCTCCTTTATGATGACAATAGAGAAACAAGACTTTAATGCAAGCTAAAGAGGACCATACAAGCCTAAATACACTTGTATGCATGGAAATCTCTTAGGAATTTGTTTAGGAATTGTATGAAGAGAGTGGAGGCCATGAGAGGTTTGATTTTGACATAGTTTAGTTGCTAGAATGAATAATGAATGATTTAGGGTAGGTTAGGGTCTTATTTATAGATTAGGCTAGTGATTTAGACCATAGGATTAAACCCTAGTTGAATTAGGTCCATCAGATTTCGGAATTCTCCAGAACCAAGCCACACAACCAAGCCCAGATCAGAAATGGTGCGCCAGGCAAAACTGCCCGGCCACCCCGTGTCGACAGGGCTGTCGACAGGGCAGTCGACACCCTTAGACCCCTGTCGACATGCCTGTCGACTTGGGGGTCTTGGCGGGAGTTTTCCCGCCTGACGCCAGTTGTGCCCTAACCCTTGTTTTTAACTTATTTTAAATCTGTTTTTACTTAGGAATTTTCTGAAAACTTCGTCGGGCCTTAATCGGGTCATACGGACTCCGATTTTCGAAAACTCAGACTCTATTTCGCGTATTTTTCCGAGACGAACGCAATGGCATAGCCCGTTTCCCTTGATTCGGATTTTAGAATTAAATTCTGCCTCGATTTATGTTATAACAGGTTATTGAAAATACGGGTTGTTACATCCGTATTATCATAATCAGCTCTTTTAGGATCATAACATTTAGATGTAGAGCTCCTAGATTTCTCCTGGCTACATTGATTTCCTTGATGATTTATCCTCGTCTAAAGGGATTTTTTGCTTCTTAGAGGAAGCTGCTTTGAGCCTTTCTTTTGCTTCGTAGTGTTGGATTGGAGCCTTTTTCTTTGGAGATCCATCCACTTTCCTTTGACTGGACTTAGTGAGCTTCGAAGGCTTCTACACTTGATTAGTATTCATTTGAGCTTGCATTTCCTAGATTTGTTTCTCTAGAACCATGATTTTAGCGACATTTACCTCCACAGCATTTGGGTTTGGTGGTTGCAATATGTTGGAGTTGTTCCTTCTTCATTATTGTTTAGATTGAACGTTGAATTCACATTTCATTCGAGGGTTGCATTAGGAGTTGGTTCCTTATTTTGTTCCTCTAATCTTTTTGATTTCATCTTCTCCTGCCATGGAGCGATAAGTTTTCCAAATTAATTTCTAATAGGGTAAACATAAGGTTGGAGGTTCAGGGTTTTTAGTCTATTTTATTTTCATTTATAATCTTGTAAAACAAACGGCCAGTTTCTAGTGTCTGTAAAATACTAGGCTGATCCAGTCTGGGTGTCGACTGGCAGTTGCTAGAGACTGTAAAATCTAGGATTTACTGGTTACGGAGTTGTAATCAGGAGAAATCTGGTCGAGAGGATATCGATTAGTCTAGGGTTTTGAGCGTAGGGTTAGAATAGGAGCAGGGTTTGCGAGTGTACATGGTCTTGTATGCGGGAACTGTTCTATCACCTAGTAGAAACCTTAGAAATGCAGCAGTAGGCAGGGTTTTACCAAAGCTGGGTATATCTGTGTGTGATTTATTTTCTGCATTTCTGTTTCTGCTATATTCTGTGATCTGTTTATTATTATATATATCTCGTTAGATTTTTAATTCAGTTAAAAACTGTGATAAACACTATTCACCCCCCTCTAGGGTTAATCTAGATCGAACAAGTGGTACGCTCTATGATCTAGTGGTGAAGTAGTGACTCTTATCCCTACATGTCCGTGGGTGGTTGTCCATGTCGAGAGGCAGGACGTGAAATCAGTCTCTGAGGTGCCATTGTAGGCCACCGGGGTGTGATTAAAATCCTCGAGAAGGAGACTACAAGTGGTATCAGAGCCAGGTTTTTTGTTAACTCTAGAGTAATGGTAATTCCTAGCTGTCAGTCGATAGAGAGTCAGTCCAGTTCATCTCCAACTATTTTCAATGGAACATATTTTTTAAACTGGAAATCCAAAATGGAATTTTATTTAAAATCTGTTAATATTAAATATTGGGATGTTGTTATCAATGGATTTGATAGTGTAGATATTACTTTCAATACTTATGTTATGAAAATTATATTTGATTATCTTAGTACTAAACAGTTTAATCTTATTTGCCATTGTATATCTGCACACGGAACCTGGGATACTCTCGATACGAAGTATGGAAGATCTGACAACAGTAGCTCAAAAGCCGAGAAAATCAACTCAGATTTAGAGTTCTGTTTAATAAGATTTACAAATGAAAATTCAGAAGGATCGGATGGATAATCAACAGATGCTGAAACAGAAAATTTCGCATACAAAGATTTAGTTTATATATGCATTGATTTGACTAAATCTGTTGATAAACTCCAATCTAAAAACAAATCTCTGAAATCTAAGAATTCCGAGTTGAACAGCAAAATTGATGATTTGGAATCACAGCTAGAACATTTTAAAAATTCTTCAAATTCAGATTGCAAAAATTGTTTGAAATTGAAAACCAATCTTGTTCATCTCAATAAAAATATTCAAAAGTTTGAAAGAGAAATTCTGATCTTAAAAGAAAACAAGATTGAGTTATCAAGTTTGAATAATTTTTTACAAAAGGAATTTGAAAATTTTAAGACTGATATATATTACAAATTTGAAATTGCTGAAAAAGAGAATTTGTTGAAATCCGATTTGATTTTGAAAGAACTGGAGAACGAGATTGAAAAATCTAAGAAATTTGAGTTTGAAAAACAAAAACTTTTTGAATCTGAGATTGCTGAGTCCCAAACCAAAATTAATTTGCTTAAAAATGAAAATTTGGTTTTAAAATCTGATTTTGAAAGATGTAAGATCACTAAAAATCGTTGTTCAGACTTATTAAAAGAAAATGGTGATCTTAAAACTGAAATTCAACTACTTGAAATAATTTTGGCTAAATTTTCAAATGGTGAAAAATCTTTGAATATGTTGTTGAAAAACCAATTTTCTGTTGGAAATAAACGTGGTCTTGGTTTTGGGAAAACAAATGATTTTGAAAAGCTAATTTTTTGTGATTTTGAAAATTCCTCAAACTGCTTTGAAAGGAATAGACTTGAAAATATGAACTTTGAAAATTCCAAAGGATTCTTGAAACAAAAACAAAATAAAAACTTGTTTTATAGTAAACCATTTAAACATATTTGGATCCCAAAAGGAAATAAAACGAATTCAGTTAATCTTAAACAAATATGTGTTCCTAAAGGCACAAAAATTGATTCGAATGGTTTGTTGTATAAACAGTATGGATACTAAAATGTGTGAATAAAATTGTGAGTGGTTTTGCAAATTTTGTTAGACCACTCGATCCTATAAATTCATAAGTACCGAAGGATGGCCGAGGAAATACTGTGCCGAAAAGAAATTTGAAATCAAGCTGGTTTATACTTCTATATCATCTATAGTTCCTTCAGCCAAAATCTGCTGAGTTAGAGATTCTTTTGCTTACATCATTTTCAGGTATAATCTCTAAACTCATCTTTGTAAATATCTTCAGTTTTATTTCTTTGTTCATTTCTCCTTCTATCACTTCTGTTTTTTTTCTTTTTTCTTTTATTTGTCACTATCATATCTTTGTAACTTTTTGGTCTTCATTAACTTCTAATTGTAGAACTCATATTTTCTGGAAATTTGCTTTAGTTGAATATAATTCTGATATTTTAATCATTTCCAGACCTTGTATTTAAACTTGTAAATATCTGCAATTGTTTTGAAGTTTATTTTCTAATTGTTGAATTCATAACAGTGTTGATGCATTCATATCATATCTTGAACACTATTAATTAGAATTCTATTTTTTTTGAAGATCTGAATATTTAATGAAATTTCACAAATCTGCTGTTTTGAGTTTCTTCTAATTCATTTTAGAAAAGCTTAAAATAATATACTCATTACAGCACACTGCTATTTCTCAGTTGTGATAATTTCATTGATTTTCAGATTGGCTTGAATAGTTTGAATTGTCTTCAATTACAGTGATACATCCTGAATCTCATCTTTATTCATGATCATTATTGTTGAAATTTATTTGTTTGAAATCATCTAAAGTTCTTGATATTCTGAATATCACACACCTCTAAAATTTGAAATTATCAATCTTTTGTGACTTATTCATTATATCTCAAAACTTGACATTGATTCAAGTGATTTCAAATAAATTATTTTCTAAATTTTCATGATTATGAATATCTCTCAATTCTGATGTAAATGATCTGAAATTACTCTTGTGCTTGTCAGAAATATTTGTGTAAATTCTTTGAGAATCGGGACTTGAATGTCATTGTTATTTCATGAATAATTGACTTGAATACTAGTTTGTTTAAAATCATTTGAATTTATTGATTTATTGAATCACGCACATATTCTAAATCTAAAATTTATAAACCGTGTGATTGATTCATTGAATCCTGATATCTTCACCATTCGTTCAAATGATTTAAAATAAACTATGTTTAATCTTGGATCATGAATCATCCTTTGATTGTTTGAAATATCTTTGAAACATCTCGTTGACAAGTCTGCTTTGAAAATGATTTTTGTGCTGCTTAGATATTTTTTTTGGTGACTGCTTGTTTTGGTATCAAATACATACCATGCTCTGATACATGAAATTAATTTGCTTGATCTTCCTGGGCTTTGTATATAAAATTCTTTTGACTGTGTTATACTTGTTTGTCTCCAATGTCTTGCTACCATCCTCATAAATAAAGATACAAAGTGGTATCAGTTTTGTAGTGCTGATTTTTGTATATATTTTAATCCCTCTTGTCTTGTATAGATCTTTCTATATTCCTCTTGTAATTGATTTTCAATTTTAAAATTATTTATTGATTATTCATTCAGAAATTGAAATCAATATCCAAATAGAGCTATATTTATAATTCATCGAAATTATTATTAGATTTTGAAATTGTGATGAATTGTGACTGCAGTATATTTCACAACAGGAGGAGATTTTATTTAGATTTTCATGATGGTTGAATAATTATTATAATATTTTTGAACTGGCGATTATTTCAGGACCACCCTCTTTATCTACCATCATTCTGCCATCCATCATGTTTTTTATATTAATATGGAGAGTTAATGTTTTTTTTTAAAAAAATCTTTTTAAATAAACAGTGTTTTTTTTGATGGAATTGTGGACATATTATTTTTCAGAATTAGTGGTAATTGAAAATAATCGAGAATCCCGGTACAGTTGAGCATATTTCATAATACGGTTAATTTAGAAATTTATTTCACAAACCACTTCTGTACCTACCACATTTCTATCATCCACATTAGTTTTATATATCGAGGAGTTTTTCATTTTGAAACTGAAAATAATAATAATATAATATTCATAAGTGTTTCTCTAACCTCATTTAAAAATCCAAGCTCTGTTTATGCATGGTTATGAGATTACTTATATTTAAGCTGCAACTGATCTCATTTAAAAATCCAAGATTTGGTTATGCATGGTCAGTATGCTCTTAAATTAAAGGAAAAAGAAAAGAAAATAATTTACTAAATAAATTTGTATATGAAATTCTCCTTGGTGCATAAAAACTAGCCTATCAATCCATCTTTCTAATCTGTGAAATGTGTTGAAATCTTATGACGTATTATGATTTGTTGATTGATAGATATTGGGATTTAAGATTATTCGATTTTGTCACTTAAACTGAATTATTAATTATAGTCCAAATCCATCACTGTTTTTTTGTGCTTTATTTTTATAAAAAATATTTTGAAAATAATTGGAAATGATTTGTTTTTAAAACTCTCTCCATTATGTATGAAATTCATTGTAAATCCGTCATCCTCTAAAATGTGAAATATGCCACCTATTCTAAGAATATTATGATTTTTGTTTGATTGATTGAGATTTATGATGACCGTTCTTCCTCTTAAGCTGAAATTATATTGCTTAGTCATTATTCATCTATATTTTAAATTCTGAATCCTTTTGATGATAACAAAAGGGGGAGAATGGATTGAGATTTTGATTTATGGGTGAATATTTTATAAATATTTTCAATTTTGAAAATTCATTCAATTTCCAATTCTTTCACTCATGCACACTTCTAGGGGGAGTTTCTATTGTAGGGGAGCATTCAAATAGGGGGAGTAATATATTTCATTTTTTTTCAAACACATTTATTCACACAATCTTATATTTGTTTGTCATCATCAAAAGGGGGAGATTTTTATATATAACGGTGTTGTATACTCAATTATATGATTTTTGTTTGATGATAACAACTAAATATATATTATTATATATGTGTTCGTTACTGTACAGTTTTAATATGTACATCACATACAAGAATATAATATTTATATTTAAATAAAATACGACAATACACGAATTCAAATATTCAAAAGTATTTTATTTAAATATAATATTTTATTTCAATATTTAACAGTACAGATTAACAACTCCACATTTGCTCAATATTGTAATTCATTGAAATACAATTCATTTTCATACACTGCTTTTCATTACAACACTCAGCACTCACTGTACAATCAGATATATACATACAGCTTACTCAGTCACTCAATCATACAGTCGTTTCAGTTTTACAATCACTCATATATAGATGCTCTTGTATATTTTTCATTGTCGACTTCTGTCTTCAGTCTTCACAGCACTCCACTGTCAGTTCAGTCATCATCTTCATACCTGTCATATATAGAAACACACACACAACATATGGAACATAAATAATTTCATAATCTAGCAAATATTATTTTATTTTTAAAATTTTATTTTCCTCAGTTTTCTGGTGTGTTTCTTATCATTTTTCATGACTTGATCTGATTCATCTATGTCTAGGAAGACAGTTTGTTTATGCACAGGACAGGAAATTTTCTGAATGGCTGCATATACACACGTGTATATATATACACATGTTGTGACGAAAGAGGAATTTCGCTCGGTCCGAACCAGTCGCTAAACCGACCCAGACCGTTCGAAACGCCCTATCGTTTTGAGAACACGACAAAATAGAACGCAGACGGAAGAACATTTCACTGTATATTACAACAATGCACCAGAATACAAGAATATACAGAGTATAAATGAATATTACACAGAAATATCTGAGATTTAAATTACATTTAAATACATCGCAGCGGAAAATAATATAATACACAACTAGAAGAGATATACGGATACAAAGCTTTCCGGATATCATTCCAGCTGTAAACCAGGATCTTGTGAATATAAATCTGCAAAACCAAAACTACTAGCTGCCCGTGTCAAAATAAGGGCACCCAGAGTTTAGGTTAAAACAATAAACTCCAGGTCAGTCATGGGACTGGTGTGAGAACTAAAACAGTTATTGATCTTTATTTTTAAAGCTAGGTAAATCAAGGGACCACGCCGTATAACACGGAACGGGTTTCCTCCCAAGAATACCAGTGCATAAAACAACAGCGCAATGCTAAATAAAGAAAAATGAAGCTGTTATAAGACCCAGGTCCTATCACACAATGCAACGCAAGCCGGGGGATAGGGTTTTCCCTTATAATAGCCAAAGAATGCTTGATACGTTTTAAAACAAATCATTTGATACTATTGTAAGTGCATAGTGTATAAAACAACTTCAAATCATAAGTATCAATCATAGGCGGCATGGGTACCATATATCATGTCGCCATACTAGTTCTACAATTAAAACCGCAAAATCACGTATTTGGAAGTTGGATTTCCATCTATGAACCGAGGCCAGGGATCGTCCTCAACCGATTCGAGACTGTCTAGCCCGAGTCTCAGGATCAGAGCTCGAGTGACCCTTGGAGCGACAGGGCCGGTCCACCGATGTGGATTAAAATGCCTGAACACTACGTTTCCCCGCCCTTTGGGGCGTAAATGAGCCAACGAATGACTCCATCAGACCCGGATCGTCCGATCAAACCAAGGCGCCTCGCAACAGCAACAACCACACGGGTGAAAAGTATATAAATGTCAGGGCTGGTTGGGCACTGACACCACCCTAGCTAGAAAGAAACGCATGCCCTCCCTGAGGTCCTCTCCCGTTTTTGGTTCACAACCGGGGTGCGAAACTCGCGAAGTAAACGTTACACAAAGCTACGCCACAAAGGCCGTGCTTTGATCATCACCACAAGACTTTGCTTTTCAACAGAAGCCTTGATCATTTGCCACTTAGGCATGCCACACAGGCAATTCACTCCATGCGTTTGATATCCATCAGTATATAACCCCTGAGCTCGTACGTCTCAGAGAAGGGCGTTAAGCAAGAGAATAAATTCTCCGCCGCCAAACAGATATATATTTAATAGATATCAATCACACGGACTAAAATCCAATGTCAGACACACAGTCCATTTACAAGTCCGTTCTGGGTCTGAACGAAACCGGAGGCACCTAGTACCCCGCATATCCATCGATCTCCAAGTACGTCTGGACGATCACCAACTGTTTCCATCTTCTTGGGTGTACAGCCCAATCAAGATCATCAATAATCACCCAAACGACGTGAAGACTTCTGGTCTTCGACCACCGTCTTCATCTTCGACTTATCGTCGTATCAGTTATTCAAAATGGGATAAACCCGGTCTTTCCGAATAACTCGCGTATATTTTAAATAGGTGTTACACAAACACAACATACGCCTCATTCCAATTTATCAGTCACTAACCGTAAATTAATCAAGAGAATAATTCCCCAAATATTAACCCCGAAGGCCGAAACCAACATCAGATCAATATCCAGAAAACCATTCTGCTTGGCTAACCGACAGTTAGTTTCTAAATTTCACATTCATAGGGAAAGGTTCCCATTAATTTTATCCAAGATAAATTCCTTGAATTTATTCTTTAATCATCTTTTGAATTTCGATTCAACTAGTCGGGATTAACGAACCTTACCGAAGTAATCATTGGTTTTAATTTCCCAATCCCAACCTATTCATCCCATGAAGTAAAACTGGTAGTACTTCATATCTAACACCACGTTGTTATCGGTAAATTCAATTACCATTTCACGTTCAAATCTAATTAAAGATTTAACTATCGCCTGGAACAAAACTTGTGATACTCCATTCTCGGTCATTTCAATCTAATTAAAGATTCATTAAAATTCCGCTTAGTTTTAACCGTTAACTAGGTTAAAGAATCAGTGTCATTTAAAACACGGTTCACGATAAACCCAAAATCACATTCCATTAATTATCGGGTTAAAGAACGAGTGTTATTTAAAACACTGTCCACGATAAACCCAAAAATCAATATCAATTCAATTCCAATTAAATATCATTTAATTGGTACACTTCATTAAATCTAAATGAAAAGATTTAATCTTTTCTCAACTGGGTTCAAGAACAGTGTTAGTGAAGACACCATTCACGACAAACCCAAACCACATTTGATATTAAATACAAGGCTCTGAATAGAAAATATACCGGCTTATATTTAGTATCAAATTCTACGACCAACAGATATCATATTGGAAATAACGATATATATATATATATCTATATCTTTCAAATTTCCATAACAACATCTGTATAATCACGAAATCCAACATCGAAATATTCCGAAGACAATTTCGATTCAAATCCATTCCAATGCAATTATTGGAAATTCTGGTTATTTTCAAAACCATTTCAAATCCAATTTATTTATTTAAAAATAAATAGAATTATAATTCTAGTTCAAAACTAGTTCATTTCGATAAAAATCTATTTTTATCTTTTCAAATATGGAGTTTTTCATCCCAATTCTTTCTAAATCATTTCTTATTATTTTACACAAATTATTACTATTTTTAATAATTTTATCAAGGCCCGTACAGTTGATTTCCATCAATGGCCATCGAACTGCACTTACAACGACCTTTTTCAAATTTGATTTGGACATAATTCCAAATCTAACCGTTAGATTTCAAATTTCTAATATTCGTTAGAAAGCTCTTTTCGATACGAACCCAACGGTTCCGGTTTTAGGAGAATCCGACGGTCGGATCTCCCATAATATTTGTTCGAAGTTAATGGTCGAAATTCGCGAACTGCCGCGGCGCGGCGCGTTCTATTCAGGCCATTATATTATATATATAATATATATAATATATACTTCCTCGATTTCAATTCAAAACGTGTTTCATAAATCGTTTTAAATTTATTTCCAAAACGGTTTCAACTTCATATTCAATTTCAAATCAAAATTGAATATTCCAATATCAATTCGTTTTAAATTCTTTTCAAATCGATTTCAAATTCATTTCAATTCAATTTCAATTCGAATTCATTTCTATTCAATTTCAATTCGAATTCAATTCTATTCAGTTTCAATTCGAATTTCTATTCTTTTCAAAATATTAGATTTTGAAATCACTTTCGATATTCATTATAAAATGAATAAAATCGATAAAAATATCGTTCACGTCAAAATGGTGTCAATCTAATCAACACGGCTTCATATATTGATATATTCAAATATTCCATTTCGAATATTTCTATTTCAAATATTTCTATTTCAAATATTTCTATTTCAAAACTGGAATGAGGCCCAATCAATTACCGTATAATGTTAATTATATGGATTTTCTACAACACATGTACATATCAACAACGATGAATAATCAGCCATCATCCAAAGTGCATTCTACACTGTATAAGCATCAAATATAAATATTCAACGTTTATAACAGCCTGTCAATCAATCGATCGACATACAACTAAACAATCGGGATTAGTGTACGTCAAATATCATCCCAATACCCGTGTGGGGTTTCAAGCAATCAAACACAGATTTTTATTCGTGCAGTTGGGCGATGTGTAAAATTTATCGTCCCAATCAATGTCCTTCAAATAGGTGTACATAAACAAACCGTCCGGTTTGTAAATGAATATTTATTTATTCACATTCACGTTAAAAATTATATTTTTAACGATCAAAATATTTTATTCAAACTATGAATATTCTATTCGGTTCATTTATTCAATAAAATGATATTTTTATTTTTCTAACATATTTTAGAAAATTTCGGCGACATAACGGCACGATACTAGAAACGGGACAAGGCCTAGCCTTATCCCCGGTCTAGTGAAGGCCCACGCCATTCACACATCAATCAAATTCACCAAACAACCAAATTCAAATCAAATCATCTAACCAATTTTTGCAATCAAACAAACAAGTCCATGGTCTGTGGACGATTGTGTCGGGTGCTACTAAACACCGTCTGCATCCTGGTATATATATAACTAGAAAATGAAATTGAAAGGTGAGAAATTCTCACATATAGCTATCCTAACTCCACGGCACTTCATTTAGAAATCTTTGTTGTTCTTGCCTCTTGTCACTTTCTCTGCCCGTATTCTCTACATATATAAAAATCACATTTTCACTTTGCTATTTAATATATAAAAATCGAATTTTTACTTTGCTATTCAATATATAAAAATCGAATTTTTTACTTCGCTATTCAATATATAAAAATCGAATTTTTACTTCGCTATTCTACATATAAAAATCGTAGCTTTATGCTATTAAAAATCCGATCTTTTATATTTTTAAAAAATCGAAGCTTTCATATATTAAAAATCCCGACTTTCCTTTGTTAAAGTTTTCGCCTTTTCCTATATAAAGTTTCTAGCTTTTTAAATATAAAATTCCTATTTATATGATTTAAAATCAGAATTCTTTTTATAAAATAAAATAGCATAAATCCAGATAGGAAAAAGGGGCTTACATCGTTCGGAAAAGGAGGGGTTTTGCTCGCCGTGGTGTGTGGCTCTTCGGATCTGACGGAGGGCGCCTGGTGGTGTTCGAGCTCGCGCAGGGGCTAGGGGGGTCAGGGTTCGAGGAGGCGGTGCTATTAGGGTTTGGATTTGGGCGCTGGCGACACGGGTTAGGCTATGGCGGAGGGCTTCTTCGCGGATTTGGGCTTCACCGTCCACCGAGAGAGGCTCAGGCGGTTCACGCGAGGCAGGAGCGAGGTAGGAGGGGAGCGGCGGAAGAAGGAGGGGTGGCTGCGGATGAGGCCGGCGGCGGGTCATAGTAGGGGGGGCGACGTCGATCTCCAAAATCGATTGGGAGGGGTTCGGTTTCTCTTTCACTTTTTTTTTTGAAAACTGAAATGGTCAACGGGTACGGGAGGAGAGGGAGTAAAAGGAAGTTTATATATTAATTTATATATATATAATCTTATTTTATCATCAAAAAGCAACTTGAAATTTCGAACTCGAAATCAAACCCACCGACTGTCACCCATAGCTGATTAACCCCATTCCGAACACAATGGGATATGTATCGTAGGCTGATTCGATCGTTTGAATCAGTTTCCATCAAAATCAACATATAACTCTATATATTGAATTTGAACGCGCATTTCATTTTACCGGGGTCACATACTAACTAGAAAAATTCCAGAAAAATATTTTCTAGCTTTGTATTGACGATACGGTCCTAACAAAACTAGTTTCGTCAAATTCCGAGACCGTTAGAATAATGGCCAATTTCCAGTCGATTAAAATCAACTGAAACTGGTCAAATGCGTTTTCCTATGCCACGCTCACATATTGATTCGAAAAATTATGAAATTTGGAATCTAGCAATAACTTTATGTCACGGATCCAACAAAAGTGGTTTCGTTGAAATCCAAGGTCGTTTGCAAAATTTCCATTTTAAGGGCCTGAATTCCATAGCGACTATTTAGAATTTTCAACTGGACATATCTTTTGATTCCCGCTATGAAATTTTGATTTGTTGGATTCGTTGGAAAGATATTCTCAAATAGACCCTAATGTTTCTGGTTTCACTAAAATCTGGTTTATTTTGCACCCGGTACATTCAATTGAATTTTGAAATCGAATTATCGAACTACCGCGCCATTTTCAATTCTATTTATAATTATAAATAATTATTTATATTCTAACGACGACGTATATAATATATACGTTCTAATTTATATTCAAAATAAATTTCTCGTCGATATTATTTAAAATAATCTATTTTAAATAATCAAAATTCGCTAAAATCGCCAAAACAAAAATTTTAAACTGGCCCAGATTTTCGGGCTGTTACAATCTCCCCCACTTAAAACTTTTCGTCCCCGAAAAGTGTAACACCCCACCTCCGCTAGGGTCACTCTCAAAGGGAATGCACTAGTTTTGGAGGGGTATTATCGAGATAACATCACAGAATTATCACAAGACAGAACATAAATAAATAATTAAGTAAACAACGGAAGAATTTCTGAGCAAAACAGAACTTCATTTCATTCCAAAATAAAACATGTCTTTTACAAACATTTCAAGCAACTTCATTACAACTGTCTTGTAATAATAGTCAAAGAAGCAATAACTTAAAAACTGTAAAACAGCTTATTCCCCAAGTGCAGTAAAAAGAAGCAGCCATAGCAAACCGTACATGCTGAGCCAAAGCAAGTGATATCCAAGCTAAGAGCTAGTGTTTCCTCCCTGAGAACCTGGGGGGGGGGGGGGGAACGAAAGAAAAAGAGGCGAAAGGAAAAGGGTCAGTCATAAAGACTGAGTAAGTTCTAGTGACTTTCAGTGTAGAAACGGTTAAAACAACCGGTCATGTATGAACTGGAACTAAACTTAAGAATGGTGTCAAGGTGAACAAGATAGACTAAGGTGATCAAGGTAAGTCAAGACAAGTCAAGTAAAGCATCACATGTTCGAGATTCGTTGCATCGACTGTACTAGTATACTAAGCCCATGTCACAAGTTAATCACGAAATAAATCCCACGGCCCAATATCATGAAATGACCCTGGAACGGGGTCTGACCCAAGTACGGGGTCCTACGGAGCGATTATCTAGTCGATCGGCTCCCTACAAGTTCTAGCTCGTCAAGTGTCCGTGTCATACGGCTAATCACGAATGTAGTCACCTGTGCTGGGTCCACCTTCGGGTGTATCAGCCCTAGGGTGTCAACCCCTGACACGATTCAAGATGCACAGATAAATCTACGGATACCCAGTGTCTGCCCCGGATACGTGCACGATCGTAGTCCGCCGAACCTACACTGGCGTACCCCACTGTCATCGTTCACCTCTTACAATCAGCCCAGTAATCGTGCCCCCACCCGGCCTAGCCCCAGGGTACCTTGATACATCTAGAGGGTTACTGCTGAAAGGGGTCGTGTCTAGGGTTTCGCCTAATAGATTAGGTCATGTAATTCGTGACCTAACCCGCCTAACAGATCAAGTCATGTAATTCGTGACTTAACCCTTTTCCAGTCTAGTCATGTCAAGATGGTTAAGTATGTCATTTCAGTTCGCGACTTAACCCGCCTACGTGTCATGTCAAGTTGGCTAAGTGTTGTCGTTTTCAAGTTCATGACTTAGCCCTACAAATCGTTGTTCAAGTTGGTTAAGTTGTCTTTTCATGTTCATGACTTAACCCTAATTGGCATTAATTGATTCGTTAATGCACTGAACCACTCACATTGGATCCTGTTGTTCGTAGCCACTGGATTTGCCGGGCGGTTCCGGGCAGGTTTACGCTACGAACTCAACCCAACCTCGGGTTTCAAGCGCGATGTGACCAACTACCCACATTGGATCCTATTGTTTGTAGCAACTGGATTTGCCGGGCGGTTCCGGGCAGATTTACACTACAAACTCAACCCAACCTCGAGTTGGCCACCTTCTTGTTTTCTAAAGTCATGCCCATGTTCTTATACTGTTTCCACATCATGTTCATATGTCAACTTCGTGCCCAACTAAGGCATGTTTAAAGTCAAGTTATGGCATGTTCAAGTCAAGTTTTCGTGCCATATTTCATATTCTACTTATGCCAAATTTCATAGTTTATGCTTATAATTAATTCAAGTTTTGCCTATTCTACCCAATCGTATCCCCAACGTATATAAACGTACCTCGTTCACAAGTATAAACAATTCAAGAGATAAAAGGGGAATAACACCAAACATGTGATAGGCATATGTGACAGTTACAACATTACTTGCATAATAAACAGACTATAACATATCACATAGTTGCAATACTAGTATGATGATAACTTGGCATAGTAATGATTCCAACTTAATTTAACATGATGATTTCAACTTTGCATCATAGGCATAATAATCATTGCGGCATCATAATAATTTTATTATAAACATGAAACATTAAAGGCATAGTAATCCTAATAGGCATAGTGGATTCCAATTTAGCATTTTTAACATAATTAACATGATAGGCATATTAATTCCAATTTAGCGTTTCTAACATAATTAACGTGATAGACATAATGATTCCAATTTAGCGTTTTTACCATGATAGACATAATGATTCCAATTTAGCATCTTTAACATAATTAACATGATAGACATAATGATTCCAATTTAGCGTTTCTAACATAATTAACATGATAGACATAATGATTCCAATTTGGCATTTTTAACATAATGATTCTCAACTAATATTATAAACATAATGGTTCCAATTTAATAATTTAACATAAAGATAACATTTAGACATAATAATTCCACCTTTTCATCATAACCTAGCAATACCCAATTTTCCGTTATTCATGATGGGTTTATTAACATCACAGGCATAATTCCATCAATAGTCATAGCCATGGTTTAATTAGCACCATAGGCATGGTTTAATTAGCACCATAGGCATGGTTTAATCAACATAAAGATTTCATAGCGATTCTATGGACATGAATTAGTCCAACTTGCCAAACAATTAAGCCCAAATGATTCATAACAACATCAAATATCATGACAAGTTTAACTTGCAACGTTGCCATAGCAATATCCCCAAATTATAATTCAACGATAAATAATATAAACAATGGATAAGCAATAGTTCATAAATTCGGTTTCAATTCATCGCATGCCCATATTGTTTTAGCGTTTTTGCCTAAAAAGTAACATAGAACTTACAATATGAAGTAAAAATCCCAAATCAAATAGTCCCAAATTCGTCGTCTAAAGCGTCGTAGTTGTTGTAGCTTCTAGTTGTAGTCTTCAAGAATCATCCTCCATCTTCTACAATCTTATTCTTTGTATTTTTAATTTAGAGCTCTAGGTTTAATGGCGGCGGCCTGAGGCTAAAATGAGATAGTATGATTTAGGCTAGGTCTTAGGTCCTTTTTATAATGTTTGCAAGTTGTTTTAGACCGTCGATGGAGCTTGATTCAACAATAGCCGTTCGTTTGAAGGAGAGGCCAATCCGGTGCTGCCACCTAGCCCTAATGACAAGGCAAGGTTCAGAAAATCGACTGAACATAGACCAGGCCAGCCAGGGTGGGCTGGGTTCGACCTGACTCTGGACCAGGTCGACAGCCCTGTCGACCTGGCTAGCCAGGTCGACAGCCCAGTCGACCTGGGTGCCTTAGGCGGGAATTTTCCCGCCCTGGCCAATTGGGCCCGATTTTGAATTTTAAACTTGTTTTCTGAGCTGTTTTCTTCTGATTGAATTTTAAACTGAATTCTAAAACTTCTGGAGGCCATATCTTCTTCATACGGACTCCGTTTTTCGAAAACTCGGACTCTATTTCGCGTATTTTTCCGAGACGAACACAATGGCGTATCCCGTTCCCCTTAATTCTTTGTTTTGAAATTTAATTATACTTAAATTTGTGAATTTCACTGCTATAGAATTCACGGGGTGTTACATTCTCCCCCACTTAAAAGGATTTCGTCCCCGAAATCTCCAAGTTAGGAGGAATGTATATCCTAGCATCCAAACATCCATCTACTCATCCATCAACCACGAGTATCCATTGTCCTTAAAAGACTTCTAATGCTTTATGATCATATGCGAAGTGTGTGTATATGTTCCTTAGCTAACGCTAATGATCAGGCCTGATTGATCTTCTAAATGCAAAATATGTTTAGTGAAATGAATCCAATATGTATGCAAAATTTTCCTATTATAATTCATAATTTCTACATGAGTGCTCAAACATTCAATCATATGCAACAACCAAATGATAGCACAACCAAGTTTCCAAAATAAACACTCATGCATATGCAATATGAAAATGTGTCTGAGCCGATCTAGTGCCTAATGTGTATTCATACATCCACGAGCAACCACTTGCGACCACTTGCAACCATTTCGCAATCATAACATGTTTCAATTACATGTTTACATCCAGAAAGATTCTAACTATGGTTCTCAAGATAGGATCGAGGAGAGAAATAAGATAAAACAAAGCATATAGAATAGGTTAACGATGTACCGCCAGAAGGTCCGGTCTGCTTCTCAGGGCAGTCTTTGCTGATGTGTCTAGTCTTCCCACAATGAAAACATTCACCTTGCTTTCTCTTCCTCTTTCTACAATCCTTGGCTATGTGCCCTTCCGTACCACAGTAATTGCATTTCCTTTTATCACGTGAGTTGTTGTTCTTGCCTCCTTTCTCGGAGTCTACCTTCTTATTCTTAGAATCGTTGGGCTTGACCACTTTCTTCCCTTGAGAGTTTTCTGCCTCTGTCTCCTTCTTACCCTTATCTTCCTCGTTCAGCAATGCCATCTGCACCAACCTTTCGTACGTAGCTCCCATGGGTATATGGGTCATGGCCAAACTGTGTAATGGCTCATTCAACCCTTTGACAAAGCGGAGGGCCTTTTTGTGCGGGGTGTTGACTAGGTCTAGTCCGAACCTAGGCAGCTCGTCGAACTGATTAACGTACTCTTTGACGGTCATATTTCCTTTCTTAAGAAATAAAAATTTCTCCAACTGTAGACTCCTTTCGGCTTCTGAGAGAAATTTAGCCTCAAACCTTGCCCTAAAGTCCTCCCATGTTTCCACTGGTCTTTCTACATTAGTGACTTCCCACCAGTAGGAAGCCTCGCCCTTTAGTAGCCACACTGCCAGTTGTACTTTCTGCCTATCTTCTACCTCAAAGATGACGAATAAGTCCTCGGTTTCTTTTAGCCAATTTCTAGCTACCACGAAGGACTCCGTTCCATGAAAATCCTTTCCTCCCATAGCCTTAAAATCTTTACATATCTTAGCAAAAGTGTTTCCCTGCGGAGGAGGCGGAGGAAGAGGTGCTGCTGCAGCTGGATGATTTCCTGCAGCTGGGGGAGGAGGGACGGTAGGACCTGGCTGGGTGGCCCTTGCTTCTAAGAATCGTCTAAACCAACCAGGTATTGGTACACCCTCTGGCAAGTTAACTTCTTTGGACATGATGCTGAAACAAGAAGGATAGATTCAAAACTAAGGACAAGAGATTCAAACAAGGAGACAAAGGATAGTGCTAATGGCTTTTGGGGAATAGCCTTTAAAAACTTTTTCTTGGAAAATGCTTCTTTGCAAATGGTTTTGAAAAAAAAATTCAAAAGGTTTTCAAAACTTTTGCCCAGTCTTGGTAACCTTCTGCTCTGATACCAAGTGTAACACCCCACCTCCGCTAGGGTCACTCTCAAAGGGAATGCACTAGTTTTGGAGGGGTATTATCGAGATAACATCACAGAATTATCACAAGACAGAACATAAATAAATAATTAAGTAAACAACGGAAGAATTTCTGAGCAAAACAGAACTTCATTTCATTCCAAAATAAAACATGTCTTTTACAAACATTTCAAGCAACTTCATTACAACTGTCTTGTAATAATAGTCAAAGAAGCAATAACTTAAAAACTGTAAAACAGCTTATTCCCCAAGTGCAGTAAAAAGAAGCAGCCATAGCAAACCGTACATGCTGAGCCAAAGCAAGTGATATCCAAGCTAAGAGCTAGTGTTTCCTCCCTGAGAACCTGGGGGGGGGGGGGGAACGAAATAAAAAGAGGCGAAAGGAAAAGGGTCAGTCATAAAGACTGAGTAAGTTCTAGTGACTTTCAGTGTAGAAACGGTTAAAACAACCGGTCATGTATGAACTGGAACTAAACTTAAGAATGGTGTCAAGGTGAACAAGATAGACTAAGGTGATCAAGGTAAGTCAAGACAAGTCAAGTAAAGCATCACATGTTCGAGATTCGTTGCATCGACTGTACTAGTATACTAAGCCCATGTCACAAGTTAATCACGAAATAAATCCCACGGCCCAATATCATGAAATGACCCTGGAACGGGGTCTGACCCAAGTACGGGGTCCTACGGAGCGATTATCTAGTCGATCGGCTCCCTACAAGTTCTAGCTCGTCAAGTGTCCGTGTCATACGGCTAATCACGAATGTAGTCACCTTTGCTGGGTCCACCTTCGGGTGTATCAGCCCTAGGGTGTCAACCCCTGACACGATTCAAGATGCACAGATAAATCTACGGATACCCAGTGTCTGCCCCGGATACGTGCACGATCGTAGTCCGCCGAACCTACACTGGCGTACCCCACTGCCGTCGTTCACCTCTTACAATCAGCCTAGCAATCGTGCCCCCACCCGGCCTAGCCCCAGGGTACCTTGATACATCTAGAGGGTTACTGCTGAAAGGGGTCGTGTCTAGGGTTTCGCCTAATAGATTAGGTCATGTAATTCGTGACCTAACCCGCCTAACAGATCAAGTCATGTAATTCGTGACTTAACCCTTTTCCAGTCTAGTCATGTCAAGATGGTTAAGTATGTCATTTCAGTTCGCGACTTAACCCGCCTACGTGTCATGTCAAGTTGGCTAAGTGTTGTCGTTTTCAAGTTCATGACTTAGCCCTACAAATCGTTGTTCAAGTTGGTTAAGTTGTCTTTTCATGTTCATGACTTAACCCTAATTGGCATTAATTGATTCGTTAATGCACCGAACTACTCGCATTGGATCCTGTTGTTCGTAGCCACTGGATTTGCCGGGCGGTTCCGGGCAGGTTTACGCTACGAACTCAACCCAACCTCGGGTTTCAAGCGCGATGTGACCAACTACCCACATTGGATCCTATTGTTTGTAGCAACTGGATTTACCGGGCGGTTCCGGGCAGATTTACACTACAAACTCAACCCAACCTCGAGTTGGCCACCTTCTTGTTTTCTAAAGTCATGCCCATGTTCTTATACTGTTTCCACATCATGTTCATATGTCAACTTCGTGCCCAACTAAGGCATGTTTAAAGTCAAGTTATGGCATGTTCAAGTCAAGTTTTCGTGCCATATTTCATATTCTACTTATGCCAAATTTCATAGTTTATGCTTATAATTAATTCAAGTTTTGCCTATTCTACCCAATCGTATCCCCAACGTATATAAACGTACCTCGTTCACAAGTATAAACAATTCAAGAGATAAAAGGGGAATAACACCAAACATGTGATAGGCATATGTGACAGTTACAACATTACTTGCATAATAAACAGACTATAACATATCACATAGTTGCAATACTAGTATGATGATAACTTGGCATAGTAATGATTCCAACTTAATTTAACATGATGATTTCAACTTTGCATCATAGGCATAATAATCATTGCGGCATCATAATAATTTTATTATAAACATGAAACATTAAAGGCATAGTAATCCTAATAGGCATAGTGGATTCCAATTTAGCATTTTTAACATAATTAACATGATAGGCATAATGATTCCAATTTAGCGTTTCTAACATAATTAACGTGATAGACATAATGATTCCAATTTAGCGTTTTTACCATGATAGACATAATGATTCCAATTTAGCATCTTTAACATAATTAACATGATAGACATAATGATTCCAATTTAGCGTTTCTAACATAATTAACATGATAGACATAATGATTCCAATTTGGCATTTTTAACATAATGATTCTCAACTAATATTATAAACATAATGGTTCCAATTTAATAATTTAACATAAAGATAACATTTAGACATAATAATTCCACCTTTTCATCATAACCTAGCAATACCCAATTTTCCGTTATTCATGATGGGTTTATTAACATCACAGGCATAATTCCATCAATAGTCATAGCCATGGTTTAATTAGCACCATAGGCATGGTTTAATCAACATAAAGATTTCATAGCGATTCTGTGGACATGAATTAGTCCAACTTGCCAAACAATTAAGCCCAAATGATTCATAACAACATCAAATATCATGACAAGTTTAACTTGCAACGTTGCCATAGCAATATCCCCAAATTATAATTCAACGATAAATAATATAAACAATGGATAAGCAATAGTTCATAAATTCGGTTTCAATTCATCGCATGCCCATATTGTTTTAGCGTTTTTGCCTAAAAAGTAACATAGAACTTACAATATGAAGTAAAAATCCCAAATCAAATAGTCCCAAATTCGTCGTCTAAAGCGTCGTAGTTGTTGTAGCTTCTAGTTGTAGTCTTCAAGAATCATCCTCCATCTTCTACAATCTTATTCTTTGTATTTTTAATTTAGAGCTCTAGGTTTAATGGCGGCGGCCTGAGGCTAAAATGAGATAGTATGATTTAGGCTAGGTCTTAGGTCCTTTTTATAATGTTTGCAAGTTGTTTTAGACCGTCGATGGAGCTTGATTCAACAATAGCCGTTCGTTTGAAGGAGAGGCCAATCCGGTGCTGCCACCTAGCCCTAATGACAAGGCAAGGTTCAGAAAATCGACTGAACATAGACCAGGCCAGCCAGGGTGGGCTGGGTTCGACCTGACTCTGGACCAGGTCGACAGCCCAGTCGACCTGGCTAGCCAGGTCGACAGCCCAGTCGACCTGGGTGCCTTAGGCGGGAATTTTCCCGCCCTGGCCAATTGGGCCCGATTTTGAATTTTAAACTTGTTTTCTGAGCTGTTTTCTTCTGATTGAATTTTAAACTGAATTCTAAAACTTCCGGAGGCCGTATCTTCTTCATACGGACTCCGTTTTTCGAAAACTCGGACTCTATTTCGCGTATTTTTCCGAGACGAACACAATGGCGTATCCCGTTTCCCTTAATTCTTTGTTTTGAAATTTAATTATACTTAAATTTCTGAATTTCACTGCTATAGAATTCACGGGGTGTTACAAAAAGGAACAAAGTCGAAAGTGGTTTGATTAATCAACTCTACGATCGATCTGGCTTCCATTCTCCAACTTTTCAGTTTCTGAGAATTTTCAAATTTTCAAAAATTTGGCTAACACCCTAAATTTTCGAAAAATTTCGCCATAACCTCCCCTGCACCGGGAGCCACGGGAAAATCCCGAAATTGCCATATAGGCCTTCTGATCTCAAAAAGATAAAGAAAAAGCCAAGCGGCTAGCCAATAGGCTCATAAAATCATCGTCACCCAAACAAAACAGGAAATTATGTCGTAAACATGTACCTATTTGTCGGGCAAACAAATTTTATTCTCTGCTCTAGCCTCCTTGCTATGACCTGTTCAATGTAAGCACAAGTATATGCAAGCAAATGCGACCAAATTTCAATACAATTCAATATTTGATTCAGTTAGGCATAATGGTTCAAAATTATCAAACAAATAAACAAACAACACAAACATCAATCAATTAGTGGATTAACGTTTCAAATTCATAATTTTGATATATATAAAGAAAAACATGTTTTGATGTCAAATCACAACAATGTATTCTAGCTATATTAGTTTTGGTTCTCACACCAGTCTAATGGAAGTATATAGAAAATCACACCTTCGAAACTCGAACATAAATGTTGATGATGCGATCGCTATCATCAATATCATCTTCGGGCGACTAGAGTGTGATGCTATATTTATCCAATATATTAAAACTTTGAATATACGTTTGCAAGGCGTATATGCAAATTCTTTATATACTGAATTGTCCAAAATCAATATAAATAAATTATTCAAATACGTGTAAAACGATCTAAATTTCCAAAACAAAAGTTGTTTTCATTTTAAAAATATACTCTTCACACTCGTTCTAGGATACTACAGATCCCATCTCTAACGAGTCATACTCATTGGATTTTACTAATCCAATATCTGATGAATTCTTTCGTATGGTTCTAATGTGCCTTGTTCTCTGCTTTGTAAACCAAAGCTCTGATACCAAGTGTGACGAAAGAGGAATTTCGCTCGGTCCGAACCAGTCGCTAAACCGACCCAGACCGTTCGAAACGCCCTATCGTTTTGAGAACACGACAAAATAGAACGCAGACGAGGAACATTTCACTGTATATTACAACAATGCACCAGAATACAAGAATATACAGAGTATAAATGAATATTACACAGAAATATCAGAGATTTAAATTACATTTAAATACATTGCAGCGGAAAATAATACAATACACAACTAGAAGAGATATACGGATACAAAGCTTTCCGGATATCATTCCAGCTGTAAACCAGGATCTTGTGAATATAAATCTGCAAAACCAAAACTACTAGCTGCCCGTGTCAAAATAAGGGCACCCAGAGTTTAGGTTAAAACAATAAACTCCAGGTCAGTCATGGGACTGGTGTGAGAACTAAAACAGTTATTGATCTTTATTTTTAAAGCTAGGTAAATCAAGGGACCACGCCGTATAACACGGAACGGGTTTCCTCCCAAGAATACCAGTGCATAAAACAACAGCGCAATGCTAAATAAAGCAAAATGAAGCTGTTATAAGACCCAGGTCCTATCACACAATGCAACGCAAGCCAGGGATAGGGTTTTCCCTTATAACAGCCAAAGAATGCTTGATACGTTTTAAAACAAATCATTTGATACTATTGTAAGTGCATAGTGTATAAAACAACTTCAAATCATAAGTATCAATCATAGGCGGCATGGGTACCATATCATGTCGCCATACTAGTTCTACAATTAAAACCGCAAAATCACGTATTTGGAAGTTGGGTTTCCATCTATGAACCGAGGCCAGGGATCATCCTCAACCGATTCGAGACTGTCTAGCCCGAGTCTCAGGATCAGAGCTCGAGTGACCCTTGGAGCGACAGGGCCGGTCCACCGATGTGGATTAAAATGCCTGAACACTACGTTTCCCCACCCTTTGGGGCGTAAATGAGCCAACGAATGACTCCATCGGACCCGGATCGTCCGATCAAACCGAGGCGCCTCGCAACAGCAACAACCACACAGGTGAAAAGTATATAAATGTCAGGGCTGGTAGGTCACTGACACCAACCTAGCTAGAAAGAAACGCATGCCCTCCCTGAGGTCCTCTCCCGTTTTTGGTTCACAACCGGGGTGCGAAACTCGCGAAGTAAACGTTACACAAAGCTACGCCACAAAGGCCGTGCTTTGATCATCACCACAAGACTTTTCTTTTCAACAGAAGCCTTGATCATTTGCCACTTAGGCATGCCACACAGGCAATTCACTCCATGCGTTTGATATCCATCAGTATATAACCCCTGAGCTCGTACGTCTCATAGAAGGGCGTTAAGCAAGAGAATAAATTCTCCGCCGCCAAACAGATATATATTTAATAGAGATCAATCACACGGACTAAAATCCAATGTCAGACACACAGTCCATTTACAAGTCCGTTCTGGGTCTGAACGAAACCGGAGGCACCTAGTACCCCACATATCCATCGATCTCCTAGTACGTCTGGACGATCACCAACTGTTTCCATCTTCTTGGGTGTACAGCCCAATCAAGATCATCAGTAATCACCCAAACGACGTGAAGACTTCTAGTCTTCGACCACCGTCTTCATCTTCGACTTATCGTCGTATCAGTTATTCAAAATGGGATAAACCCGGTCTTTCCGAATAACTCGCGTATATTTTAAATAAGTGTTACACAAACACAACATACGCCTCATTCCAATTTATCTGTCACTAACCGTAAATTAATCAAGAGAATAATTCCCCAAATATTAACCCCGAAGGCCGAAACCAACATCAGATCAATATCCAGAAAACCATTCTGCTTGGCTAACCGACAGTTAGTTTCTAAATTTCACATTCATAGGGAAATGTTCCCATTAATTTTATCCAAGATAAATTCCTTGAATTTATTCTTTAATCATCTTTTGAATTTCGATTCAACTAGTCGGGATTAACGAACCTTACCGAAGTAATCATTGGTTTTAATTTCCCAATCCCAACCTATTCATCCCATGAAGTAAAACTGGTAGTACTTCATATCTAACACCACGGTGTTATCGGTAAATTCAATTACCATTTCACGTTCAAATCTAATTAAAGATTTAACTATCGCCTGGAACAAAACTGGTGATACTCCATTCTCGGTCATTTCAATCTAATTAAAGATTCATTAAAATTCCACTTAGTTTTAATCGTTAACTGGGTTAAAGAATCAGTGTCATTTAAAACACGGTTCACGATAAACCCAAAATCACATTCCATTAATTATCGGGTTAAAGAACGAGTGTTATTTAAAACACTGTCCACGATAAACCCAAAAATCAATATCAACTCAATTCCAATTAAATATCATTTAATTGGTACACTTCATTAAATCTAAATGAAAAGATTTAATCTTTTCTCAACTGGGTTCAAGAACAGTGTTAGTGAAGACACCATTCACGACAAACCCAAACCACATTTGATATTAAATACAAGGCTCTGAATAGAAAATATACCGGCTTATATTCAGTATCAAATTCTACGACCAACATATATCGTATTGGAAATAACGATATATATATCTATATCTTTCAAATTTCCATAACAACATCTGTATAATCACGAAATCCAACATCGAAATATTCCGAAGACAATTTCGATTCAAATCCATTCCAATGCAATTATTGGAAATTCTGGTTATTTTCAAAACCATTTCAAATCCAATTTATTTATTTAAAAATAAATAGAATTATAATTCTAGTTCAAAACTAGTTCATTTCGATAAAAATCTATTTTTATCTTTTCAAATATGGAGTTTTTCATCCCAATTCTTTCTAAATCATTTCTTATGATTTTACACAAATTATTACTATTTTTAATAATTTATCAAGGCCCGTACAGTCGATTTCCATCAATGGCCATCGAACTGCACTTACAGCGACCTTTTTCAAATTTGATTTGGACATAATTCCAAATCCAACCGTTAGATTTCAAATTTCTAACATTCGTTAGAAAGCTCTTTTCGATACGAACCCAATGGTTCCGGTTTTAGGAGAATCCGACGGTCGGATCCCCCGTAATATTCGTTCGAAGTTAATGGTCGAAATTCGTGAACTGCCACGGCGCGGCGCGTTCTATTCAGGCCATTATATTATATATATAATATATATAATATATACTTCATCGATTTCAATTCAAAACGTGTTTTATAAATCGTTTTAAATTTATTTCCAAAACGGTTTCAACTTCATATTCAATTTCAAATCAAAATTGAATATTCCAATATCAATTCGTTTTAAATTCTTTTCAAATCGATTTCAAATTCATTTCAATTCGAATTCAATTCGAATTCATTTATATTCAATTTCAATTCGAATTCAATTCTATTCAGTTTCAATTCGAATTTCTATTCTTTTCAAAATATTAGATTTTGAAATCACTTTCGATATTCATTATAAAATGAATAAAATCGATAAAAATATCGTTCACGTCAAAATGACGTCAATCTAATCAACACGGCTTCATATATTGATATTTTAAAATATTCCATTTCGAATATTTCTATTTCAAATATTTCTCTTTCAAAACTGGAATGAGGCCCAATCAATTACCGTATAATGATAATTATATGGATTTTCTACAACACATGTACATATCAACAACGATGAATAATCAACCATCATCCAAAGTGCATTCTACACTGTATAAGCATCAAATATAAATATTCAACGCTTATAACAGCCTGTCAATCAATCGATCGACATACAACTAAACAATCGGGATTAGTGTACGTCAAATATCATCCCAATACCCGTGTGGGGTTTCAAGCAATCAAACACAGATTTTTATTCGTGCAGTTGGGCGATGTGTAAAATTTATCATCCCAATCAATGTCCTTCAAATAGGTGTACATAAACAAACCGTCCGGTTTGTAAATGAATATTTATTTATTCACATTCACGTTAAAAATTATATTTTTAACGATCAAAATATTTTATTCAAACTATGAATATTCTATTCGGTTCATTTATTCAATAAAATGATATTTTTATTTTTCTAACATATTTTAGAAAATTTCGGCGACATAACGACATGATACTAGAAACGGGACAAGGCCTAGCCTTATCCCCGGTCTAGTGAAGGCCCACGGCATTCACACATCAATCAAATTCACCAAACAACCAAATTCAAATCAAATCATCTAACCAATTTTTGCAATCAAACAAACAAGTCCATGGTCTGTGGACGATTGTGTCGGGTGCTACTAAACACCGTCTGCATCCTAGTATATATATAACTAGAAAATGAAATTGAAAGGTGAGAAATTCTCACATATAGCTATCCTAACTCCACGGCACTTCATTTAGAAATCTCCGCTATTCTTGCCTCTTGTCACTTTCTCTGCCCGTATTCTCTACATATATAAAAATCACATTTTTACTTTGCTATTCAATATATAAAAATCGAATTTTTACTTTGCTATTCAATATATAAAAATCGAATTTTTACTTCGCTATTCAATATATAAAAATCGAATTTTTACTTCGCTATTCAACATATAAAAATCATAGCTTTATGCTATTAAAAATCCGATCTTTTATATTTTTAAAAAATCGAAGCTTTCATATATTAAAAATCCCGACTTTCCTTTGTTAAAGTTTTCGCCTTTTCCTATATAAAGTTTCTAGCTTTTTAAATATAAAATTCCTATTTATATGATTTAAAATCAGAATTCTTTTTATAAAATAAAATAGCGTAAATCCAGATAGGAAAAAGGGGCTTACATCGTTCGGAAAAGGAGGGGGTTTGCTCGCCGTGGTGTGTGGCTCTTCGGATCTGACGGAGGGCGCCTGGTGGCGTTCGAGCTCGCGCAGGGGCTAGGGGGGTCGGGGTTCGAGGAGGCGGTGCTATTAGGGTTTGGATTTAGGCGCTGGCGACACGGGTTAGGCTATGGCGGAGGGCTTCTTCGCGGATTTGGGCTTCACCGTCCACCGAGAGAGGCTCAGGCGGTTCACGCGAGGCAGGGGCGAGGTAGGAGGGGAGCGGCGGAAGAAGGAGGGGTGGCTGCGGATGAGGCCGGCGGCGGGTCACAGTAGGGGGGGCGACGTCGATCTCCAAAATCGATTGGGAGGGGTTCGGTTTCTCTTTCACTTTTTTTTTTGAAAACTGAAATGGTCAATGGGTACGGGAGGAGAGGGAGTAAAAGGAAGTTTATATATTAATTTATATATATATAATCTTATTTTATCATCAAAAAGCAACTTGAAATTTCGAACTCGAAATCAAACCCACCGACTGTCGCCCATAGCTTATTACCCCCATTCCAAACACAATGGGATATGTATCGTAGGATGATTCGATCGTTTGAATCAGTTTCCGTCAAAATCAACATATAACTCTATATATTGAATTTGAACGCGCATTTCATTTTACCGGGGTCACATACTAAATAGAAAAATTCCAGAAAAATATTTTCTAGCTTCGTACTGACGATACGGTCCTAACAAAACTAGTTTCGTCAAATTCCGAGACCGTTAGAAAAATGGCCAATTTCCAGTCGATTAAAATCAACTAAAACTGGTCAAACGCGTTTTCCTTTGCCACGCTCACATATTGATTCGAAAAATTATGAAATTTGGAATCTAGCAATAACTTTACGTCACGGATCCAACAAAAGTGGTTTCGTCGAAATCCGCGGTCGTTTGCAAAATTTCCATTTTTAAGGGCCTGAATTCCATAGCGACTATTCAGAATTTTCAACTGGACATATCTTTTGATTCCCGCTATGAAATTTTGATTTGTTGGATTCGTTGGAAAGATATTCTCAAATAGATCCTAATGTTTCTGGTTTCACTAAAATCCGGTTTATTTTGCACCCGGTACATTCAATTGAATTTTGAAATCGAATTATCGAACTACCGCGCCATTTTCAATTCTATTTATAATTATAAATAATTATTTATATTCTAACGACGACGTATATAATATATACATTCTAATTTATATTCAAAATAAATTTCTCGTCGATATTGTTTAAAATAATCTATTTTAAATAATCAAAATTCGCTAAAATCGCCAAAATAAAAATTTTAAACTGGTCCAGATTTTCGGGTTGTTACAATCTCCCCCACTTAAAACTTTTCGTCCCCGAAAAGGAACAAAGTCGAAAGTGGTTTGATTAATCAACTCTACGATCGATCTGGCTTCCATTCTCCAACTTTTCAGTTTCTGAGAATTTTCAAATTTTCAAAAATTTGGCTAACACCCTAAATTTTCGAAAAATTTCGCCATAACCTCCCCTACACCGGGAGCCACGGGAAAATCCCGAAATTGCCATACAGGCCTTCTGATCTCAAAAAGAAAAAGAAAAAGCCAAGCGGCTAGCCAATAGGCTCATAAAATCATCATCACCCAAACAAAACAGGAAATTATTTCGTAAACATGTACCTATTTATCGGGCAAACAAATTTTATTCTCTGCTCTAGCCTCCTTGCTATGACCTGTTCAATGTAAGCACAAGTATATGCAAGCAAATGCGACCAAATTTCAATACAATTCAATATTTGATTCAATTAGGCATAATGGTTCAAAATTATCAAACAGATAAACAAACAACACAAACATCAATCAATTAGTGGATTAACGTTTCAAATTCATAATTTTGATATATATAAAGAAAATCATGTTTTGATGTCAAATCACAACAATGTATTCTTGCTATATTAGTTTTGGTTCTCACACCAGTCTGATGGAAGTATATAGAAAATCACACCTTCGAAACTCGAACATAAATGTTGATGATGCGATCGCTATCATCAATATCATCTTCGGGCGACTAGAGTGTGATGCTATATCTATCCAATATATTAAAACTTTGAATATACGTTTGCAAGGCGTATATGCAAATTCTTTATATACTGAATTGTCCAAAATCAATATAAATAAATTATTCAAATACGTGTAAAACGATCTAAATTTCCAAAACAAAAGTTGTTTTCATTTTAAAAATATACTCTTCACACTCGTTCTAGGATACTACAGATCCCATCTCTAACGAGTCATACTCATTGGATTTTACTAATCCAATATCTGATGAATTCTTTCGTATGGTTCTAATGTGCCTTGTTCTCTGCTTTGTAAACCAAAGCTCTGACACTAAGTGTGACGAAAGAGGAATTTCGCTCGATCCGAACCAGTCGCTAAACCGACCCAGACCGTTCGAAACGCCCTATCGTTTTGAGAACACGACAAAATAGAACGCAGACGGAAGAACATTTCACTGTATATTACAACAATGCACCAGAATACAAGAATATACAGAGTATAAATGAATATTACACAGAAATATCAGAGATTTAAATTACATTTAAATACATCGCAGCGGAAAATAATACAATACACAACTAGAAGAGATATACGGATACAAAGCTTTCCGGATATCATTCCAGCTGTAAACCAGGATCTTGTGAACATAAATCTGCAAAACCAAAACTACTTGCTGCCCGTGTCAAAATAAGGGCACCTAGAGTTTAGGTTAAAACAATAAACTCCAGGTCAGTCATGGGACTGGTGTGAGAACTAAAACAGTTATTGATCTTTATTTTTAAAGCTAGGTAAATTAAGGGACCACGCCGTATAACACGGAACGGGTTTCCTCCCAAGAATACCAGTGCATAAAACAACAGCGCAATGCTAAATAAAGAAAAATGAAACTGTTATAAGACCCAGGTCCAATCACACAATGCAACGCAAGCCGGGGGATAGGGTTTTCCCTTATAACAGCCAAAGAATGCTTGATACGTTTTAAAACAAATCATTTGATACTATTGTAAGTGCATAGTGTATAAAACAACTTCAAATCATAAGTATCAATCATAGGCGGCATGGGTACCATATATCATGTCGCCATACTAGTTCTACAATTAAAACCGCAAAATCACGTATTTGGAAGTTGGGTTTCCATCTATGAACCGAGGCCAGGGATCGTCCTCAACCGATTCGAGACTGTCTAGCCCGAGTCTCAGGATCAGAGCTCGAGTGACCCTTGGAGCGACAGGGCCGGTCCACCGATGTGGATTAAAATGCCTGAACACTACGTTTCCCCGCCCTTTGGGGGCGTAAATGAGCCAACGATTACTCCATCGGACCCGGATCGTCCGATCAAACCGAGGCGCCTCGCAACAACAACAACCACACAGGTGAATAGCATATAAATGTCAGGGCTGGTAGGTCACTGACACCACCCTAGCTAGAAAGAAACGCATGCCCTCCCTAAGGTCCTCTCCCGTTTTTGGTTCACAACCGGGGTATGAAACTCGTGAAGTAAACGTTACACAAAGCTACGCCACAAAGGCCGTGCTTTGATCATCACCACAAGACTTTGCTTTTCAACAGAAGCCTTGATCATTTGCCACTTAGGCATGCCACACAGGCAATTCACTCCATGCGTTTGATATCCATCAGTATATAACCCCTGAGCTCGTACGTCTCAGAGAAGGGCGTTAAGAAAGAGAATAAATTCTCCGCCGCCAAACAAATATATATTTAATAGAGATCAATCACACGGACTAAAATCCAATGTCAGACACACAGTCCATTTACAAGTCCGTTCTGGGTCTGAATGAAACCGGAGGCACCTAGTACCCCGCATATCCATCGATCTCCAAGTACGTATGGACGATCACCAACTGTTTCCATCTTCTTGGGTGTACAGCCCAATCAAGATCATCAGTAATCACCCAAATGACGTGAAGACTTCTAGTCTTCGACCACCGTCTTCATCTTCGACTTATCGTCGTATCAGTTATTCAAAATGCGATAAACTCGGTCTTTCCGAATAACTCGCGTATATTTTAAATAAGTGTTACACAAACACAACATACGCCTCATTCCAATTTATCTGTCACTAACCGTAAATTAATCAAGAGAATTATTCCCCAAATATTAACCCCGAAGGCCGAAACCAACATCAGATCAATATCCAGAAAACCATTCTGCTTGGCTAACCGACAGTTAGTTTCTAAATTTCACATTCATACGGAAAGGTTCCCATTAATTTTATCCAAGATAAATTCCTTGAATTTATTCTTTAATCATCTTTTGAATTTCGATTCAACTAGTCGGGATTAACGAACCTTACCGAAGTAATCATTGGTTTTAATTTCCCAATCCCAACCTATTCATCCCATGAAGTAAAACTGGTAGTACTTCATATCTAACACCACGGTGTTATCGGTAAATTCAATTACCATTTCACGTTCAAATCTAATTAAAGATTTAACTATCGCCTGGAACAAAACTGGTGATACTCCATTCTCGGTCATTTCAATCTAATTAAAGATTCATTAAAATTCCACTTAGTTTTAATCGTTAACTGGGTTAAAGAATCAGTGTCATTTAAAACACGGTTCACGATAAACCCAAAATCACATTCCATTAATTATCGGGTTAAAGAACGAGTGTTATTTAAAACACTGTCCACGATAAACCCAAAAATCAATATCAATTCAATTCCAATTAAATATCATTTAATTGGTACACTTCATTAAGTCTAAATGAAAAGATTTAATCTTTTCTCAACTGGGTTCAAGAACAGTGTTAGTGAAGACACCATTCACGACAAACCCAAACCACATTTGATATTAAATACAAGGCTCTGAATAGAAAATATACCGGCTTATATTCAGTATCAAATTCTACGACCAACAGATATCGTATTGGAAATAACGATATATATATCTATATCTTTCAAATTTCCATAACAACATCTGTATAATCACGAAATCCAACATCGAAATATTCCGAAGACAATTTCGATTCAAATCCATTCCAATGCAATTATTTGAAATTCTGGTTATTTTCAAAACCATTTCAAATCCAATTCATTTATTTAAAAATAAATAGAATTATAATTCTAGTTCAAAACTAGTTCATTTTGATAACAATCTATTTTTATCTTTTCAAATATGGAGTTTTTCATCCCAATTCTCTCTAAATCATTTCTTATGATTTTACACAAATTATTACTATTTTTAATAATTTTATCAAGGTCCGTACAGTCGATTTCCATCAATGGCCATCGAACTGCACTTACAGCGACCTTTTTCAAATTTGTTTTGGACATAATTCCAAATCCAACCGTTAGATTTCAAATTTCTAATATTCGTTAGAAAGCTCTTTTCAATACAAACCCAACGGTTCCAGTTTTTGGAGAATCCGACGGTCGGATCTCCCGTAATATTCGTTCGAAGTTAATGGTCGAAATTCGTGAACTGCCGCGGCGCGGCGCGTTCTATTCAGGCCATTATATTATATATATATATATATATAATATATAATATATACTTCATCGATTTCAATTCTAAACGTGTTTTATAAACCGTTTTAAATTTATTTCCAAAACGGTTTCAACTTCATATTCAATTTCAAATCAAAATTGAATATTCCAATATCAATTCGTTTTAAATTCTTTTCAAATCGATTTCAAATTCATTTCAATTCAATTTCAATTCGAATTCATTTATATTCAATTTCAATTCGAATTCAATTCTATTCAGTTTCAATTCGAATTTATATTCTTTTCAAAATATTAGATTTTGAAATCACTTTCGATATTCATTATAAAATGAATAAAATCGATAAAAATATCGTTCACGTCAAAATGGCGTCAATCTAATCAACACGGCTTCATATATTGATATTTTAAAATATTCCATTTCGAATATTTCTATTTCAAATATTTCTATTTCAAAACTGGAATGAGGCCCAATCAATTACCGTATAATGTTAATTATATGGATTTTCTACAACACATGTACATATCAACAACGATGAATAATCAACCATCATCCAAAGTGCATTCTACACTGTATAAGCATCAAATATAAATATTCAACGCTTATAACAACCTGTCAATCAATCGATCGACATACAACTAAACAATCGGGATTAGTGTACGTCAAATATCATTCCAATACCCGTGTGGGGTTTCAAGCAATCAAACACAGATTTTTATTCGTGCAGTTGGGCGATGTGTAAAATTTATCGTCCCAATCAATGTCCTTCAAATAGGTGTACATAAACAAACCGTCCGGTTTGTAAATGAATATTTATTTATTCACATTCACGTTAAAAATTATATTTTTAACGATCAAAATATTTTATTCAAACTATGAATATTCTATTCGGTTCATTTATTCAATAAAATGATATTTTTATTTTTCTAACATATTTTAGAAAATTTCGGCGACATAACGGCACGATACTAGAAACGGGACAAGGCCTAGCCTTATCCCCGGTCTAGTGAAGGCCCACGGCATTCACACATCAATCAAATTCACCAAACAACCAAATTCAAATCGAATCATCTAACCAATTTTTGCAATCAAACAAACAAGTCCATGGTCTGTGGACGATTTTGTCGGGTCCTACTAAACATCGTCTGCATCCTAGTATATATATATAACTAGAAAATGAAATTGAAAGGTGAGAAATTCTCACATATAGCTATCCTAACTCCACGGCACTTCATTTAGAAATCTTCGCAGTTCTTGCCTCTTGTCACTTTCTCAGCCCGTATTCTCTACATATATAAAAATCACATTTTTACTTTGCTATTCAATATATAAAAATCGAATTTTTACTTTGCTATTCAATATATAAAAATCGAATTTTTACTTCGCTATTCAATATATAAAAATCGAATTTTTACTTCGCTATTCAACATATAAAAATCGTAGCTTTATGCTATTAAAAATCCGATCTTTTATATTTTTAAAAAATCGAAGCTTTCATATATTAAAAATCCCGACTTTCCTTTGTTAAAGTTTTCGCCTTTTCCTATATAAAGTTTCTAGCTTTTTAAATATAAAATTCCTATTTATATGATTTAAAATCAGAATTCTTTTTATAAAATAAAATAGCATAAATCCAGATAGGAAAAAGGGGCTTACATCGTTCGGAAAAGGAGGGGGTTTGCTCGCCGTGGTGTGTGGCTCTTCGGATCTGACGGAGGGCGCCTGGTGGCGTTCGAGCTCGCGCAGGGGCTAGGGGGGTCAGGGTTCGAGGAGGCGGTGCTATTAGGGATTGGATTTGGGCGCTGGCGACACGGGTTAGGCTATGGCGGAGGGCTTCTTCGCGGATTTGGGCTTCACCGTACACCGAGAGAGGCTCAGGCGGTTCACACGAGGCAGGAGTGAGGTAGGAGGGGAGCGGCGGAAGAAGGAGGGGTGGCTGCGGATGAGGCCGGCGGCGGGTCACAGTAGGGGGGGCGACGTCGATCTCCAAAATCGATTGGGAGGGGTTCGGTTTCTCTTTCACTATTTTTTTTTGAAAACTGAAATGGTCAACGGGTACGGGAGGAGAGGGAGTAAAAGGAAGTTTATATATTAATTTATATATATCTTATTTTATCATCAAAAAGCAACTTAAAATTTCGGACTCGAAATCAAACCCACCGACTGTCGCCCATAGCTTATTACCCCCATTCCAAACACAATGGGATATGTATCGTAGGCTGATTCGATCGTTTGAATCAGTTTCCGTCAAAATCAACATATAACTCTATATATTGAATTTGAACGCGCATTTCATTTTACCGGGGTCACATACTAACTAGAAAAATTCCAAAAAAATATTTTCTACCTTCGTATTGACGATACGGTCCTAACAAAACTAGTTTCGTCAAATTCCGAGACCGTTAGAAAAATGGCCAATTTCCAGTCGATTAAAATCAACTGAAACTGGTCAAACGCGTTTTCCTTTGCCACGCTCACATATTGATTCGAAAAATTATGAAATTTGGAATCTAGCCATAACTTTACGTCACGGATCCAACAAAAGTGGTTTCGTCGAAATCCGAGGTCGTTTGCAAAATTTCCATTTTTAAGGGCCTGAATTCCATAGCGACTATTCAGAATTTTCAACTGGACATATCTTTTGATTCCCGCTATGAAATTTTGATTTGTTGGATTCCTTGGAAAGATATTCTCAAATAGATCCTAATGTTTCTAGTTTCACTAAAATCCGGTTTATTTTGCACCCGGTACATTCAATTGAATTTTGAAATCGAATTATCGAACTACCGCGCCATTTTCAATTCTATTTATAATTATAAATAATTATTTATATTCTAACGACGACGTATATAATATATACGTTCTAATTTATATTCAAAATAAATTTCTCGTCGATATTATTTAAAATAATCTATTTTAAATAATCAAAATTCGCTAAAATCGCCAAAATAAAAATTTTAAACTGGCCCAGATTTTCGGGTTGTTACACATGTGCACTGCCACGCCAATTCAGTGTGCAACTGAGGAGTAGCCACGTGGACCTTTCTCGACTCAGTGCACATGAAAACAAAGTCATCACATCCCAAAATACAAAGCAAAATGACCGAGGATGTACGCATCAATGAACAAATGTGTACAAGTGAACATAGCATGATACAAATTCAAACATGTTTCAGGATGATCATTAAAATGGCACATGCCATGTTCAATTCAGTTAGAAGGAGTACATGAAACAATGATCAAGCCAGTCGAACTCAAGTACAAGCAAATTCATATTTTTCATGTCAGAATGTATACATGATTCAGCAGTTATACAAAGCATGATATACACAAGTTTGATCTAGCATTACAGTGACTACAAATGTACATGAAACAGAAGTGATGTCGTCCTACATGCAGGCAAATGGATATATATGTATATATGGAGTAGTTACAAACAAGACAGTGGCAAGCAACAACATTTCATGGAGAAAGCTCAAGTCAACATGAATGGACAAGTGGTGCAGCCAACATCATATTAAAGTTCAGCATGGTCTCGATCATGATCAAAGCAAATACATGGTTCAAGTGAAACTTTCTTTGCATGATTCAAGTGCAGGAAGTTCAAGTGACAAAGCATGGTGTTACAACAACAAAATTAAAGTGTACAAGTTCATGCCACAACACAGTTTTCTATCAAAGGAAATACAGTGTGCAAATCCCTAATGTATGCATGAATATATACATAGATTTGTGTATATACATGGTATACTGTTCAAGTTCAAACAAAGTACTCATGTCAAGAGCAAGTTCAAAGCAACATAAATCAGTTGACATGGCTAATGAATAAAGGACATAAATGAGAAGTACACATATCGACAGGTTCTAGTTCAAGTTCTTAAGCAAGTCAAGAATGAATACAAGGCAGGCTCAATGACATGGGTAGTGAAGTCAAGACACAACATGTTCAAAGTGACTCAAGGACATGGTGCATCTACTTTGTGATATGGCAGAGCAACACTTATACAAGTGCAGAGAAATTAGCATGCAACAAAAATGAAAAAGTTTGTTCCTCAAAATTTTACAAGTAAATATTTTTTAACATGCAAGAATAATTGGAAAATTGCAATCCCAATCTTTTCGGCAATATATATTCCAGTTTGAACAATATCAGGGAAAATTGTTTGCAAAGTAATGAATGAAATTGTTCCAAGAATAGACAACTGAAATTGGATGATTGAAGATTCTTTAGGCAAGAAATTGATTTCATAAATTCAATACTTTCCAGTTTTTGGTCAAAACATATTTTCCTGAAATCACAATTTGGTTTAAAATGGCAAGAAATCGAGATGCACTTTTATGGTGGCATTAATTCATTCATATTCATTGAGGTGTACTTGCCAATAACACAACAGAAAAATCAGGCAACTTAGTAATTCCATAAATTCACTCATACACAGGAGCTTAATCAAGGGCCAAATTTAGTTTTCAATTTCCAGAATTGCAAGTTCTTCTGAGGGACATAAAATCAAGTTCAAATGGTTCAAATATTTTCCAGAATTTCCATAATCAAATCAAGCCGATTTTATCAAGGTATCAAAGGGGGATTGCTTGCCAGAATTGTTCAAGGGGCCACAAACATTTCAGGAAAGTTCATCATAACAAAACAAGAAAGCTATTAAAGCCAGAGCAACAAATTCAAATTCACTTTTCTATGCCAAGGTGATTGAAATCAAAAGAGGAAATCCAAGAATTTCAGGCAACAATTAACGCAATCAGTCAAACCAATAATATACGAAATCAGAGATGTTTTAGGATTTTAAAATCCTATTTCTACACCATTACATCACTAGCAAATAGAGGATCGAAAACACAAGGTAAAAAAAATCTCAAAAGAGAATTCGAATAATCAAGTCATAATACTCACGTTGTTATTTGGTCAAAAGTCATCCTAAATCGGAGCAACAGAAAGCCACAAACTCTCAAGCATCAGAGAAGCAAATTCGATCAATCCAGCAACACGATTTGGGGAAGATTCAGAAACCCTAGTCGCCAAATTGAAGCCGCCATTTGTATTTCTCCAAAGGCCAAAGGATCGGGGCAAAAGAAAATGAATGGGCCGACTTACTTAATCATGGCTAAGCCTTTGTTTTTGTTTTTATAAAGGGCTATGGTTTTTAGTCTATTTTATTTTCATTTATAATCTTGTAAAACAAACGAACAGTTCCTAGTGTCTGTAAAATACTAGGCTGATCCAGTCAGGGTGTCGACTGGCAGTTGCTAGAGTCTGTAAAATCGAGGATTTACTGGTTACAGGGTTGTAATCAAGAGAAATCTAGTCGAGGGGATATCGATCAGTCTAGGTTTTTAAGCGTAGGGTTAGAATTGGAGCAGGGTTTGCGAGTGTACATGGTCTTGTATGCGGGAACTATTCTATCACCTAGTAGAAACCTTAGAAATGCTGCAATAGGCAGGGTTTTGCCGAAGCTGGGTAATCTGTGTGTGATTTATTTTCTGCATTTCTGTTTCTGCTATATTCTGTGATCTGTTTATTATTATATATATCTCGTTAGATTTTTAATTTAGTTAAAAACTGTGATAAACCCTATTCACCCACCCTCTAGGGTTAATCTACATCCAACAATTCGAAGTCCTACTCATTCGCTGGGAAGTATCGATGTCAGCCAGGGTTCAACATCACGGAGGATTTAAGCGTTAATCCTTGAATTGGATGTCATTTTTGAAATCAGAAGATCGAATAGTTTTGTCTTTTTTTGGGATTTTTCCAAAATAAAAAGTGTCGATCTTTTTGTTTGAGCATCAACAAGCTTCAGAGAACGGACTTGCCATCATTGGTGCGAGTTGAAGGATGTTTACACAAGGAAGAAGAGGAAGGAGAGAGGTGAATTAGACGGTTTTTGTTTGATTTTTAGTGGTGTAATTAAGGAGTATGGAAGGAGGGAAATATCGACAATGGCACTTTGGGTTTGCAGATTAGAACGTTTTACTGGAATGGTGATGGATCCTGGGTGACGCGGTTTGAAGAATTGGAGTGCGAGGTGAACGAAAGTGGTATGGATAGGAAGAGAATGAGATGAGGTGATTATTGGTGATTTTCGTTTGATTTTAAAATGGAAGATGGTGGAGACTAGGGTGTTGAAACGTATGGAAATTATGGAGGGAGAAGCAGCTGTCGAGTTCGACAGTTTTGGGAAGAAGCAAATTTGGGTGCGGGTTATTTTGGTATGGAAGATCAGTATGAGTTGGGCCAAATGGTTGGTAAAGCCCAATTAATTTAAAAAGAAAATTATTTTATTTTAGTTAACGATGTACAAACTTGTGTAAGCTATAACTTTATCATACATTATCAGAATTGGACAAAACAAGATCCGATAGGATCGTATGGACGGACACTACCCAATGGAAATGACTGAGAGTGGATTGGAGCTTGTTTGAATTTAGGCGAAATAAATTGTTGGATTCAAATCAAACAACAGTTTATCGTTCTTTAACGATGAACTGCCAATGTGAGTAAAACTCACCAACTCTGAACAATTATATTTCCATAACGTATTCTTAGAACTGATAATTATCTGTTGATTGCTGTGTGTTAACTGTTTGGTTGAATTGCTTATGTATTGGTTGAAATTATAGATAACGATATATATATAAATCGTTAATCAAATATTGATTCTGTTTAGCAGAATATTTCATAGTGAAATGAAATCGATGTTAACTATATTGTTTAACATCTGTGATGCAGGGAAACAGGTTGGAGGGACCCAACTAGGTTCCTCAATAGATAAAATACTGTATTGTTTCATATATTGTGATATATGATGTGATATATAATCTATTGTCGATTATGTGTGTTTGAATGATATCGATCACTGTTGTTTGGTATTTTAAATACCGTAAGAAAACCCTAGGATGAAAAAGGAAAATTTCAATAACTATATTGAAATAAAATATTTTATAAAATCGAAAGATTTTATATAGAAGGAAGATTTCAAACTGTATATTGGAATAGAATATTTATAAAATCAAAGGATTTTATATAAAGGAATATTTATAAAATCAAGGGATTTTATAAAGGAGAACATTTACAAATAAAACAGAAAGAGATATTTGTAAAACATTTAAAAATAGAATTTAAAAGGGAATATTTATTTAGAAAAATAAATAGAGTTATAAAAAGGAGATATTTATTTAGGAAATAAAAAGTGTTATAAAAGGGATTTATTGGGAAATGAAAAGAATGTCATATAAGGAAATATTTGGCAAATGAATAGAATTTTACATTAGTAAAGTTTAGACTCGTGCTTCGCACATGGGTATAACATGATATGGATTTAAAGCAAAGATTTCAAATAGAATTTGTTGTAACCAATAGATTGAGAAGATTAATTTATAAATAATATTTTATAAATTAAATAAAATATTTATCATTGGATAAATAGAATATATAAGTCATGGCCTATATAGAGAAGTAAGAATTGATTTCAACATCGATATTTGAAACTGAATATGGACGTAGAGTTAATCAAAGGAGTTAATCAAAATGTGTTAATCAAAATGAGTTAGAGGAGTTAATCGATTAGAGTTAGAGTTAATCGATTAGAGTTAGAGTTAACCAGTTAGAGTTAATCAGTTAGAGTTAATCGATTAGAGTTAAATCGAACTAGAATAGAGTTAATCGAACAAGAGTTAGTAGAATATTGTTATTCGAATAGAGTTAATTGAATTAGAGTTAGTCGAATTAGAGTTATTCGAATATAGTTTATTCGAAGAATGAGTTATCGAATAAGGTTATTCGAATAGGAGAATTAATCGAATATAGTTTATTCAAATAGAGAAAGGAGTTATCGAATATTAGTTATTCGAAAGGAGTTAATCGAATATTAGTTATTCGAAAGGAGTTATCGAATATTAATTATTCGAAAGGAGTTAATCGAATATTAGTTATTCGAAAGGAGTTACCGAATATTAGTTATTCGAAAGGAATTAATCGAATATTAGTTATTCGAAAGAAGTTAATCGAATATTAGTTATTCGAAAGGAGTTAATCGAATATTAGTTATTCAAAAGGAGTTAATCGAATATAGTTTATTCGAAAGGAGTTAATTGATAAGAGTAAATTAGTTAGAGTTAATTGAATAGAGTTAATCCAGTAGGGTAAATCAAATAGAGTTAATCCAATAGAGTTTTTCAAATAGAGTTAATAGAATTGAGTTAATCAAATAGAGCTAACTGATAAGAGTAAATCGATTAGAGTTAATCGAATAATGTTAATTGAATAGAGTTATTCGAATATAGGTTATTCGAAGAAGAGAGATTATCAAATATAGTTTATTCGACGGAAAGATTTATCGAATAGAGATTTATTCGACAGAGAATTACGTAAGGAAGTTTGTTAAAGATTTAAAAGATGAACTTTGACTATTTCGAAGTTAAAACATTGTTCAGTTAAGGTCTGAGAGGTAATTATACCCCAACTTGATTGAGTTCCTTCTTAACTAAGGAATGGTAAGGTTTGATAGTGAATGATGGTTAAGTGAATTTAGTTAATGAGTGAAATGGTTTGATTTGGCATGGCGATGTTTGATTTAAACATCAGTTTAAATTCAGTGAAGGAGTTTTGGAAATGTTTTCCAAACAAAGAATCAGAAATGTTTTCTAATATTAGAAAATCAGAATTTAGAATATATGGAAATGGGAGATAAGTAAATTAATGAACTAAAGAGATAAATGTTAAATGATGATTGATCGATAAAATTTCCATCTGGAAATAATATCGTTGTCTGCACACGTGTTTTTCTTTGATAGTTAAATCACCGGCTATCAAAGTTTTGACCATTTTTCCGTCGTCAATACGTGGAGACCGGTTGGATTCTTATCCAAAGAACCTCTCCGTAATTGCATAAGCGTTGAGGAATCATATATGCCAAAGATAATTGAAGACGGAGTAAAGTGCAAGGGCTGTTGTATAAGTCCTAGGTAGAGATTGCCTAGGATGGATGTACGGAATAGTGCCTTCGATTTGTCCAGTCCCAGGACAACTTGAATGGACGAATGTCTGACAGAGTATATCTGGTAGATCGTGTAAGTTGATCGTTTCAAACGTATTTACGTTTGCCGCGGAGGAATTCGTTTCTCTTAGCTTACATTTGTGGTATTTTTGGGGAAATCAAATTGTGATTTGATGGGTATGACAATGTGGCATTCAAAGTGAATGAATGAGTAATCTGTTGAAAGATACGTTATGACCTCCAGCCTCATCAACTGGGAAATGACAAAAATCGGGCAGGCACCATGGCTAAGTGGGCCGCACCCAAGTAGGGTATATTGTCACCATCTTGAGAATATTCATATTTGCACTTCTTTCAATTCTGTATCTCCCGGGAATATTTATGTTGGTTTACCAACTGTAAGGTGACAATATATTCGATACACTCAAGCGAAATGAGTGGTCGGTCATGTGTGGCCTAGTTGCAAGATGTTCTTGTTGAACTCCAGTGTATCGCTTCTAGAGTACACTTCGGAAGGTGGATCCATACCTTGTCATAGTTGGAAATCCATTACCCAATAAGATCCCACGGTTTTGATTGTATATTATATATGTAGAACGTTAGATGCAAGCGTTTCTACTAGATTGATATTACTTGTGTTAGACATTATTATAATATCAGAATAATATTGTTTTACAAATGATTATCCTTTGTGTCAAAAGGATTTTTGAAAGTTGAATCAAATAATTTGAGTTTACTGACACCAGTCACATGACTGACCCGGAGTTTATTTTGCTTTGTTTTCCCTAAACTCTTGGGTGCCCAATTTTGTACGGGCAGTCAAGTAGTCGGGATTACAGATACTTGAAGAGTTGGAGCAGGAGGCTTCAGAATTATATAGCTATGGTTTTTCCGCTGTGTTGTAAGTGCTGTACTTTGGAAATGATATGTATATTCAAGTACAGATTTATATTTCAAAGTATGTTATGAAATATATTTATTCGTTCCGCTGTGAGATTCGTGTTTACTCTGATGTTGTATGTTCTTCTTCTTCTTCTTCTTCTTCTTCTATTCTAAGTTTCTATCTTATCTATCCTCACCCTCTAATTTACTTCATTAACTACCGGTATTTTCGATGTTCGGATAATCGATGTGGGTTTTATGTCGATGACCAAAGATCGAAATTTTTTGGGACGTTACAGTTGGTATCAGAGCTTAAGGTTAAGTAATTACCTTGGCTCTATGGCATGAATCAGTAGAGATGGGGTTAGTAATACCCTAGATTGAGTTGAGTGTATATATACGAGTGAACGTATTTGTTATTTGACATAAAAATTGTTTTATATTATTGAGATTTATTGGTTGAGTTGTTTATGGGTTCTGGTCGATTAGTTTGATCCACTGTATCAGTAGGAATTTCTAAACACTCGAATACGATGGGTTGACACGATATGTTTTGAAAAGAGGGTAAATAAAAATAATTTTACCCAAAGTATATTTTGATATAAATAAAATTTATATTGGAAATATAATATATTAGATATATTGGTTGTTATTATAATTGAGTAATATTATAAATTGAAATGGATGTAAGTAACCAATCAGAAATCATATAAGAGAAATATATGAAATCCGATGAATTGAATCTGAAATTTGAATCGGAATTGAAATTAAAACCCAAGAAATTTGGAAAGGTGTTTGTAAATGGATTTGGATTAAGTATAAGAGAATTTTAAAAACCTGGGAGATTTTTAAGTTGTTTTACAAACGTTGGAAAGGATATTTTGAAATGATTTCAAAATGAAGTGTTTAGATATGGTTTTGAAAAGTGATATAGTATTGAACTCACTTCAGTCGCTGGGAAATAATTCTGATGATGCTGGTCGCATCATCAGTGTTCATTTTCGAGTGGTTAGTGACGGATTACTACCAAAAATTTTGTTTTGAATTATTTGAGAAAAGCAAGTAGTTTTGAATCCAGAAAGGGGATATCTAGTTTTAGAAAAGCTAAACTGTTTGAAAATCCCCAGGGAAGATTGTTTGAATTAAAACAAATTAAATTAGAAATTGGTAAAAGCAAATAGAAATCAAAATCGAATTAAAGGCAGTTCAGTGGTAATTGAATTAAATGGGATTAGAATGATATCGAGACAGATTGGATTTGTGAGATTTGAATTTGAAATGGTATTCTATTGATGAGTTACGAATTTAAAAATCGAGAATGGAACTTTGGTTTGAAATGAAATTCGACTTAGGTATAAGCGAATGGTTGGATTTGTGGATAAAAACAGATTGGAATTCGACTGGGATGACATGGGTATATGCTGAATTAACAGCAGATGGAAAGGATATAATGATATGCCCGACAAAAGGTACAAGTTTATATTTCATATGGTATGAGATTTTGATGAGCCGAATTGTCTGGTCGGTTGGCTGTTTGATTGTCTTTTGGGTTGGAGATGGCCCAAAGAGGCGAGTGGGAGTTTGTGCTATTGACCAGTACAAAGGAGGTGCTGGCGAATTTTTTCGAAAAGTTAAGGTGTTAGAAAATTTTCAGGATTTTAGAAAATTTTCGTTAGTAGGAATGAATAAATATTTAATTGACAATAAATTGATTCAGTTGAAGCTAGAGTTAAGAAGTTATTAGGGCTAGTTTTCTACCTTAGCAATTTCGAGGACGAAATTATTTTAAGGGGGGGGGGGGAGAATGTAACGACCCGTATTTTTACGAATAATAATTAATTAATTTAATTATTTAAGTAATGGTTTAGAGAATTAAATGGTTATTTAATTAAATAATATTTAATATTTAATTAATATAAAAATTAAATAATATATTAAATTTTGAAATAATCAGAAATAGTGAATTGACAATATAATGTGAACTGGACGATTCAAAATATATAATTCAGTTTGGAATTGAATTCGAATAACGACTATATTATATAAACGACAGTTTGTAACAACCCAGAAAATCTGAACCAGTTTGAAATTTTTATTTTTAGAAATTTTGTTGAAAATTGAGTCCAAATTTAAAATTTCCAATTTTAAATAATTATTAAATAATTAAAAATAGTGCTTTTTCAAACAATGTCCGTTTTCGACGAAACCACTTTTGTTGGAACCGGAATGTCAAATTATTGCTAGGTTTCAATTTTTAGAATTTTCCGAGCTAGTATGTGAGCGTGGCAAAAGAAACTGTGTTTTGTCAATTTCGGTCAAAATTAATTGACTGAAAAATAGACATTTCTCAAACAGTCTCAGAATTCGACGAAATAAATTTTGTTAGGACCATATCGTCACAAGAAAGCCAAAAATAATTTTTTTGGATTTTTCTGAGTTAGTATATGGCCCCGGTAAAATTATTTGTACGATAGAATTAAAAATTAAGGACTTAAATTTTAAAACTGAAAAAGGGGGTCAAGATGACCATTTGGGCTAACGGGACAGGTCCAAATGAGTCCGAAACGGGGGCTAATGGGTAAGAACGACAGTCGTTGGGCCTAATTCTGAGTTACTGGCCAAACGGACCTTTATTGGGCTAATTAAATAATTAATAAATTAAACCTAATATTATATTATATATACCCGTCCGCTACAGTAACCTTTCTTCCCCGATTAGTCATAGCCGCCAAACCCATACTCCATCAAATCTTCAAACTCTGGTTTCTCCCTCAATTCTCAACGAAAATCTTCACACAAGTACACGTTTCGAAGAGATTTTCAAGCTCTTCGATCTCATACCAAAACCGGAGCCTCCCATCACCTATAGCCGCCGCCCCGACCCCCCGAACCCGTTGACCTCGCACCGCCGCCGGGCCCACACAGCGTCGCCGCACGTCCCCCACTCTGGCCGAACATCCACTCTCGTAGCACTCCAAGCTCCAACAAACGGCAACCAAAACCATTAACTACAGCTCACGAAATCACAAATCAAAGTTTTGAACGCTTTAGGTATGAAATTTCATTTCAGAATTTGCCACGCTTTTAGATGTGGCAGCTGCAGTTGTTAAAGGCTGTTTTCTAATTTATACATATGAACTTCAAATTGAAATCTCTCAGATCCGAAACCGCCGTGACTTTGAACACGAGATCTGATCGAGTTTGGACCTTCATTTTAGATCCAAGCAAGGTGAGAATTTATTTTTAATTAAATATTAATTAATTTAATTATTATTCTTTTGTTATTTAAAGTTTGAATGGTAAATATAAATAGATCTGTGATGGATGATATTCTAAGTTATGGATCTGAATTGTTTATGATGTCATGATATTAGATCTGAAATTTAAATGCTAGATCTGAGATTGGTGATTTATTAGGATCATTTATTTGTTAATTCTATCAATCATGTCAATTGATTTTCTTGTGAATCATGAATATACGCAGTAAAATTTTTCCCTTTGTGTAAGTTATTGAATTGAATTATCATTGTCCATCCAATATAAATCTATTGCTTTGAGGATGATCGATAAAACTTCCCTTTTGCGGTTTGGATAGGGATTTGATAAACGATATGTAAAAAGTTAACTTTTCATTAAAAATAGAAAGGTAAGTAAAAGATGATATTTTTACGATGTAAATAAAAAGATTATATTTTTGCAATATAAATTAAAAGGTGAGATTCTTTGCATCGTAAATAAAGAATACATTTTATATGTAATCAGAAATCACAATTTACACTGTAGATTAAAATTTACAATTTTATAATGTAAATAAAAGTAGGAATGTTGTATGTATATAAATTTACATTTTTAAATGTAAATAAAAGTTAGGAATTTGCAGTGAAATAAAATTTACATTTTTATAATGTAAATTAAGACACGAATTTGCATTGAAATAAAATTTACATTTTTCTATGTAATAAAAGTTAGAAATTTGCAGTGAAATAAAATTTACATTTTTATAAGGTAAGTCAAGACATGAATTTGCATTGAAATAAAATTACATTTTTATATGTAGTTTAGATGTGAATTAGAACGATGAAATAAAATTACATTTTTATATGTAGTTTAGATGTGAATTAGAACGGTGAAATAAAATTACATTTTTATATGTAGTTTAGATGTGAATTAGAACGGTGAAATAAAATTACATTTTTATATGTAGTTTAGATGTGAATTAGAACGGTGAAATAAAATTACATTTTTATATGTAGTTTAGATGTGAATTAGAACGGTGAAATAAAATTACATTTTTATATGTAGTTTAGATGTGAATTAGAACGATGAAATAAAATTACATTTTTATATGTAGTTTTGATGTAAATTAGAACGGTGAAATAAAATTACATTTTTATATGTAGTTTAGATGTGAATTAGAATGATGAAATAAAATTACATTTTTATATGTAGTTTAGATGTGAATTAGAACGATGAAATAAAATTACATTTTTCTATGTAGTTTAGATGTAAATTAGAACGGTGAAATAAAATTACATTTTTATATGTAGTTTAGATGTAAATTAGAACGGTAAAATAAAAATGACCTTTTATATGCTATTTAGATGTGAATTAGGACCGTAAGATAAAATTACATTTTTATATGTAATTTATATATACAATTTCACCATAAGATAAGAATTACATTTTTATATGTAATTTAAATATGCATTTGCACTGTATGATAAAAATTTCATTAATTAAAATATGGATTTACACTGAATGATAAAAATTACATTTTTCTATGTAATTAAAATATGAATTTACACCGTATGATAAAAATTACAAATTTCATCAATTAAAATATGGATTTACACCGTATGATAAAAATTACATTTTTCTATGTAATTAAAATATGGATTTACACCGTATGATAAAAATTACATTTTCCTATGTAATTAAAATATGAATTTACACCGTATGATAAAAATTACATTTTTCTATGTAATTAAAATATGGATTTACACCGTATGATAAAAATTACATTTCTCTATGTTATTAAAATATGGAAGTTTGTATCATATGATAAAAATTATATTTTTACAATGTAAATAAGAAGTAGAGTTTGCATTGTAATTAAAAATCATATTTTTACAATGTAAATAAGTAGTAGAGTTCGCATGGAAATAAAAACTACATTTTCACAATGTAAATAAGAAGTAGAGTTTGCATTGTGATTAAAAAACATATTTTTTTCAATTTAAATAGGAAGTAGAATTTGCATTGTAATTAAATTTACATTTTTATAGGTAAATTTAGAATAGGATTCACACTGCAAATATCGGTTACATTTTTATGTGATTAAAATGAGAATTTACATTGAAGTTAAAATTTACATTTTTATATGTAAATTAAAAAGTAGGATTTTGCAATATATCAAAAATTTACATCTTTACATGTAAATAGGAATTAGGAGTTTACGTAGAAATTAAATTTACATTTTTACATGTAAATGAAAAGGATGGAATTCACATTTTTAATGTAAGTAAAGAATGAATTTATGATGCTGTAATATTATCTTCATTTTCAAATGAATTAAAATTTAATAAGGATCGGTAGTTGTTTAGAGCGTTGTTTAAATCAAACGACGTTATCACGATTAAACGATTATATTTATAAATATAATTATAATTAAAATTAAATGAATGGAGCGCGGTAGTTCGCGTTTTAGAAATCGTACCTTTAAACGACTATACAAGAAGATCCGACCGTCGGATTTTCTTGAAACTGGAACCTTTAGGACCGTCTTGGAAAAATCTTTCCAACGATATATATTGCGTTAAGATCCAACGGTTAGGTTATGAGAAATGTAAAAATCAAAGTTGGTTGAATGCAGCGCCATAGTCGCCCATTGACTTAAGGCGTCGTTATATAAAAATTTAATTATTTTAAATAATTAAAATAGGAAGCAATCATTATAAATGATATCAGCAAGTACGAAGGATGTTCTATATATATATATGTATATATATATATATACGAGGATTATTTGGAAAGTCCGAGTTCTCTCATTCCAAATAATCAAATGACGTTAATTGAAGTATGAAGATGGCGTATGAAGACCGTAAAGCTTCCCTCGAATGGACAACGATCGAGGCCCTGATTTGACTTGCTCCCAATTCAAGGGTCATGGTCATTGCCCAAACGTACGTGTTGATTTCACGGGTTTGGTTTTCGCTCAGACCCAGAGCATTAGCTAATAAATGGATTGTGTTTCTGACATCGTACTCCATTAAATCTTCTGACGAATGTATGGATGTTTGGTGGCGGAGAATTTATTCTCTTGCTTAACACCCTTTTATATATTTCGGCAAAGGATTGGTAGTGTGATATGGAGTGACGATGTGGCATGATAAGATGCATATGATCAAGGCTTTGTTGAAAAGCATGCCTTGTGGGATGATCAAAGCATAGCCTGTTTAGGCATAGCTTTGTGTATAGCGTGACTTCGCGAGCCTCACACACCGGCGGAGTCTAAAACGGGAGAAGGGAACGCAGGGAGAGCAGCACGTTTCTTTCTAGCTAGAAGTGGTGATTGGGCTTTAACAAGGCCCGACATTTTACTTATGTGGATGATGGAATGAGGCGCCTCAGATGATAGGTCCTGTAGGACCGGGAAACGTGTGTTCAGGAATAACTAATCCGCAACTCGTATGGTGGACCGGCCCTGCAGCTATCCAAGGGTTCACTGCGGGGGATCCTGAGGCATTAGCTAGAGTGCCTCGAATCGGTAAGGAGCTCCTCCCTAGCCTTGACTCATGATGGAAATCCAAACTTCCAATACGAACCTACGGATTTGATTGTATTACTAGTATGGAAGCATAGTATTATGGTATCTATGTGTCCTAGGATTGATACATTTATTTTGAAATGTTTTGATATATACTAATGATAATATTAAATTCGTATTTACCGTATTTAGCATGTTTAATCACCATAAGGTAAAACCCTATCCTCTGGTTTGTGTTGCATTGTGTGATGGGACTTGGGTCTTATGGTGATTCCATTTTTCTCAAAAGCATAGCGTTGTTTTACGATTTACTTATTATTTTGTTCTGACACTTTAAATTATGCACGGCAATCCATTAGAGTAAACTCGTTCCGCGTTAGCGGCGTGGTCTTTGGATTTGCCTTATTAATAGTGATTAATTAGTTAAGAATTCTCACACCAGTCCCACGACTGACCCGTTGTTTTGTTTCCACCTTTTTGCAAACTCGGGTGCCCTCCTTTCTACACGAGCAGCCAAGTAAACAGGTTCATTCTTTGCTTGGAGTCTTTTCTTTGGAGCTGCTTATTATCTTTCTTGGATTTGCTTTTGTGGAGAGGTGATGACTTGGAGCTTGAAGACATCTATCATTTGCTACTATTGCATTTTTCTCTTTTTAATTCCAGACATCAAACTTGTTTCATTTCACGTTGTTTAAGTTGGAGTTGGAACTTATTTCTTTTTCTGCAAACTTCATGTAATAATTTAGAACTCTGTGACTGTGGACTTTCTATGGTTGATGACATTATATTTCCGTTGCTATGATGTTGTTACTCTATGAATTTCCTATGCTATGTTGTATCTGTGATCTGTATTATTGTATTTATGTTGTATTCCAAATGATTATCCCTAACTTTCATTCCGTGGGAGTTTGGGGTCATCACACAGTTTGAACGTATAATTATATTATAATTAAATTCGAGCTCGAAATGGCGTGACAGTTCGTTATTTGGCGATTTGAACTTTTACTGAATGTACATGGTCCGTTTTAAATCGGATTTCTGTGAAACAAGAAACGTATGGAGCTGGTGAAGTATATTTTTCTAATGGAAGAGAAAAATCAGAATTTCATTGTGTAGATTTTGATTTATGTCCAAATCAAATTTTAGAAAAGTCGCTATGGAATTCCTTTATAATTTATAACGATTTATTTATATTTTTAAAAGGGTTTTCAATATAAATTGAATATCGATTCAACCGAGATTTGAATATCGAGTCATAAATCCCATTGGAGCTGTATGATATTCTAGTGTGGATATATACGATAATATTTATTTTTAAATATTATATTTAATTATTTTTAAATATACTTATATATTTAAATGGGTTATTTAGAGTTTTAAAAATAGCCAGTTTTGCAAACGACCTCTGTTTTCGACAAAACTAATTTTGTTGGATTCACAATATTAAATTATTGTTAGATTTCAATTTCCGTGATTTTTGAAGTCAGTATGCGGCCGTACGGATTTTTAATGTGAAAAACAGTCGATATTTTGACGGTAAAAAATACGCTGTGTGAGCATACGAAGTCGGAATTCGACAAAACCATTTTCGTTGGGTCCGTAATGTCGAACTCTAGCTGCATATCCAGTTTCGTGATTTTTGGATATCGTGTGTGAGCACACGGATTTTTAGAAGGCAAATACAAGTGATGTAAAAAATAAATAAAAACAATGAATGGATAAGGCTCTTACAACAAGCCACATTTTACACTATAAATACCCTCACATTTTATCTTCTAAACTTAACTCCTTTGGTCAACAAAAAAGCGCCACAACAATTTCTTTATTCAACGTAAAATCTCCATCTTCAAAAATCAAAGTAAAATGGTAAAAAGTTCTATAAATCTCATGATTTATATATTTGCAATCGTCACAACTGGTTCTTCAATTTCATATGAATTTTGGGTTATTTGAAGTCCTACTCGTTCGTTGGAAAGTATCGATGTCAGCTAGTGTTCAACATCACCGAGGATTTAAGCATTAATCCTCTAATTGGATATCGTTTTTGAAATCAGAAGATCGAATAGCTTTGTCTTTGTTTTTTTGGGATTTTTCCAAAATAAAAAGTGTCGATCTTTTTGTTTGAGCATCAACAAGCTTCAGAGAACGGACTCTCCATCATTGGTGCGAGTTGAAGGATGTTTACACAAGGAAGAATAGGAAGGAGAGAGGTGAATTTAGATGGTTTTTATTTGATTTTTAGTGGTGTAATTAAGGAGTATGGAAGGAGGGAAAGATCGACAATGGCACTTTGGGTTTGCAGGTTCGAACGTTTTACTAGAATAGTGATGGATCCTGGGTGACATGGTTTGAAGAATTGGAGTGCGAGGTGAACGAAAATGGTATGGAGAGGGAGAGAATGAGATGAGGTGATTATTGGTGATTTTCATTCGATTTTAAAATGGAAGATGGTGGAGACTAGGGTGTTGAAACGTATGGAAATGGTGAAGGGAGAAGCGGCTGTCGGGTTCGACAGTTTTGGGAAGAAGCAAATCCGGGTGCGGGTTATTTTGGTTCGGCAGATCAGTATGAGATGGGCCAAATGGTTGGTAAAGCCCAATTAATTTAAAAAGAAATTTATTTTATTTTAATTAATGATGTACAAACTTGTGTAAGCTATAACTTTATCATACATTATCAGAATTGGACAAAACAAGATCCGATAGGATCGTATGGACGGAAGTTACCCAATGGAACTGACTGAGAGTAAATTGGAGCTCATTTGAATTTATGGCGAAATAAATTGTTTGATTCAAATCAAACAACAATTTATCGTTCTTTAACGATGAACTTCCAATGTGAGTAAAACTCATCAACTCTGAACTGTTATATTTCTACAACGTATTCTTAGAACTGATAATTATCTGTTGATTGCTGTGTGTTAACTGTTTCATTGAATTGCTTATGTATTGGTTGAAATTATAGATAATGATATATATATAAATCATTAATCAAATATTGATTCTGTTTAGCAGAATATTTCATAGTGAAATGAAATCGATGTTAACTATATTGTTTAACATCTGTGATGCAGGGAAACAGGTTGGAGGGAACCAACTGGATTCCTCAATATATAAAACACTATTTTGTTTCATACATTGTGATATATGATGTGATATATAATTTGTTGTTGATTATGTGTGTTTGAATGATATCGATCACTGTTGTTTGGTATTTTAAATACCGTAAGAAAACCCTGGGATAAAAAAGGAAAATTTCAATAACTATATTGAAATAAAATATTTTATAAAATCGAAAGATTTTATATAGAAGGAAGATTTCAAACTGTATACTGGAATAGAATATTTATAAAATCAAAGGATTTTATATAAAGGAATATTTATAAAATCAAGGGATTTTACAAAGGAAAACATTTACAAATAAAACAGAAAGAGATATTTGTAAAACATTTACAAATAGAATTTAAAAGGGAATATTTATTTAGAAAAATGAATAGAGTTATAAAATGAAGATATTTATTTAGGAAATAAATAGAGTTATAAAAGGGATTTATTGGGAAATGAAAAGAATGTCATATAAGGAAATATTTGGCAAATGAATAGAATTTTACATCAGTAAAGTTTAGACCCGTGCTTCGCACACATGTATAACATGATAAGGATTTAAAGCAAAGATTTTAAATAGAATCTGCTGTAACCAATAGATTGAGAAGATTAATTTATAAATAATATTTTATAAATTAAATAAAATATTTATCATTGGATAAATAAAATATATAAGTCAGGGCTTATATAGAGAAGTAAGAATCGATTTCAACATTTATATTTGAAACTGAATATGGACGTAGAGTTAATCAAAGGAGTTAATCAAAATGTGTTAATCAAAATGAGTTAGAGGAGTTAATCGATTAGAGTTAGAGTTAATCAATTAAAGTTAATCTATTAGAGTTAGAGTTAATCGATTAGAGTTAGAGTTAACTAGTTAGAGTTAATCAGTTAGAGTTAATCGATTAGAGTTAAATCGAACTAGAGTTATTCGAATAGAGTTAATCGAACAAGAGTTAGTCGAATATTTGTTATTCGAATAGAGTTAATTAAATTAGCGTTAGTCGGATTAGAGTTATTTGAATATAGTTTATTCGAAGAAAGAGTTATCGAATAAGGTTATTCGAATAAGAGAATTAATCGAATATAGTTTATTCGAATAGAGAAAGGAGTTATCGAATATTAGTTATTCGAAAAGAGTTAATCGAATATTAGTTATTCCAAAGGAGTTATCGAATATTAGTTATTCGAAAGGAGTTAATCGAATATTAGTTATTCGAAAGGAGTTATCGAATATTAGTTATTCGAAAGGAGTTAATCGAATTAATCGAATATTAGTTATTCGAGAGGAGTTAATCGAATATTAGTTATTCGAAAGGAGTTAATCGAATATAGTTTATTCGAAAGGAGTTAATTGATAAGAGTAAATTAGTTAGAGTTAATTGAATAGAGTTAATCCGGTAGGGTAAATCAAATAGAGTTAATCCAATAGAGTTAATAGAATTGAGTTAATCAAATAGAGCGAACTGATATGAGTAAATCGATTAGAGTTAATCGAATAGTGTTAATTGAATAGAGTTATTCGAATATAGGTTATTCGAAGAAGAAAGATTATCGAATATAGTTTATTCGAAGGACAGAGTTATCGAATAAAGATTTATTCGAAACAAAATTACGTAAGGAAGTTTGTTAAAGATTTAAAAGATAAACTTTTACTATTTCGAAGTTAAAACGTTGTTCAGTTAAGGTCTGAGAGGTAATTATACCCCAACTTGATTGACTTCCTTCTTAACTAAGGAATGGTAAGGTTTGATAGTGAATGATGGTTAAGTGAATTTAGTTAATGAGTGAAATGGTTTGAGTTGGCATGACGATGTTTGATTTAAACATCAGTTTAAATCCAGTGAAGGAGTTTTGGAAATGTTTTCCAAATAAAGAATCAGAAATGTTTTCTGATAATAGAAAATCAGAATTTAGAATATATGGAAACAGGAGTTAAGTAAATTAATGAACTAAAGAGATAAATGTTAAATGATGATTGATCGATAAAATTTCCATTTGGAAATAATATCGTTGTTTGCACACGTGTTTTTCTTTGATAGTTAATTCACCGACTATCATAGTTTTGACCATTTTTCCGTCGTCAATACGAGGAGACCGGTTGGATTCTTATCCAAAGAACCACTCCGTATTGGCATAGGCGTTGCGGAATCATATATGCCAAAGATAATTGAAGACGGAGTAAAGTGCAAGGGATGTTGTATAAGTCCTAGGTAGAGATTGCCTAGGATGGATGTATGGAATAGTTCCTTCGGTTTGTCCAGTCCCAGGACAACTTGAATGGATGAATGTCTGACAGAGTATATCTGGTAGATCGCGTAAGTTGATCGTTTCAAACGTATTTACGTTGGTGGCGGAGGAATTCGTTTCTCTTAGCTTATACCCGTGGTATTTTTGGGGAAATCAATTTGTGATTTGACGGGTATGACGATGTGGCATTCAAAGTGAATGAATGAGTAATTTGTTGAAAGATACGTTATGACCTCCATCCTCATCAACTGGGAAATGATAGAAATCGGGCTGGCAACATGGCTAAGTGGGCCGCACCCAAGTAGGGTATATTGTCACCATCTAGAGAATATTCATAGTTGTACTTATTTCAATTCTGTATCTCCCGGCAATGGTTATGTTGGTTTACCAACTATAAGGTGACAATATATTCGTTACACTCAAGCGAAATGAGTGGTCGGTCATGTGTGGCCGAGTTGCAAGATGTTCTTGTTGAACTCCAGTGTATCGCTTCTAGAGTACACTGAGCGGAAGGTGGATCCATACCTTGTCATAGTTGGAAATCCATTACCCAATAAGAGCCCACGATTTTGATTGTATATTATATATGTAGAACGTTAGATGCAAGCGTTTCTACTAGATTGATATTACTTGTGTTAGACATTATTATAATATCAGAATAATATTGTTTTACAAATGATTATCCTTTGTTTAAAAAGAATTTTTGAAAGTTAAATCAAATAATTTGAGTTTACTCACACCAGTCACATGACTGACCCGGAGTTTATTTTGTTTTGTTTTCCCTAAACTCTTGAGTGCCCAATTTTGTACGGGCAGTCTAGTAGTCGGGATTTACAGATACTTGACGAGCTGGAGCAAGAAGCTTCAGAATTATATAGCTATGGTTTTTCCGCTGTGTTGTAAGTGCTGTACTTTGGAAATGATATGTGTATTTAAGTACAGATTTATATTTCAAAGTTATGTTATGAAATATATTTACTCGTTTCGCTGTGAGATTCGTGTTTACTCTGATGTTGTATGTTCTTCTTCTTCTTCTACTCTAAGTTTCTTTCTTATCTATCCTCACCCTTTAATTTCCTTCATTAACTACCGGTATTTTCGATGTTTGGATAATCGACGTGGGTTTTATGTCGATGACCAAAGATCGAAAATTTCTGGGATGTTACATCTTTCTTTGAGATGAGGAGGTTGTAGAACAAAGAGATGTGTTTAAACAAGTTTAAGAGTTTAAAAAGAGGGAGAGAAGTGAATTTTAATCTTCTGGAAATAATTTGAAATCCATTAAAGAAGCTTTAAGATGAAGATAGAAAGTTTTGAAAAGTTGAAAATGAAACAAGAATAAAGAGAGGGAGAGAGGGATAAAGAGATTTGGAGTTAGTTTTACGGAAAATGAGTGAAGGGAATTACTAAAAGGGTCATAAGTACATACCCCCATGATCAAAATGAAGACACACCAAACCCCTTGGCTTGTTCCACATGTTGGCCTCCTCTTCCTTCTCATTTTTGTCACCTTATAACTTTTAAAATGTGCTAAGATGAGTTATTATGCACCATCATGGTTTTTATAACCTTTTATGTTGCAAAAAAAAGTCTAACTTATTTTATTAACTTAAACATATATTTAATTCTGGTGTACATAGCATTTCATACACCTTTTAGATGATCAAAAACAATGATTTTCGAAAAAGCTTACTAGTCACATTTTCCATTTTTCTTTGAACTAATCATTTTTGTAAATCAAATTATAAAACAAAATTTTCACCCTTTGTTATTTTTCAAAAGAAAGTTATTTAAATTATTAAAAACCATTTTTTATTATTTAAAATAAATTAAATATTCACACATCGAGCGAAAAAATTTCGGACAATTACATTCTATCTTTTGTTTAAACGTATCTTATATTCTTTGCCTTGTCATAATTCCACTTTGGTCTTATAATAATTATTGTACTAATAATATTGAGTAGGGCAGTCAATGGATGCTTTCGGAAATCATTTTCGGATATCGTATATCCGTATCAACAAATATCGAACAATTATTTGATTCGACAATGATAAATCAAGAAACATAAATAGAAATTTTAGCTTAACATGAAGTTCTATTAATCTAATTGGTTATAAAATGCTAAAAATAAATAAATATGATAATAATATATAATTTAGAGTAATTAATATGCATTTAGTATGTATAATATAGACTTTCAACTTAATAAAATAATAATTAGTATGTCACGTTATGTTAAATACACAGAATTCAAACAATAATTATTAAAAAAGCGGACAAATAATTTTCGAATGTGGATGTGTATATATTTGCATCTACACCGTTCTTTTGGATATCAGATATTTATCTACATTTTGAGTGTGAATACAAACAGATTCAGATTTTTTGGGTATCCATTGACAACCCTAATATTGTGATTTTCTAATACCATTTTTTCTTCCAAATGGATTTAAAAATTCATTAATCATCATTTTTTTAATAATAAAATAAGACATAGTACGTATTCATATTTTAGTTCATGCAAAAAAGGAAATCAGGAATCATATCAAATGATCTTCTACTTCCATTCAATTAGGATTCAATTAGGATTCACATTTTTTTATTTTTTTAGAACCGCAATTCATAAAATGAAGTTTGTTATAAAAAAACTGAATCGACCTTGAATCGCCGACAATGATCATGTGTTTTTTTGCATTTTTTGTTTTAGGAATTTTTAGTTACCTCCAAAACCTTTTTACCTTGGCCACTACCCCTAATCGAATATTTGGAATAATGATAGTAATCAGAGTCATCATCGTTTTAGCATGCGGTCGGATGAATGCTAGCTGAAAACAATATCATCTACTTATTTGATTGAATTTGGAGATGAGTTTGATTTTATTTTCAACAAAGAAATGATATATTAACATTTAACGAAAGAAAAGCTTTATTAAATGTTTTCAGAATGATTTAATACAAACGATAGTGTACAAACTTCTCTATTTATTGATACAAATACAAATAAAAGTAATCCTTGAATATAGATCGACCTACTTTGATAATGCAACATATTTTCAGTTGGAAAAGAAAAAGGGTAATAGCCTGGTAAACCTAAGCTAGTGTGTCACCATAAAAAATACCTAAATCATTTTCCAATCCCTCGTTATCTCTTCGTTATTCAATGTATTACCCCTTCTCAAACCTAAGGTTTCAAAAACCTTAGATTTGATTTTGCTTGTGAATTAGGAAATCTGAGTTGAATAAGGAAGATATTAACATTGTGAAAGAAACCGAGGGTATAGATTTGGACATCATGATGAGAGAAAAATGATGGCCATTTGCAAATGAAAAATTGCTTCCAAGAAGTGACAAGACATTGCTTCAGCTCCTTCAAAGTTAAGATCCAAACTTTTGGCTCACAAATAAGGGAGGTTTGAGGCTCTATTCCTTTTCTTTATTTTATGGTCTCTAAATCTAGTCAAGTCTATAACATAGATAGCTTTTGTTAGTATATATGCACATTGATAGGTTCCTGGTATGTGATTCACATATAACTTCCTTTTCTGAACTCATTCTCGAACAAAATAGAGATTGATTTTAGTGTGTTTTATCGATATCCTTGCATGTTGCACTGAATCCTTTGATATGTAAACTACACTTCTGTTATCACACCACGATGTGGATTTGATGTCAGTCTTTAACCTGAGTTCAGTTGAATCCATTTGATTTCTGCAATAGTATTTGCCGCATTTCGATACTCAACTTCAGTACTGGATCTCGATAGGGTAGGCTATTTTTTAGAACACCATGAAGTTAAGTTGCTTCCCATGTAGACGCAATACTCAGTTGTTGATCTTCTATCATTTGGGCCAGATACCCAGTTATCATCAACATATCCAGTTATGTTTAATTACTTGCATGCTTTTAGTTTTAATCCAAGGTTCATAGCTCCTTTAAGATATCGTAGAATCCTTTTTACTTCTTTCCCGTGCTCACCTAATGGATTCTACATAAACTTAGACACTCTGTCAACACTCAAAGTAATATCGGGTCATGTTATAGCTGCATATCATAACGCACCTATAACACTTTTGTATTTTTTAACATTAAATATGTAGCTTCTCCCCTGTATTTCGAGAAATATTGATTGCTTATCATAGGAGTTGGTTGGGATTGGAACTGTACATCTTTTCTTTGGTCAATAGGTCAGAAATATAACTCTTTTGACATAGGTTCATTTCTGAATTTGACTTTCTTCTAAATTGAATGCCTAAGAATTATTCCCAAATCCTTTATTGAGAATCAATGATTAGGAAATTGGGTCAACAAATCTATATCTATAATGCTATCTCTTGTAATTATCAAGTAATCAACATAAATTAATATATAAATTGTTGTTGATCTACTTGTATTAAAACAGTGAATTATCTGATTTAGTAGATTGATAGCCTAACTTAGTTAGAGCACTTTTCATGCTATCAAACCAGACTCTTGGAGCTTGTTTGAGTGTATATATATATATATATACACACACACACTCTCTCTCTCTCTCTCTTTTTTAGCCTGCAACGTAGTTTGGGTTTTGAGTGTACCATTGTGGCTACTACATATAATTTCTACTTTTAAAATGTCATTCAAAAAGGCATTATTAACATTACGATGTTAATATGCCAATTTTTTACTTATGGCAATAGTACGTACTAGTTAATGGTAGCTGATTTGATAACAAGTGAAAAGGTTTAATTAAAATCAAATCCATATTCCTATGTGAATCCTTTTACCATTAGTCTAGCATTGTATTTATTGATGGTACTATTTGGGTTTTTCTTGAGTCCATATGCCCATTTACAATCGACTATATTTTTGTTAGTTAGTGCACATACTAAATCCCATGTATCATTTTTGATGAGAGCATTATACGCATCATCATTGACACTCTTCCAATTTTTATCTTTAATTTCTTGATCAAATGTCTCTAATTTTATTGATGCTGGTGTGATAGAGAACACTTTTGGCTTAAAGATCCCTATGGTCAATGAGTATCCAGTTTGAATTGGAAGGGTCATTTGGAGGTGAGTGTGCATGTCCACTAAAACTAGATATGCTTATGTTCTAGTTTGATTACTGGTAGCTTCAACTTCATGACGTTGAGCTTGGTTTTCTTACCATGTAGGTATATTGCAGGCATGACTGGGTGGCTCTGATGATTCATGGCCTTCAGTATTGTGAAGTAGTGAACTTGGAGCATCAGCGGCCTCTTTATTCTCCAAGTGGCTCCAGATTTCAGAGTAGTTTGGTATTGCCGATATGGAGTTTCTTGCAGCATAAATTTTGCTAGTAATGTTTATATCTTTTGTACTAAAGGGAAATACATGCTCATTGAATACAACATGCATGCTTATAAATATTCTCCCTGTATCATCAAGACACTTATATCATTTTTGATTAGTAGCATAACCAAGAAATGTGCATGGTTTAGACCTGAAGTTTAACTTATTAGTATTATAAGGCCTTAACAATGCTGTATACTTAATTAATAGGTAACCCACAAAAACACTGAAGAATGTTACAACTCTGAAAAAACTACAAGGTTTCAAACCCACACTACAGTTCTTCAAGAATATTTGATAGTCTATATAGTAGAGGAATCATTCAATAGTAATCTTTGACTCTTACCGAATTGGCAAAAATCACATATATAAGGAAAAGAAATTGAATTGATATCTATTTTATTCTTACTCAGAACTTGTTTCACAATTGATGTTGGGATGTCCAAGTTCACAATGCTATAGATCAAATATATTTATATTGCCGTGAACTTTATCCATCTCTGTTAAATTACAACATTTCTCTTCATTTATAACATTTTGTCATCTAAAAGAGTTAAATTTGTAAAATCTCTTGGTGACATTACCCTGTATAATAACATCTTTAGTTAGTATGTCTCTAACTAAAAAATACTTAGGATAAAATTTAAAGTAAACATCATTATCTTTAGAAAATTGAGACACACTAATTAAGTTATTTTTAGTCTTTAAAACCCTCAGTATATAATTGTCGATGGCAAAAAATGTCGTAACACCCAAAGATTTTCCGTTACTTAGAGACTTATGTTTCGCGTGGGAAAAGTAAATGCAGAAAGCAGTAAATAACACAATAGATTTATAGTGGTTCGGTCCGATGAGGGGCTTATGTCCACTTTGGAAGAATTCGCTAATATTTTATTCACAACAATGGATTAAAAGCTATGGGCCTCTTCTAGGCATTTAAATACAAGAATTTCCATGTAATTTGGAGTCATAATAATCATACATGAATATTAGGAGAAAGTCACTTTTGTGCTTCTGCTTCCTCAAAGCAAGGATGCCATTAAAGAGGTCACTTGAAACTCTCAAGAGGTGTCAAATCAGCCAATTTCAAACCCCTTTTAAGTGTGAGCTTGAGAGTATTTATAGTGGAGTGGTTAGGTAGGAGTAGGTAGGAGTTGGGGACCATACAACCAGTTTTCATATCCCTGGAGTCACATGCCCGAAATTCGTATCCCCATTGTGTTTTGGCAATAACTCGTATCCCTTCGTATCCAAAAGGGTACGACCTTCGTATCTGAAAGGATATGAAGTTCTTATCCCTTGGATACGAACTACCGTATCCCCGAAGGGATACAATGTCATTCCCTCGGTGCTAGGGAACCGAGGGTCGGAGGTTCGGAATAGGGGACCCAAAATAGGTAGTGTGGAGGGAGTCGAAAAATGGTTGGGGCAAGGGATACGAAGGTTAGGTGGACCGAGGGACTTGAAGTTTCTGGACATGCAGCAGGGGGATCTGTAGGTGCAGGGTTTGAAATATTGGTGAGTGAGGGATACAAAAATGTAGAGAAGAGGGAGCGGAAGTGAAGGGAGTCTATGGGTATGAACATAAGCATTTGTATCCCTTATCTGGGGGGTATGGAAATGTGGATAGAGTATAGTTCTAAGGAGTTGTGAGGCTCCTGCTCGTATGACTTTTTCCCAACTTATTTCCTTAGCTTCTTAGCGATAATTCGGGTTGTAACGTCACACGATATGTTGAGTCGATCTTGTCTGGTGTACTTTTGGAAATCGTACGAAAAAGCCAGCTAACATTTTCCCCTCAAAGTACGTCTTGTCTTGACAAGATGTGCTTTGAGTTTGAAAGAAAATATTTGTTGAATCGTCTGATTCCTGTTGACTCATGAATGTAAACGTTAGTCGTCGACGTTCCTTTACGCTGTAACATAAACGAGTTTTTGTCGATGTGCGTCGTGTGTACACTCACACGTTTTTTGCGTGATTTTGCATGATTCCACGGGAAGTAAAATTGAAAAGTAATACATGTAGGAGTGAATGACAATGTACGTGAATGCATGTTTGCAAGTGTTTGTTCTTTTGAAACATGGAAAGCCGTGCGTGAGAAGTTTGCACATACATTGTTCGCATTCTCATGCAAATATATACATGCATAATATTGCATCATGTGGTACATATATTATGTACATATGCACATTTATATACATATAATATTTTATTATTATTATTTGAAAAATCGTATCCCACGTTTGGGGTACGAAAATTTCGTATCCTACGTGGGGCTATGAAATCTCATGTCCCAATGGGATACGAGATTTTGTATCCTACTAGGATACGAGAGTTCGTATCCCCATAGGGGATACGAAATGTCATTGGGCCAAGCCTATTTTTCCTTTTGTCTTCTCCTATAAATTCGAATGCCCCTCCTCCCATTCTTCTTCTTCTACTTTTCTTGAACCCGCGAATTAAGAGGAAAAAAAACCGCATCCAAAAAACTTGAACTCTTTGGACTTTGAACAACATGTAGGGCCTTAATCGTTAATCCCGGCTACTGAGGAGGAGTCAAGTCTCAATTCGAACCCGGCTATGGTGCTCAGATGAATTTAGAGGCGAATCTCATGGAGAATCTGAAGTTGGTCATGTCCCCGTGCTCCATGTCAGAGTTCGTGGAGCTTGATGCCAAGCTTCAGGTTGGAATCGAGACCGATCTTCGGGGAGTCAGTTTGAGCTAGGGGCGCATTCAAGTTTAAGATCAGCGAGGGGGAGATTTGGGAGAGAAGGAGTTTGGAGAAGAGGAAGAGGAGAGGGTCGAGAACTCGCACTGGTTAGGGGAATCGAAGATGCGAAGAGGGTCGATGTTTGGGAACCGGAGAGATGGGTTTCGTATCCCTCACTGGGGACTCGAAATTTTGTATCCCTAGGGTGGTACGAAATTTCGTACCCCTTGGTTGGTATGAAATTTAATATCCCATATTGGGATACGAAACTCTCTATGGGTCTAAGGACTTCGAGCCCCGTTCTGATGACTCATGACACTCCTCTTCCGAAACCTTGGGTTCTCGACTCTCTATTTTGGGATTTGCGTTGTTCTCACAACATTGTATGATTGAGCCGAAGCTTATGTTAATTGTAGCTTAGTTGACAATTCGGCCTTGCACGTAGGATTAAAACATACATTTGGACAGTGACTGAACTGCCGAACTTATGGACATATTTTATTGATTCTAATCGTAACGTAGCCGCGACTCAATGCGAATCCGGAAACGTCGGTTGACTGCGATGATGGTTACATCCTTAGGGACTTGTGATCGTCGATGTGTCCCAAGTTTCCAAGTTATCGTTGTATTAACATGGCACTGCACAACACCACACGCAAATGTTAGTTTACACCAACACGAGGGGTACATGTTATACAATGTGATGTCCAATGCAAGTATATATAGCAATGGACATGAGATCGAAAACATGGCAGATTTTGGAAGCCAAAGCTTCGCAGCATTCACCATCTCCATCCAGTTCAACTAGCGATGCTAGCTCAAAGGGAAGCGAGCTTGAGACCTTCGGAGAATCCACTCCTTCTCAGATGATAGATTTGCTGAAGGCGTCTTATCGTGGGGTTCAGCTGGAAGGACAGCCTGGTCGAGCATAAAGAGGCAGAGCACGTGGATATCGCCAAGGGAAGCACGTTGGTGGCGCCGGATATGCTGACGGATGCAGTTATACTTGAGAACACGTCGGATTCGGTGCCATCACATATGGATGAGACGACGGTGAAGTGCATGGCGATGCAGTTCAGTATTGCCTAAAGAGATGTTCTTGCGCCCAGAAAGGATGGTAGGGCTCACAGACCACCAAAAGGGTATACTGCTTGGAACAGGCAGGCGTGAAATTCTATATGCGTGCCCTCGGCTAATATTTTCATTTAGGATGTACTGTACTATTTTCTCCTTGCGACGTCATAGTTCATCCGAATGTGTATGCTTCCCTTGTAGGTACCTACGTTCTCTACATAGAGTACCTGCAATTAGAACGTACCGGAGAGGACATCTGGTTTTTGTTTCAGCTGAAGAGGAGAGCCAATATTTCATCATCTCAATATTTCTTAGAAGCTCTGCCCAGCACCAAGTTCTTTGATTGAAAGTGCCACAAGTTAACCGTGTATAAGCACGGCTGGTTCTTCGCGCGTTGTCCTCTTAGATTTACGAGAAGATGGTCGGAAGGAAGTAAGCATTCCCTCTTGTTTTGAGCTTGAAAGTTATTGGTTTGATAACTTGAGTCTAACTTCATTCTTGTATGATAAGGAATCCTGGTGCGCCTACAGACACTGTGCACCGACAACGTCTTGAGTCTTTGTTGGCCATCCCGGCTAAGGCCCGCTCCACCGACAATGTTTTGGATCAGGACCGACTTCCTCGTGCAGGATTACTTCCTGTCGGTCGAGCGATAACTAGGCCATCTGTCACGGGAGGTGGAAAGAAGAAAGAAGCAGGTTCTCCAAGCTGAAAGAGAAAGGCTCCTCCTGTCGGGTCTAAGCCGCACAAGGCTGCGAAGGTTCAAAAGGAAACCGGAGGGGGCGAAACCGGCGATGAGGAGGAAGTTGCTAGGGATGAGGGCCCATTGATCCCTCTTGTCCTGCCTACGGCAGGTGAGACAAGGATAGAAACGTCGACTAGGCCGCAGTCTCCAGTAACTAGCCTGAGACTGCCATCTCAATTGAGAAAGTGGGTCACTTTGACGAGCTGAACAAGCTCCTGCTTGAAATTTTTCCCTGGCATAGTGCCACAAGTAAGGAGGAACTAGCTTTAGCTATGGGGGATATCACTCCTTTGAGCGGACCACTATCTGGTCTTTTGAGAGAACACTTAGGATACATCTTCATAAGCACTGCATGACACAACATTTATTTATGTGCACAGGATGAGCGATGATGACTTTGGATCTGTTTATCTAGCAGGTGATATGACTCGAGGAGGGAGAGGTCGAGGTTATCGATATGGGAGTCGCCGACCCTCGACGGGTGGATTGATCTTGTACTTTAGGAAAAATGCCAGTTTGTTTGACGATCTCCTGCCTCCTCGTGATTATGGTAGCGAATACCGTTGCAGGGAGCGATCTCGTCGTTCTGAGTCTTCTCCTCCGTACACTCAGTCATCGGGGACGGACACAGGGCATGTTTCCACTAGCGCTGGGTGCCCTTCTTCGATGAATTCCCCTTACATTCCGCCTGCTCTGCCCATTGCTTCATCCAAGGTGAAAAAATTGGCACATACCGGCAGGAAGAAGAAAGTAGTATCCCAGCATAAGGGTCTAATGCACGTGCCACCCAGAGCTCTAGAACTTAGTGTAGAAGAGAGGAAAGCCCTGCTGAAATAAAAAATTTCCCAAACATTATTTCAACGAACTTATGTGGCTTCCAGATCTTAATCCGATTCCTCCGAAGGACGGAGAGATGGTGTGGCAGCAGGTGTACTCTGCTTATTATCAGTGTAATGAGTATTATAAATACTCGGGGAATCTCTCAGAGCTTGTTATCCAAAAGAATGTGGAGATTGCCAACTTAAAGTGGGAGGTTAAGGACGAGCATCTGATTGTCCAGAATTGGGAAGATTCTTTGCGTAAGACACATCTTTTACGTTGTATCCTTTTTTGCGTATTCGAGTAGCACATTTGTATGATAACTCTATGTTGTTGAAACAAGCGAGCTGAAGGATGAATATGACAAGCTGGTGAAGGATTCAGAGCGTGTTGCTTCATCTTTTAAGGACACTGTGGCCTCGGTTTCGACAATGAATGCACTGCTAAAGAAGGAAAAAGTGTAGCTAAAGAGGTGAACATTCATTTGTCAACAGAAAATGAGAAAGTACACCCGCTTAAGAAGGACAATGAGGCTTTAATATTGTAGAATAAGAGGTTGACAACCGAGAATGAGGAGATCTAGAGGTTGCTGAAGGAGAATGATGAGCTGAGGAGGCAGCTGAAGGTAGCTAAGGAGGAGAAAGAGATAGCCGAGGCTAGTAATAGGGATGTTCTGAGCTCGCTGGAAGGTCTAAAGGTCGAGAACTAAAGGGAAATGGATAGACTTAAGGAAGAGATCGAGGACACCAAGGCTAGGGTGGAGGAATCACCTGAGGAGCCTATCCGAGGCATGTATGTCAAGACATCAAGGTTCCATGGAATTTCGTGGGTTAGCGACTATCCTCGAGAGACGGCTCGAACATGGAAAAGGTTGGTGCCATTTGAGGCTCGGTTGCGACAGGTGGCGACGGTAGACGAGAATAAACTCATGGTAGGGCTCTTGACCGAGGCTGAGCGCAAGACTATGGCGAAAGGGAGGAAATTGTTGTGGAAGGATACCGAGAGGGACTGATTGGAGAAACGTTCTGCTGAAATGGGGAAGTTTGTGACTATTGAGAGTGTGCTTGATACTTCCGAGTTTGTAGAGGGAAGTTCTTACCGACTGCCAGCCCAAGCTTCTGCCACGACTAGCGATCCTACAGTCCTACTTCATGTCTTAGTGGAGTATGACCCCGAACATCCAGAGTTGGGATTGACGGGATCCACTTTTACCGCGATAGTGAGCACTCTTCCTATCATACCCACGCCACACCTTCTTGGAGGTAAATTTTCATTGCTACGAATACCTGAAGAGAATGAGAGCACCAAATCCTCAAAAACTAAATAGTTGTGTTTTTTGTTGTGCAACCCCTCCTGGAGCTGAAGTGACAACATGCTTTGCCCCTATGCTTCCCCAAATGTCTGAGTCTGGATTGGGGTTATAGGGAATACAATTTGGAGAGGCACGAGAACACGTAGATACGTTTTCGGACGTGGACCTGACATCCAGTGTTTATAAGAGTCTTATTGAGGAAGGAGAGGTTGTGGATGGCCAAAATGCTCAGGCGACGGGTGCAACTGAGGCGAGTGTGCACACAATGCACGATATGGTGGAAGCCTAGAAAGCCCAGATGGTGGCAAAGTTTGAGGAGCAGGAGGAGAAGAGGAAATAGGATGAGGCTGCCATATAGGAGGCACATGCAAAGGCTAGACAGGATGCCGAGGATAAATTTGTTGCTGTAGTGGTGGATAAGAAGGCCAATGCCGAGGCAGAGAAGGAGAGGGCCGCCTAAGAGGCCAGAAAAACGAAAGCTGTCGATGAGGCTCAGAAGGAGAGAGCTGATGAGAAGGCTAGGAAGAAGAAAGCCGCTGACAATGCCAACAAGAGGGGCAAGGAGGCCTTCAAGAAGCTTCAGGCGGATGTGACTATGCAACTTAAGTCCAAGAAACTAGCTAATCGGAAGGCCGCCAAAGATGCTAAGAAGAAAGCGGAGTTGGGAACTAAGAAGGCTCAGGGAGAAACTAAGGTCGTGCTCGCCCTTACTTCCGACATCGCCCTCAAACCGCTGCAATGTATTTCCCCCGAGGAGGTCACGGTGATTACAAGCGACAAGGATGATGGAGGGTGGCTCACATCGGTGTCTCACAAGTCCGTCACTCCCATGAAGGGAAGAGGAGGGAAAGGCGGAAGTGACTCCGGAAGGAAGAGGTCCATAACTGTTGGTGACCCGCCTAGTGCTGAATCTGTGCAGAAAAAGAAAACGAAAAAGAAGGATGAGTGATGTCATAGATATTATAGACATTTTGGGTATGCAGTATTTGCTGGAGTTTTCTCGCAGTCGGTGGATTCCGTTGTGTTGGGCTTCTTATACTGGAGAGTATTATAGGTTTCTAAGTAGATGGTCTTCATATCTCGATTTAGTGGAGTGTAGGTCCTGTAATTCTGGTAGAGGTCATGCTTCTTAGGATCTACTAGAGACAGGTTGTTGTTGCGACCGCCTTGTTTACCGCTGTTTGGCTTGGGCTTGTAGGGGCCTGCTTCTTTGCCATTGTCGGGGGATTCCCTGACCTGCTTTTCTTCGACATTTTCCTAACCGTGCCAGCCTGTGGATTGTTGGAAAGGTATCCCTGATTCTAGTGAAAGAGTTACGTGTCAAGTGGGTTTCCCACGAGTCCTTGGCGTTCCCTCACATATCTCTCATTATCCTTCAGACCATGTCGAGAAGATATGCCAGTTGGACATCCTCTTGTGGAATCCATTGGTTTTGGTGAACTTTTGGAGTTCTATTTCGTGGACGCCTTCTGTGATGCACGTCGGGCTCATTCTCTTCCATATCGTTGACATCGAAGGCCTGGTTTTGGTATGGTTGGTGAGGTTGAGCAAGATGATGTGCATTCTGATCTGGAGGGTCTTAGATTACTGGGTAGATGGGAGCGTAGGCCACAAGTTCTAAGCAACGGCAGTTTGGTTCTGCCGAGGAGGAGGTCGATTACTCAGACTCGGTTGGTCATTAATAATAAACTAGGAGCGATCGCGGTACTGCGTTCCTCCGTTATAAGTGACGGTGGTTCTATCACCGTTTCCATTTCCGTTGTCGTTTCAGTTAGTACGAGCGCTAGAGCGGACGACGACGTTATTGTTGAGGATGAACCTCCTTCTTTGATGTGGTCCCCATGATTCAGAAGAAGAGGTTTCTGACACATTGCGTAGCGGTCAGGCATTGTACTGGGCAAGATGAAGTTGAGTGACAATGAGTTGACTTGAAGTTGGCGCATAAGGCCGATGTTGGTCTTCAACGCCTGGTTGAGTTCAAGAGCCGTATTTTCATACTTCTTATTAAGTGCATGGATCTTCACTTGAGTCGCAGGGAATTCGAGGTTCACAGGAGGAAGAAGTTTTGCTTCAGCCCGATCATTTGCTGATTGAGGTTGCTGGGGGTGTTAGCTGTGGCAAAGTACCCAAGCATCTGATTCTTTGTCCGCTTAACCATCGTAAGCGGACTCGGCGGCAGGTTATGGAAGAAACCTAAAGCGCGCCGAAGTCGAGATGGAAATCTGCGACAAAGATGCGAGTCTAAGTTCCTCAGTGAAAGCACCAGAACGTTGATGGCAAAAAATATCGTAACACCCAAAGATTCTCCGTTACTTAGAGAATTATGTTTTGCGTGAGAAAAGTAAGTGCATAAAGCAGTAAATAACACAGTAGATATATAGTGGTTTGGTCCCGTGAGGGGCCCACGTCCACTTTGGAAGAGTTTGCTGATATTTTATTCACAACAATGGATTACAAGATATGGGCTTATTTTAGGCATTTAATTACAAGTTTTCTTGTAATTTGGAGTCATAATTATCATATATGAATATTAGAAGAAAGTTGCTTTTGTGCTTCCTCTTCCTCAAAGGAAGGATGTGATCAAAGAAGTCACTTAGAGCTCTCAAGAGGTGTCAAATCAACCAATTTCCGACCCCTTTGAAGTGTGAGCTTAGGGGTATTTATACTAGAGTGGTTAGGTGGGAGTAAGTAGGATTTGAGGACCATACAGCCAATTTTTGTATCTTTGGAATCACGTGCCCGAAATTTGTATCCCACATTGTGTTCTGGCAATAACTCATATCCCTCTAAGGGGATACGAGCTTCGTATTCGAAAGGATATGAAGTTCGCATCCTTTGGATACGAAGTATCATATCCCCGAAGGGATATAATGTCATTCTCTCGGTGTTGGAGGACCCGATGATCGGAGGTTCGGAATAGGGGACCCGAGACAACTAATGTGGAGGGAGTCGAAAAATGGTCAGGGAGAGGGATATGAAGGTTAGGTGGACTGAGGGAGTCGAAGTTTATAGACACGCAACAGGGGATCCGTAGGTGCTGGGTTCGAAAACTTGGTGAGTGAGGAATATGAAAATGGGGAGAAGAGGGAGCTAAAGTGAAGGGACTCGAGGGGTACGAAAATAGGGGATCGGATCCCTTATCTGGGGGTTACGAAAATGTGGATAGAGTATAGTTTTGAGAAGTTGTGAGGCTCCTGCTCACATGACCTTTTCCCAGCTTATTTCCTTAGCTTCTTGGCGACACTTCGGGCTGTAACATCACGTGATGTGTTGAGTTGAGCGTGTCTGGTGTACTTTGGAACCAGACGAAAAAGCCGGTTAACAATAATATAGATATAATTGCTTGTTGCTTTTGATACATGCATTTCCTACATGTGTAATCTAAATGCACTTACCATTCCCTTGCATATAGACCAATTAACTCTATATTCTTTGTTGCCAAGGTTTAGGTTTCAAGGTTATTGGTTATATGATTTATGGCTCTAGAATCAAGATACCAATCATTATCTTAAATGTGATCAGCTCTTGTTGTGTCATTATGACTGTTGCTTTTGCCGCTGTCATATAAGTTGTTGCCTTCATGTTTAATTTGAGCCATGTCTGTTGTAGGATTGTTATTTTTTATTCTGATTTAGTCCATAATTTGAATTAAACCTGAAATAAAATTTTAAAACTATTGTTGCCAACTTTTTGACAAATTTGGCATTTAGGCCTATTGTTGTTATTCCATCTGCCTCTACTCCTTCCTCTTTATGAATTGTCACCTCTTTGACATTCCCTCTTATTATTAGTTTGAATTTTTTTTTGTAGCCAATTGATAAGTTGTTTGAGCAGTCTGTTTCTCATAGTCTTTTGTTGTTAATTCTTGCTTCATGAGATAGAAGTATTAAGTGAACTTCATCAAACGTGGTACAATTATTTGAGAGGATATTACAGCAACAGTTGGTTCATACTCATTACTTAAGCCATTCAAAAAAAATTAATACTTGTTCAAATTCTTGAATGATTTCCACTGGAAGCTAGTCTATCACAAATGTTTGATAGCCTCTTATAGCCATATTGCCCATTTTGACATTTTATAGTTATCTCTTGTAGTAAAGAACTTTGGCTACAAACTAATTATTAAAATAATTCTCGATAGTCAACCAAATTTCATTGGATTTTTTGCACCCTATGACTTAAGGCAACAAGTTTGCACTTATTGAAGACAATAGTCAGGAACCGATTAACCTGTCTTGTCGCATCATCATTTATGACAGGTTTGTTGTCTTTGTCAATTGTGAATCTTGATGGAATTAGGTAATGTTCCAAAAATAAAGCCTTCTAACATGTATCCTTGTATTGCAATTTCAACTTGGAGTTTCCACAAAATATAGTTATCTTCTTCCAACTATACGGTTATGAGTTGCATTTGAGGGCTAATAACAGTCTTCACGAGTTGAAGAATTGAAGTAGAGGTTGAGTTGTTGTTGTCAATGCCGTTATCAGAGGCAACTGAAGTTGTCTCGTCACCCATAATCCCTTCGAACTGTTGAAATTTGTGATACGAAAATCACAATTATGAGCAACAAATTATCTATGCAGATTTTATGGAGAAATTTTGTAACACCCCACCTCCGCCAATGTCACTCTTGCAAGCACACTAACTTTGGAGGGGCGTTAAACAAGGTAAACATGCATGCAGATATCACAAGACAGAACATATAAGTAAAAACAGAGTAAGTAAAGCAGCGGATAAAACTACTATTTCAATACCATAGTCAAGTTACATCAAAGTACTGAGTCATTATTTTCCCACAAAACAAAGTCTAGAAAACATAAACTGAAAACTGGAAGTAACATAAATGTAAACTATCCCTAAAGTGGAATAAAGCCATAGCATGCTCAAGTCCAAACCGTACATGAGCTATCCAGAAAAGCAGCTAAAGATCCAAGCTAGGTGCTAGTGTTCCCACACTGAAAACCTTGGGGGGGGGGAACGAAAGAAAAGCGGCGAAAGAAATTGGGTTAGTCAAAAGACTGGTAAGTCCTACCTACTATTAGTATAAAAACTAATAAAGTTAATTGGACATGTAAAACAGAGATGAAGCATAGGATGATAACTGGCATGGTGAAAAGTTAACAAGATAGATCAAGTGTGGCATCGCATATACAAGGTTAAGTTTTTTTTTTTTTTTGCACCAAGTTTACTAGTATACCAACCCATGTCAAGTATAAGCAAGAAGTGATCCCTTGGCCCAATATCACGAGATGACCGAAATCAAGGTCCAACAACACGGTCTAGTCGATCGGCTCCCTAAAAGCCTAACTCGTCAAGTGTCGGTGTCATACGGCCCAATCACGAAGTGTAGTCAAACTGTGCTAGGTCCACCCTAGGGTGTATCAAGCCCTAGGGTGCCAACCACGGACACACATCAAGCACGCACAGTCTAAACCTACTGGTGCCCGTGTCTGCTTTTTCAACTCCGGACTATGTGCACGACCATAGTCCGCCTGAACCTACACCGGCGCACCTACTCAGCGGTCATTTTGGTCGCTTACATGTCAGCCCAGTAATCGTGCCCCACCCTAGCCTAGTCCCTAGGGTATCATGATACAACCAAGAGGGTTACTGGTGAAAAGGACCACGTAACTAGGGTTTCTAACGGGTTAAACGTGGTTAACCCTATCCAATCAAATACCAAGTTGGTTAAGTGTACCCAAGGTTCATGACTTAACCCTATCAACCCATCGTGTTTAATTAGTTAAGTATTCAAGTGGTCCATGACTTAACCCTATCATGTGGCATTAATTGATTTAATGCACCCAACCTCTCACATTAGACCTTGTTGTGGTTACTAGTTAAGCCGGGCGGGTCCGGGTAGCTTTACACCACAACTTAGTCTAACCTCGGGTTTCAAGTGCAAAATGACCAACTACTCACATTGGGTCCTATTGCTTGTAGCCACTAGTTAAGCCAGTCGGTTCCGGGTAGATTTATGCTACAAACTCAACCCAACCTCGAGTTGGCCATTTTCATGTTTTCTAGAAGTCATGTCCAAGTTCATGTTCATGTTTCAAGCACAATCACATGTCATATTTCGTGTCATCTTTTCAAGTCATGTTTTTATGTCATTTTAGCTTACCCATAACGTAACCCCATCGCATGTAAGTTTGCATAAACGCAAATAGATCTCAAAGAGGGAACTTAGAAGCATGACATAATTAATAAGGTTTGGCCACAAGTTAAACATGGTGGCATATGAGGCAAATGTGTTCATAAACTTGCATATTACGTTATAAGCCTCAAAACATGCTTGATATCAAACTTTAGCAAAATAGGTGAAACATGGTCATAAATGACATAGGATGATAGCTAGTGATTCGCATATAACATCATATGCAAGTTAACATAAGGTTTATGAGAGTTTCTATGTTGCTTTATGCAACATTTCAAATCAAAGCTCATAGCTTTCTATGCACAAAGTCAAGGTGATAGCTTTACAAACATGCATATAATAAATCTATGCATAACATGATAGAATCAAAGCACAAATCATACTTAGGCCCAAACTCAAACTTGCAACATGTCATATTTAACTTCATAGTTAGAATCTAAGAGTAGAATAGGGCTTACAATGCTATGAAGGCTTATAAAATAAAATAAGATTGAGACGAAGCCACTAGCAACTCTAAAAAACCCCAAATAACAAGCTTCAATGAAAAGCCTTGAGAAATAAGAAGAAGATCCTTGCTTTGATGAAGAAAGATTGAACTTTGGCCTTGAATCAAACTTAGAAACTCTCAAACAAGCTTAGAAACTCTCATATGAATGAAGATGGAGACTATGACAAGAGGGTGGAGGCCATGATAAAACATTTTGGCATAACCTAGTTGTAGGATTGATTTATGATGGTTTAGGCTAGGTATTAGGGTCCTTTTATAGAAGTTTAGGTTAGTTTAAGCCATAGGATTAACCCTAATTCAGATCTGAGCCTTTAAAATCTGTCACAATCCTTAAAACATGTCTTGAGGAACAAGTCAGGTGTACCCAGGCCAAACTGGCCGACCACCCAAGTCGACAGGGGTGTCGACTGGGCAGTCGACACCACCTGGGGTGTGTCGACTCCCAAGTCGACTCCCCAGTCGACTTGGGGGTGGCGGGAATTTTTCCCGCCTGTCCTGCTTGGCTGAATTTGAATTCTGAATTCAAATTTGAACTGTTTTTGAACTTGAAATTTTTCTGAAAACTTCTATGGGCCATAACTTAGTCATACGGACTCCGATTTTCGAAAACTCAGACTCTATTTCGCGTATTTTTCCGAGACGAACGCAATTGTGCAGCCCGTTTCCCTTGATTCAGAATTTATCATTTAATTCTTCCTTGATTTATGTTATAACATGTGATCAAAAATACGGGTTATTACATTCTCCCCTCCTTAAAGGATTTCGTCTCTAAGTTAGGAAGAACGTATCCTACCATCCATCATCCATCTACTCACAACATCATCCACAAGTAACCATTATCCTTAAAAAAATCTAAATGATGTATGATTATATGCAAAGGTGTGTGTATATGTACTTATCTAATGCGAAAATCAGGCGGTTACTAATTCAGTAAACCTCCTTAATGCATATGTATGTTAGTGTAATGAGTCCATATGTATGCAAATTCCTAACATAATTCATAATCTCTACATGAGTGCACATAACATTCATCCATATGCAACATCCACGTGATAGCATAACAAGTTTCAGCCATGAGCAAGTATAAGCACTCATGCATATGCAATATGAAAGTGTGTGAGCCGATCTTAGTGCCTAACGTGTATCATGCATCCACGAGTATCCACTTGCAAACACTTGCAACCACTTGCAAACATCAAACATAACATGTTTCAAATACATGTTTCACCCAAAGGGTTTCTACCTAAGGTTCTCATGACAAGATTGACGAAGTTACAAGATAAACAGGATAAACATGGATAGCAAAAGAAAGATATGCTAAAAAGGAAAAGAGATCGAGAATGTACCCTCAACAAGAAATGGATAAAGCCCACGCATCTTCTCCTCGGTTTCCCAAGTTGCATCCTCTTCGGCCTCACTCCACTGAACCTTCACCAATTTGACTTCTCGATTCCTTAGCTTCTTGATCTCCGTTCCCAAGATACGAATCTGAGCTCTCCTCAAGGTTGCCTCTTTCTCTACCTCCACGTCTTCAAGAAGGCTAGGTTCAACCACCTCAGCGGACTCATGTAGGCACTTTCGGAGATGCGAGACATGAAAGACATTATGCACTCCGGCCAGCTTCTCGGGCAATTCCACCTTATAAGCCATCTTCCCGATTCTCTCTATGATAGGGAAGGGTCCTACGAACCTTGGTGCCAGCTTCCCAACTGCTCCAAAACGAACCACATTACGCAAAGGAGAAACCTTCACGAAAACCATATCTCCAACTTTGAATTCCAAATCTGTCCTTCGCTTGTCAGCATAGGATTTCTGCCTGTCTTGGGCCGTTTTCATCCGTCTTCTCACCAATTCAACTTTCTCGGATGTGTCCCGTATCATATCGGGCCCAAGTATAAGCCTATCCGTTGTCTCCCACCAACAAGATGGTGACCTACACGGCCTCCCGTACAAAGCTTCAAATGGTTCCATCCCTATGCTAGCTTGATAGCTATTATTATAAGCAAACTCTACAAGAGGAAGGTGGTCTTCCCAAGTACCACTAAAGTCAAGAACACAAAGCCTCAAAAGATCTTCTAGCACTCTATTCACCCTTTCGGTTTGGCCATCCGTCTGGGGGTGATAGGCTGTACTTAGATTCAATCGCGTACCCATCGCTTCTTGCAAACTATTCCAGAACTGGCTAGTGAAGATTGGGTCACGATCGCTAACTATGCTAGAAGGAACTCCATGCAATCGCACTATCTCTCGAAGATAAACAGATGCTAGCCATGATGCGGTCCTCTTGCTCGTCACTGGAATGAAATGAGCACTCTTCGTAAGTCTATCAACTATGACCCATATGATCGTATTCCCTTTCCTTGACTTAGGCAATCCATCCACAAAATCCATAGAGATACTTTCCCACTTCCATTGCGGGACCTCCAATGGATGTAATAGCCCACCGGGTTTCTTCGACTCGGCTTTCACTTTTTGGCACACCATGCACTTTGAAACATACTCTGCCACATCCTTCTTCATTCCAGCCCAAAAGAAAATGCGCTTCATATCCCTATACATCTTATCTCCTCCAGGATGTATAGTCATCTTCGAGTGATGCGCTTCTTCGAGAACTTTATGCACCAAGTCTCCCACTTGTGGAACGCATAGCCTTCCATCACGCCTTAGCCAACCCTTGTCATCAATAGTATATCTAGCAAGGTGACTAGACGTCTCACCACGAACCAACTTGTCCATGATCTCGACTATCTGCGGGTCTTCCTTCTGCGAAGTCCCTACTTGATCAAGAAGTGTAGGTCTAAGCTCAAGAGATGCTAACGAACCCGTCATCGACTCAACAGCCGTTGTGAAATCAAAGGTTGCCAAGAACTCTAGGCTCTTCATTTAAACAAACAAGGGACTCAAAGTCAACCTTCTTCTGCTTAGTGCATCTTCAACAACATTACCCTTGCCAGGGGTATAAGCTATCTCGAAGTCATATGATGCCAAGAATTCCATCCACCTTTGTTGCCTTAGATTCAGATCTTTCTGCGAGAAGAGGTACTTAAGCGACTTGTGATCAGTATATAACTCAAACCTTTCACCTAGAAGATAGTGGCGCCAGGATTTGAGTACAAAGACGATCGCCGCCAACTCCAAATCATGAGTGGGATAGTTCTTCTCATGAACTTTAAGTTGCCTACCCCCATAACATATCACTCTTCCTTCTTGCATCAGAACAGCACCTAACCCCGTGCCACATGCATCGGTGTACACGGTAAACATCTTACCACCATCGGGTAATGCCAAAACTGGAGCTGTGGTAAGGGTCCTCTTGAGCCTTTGAAAAGCAAGCTCACACTCTAAGTCCCATGCAAAGACTAAGTTCTTCTTCGTCAACTTAGTAAGGGGGGCTGAAATCTTAGCGAAGTCCTTAATGAACTTCCTATAGTAGCCTGCCAGACCGAGAAAGCTTCTTACTTCGGTTGCATTCCTAGGAGTCTTCCAGTCTTGAACCGCAACCACTTTCGCGGGATCCACAGCTATGCCTTGCTTAGAAACTATATGTCCAAGAAACCGAACTTCCCTTCTCCAAAAATGGCATTTGGAGAACTTCGCTTTCAACTGATGAGCTCTAAGCGTATCCATCACTTCCTTGAGATGTCTAGCATGTTCTTCCTCATCCTTTGAGAAGATCAGAATATCATCCACGAAGACAACCACAAACTTGTTAAGGAACTCCCTGAACACCCTACTCATCAAATCTACGAAGTAGGCGGGTGAATTATTCAAATCGAATGGCATGACAAGCCATTCAAAGAATCCATCTGGAGTCCTAAACGCAGTCTTATCAATACTATCCTCAGCCACTCTAAGCTGATGGAATCCGGTGGCTAGATCGAGCTGAGAGAAAACAGAAGCACCAACAAGCTGGTCAAAGAGGTCATCAATCCTCGGTAACGGGTGCCTATTCTTCTTTGTCAGCTTGTTCAACTCTCGATAATCAACACATAGACGAAGCGAACCATCCGCCTTAGTAGCGAACACCACAGGAGCACCCCATTCAGAAATGCTTCGCCTAATAAAATTCTTCTCAAGCAACTCCTTGATTTGCTTACTGAGCTCTCTTCTTTCTCGTGGGGCCATGTGCCTAACGGGCAATGAAACTGGCTTGGCATTATCAACAAGATAAATGTGGAAATCTATCTCTCGTTTAGGGGGTAACCCCTTAACCTCTTCGAAGACATCAGGATATTCTCGGACCACCCTTACAGATTGCAGATCATCGATGGACGAGTCAAGAGATTCAAGATAACATAACATGACGGGATCCAGCGGGTTGCAAGAAATCTCTAGGGTATTACCGAGGTGAGTCATGAGCCTCACCACCTTATGCTCACAATCGAGAATGGCTCCATAACTGGACAACCAATCCATGCCCAAAATCAACCCGTATCCCATGAACCCGAGAACATAAGCATTACACCTGAATTCTACGGTCAAGATAGAAATCCTCAAATCCATACAAATCATAGATAGATGGGCGGAACCGCCAATTGGATTTGAAACACTAACGGGATCCTCAACTAGACTAGTACTTAGGTGCAAACTTTCAACAATGTCAGAAGAAATAAAAGTATGCGATGCGCTAGAATCAAATAAAGTGCGAACAGGAAAATCAGAAATGTAAACAAGGCTTTCTACAGAAATACTACCTCGGTCCTAAACTGGAGCAGTGTTGAGAGCATGCACTTGCCCTCCAGAAGGTCCTGCACGCTGAGTCTGCCCTTGCCCTTGTCCTTGCTTCTTAGGGCAATCCTTGCTATAGTGTCCAGTCTCTCCACAATGAAAGCATTCGCCCAACTTTCTCTTCTTCTTCCTACAATCTTTGGCTATGTGCCCAACAATCCCACAGAAGTTGCACTTTCTTGGGTCCTTTGCCTTGTTGTTGTTGGACTTATTACCCTTGTTGTTCTTGTTGTTCTTGTTGTTCTGATTGTTCTGATTTCCTCCCCACTTGGAGTCCGCCTTCTTGGTTTGAGCCTCATTAGGCTTGACTTTTTTCTTGCCATTCTTATCGTCTCCCTGAAGCAATGCCATGTCCACTAGGATTTCAAAAGTGGCCCCCATGGGTATATGAGACATGGCTAAACCTTGTAATGGCTCATTCAATCCTCGTGCAAAGCGTAGAGCCTTCTTCTGGGGAGTATTAACCATGTCCAACCCGAATCGAGCAAGCTGGTTAAACCTATTCACATACTCCCTCACTGTCATGTCCCCTTGCTTCAAAGATATAAACTTCTCCATTTGGAGATTCTCCTCAGCAGATGATAGGAACTTAAGCCCAAACCTCATCCTAAAGCCGGCCCAAGTCTCTATAGGCCTAGTAGCGTTGGTGACCTCCCACCAATAAGCAGCTTCCTCTTTCAATAGCCATACTGCCAACAGAACTTTTCTACGGTCTTCCACATCAAAGATGGCGAAGATATCTTCAGTCTCTTTTAACCAATTTCTTGCCTCAACAAAAGTCTCCGTCCCAATAAAATTTTTGCCACCCATCGCCTTAAAGTCTTTGCAAACCTTTGCGAAATCTGCTTGTGGATGCTAAGGAGGAGGAGGAGGAACCTCAGTTACGGTGGGAGTGTTTGCTGGGCCCACATCGTTGGCCCTAGCTTCCAAGTACCTCCGGAACCATCCGGGAATGGTTACTCCCTCGGGAAGGTTAAGATCGGCCATGTTGAAAAAAAGGGAAAAGATAGATTTAAAACGAGGAAACAAGGATAGTGCTAATGGCTTTTGGGGAATAGCCTTTTAAAATATACTAGACTTTTCTTGGAAAATACTTAATTGGTTTTGAAGATAGTTTTTCAAAAGGGTTATAAAACTTTTGTCCGGTCTAGTAAAACCTTATGCTCTGATACCAAATGTAACACCCCACCTCCGCCAATGTCACTCTTGCAAGCACACTAACTTTGGAGGGGCGTTAAACAAGGTAAACATGCATGCAGATATCACAAGACAGAACATATAAGTAAAAATAGAGTAAGTAAAGCAGCGGATAAAACTACTATTTCAATACCATAGTCAAGTTACATCAAAGTACTGAGTCATTATTTTCCCACAAAACAAAGTCTAGAAAACATAAACTGAAAACTGGAAATAACATAAATGTAAACTATCCCCAAAGTGGAATAAAGCCATAGCATGCTCAAGTCCAAAATTGGGTCAGTCAAAAGACTGGTAAGTCCTACCTACTATTAGTATAAAAACTAATAAAGTTAACTGGACATGTAAAACAGAGATGAAGCATAGGATGATAACTGGCATGGTGAAAAGTTAACAAGATAGATCAAGTGTGGCATCGCATATACAAGGTTAAGTTTTTTTTTTTTTTTTTTTTTTTTTTTTTTTTTTTTTTTGCACCAAGTGTACTAGTATACCAACCCATGTCAAGTATAAGCAAGAAGTGATCCCTTGGCCCAATCTTGGCCCAATATCACGAGATAACCTAAATCAAGGTCCAATAACACGGTCTAGTCGATCGGCTCCCTAAAAGCCTAACTCGTCAAGTGTCGGTGTCATACGGCCCAATCACGAAGTGTAGTCAAACTGTGCTAGGTCCACCCTAGGGTGTATCAAGCCCTAGGGTGCCAACCACGGACACACATCAAGCATGCACAGTCTAAACCTACTGGTGCCCGTGTCTGCTTTTTCAACTCCGGACTATGTGCACGACCATAGTCCGCCTGAACCTACACCGGCGCACCTACTCAGCCGTCGTTTTGGTCGCTTATATGTCAGTCCAGTAATCGTGCTCCACCCTAGCCTAGTCCCTAAGGTATCATGATACAACCAAGAGGGTTACTGGTGAAAAGGACCAAGTAACTAGGGTTTCTAACGGGTTAAACGTGGTTAACCCTATCCAATCAAATACCAAGTTGGTTAAGTGTACCCAAGGTTCATGACTTAACCCTATCAACCCATCGTGTTTAATTGGTTAAGTATTCAAGTGGTCCATGACTTAACCCTATCATGTGGCATTAATTGATTTAATGCACCCAACCTCTCACATTAGACCTTGTTGTGGTTACTAGTTAAGCCGGGCGGGTCCGGGTAGCTTTACACCACAACTTAGTCTAACCTCGGGTTTCAAGTGCGACATGACCAACTACTCACATTGGGTCCTATTGCTTGTAGCCACTAGTTAAGCCGGTCGGTTCCGGGTAGATTTATGCTACAAACTCAACCCAACCTCGAGTTGTCCATTTTCATGTTTTCTAGAAGTCATGTCCAAGTTCATGTTCATGTTTCAAGCACAATCACATGTCATATTTCGTGTCATCTTTTCAAGTCATGTTTTTATGTCATTTTAGCTTACCCATAACGTAACCCCATCGCATGTAAGTTCGCATAAACGCAAATAGATCTCAAAGAGGGAACTTAGAAGCATGACATAATTAATAAGGTTTGGCCACAAGTTAAACATGGTGGCATATGAGGCAAATGTGTTCATAAACTTGCATATTACATTATAAGCCTAAAAAAATGCATGATATCAAACTTTAGCAAAATAGGTGAAACATGGTCATAAATGACATAGGATGATAGCTAGTGATTCGCATATAACATCATATGCAAGATAACATAAGGTTTATGAGAGTTTCTATGTTGCTTTATGCAACATTTCAAATCAAAGCTCATAGCTTTCTATGCACAAAGTCAAGGTGATAGCTTTACAAACATGCATAGAATAAATCTATGCATAACATGATAGAATCAAAGCACAAATCATACTTAGGCCCAAACTCAAACTTGCAACATGTCATATTTAACTTCATAGTTAGAATCTAAGAGTAGAATAGGGCTTACAATGCTATGAAGGCTTATAAAATAAAATAAGATTGAGACGAAGCCACTAGCAACTCTAAAAAACCCCAAATAACAAGCTCCAATGAAAACCCTTGAGAAATAAGAAGAAGATCCTTGCTTTGATGAAGAAAGATTGAACTTTGGCCTTGAATCAAACTTAGAAACTCTCAAACAAGCTTAGAAACTCTCATATGAATGAAGAAGGAAACTATGACAAGAGGGTGGAGGCCATGATAAAACATTTTGGCATAACCTAGTTGTAGGATTGATTTATGATGGTTTAGGCTAGTTATTAGGGTCCTTTTATAGAAGTTTAGGTTAGTTTAGGCCATAGGATTAACCCTAATTCAGATCTGAGCCTTTAAAATCCATCACAATCCTTAAAACATGTCTTGAGGAACAAGTCAGGTGTACCCAGGCCAAACTGGCCGACCACCCAAGTCGACAGGGGTGTCGACTAGGCAGTCGACACCACCTGGGGTGTGTCGACTCCCAAGTCGACTCCCCAGTCGACTTGGGGGTGGCGGGAATTTTTCCCGCCTGTCCTGCTTGGCTGAATTTGAATTCTGAATTCAAATTTGAACTGTTTTTGAACTTGAAATTTTTCTGAAAACTTCTATGGGCCATAACTTGGTCATACGGACTCCGATTTTCAAAAACTCGGACTCTATTTCGCGTATTTTTCCGAGACGAACGCAATGGCACAGCCCGTTTCCCTTGATTCAGACTTTATCATTTAATTCTGCCTTGATTTATGTTATAACATGTTATCAAAAATACGGGTTATTACAAATTTGTTGCTATATTTGTGGGATATATGAAAATAATTTGTTGCTATATTAAGGCAAGGATTATTTGGTGCTCATCCAAATAGGTTTTTGACATATATGAAAATAATTTGGGTATCAAGTTTACTTGGGTATGAAGCAACTCACTCTATAAAAGTCCAAGTTGACATCTTCATTAGGTGTGGAAAATTTGTCATTGTTCTTCACTACCTTTCTCCTCAAATTGTTTATCCTTTAGATATTCTCTACCTATTTCTCAATAAGGGTATTGGTTCAAGTTGTGCTTGTTTGTAACGATAATTGAGATATGTTGTAAACAATATTTTGGTGAATTAATAAAGAGGGTGGTAGGGTGGAATATCTTGTGTTCATATTTTCGATATTGTTTGTGGTTGTTTGTTTTTCAATCACATTCATCTCTAAGGACTGGGTGAAAAAGACCCATTTTTCTGGTGTTTTGTCTTCTCCGCTGCGCACAAAACCCCAACAGTAACAGTTGGTATCAGAGCTCAGATCATTGCATAGCTTGGAGTGTTTGTTGGATTGAAGATTGTAGATGTCGGAGATGATGTTGCTTTCGTGGATGACTATTTTGATGGTAGATATTGAGGGATTTGGAAGCCTATGATAGTGGATGTTCCACACCTCAGTGGTCTGATTGATGGAGATGAGAAGAAACCCTCTGATATGGATGAGAGAAGATAGAAGAAGACAAAGAAGAAGGCTGGTTACATATGAAGAACCAAGTCCGCAGCAAGGTGGAGAGGTTAATATGGTCACTGTCCATGGTCCTAAGGTAGAGGACCATGGTATCGACAATGGTCTAGATATTAATGATGCTCGAGGAATCCCAGAGATGAAGAGGTGATCATGTCAAAAGGAAGACGGATGTCGAGTTGTGAAATCCACAATGGCGAGATGGAGGTCATTGTGGTATTACAAATACTTTTAGACCGTTAGTTTTGCATGGTGCAGCTCAAGTGGTAGATACATCTTTTGCAGGCGGTGGGTTGTGTTTGTAATTGTGGTATGGTCGTAGTCCTTTCAAATCGATTGAGTGTGATTGTTGCCCTGAAATCAATTGAGTCCCTGTACTCCAGAAACAGGTGGGGCGTATCTCGTTGCCTGGAAATCGAGGTTGGTTTTAACTGAGAGCAGGTTTCGTTGAAAGAGCTAGGTTGACTTGTTTGAGGATTGTTGGATATATGTAATATTTGAATCAAGGTGGAGTCGTGAATTTTTGATTCAAATATTTTATGAAGAGGCTGTAATCAGTTAATTGATTTGATTGATTGATTAATTAATTAATTAATTTGATTGATTAGTTGATTGATTGATTAATTGGTTGATTGATTGATTGATTGATTGGTTGATCGATTGATTGATTTGATTGATTTTATCATAGAAGGAAAGAAATGAATGGTTATATTTTGGAGATATTTTGAAGGGACAATTATGATATTTGCCTAGAAGAGAATGTAATTTAATATAATTTCTATGATATTAACTAACTAGTTAGTTAATATCATAGAAATAATATTAAATTACATTCTATTCTCCTATATATGCAGCCTTCTTGGTTAGATCACAACAGTAAAAAACCATGTAAACATATCTGGAGAGGAAGATATGTAGGAATTTGGGCTGAGAGTAGCTATTCCTGTTTAATGTTGAAAGATGTAGTTGGTGTCTCCAGATTGTCTAAAGGTTTATCATCGTTCTTCATCGCTCTTCTGCTCCCAATAATATCTGTAGTCATGTAGATATTTTTTGTCTATCTCAATAAGGTTATTGATTCTTTTTTTTTTTTTTTTTGATCCATTATGTGTACAAAAATTTATTTCAATAAAGATGATGGTTGGGTGAAAAATGTTGTGTACTGTTATTATTTCCAATTTGTTGTATTGTTATTTTCAATCAAAATCATCTTCAAGTCATTGGGTTAAAAAGATCCTGTTTTTCTGGGTGTTTTGTCAAACTTCCGCTGCGCACATAACCCCAACACGAACGTGATGCACAAAAATCAAGAACTTGTGCACTTACAACAGTTAACCAAGAACTGATCGGATTTAAGAGAAGTTCCATAAAAGAAGTATGTTGCAACCTGCAAATCTTTAATGGTGAAATTTTTATTGACTAAAAAGATTTCTGGGAAGGCATTTATATGACTTTGGGTGATTTCTTGGATTCTTGAATTGGTTTTTTCTGAACTTCAGATTTATTACAGCAGGGGGTTGACCAATATTGAGTTGATGCAGCTTGAATTTCTGATGAGAATTTTACTCAAGTGATGGACACTTTTCTGATGAAGAAAAAATGAAATCGAATTGAGTTTTTAAGATGAATGCTGTTAAGCAATTGGCACCTATATCACGATAGAATTTGAAGATGAGTTTAATTGTATTTTCAACACAAAAATAAGGGGATTTTTCTCACAAGGACAAACTCATCAAATTATTTATCCAAAAGGACAACCACCAGAAAACTTGCCCAAAAGGACAAGTTTTAGTGCAAATGGTGAATTTCAGGGGGTTCCCATGTTTTTCCACTTTGCACTAAAACTTGTCCTTTTGGACAAGTTTTTTGCCCTTTGTCCTTTTGGGCAATTTTTTTTGTTTTTTTGTCCTTCACAATTTTTTCCTGCAAAAAAAATAACATATTGATGATGAACGAAAGAAATGCTTTATTGGATGTTCTTAGAATAATTTAATACAAACCATAGCGTACAAACTTCTCTATCTATATTAATTCAAATACAAATGAAAATGGACCTCGAATATAGATCGGCCTGCTTTGACAATGCAACAAATTTTCGATTGGAAGAGAAAACAGTTAATAGCCTTGTAAACCCAAACCGATGTGTCACAGTACAAAATAGCTTAATCATTTGGCAGTCGTTCATTTTATTGTTACGAACGTAACGACATGCGCTCTGCACGTGATGACGGCTCATGCTCCGCACGTGGAATGTTATTGATCCATTATTCATGGATCAACGCATACATTAAAGAAGTTTTGAAATGAAAAAAAAAACTCAATCGTACATATCCTATTTTTATTGGATAGTTTTTAATTTAGATAAAGTGCAATTTTAACACTTCATGGTTGGACCAAAAATATGTGTTTTCAACCCAATTATTAATATAAATTTCATTTTAAAAAATGTGATTTTAAGAAACTTAAGGAAGCATAATCTCTGCAATTGATGATGAGATTGAATATATATAAGATTTATATGATTTAGGAGAAGAAAATGTGATGAATAATGTATTCTGAGGACTAATATTGGGTAATTTAGTAAAATACCAATGTAATAGCAGTTAGCCTGAAAACTTAGCTATTAGTTACCAAATCAACAAAAGAAGTTACGACACTCGGAATGGCTAGTGTAGTTTTCAAGTAGATATACAAATGTCCCTTCATCTTGAAATTTTCTAAAAATTACAGTATCATGCAGAAATGAAAGTATATCAACTAATTCGCTATTTGTTTCTTTGCACTTGTATGTACATATACCACTGATGATCAGAGAGAGTTCATCCACTAATTAGCTTCACAAAGTCCAGAAGACGAATCACAGAAACCATCACGGTCAAGAAGTTTCGGAGGGGGAGCACTTAGCAATGGTGAAGATGGGCTTCCGTAAGCATTGCGCCTCGTATTTCCACACCCCAAACTTTTTCTTGTGTCCACCCCTGTCAATGGGTTTGTACCACTTGCATACTTGCACAAGGCCTGCAGAATCAGAAAAGTGCTATTGCTTGTTTTCAACTTTTAAAAAAAAACATTTAAGCTAATTTTCCACAAAAGTTTTGATCTTGTTGTTAGCTCGAAAGCAAGTTTTGAAAATAAGTTAGGTTTGATATGGTTAAAAAGATTATATCAACGAAATCTGTCTGGTTTTGGAATTATGAACAACTATTTTACTTTGGTAATGTTTTTTCCGAAGGAAAAAAAAAAATTGATATATATTTTGCACTTTCAACTTTTTTTTTTGGGGGGGGGGGGGGTGTTATTTTACCATGTTTTAAAACTACAAAAAAAAAAAAAAAAAAAAAAAAAAAAAAAAAAAAAAAAACCTGTTTAAGAAAATAACATTGATTCAAAGCTCATTTTTAAATAAACATGTTTTCTGAAACAAGGTCTGGAAACAATAAATTAAATGCATTTTGATTGCTCTGAAAACTCAAAATGCTGTGAAAATGACAAACTACGCAGGCCTTGGCTTTTATGAATTCTGTAAATTGCCTACAGTATGAAATGCAACCTGTTTTTGAGTAAGGTCTAGAACTGCATCGCTAAAGTCAGCACCTTCTATTATGGCTCCACCAAGGTCGCTTCTAGTAAGAACTGATCTCACGAGGACGGCATTTCTGAGATTTGCTTCATTCAGAACCTATTTAAGGACTATTATTGCATCTAGTAGCGCACGGAAAACTGAAACTTTGCCATTTGCTAACAATTTGCAAGTAAATTCTGCTTATAAAAAGAAGAACGGTACAAGGAATCCATATGCGTTGAAGGTTCCATAATCTTCTTCTTCATCTACTACACTCATAATAATAAGCAGAATTTACTTGTATTTGTTTGGTAAGAGATATTTCTGTGGGAAATATAAGGAAATTATATATGATACAAGAAAATTTAATACCATACGATCCATTAAAGTATCACTCAGATCAGCCCCTGCATTTATATGGAAGAAACATAAGATCCATTGTAGCGTACGCACATATTAGTCTCTTTTTTCAAGATTCATATTGTACGCAAAACTGCAAGTATACTCATCGTTCACATATTATACAACCAGGTGACATATTAACTCGTCTGCACAGGGTATAATTATCTTTTTTTTTTTTTTTAATTCATTTCCGTATAACTACGTCGGATCAGTACTGATGCCACTTCAGCAATCGGCCCCGATCCCCATCACAGAGGAAGCGGGACTCCGGTTCATTGTGAAGGAACTTCAGTTGGACTCGAATTAACGGCTGGGACTAGTACACAAAAGTTGAAGCGATCGGAGTTGAACCCGACACAAGCAACAGAGATCGGCATTGATCCCTACCATTGAATTGGTATCGAACCCTTGAGACCTGGAGGCAGGGACGAAGCTAGAAATCGGGGGGGGGGGGGGGGGGTGTAGGGGAGGGATTTTTGTACATCAGTTTATCCTGAATTTGTCTTAATTTCAACCTATAATATCTCTTACTATCAAGTTTTAGACAAAAATATTGATAAAAATGCCTTAAAAATAGTAATTTCTATACTAAAGGAGTTAAATCTACCAAAAATAATAATTGTGATAATATTTTAAAATCAAGGGCGGGGGGGGGGGGGGGGGGCACCGCCCCCTACTTGCCCTCCCCTGCCTTCGTCCCTGCCTGGGGGCACAGCTCCAAGTACTCGTGATAGGAACGGTGCAGGACTTGCGACAAGGCTTGGACATGATAATGCAAATATACAACATGAGGAGTACGTACCAAAATACCATCGTGGACTCCGGGGACAGTACATGAATGTGGATCACAGATTACCAATGGACAATGATAATAGACTGGCAAAAATGATTAGACGAGCAGTCAGAGGCAGAATGTCAAATGGAAGCTTAGAGGATATGAACAAGAGTCGTTTTACTCCTAATATCATACATGCAAGGAATCTTCTTGTTTCAAATTACATACTTTGGATGCATACATGGAAAAGCATATTCGACAACTCATTTGATGCCACAGAAGGTATACGGAATTACATGAGTATTCAGAGGAAGTCAGGGTTCAAAGCTTCCCCTTGTACTTGATGGATATAGCTGCTTTGTAATTCAGACAATCTGAACAATGGCTAGACTAGTGAACATTGACCAAGAGGTCAGAGATTCAAGCCCTTAACCTAAATGCACATACAAGTAGTTTCCATTTTGACTTTCTTAGTTTCAAAAATACACTAAGTTCAATCCGCTAGTATGAAACTATAAATTGCATAAGTTCAACTTATTCCACTACTAGATGAACAATATACTCCAACGCCCCATTTTCAACGGCCGCCAAAGGCTATTAAAATCCGTTGTAAGCCGTTGGAAACCGATAGAATAAAGACCGTTTGCGGCTGTTTGAAGCCGTTGGAAATTTTCCAGCATAATTTCCAGAACGTCCAACCTCCTGCTTATTATTCCACTTCACCACCCCCAATTCGATTTCCTCCCAAATTCCACCATTTCACCACCTTCAATTTCGGTTTCTCCACCCCCAACAACCACCCCGAGCACCTCCGACATCATCTACAAGCTTCTCCAACTCATCTCCACGCTTCTTGCTCCCCGAATTAGGTAATTTTCCTAAATATAATTTTTAGTTTTTCATTGATTTCGGTTTTAGTTTGAAATTTGCTTGATTCCTAGTTGTTTGTATACGTATATTACATCATGTTACTCCCTAATTGCTATTGTTATCACCGTGATGATCAAATTCTTAGGAATTGTTAGCATATATAGCAAATGTTTGGTTTTTGCATTCTTACTATGCAACCTAATCGAACCCTTAAATGCTAAAACTTGTTGCCATGAATTGTTAGCATTTTAAAATAGAAATATGTTAGTAAATGATATATGAAGATAAATTATTAACTTTTCAAAACCGTTTTTTTTTTCCAGTTTTTGCCGCTTTATTGGTTTACATCTCATTTTTTCCATGATCATTTACCATCTTATAAATGTGGCATCGTGGCCATAATTGTTCTATCCTCTTAAAACATCAAACTTTTTTATATCATGAATGAATATGAACAATTGAAAGTATTTATTCTAACAGTTCATTTATAACATCGTTTATCAAATCGCTTGTTACAAAATTTTCTTTATTTAAAAATTTTGTAAAAAGAAAAAGAGAAAATAGAAATTTATATAAAAATAAAATAAAACTAGCTATATTTAAGGTTGTCAATGAGTACTCAAAAATATTCGAAATCCATTTGTATATGTATACGGAATATGAAGAATTATACAATATCTGAAAAACAAATACAGATGTTAATCTAGTAATTATCCTCTGATTATTATCAAGATTATAGCTTTTTTATATTTTAGTACATAAATGATTGTCAATTGCTATTTTATAAGGTTAAAAATGTATATAAAAGTCAATGGTGGCTGCTTAATATTATTTTACTTGACAATTTTATTTATTTTTAGTACCAAAATGGATCGACTATCAAAAAATTGTTTATTTTTTTCAATTATGTGTTGCAGTGGTTGAAGAATATCAGTACAAAAATGATTTCACATATAGATGTGAATCTGTATCCAATCGTTTGTTTAGTTTTAGGTAGTTGCATCTCATGGTAAAATCTCTAAATCATTGATTGATGATCGAGGGTTCCAACCTCTGAAAAAGAAAAAAGGCTACTCCTTAAAATTCAAAACCATTCGTATTTTTGAAATAATTAAGAGGGATCTTTCCTTGTTAAGAATGTTAAAAAAATAAAATAAAATAAAAGATGATAACTGGAAAAATGAACTTTTTTTGTTAAACCTACAATTATAACCAGACTGTACATTTAGGTTGCCGCTAAAAATGAAATAAAACTAAATTTATGTTTAGTTCGCATCCTTTTTCGCCTTCATTTACAATTTTTTATCAACCAAGGTTATGAAATTATAGGTCATATTGCTTAATACTCAGAATGTTTATATCGCATGTTAAGCATTGACATTTTAGACTGCTTAGAATGATTGACTACACCGTCGACCTTGTTTGCATAAACGCAATGCATGTTAATAATTTTCAAAAAAAACAAACAAACAAATAAATTAAAAAACTATAAATTGCTCGGATTTGGTTTGTCCAGTTGTTATGATATGACTATGTCGTAGTATTTGAAATCCAATTTTATATCTATGTGGCAGGCATATTATGTCTGGCTCTGGTTCAGGCTCTGACTCTGGAGGACGTAGCATTACCCGGCATGCCGGTGAGGGTAGTGGCGATCAGTTAGCTTGTCCAGTTGTTTACTTGAACCATAAGGATGTAAGTATCAAAATTAACAGTATAATAATTTGATTTTTTGTACATAATATATTTATAATCTATAAGGTTCTAATTTATATTTAACGCATGGGGTTGAGTTGGAGCCATCTCAGACGATTCTAAATATTTCTAGGGATAAGCGATTTCTAGCCTAAGTGGAGCAGGGTCCCAAAAGCCGTCAAAGAGACTGTCTGGCAAGATTTTCAGGTAAGTTTATACTGCTTTACAAATTGGATAAATACAAATAAAAGAGATTAGTAATATTTTTTTCATTGTACATGACACAATATTTTTTCGTCGACATTGGAACTCAAAAATCGTCAGGAATTACAGGGAGAAGATGAATGAGATTAAAAAAGGGGAAAAAACCAAGGTGGATGAGCGATGGAGTGTTTAATAAGATGGTTGAGAGGTGGGACACGGACGAGTTCAAGGTAAATCTATAACAAATCTAATTTATTTTTTTGCCGATTTTAAATAATTAGTTAATGTACAAGCTGAATCAGCAAGGAACACGACAAACAAGAACAAGAATCCAGTAACTCATCGTGGAGGATCCAATTCTTTCCAGCATTATCACGAGGACTTGCTAAATTTGTCAATTATTACATTTGTATATTGATCAGTTCAGTAATTAACTTTATGGAATTAAATCATTCAAATTATTAATTGCAGGAAAAAGTTCGTGGACATCCTGTGTCCTACATGGACGTATTTACCCATACCCACACATCCAAGTATGTAGACGAGGCTGACAACATCACTTATCAGTGCGATGATCAAGATAAGGCGACAGCTGCATATGTATGCGTATTTTAAATTTTATTACTCACATTGATTAGTTTATTCATTACTAGCTAATGTAAAATAAAATCAACAGTTTATTATTTTTCAACTGAAATTGTTTTTTGCATTATAGGCAAAGTTTCAGAAGGCACGGGCTCATGCGGTCGAGAAGTCTGGTCGTTATGAGTTGACGCCGGAGGAGGAAGACAACCTATTTGATGCTGTTATGGATCCGTCGCAGCGGAGCAGGCATTATGGATTCGGTAGCCTGACAGTAATTAATCGTTTTGAATACATATAACAAATTAGCTTTTAAATATAAAATGTTATAATATTTTATATGCTGACATAACTTTTTTGCTATTCATTCTATTTGCAGGTTCGACAAGCTCAGAAGGCCCAAGACAAAGCAGAAATTAAGAAGATGCGAGCCATGATTGAGCAACTGCAAGACCAAAATCGTCTGCAGGCTATACAGATTGAGGAGCTGAATCAAAAAGTTGCAAAGTATGTGCACAATCATGGTATTTTTTCTTCATCGTCTGCTTCCGGAGGTGACGAGCATGATGAAGCTTGAGGTATGTTTTTTTCTGTGTTTGGCTTGGAGATGATGATGATTTGTTTTGATGTTGTATATATTGGTACTGAGTGGGTGAGGCGTTTGGATGGTTTGTTCTGATGGTGATTGTATATTTTGATGGTTTGTATATATTAGTATGGTTTGTAGGCATGTAACGGTGATGTGTTGGTTTTTGAGACGTTTGGATGGTTTATTTGTTAATATTGATGTATGTTTGATTTATGTTGGTTGTTTATAACGTTTATGGTATATATGTGTTATATATGTGTGGAATTGGATTCGAAATCAAGTAGATTGGAATTGTGGTAGTCGGAAGGCAATAGGCTTGCTGCTATATAAAAAAATAACCCAGTTTTTCCAATAGCTTATTGGTTGGTCCTTTGAAACGATTTCCAACGACTTCTAACCATCTGAAGCCGTGGGAACAGCCGTTGGAAAGTGTCTGTGGGATCTGTTGGAAACCATTGGACTACATTGTTTAAGTTCCAACGGCTATTCCAATGGCTTCAGACAGCCGCCAATGGCTCTAAGTCGTTTATTCTTGTAATATTCTCAAACCTCTATAGACAAAGATATGTTCTTTAACGACACTGTCAGAAGTAAGCAAGACTTAGCAGGTTGATTCTCAACATAAGATAGGACAATACATATCCCGGATTGTCTGCATCATCCTATGTGCATTTAATCTCATATCTTCAATCGTTCCAATTTTATTTCTAGTTTTATTTGACTAATAGATGTGCAACTTAGATACAAGTGGAAATGAGATCATATATATATATATATATATATATATATATATATATATATATATATTAAATGTAAGTTCAATTTTAAAATTACATTTGGCTAACATGATTTGACATAAATAATATACATGTCTAACATCATGTAAGTTCAATTTTAGTACCAGTCTGTTGGGTTCTCCTAGAGCATATCTAGAAAAAAAATCCTAATCTAGTACCCATTGAGATCATTGATATTTCTCTTTTTAAAAAAGTTCCCATTTTCAAACATAAAATTTCAAAATCAAATTGATTAAATCAATTTGACAAAATTGATTCTCGTTTAAAATCAAAACTCAACATATCAAAGGACTGCAAGTTGTTTGAATCTTCACATACGATGCATAGTCGAAATATTAATAAAAAATTCTTTTACATAAAAACTGATCACAAAACAACTAAAATATGTTTTACATGCATTTTTCATCTTTTTTTCTTCCATTAAAGGATGATATGAGAAAAATATTATTATAATATTAGAAACTAATACGCATAACTATGGCAAAAAGTAATTTGTAAAATTGGTTAAAAATTATTATTGATTTTCATACAAATATGAAATATTAGAATTGCAAGCACATTAATTGATATCATTATTGTGAACATATTAAAAAAAAAAAACATTTCAGAATATTTTATCATGTATAAAATAATTCCACTTATGCTATTTGTCTCTTTCTTTCGCTATTGAAAGTGATAGCAGATTGTTAAAAAAAAATTGATATTATGGTGCTCGCTTATGTAGGTTTAACCTTATGTTTTGTCTATCTGAGCATGATTTATTTTCGAAGTGGTTTTTGTTAATTTATCCTATTGTCCATTCAAGTGGGAGAGAGGACTGTGTATGATGGGTGCATATAGCATCATCACTTATGAAGGCAACAATTTTGAATCATGTCCTGGCATATTTAGTATCCAACTTGAAAATTATTTTTCAAAAGTACTGCAAAATTTGAATCAAACATAATTTGATTTTCCATCAACTGTGAGAGGAATATTTCTTTTGAATGACACTGATTTAACTTTCTTTCTGACAATGCAAATTCATCACTATGCGTTTATTTTATTTTATTTTCATCCAAATTTATCAAAGAGAACCAAAAAAATAATGAAATAAATAAATAAATCATAAATTGAACCCATTGCTAAAATAGCTCAGTAATTTGGAGCGTGTGGCTGCTAACCACAAGTTCAACAGTTCTCAGTTCAAGGCCCACTTCCAATGTTTATAATTTCCACCAATATATCATATGGCAGCTAATTAATTTTTGAAGACGAGATTTCATGCCCTGATTATTGTGCATATTCATGTGCACATTTAATCGTGGATATTCAGTTAATTCAAATTTTATTAGCAGTTGACTGACAAATGAGCAGCTGAGATGAAGTGGACATGTCATCACTTATATTTTGAAAACGAGAAATTTTATTTGACCAATATGATATTAAATATAGAATAAAATTTTGAAGTAGGCTAGCTTCGAAACAATTTCGCGTTTGATGCTGGTTTTGAAACTTATTACCAAACAAGACCAGTTTCAGCCCAGTAAGCAGTTTTGTAACTGTCAACATTTTGGGCATGACTATGAGATGCGCACCTTTTTTTTTTTCATTTCTGCATGGGCGTTGCCATAGGTAATCGTGGATATTCAATTAATTCAAATTTTATTAGCAGTTGACTGACAAATGAGCAGCTGAGATAAAAGTGAACATGTCATCGCTTATATTTTGAAAACGAGAAATTTTATTTGACCAATATGATATTAAATATAGAATAAAATTTTGAATTAGGCTAGTTTCGAAACAATTTCGCGTTTGATGCTGGTTTTGAAACTTATTACCAAACAAGACTAGTTTCAGCCCATCAGCAATTTCGTAACTGTCAGCGTTTTGGGCACGACTATGAGATGCACACCATTTTTTATTTCTGCTTGGGCGTTGCCATAGTTGCGCCCCGTAACTCATAATTGTGCCTGATCGTTTTTTTTTAAACGGGCGCAAACTCACAGCTGTGGCCTGTAAAAAGCCTTGTAACACTTATACAGCAGCAACCCCTTTCCTCCATCACCAGTTCACTATTCTCAAACCAACTTTTTTACCACTTCTCCCAAAACTGAACTCAAATACCTAAAACCAAAAATCTTCCAAATCCTAATCAAATTCACTCAAAAATTATTAATTTCTTCGCTAATCTCGAACACAACAAAGTTACAACGATGAACGCGGGATCTTCTTCAACATAACATAATTTTGGTAATTTTTCTAACCCTTACCTCTTATGTTAGTTTCTAATTTGTATGGACTTGACTAAAATAACGTTGAAACTTCTTTTTAGATTGTTATCATACAATTATCATCATTCATGTAAATTTGAATTCCGAATGGTGTAATTAACATATTATATTTTTGCATGGACTCGAAGAACTGGAGAACAGATCCATCGATGAGAGCGTTTTGTATTTACAGGCGGAGCACTGATCAAATTTTGAAGATTTAATGAGGGTAAATCTTTGATTTTCTAAATGCAGTAAATGTGCAATGAATAGATGATGCGTTTTTAAAATTTGAACTGACTATATGCTATAATTGTGTGTTTTATAAAGTGTGAAACCAATCGGTTGCCTTGATCATTCACAAGTTTTGAAGACTTGATTGTGACTATTGATGATGTATGCATCCAACAGTTACTTCATCTAGCGGGCTTCTCGAATTTCATTCAAAAAATGTAGATAGATTTGATAAAGCTTTGTTTACTACATTGTGCGATCAGTAGGGACCGAAGACTAGCAAATTTCATTTCTCCATTGGAGAAATAACCGTTACCCTCTAGGATGTTGCTGTTTTACTCGATATACCTATATAAGGTGCTGTTGTGAGCTATTCTGACAACATTGATGTAGCCTGCTTCAAAATGCTTGGCGAAGTTCCACTATCCGAAATGATCTTTCATGCAAAATAGCTCAAAGTTAAGTAGATTAACAACTTTATAATTGGTCGTGAGCTTACTACTAAATCAGAAGTTGCGAAGATAGAGCAGTTCGCTCGAGCTGTGATTTTACTTCTTACTACATGTAGACTTTTTCCTAATCATTCGAAGAGTCGTGTTAACGTCAAATGGTTATATATGCTACAAGATTTTATACCAATTTTTGATTACTCATGGGGTAGCGCTGTTTTATGTTTTCTATATAAGAAGTTTGATGGTGTTGCATTGAGAAAGTTCAATGGTTTAGCAGGATGCTTGACTCTATTATGGGTATCGTACATGATATATTATTTCTTCATATCTCATATAATTTTTAAAAGAATTTGTTGAATGTGGATACTTTGTAGGTAAATTACCAGGTTTGGACATGGACATGTATTTCAAGCAGTCATCCAAATGTTCGTGCCACCGACACTGTTGGATTATCGTACGACGCTAGGTAGAACACGATTTTAATTTGCATGAAAAACTATTAAGTGTATTACAGTAGTAACACGTTAATTTGGTATACTGCTTGCAGATGGACCAAAGGTAGATGTTGGAAGGATACTCCAGCCCGTCATGCAACACTTTACCACAATGAGCTCGATGTAATGAAGCAGCATCAGGTTAAATGGATGTCATATACTCCACAGGTTCTTAGTAAATTGTCGCATCTATGCTTGGATGGTCAGTTAACTTAGTATGCACAGACTCTCATCATTTGCTTGCGAAGTATTGTCATGCACTATCCAGATCGAGTTATGAGGCAGCTTGACTTTAATCAGCACATACCGAATTTAACTAAGTGAGTGTCCCCACACGGATGGAACAGAAACTTGAATAATGCATGTGCAAAGTTGGGATCACGAGCTCGATTACATACAAGTTGAGCAACTACCAAGAAATCCTCATCACAGACTATTATAGTTGGTATTAGTATATCATCCGACGGTTTGTTCTTAAGCAATTTTCTTCTCAGCTGCCTAAACATGCTCCACGATGACCCGTGAAACATGACTTGGTATGCAAACTTTAGATTTTAAACTCAAACATGCTAATATATCACTAATCTCTTTTATCATTATTTATGTTGTTTCGGGTCAAAGGTCTATATACGATTTCTAACGAGATAGATAATGTGCTTGTCGATCTCGAATATGAAAAGCGAGTAAAAAGCAAGTATATAAACATCAAATAAATCATAAACTCGATTCTTGGAAGACATAAGCTAGAAAGATCATCACCATATACGTCGTGACCGCCTCAAGCATTTGGTATTATGTATAAACGACTTGGGTATGTGCACTTCGTATTTTTGTTGTTGTTGCATACCCTGCATGTTTTTGTATGCTTACTTGGTATGCATACTTCATTAAATGGGTGCTACTGCAAACAGCAGTAGCAGGCTGGGTGCAACTCTAAGTTATGCCTAGTTCAATTATATAAGGCACAACTGGTAGTTGCGCCCTACCATATTATATCAAAGAGGGCGCAACTATCAGTTGCGCCCTTTCTTTGCGCGGGGGCGCAACTCATAGTTGCGCTCCTTATAGGGTCTGCTAACCTAGCAGACATATGATTGGTAAAGTAAAGGTAGGAGAAATAAGGCCGCTGATGTAAAAGTGTTACAAGGCTTTTTACGAAGCGCAACCATGAGTTATGCTCCTTTAAAAAAAATTGTCGGGCGCAACTATGAATTACCCCATGCAAAAATGGGAAAAAAAAATTGTGTTCAACTCATAGTTGCGCCCAAAACCCTGGCAATTACAAAAATGCTGATTGGGCTGAAACCAGCCTTGTTTGGTAATAAGTTTCAAAACCAGCATCATACGCGAAAATGTTTCGAAAACTAGTCTATTTTGAAAATTTATCCTTAAACATATTAAGTGGACTTAAATCGCATGGGATCGAATCTTGGGCCAACACAAATTTCTTCTCCAGCATGGTACTTTGCAAAACCGAAAATAAAAAATTGAATGAAAGATATCTTTATTCCTTTTGTTGTAGACACTTTTTCCAATGGCAACAATAAAAATCATGTCCTGACATCCTTTATTCACCATTGCACATCTTTAATCTTTATTACCCTTGACCATCAAGATTAATCGAAAAAATCAAACGCTTCTAAATGGTTGGCGATGTTGGAATAGCTAAGATGGTTAGAGCGTGAATCTTAACTATCAGGTCAGATGTTCAACCTATATTCTAACATGCACATAAGATAGTTTTCACTTTGGTTTTTAAAGTTTCAAAATTATGTCATGTTCAATCAGCTAGCAAAAAACTGTAAATTGCCCAAGTTCATTTTATTCTCAAACCTCTACAGACAAACATATATTCTTTAACAATAATGTCGAAGCTAGCAGGACTTAGCTGATTCATTCTCAAAATAAGAGAGAAGATTTCGTATCCCTAATTATTTGCATCATCGTACGTGCAATTAATCTCATATATTCAATAATTTCAATTGTACTAATAGTTTTATTTGACCAACATATAAGCAACTCAGATAGAAGTGGAAATGAGATCATTTCCATTTTGAAAACTAAAAATTTCAACTGGCTAACATGATCAGAAATAAATATACAAACGATCATACATCACATAGGTTAGGATTCAGTACTGAATGTGACAATCTCTGTTTTGAAAATTAGAAATTTCAGTTGGCCAACACGATATGAAATAATATACAGGTAGAAATACATCATATAGGTCCAGATTCAGTACCCAACACTGAAAAAAAAAAATCAGAAGTGTTATAAGATACGAAATGTAATTTATTTTTTATTACAGCTACGAGATGAGCATTTTTTTTTCAATGACACTAATTTAAATTCTCCCAGACAGTGTAGAATTATTATTGTTTTTATTGTTTTACATACAAATTCATCCAAAAATCCAAAAATAAAATTATTGTTGGAATAGCTCGGTTGGTTAGAGCGTGTGACTGTTAACTATAGACCGGAGGTTCAAGCCTCTTTCTAGTGTTCATATAGTTTATTTTTTACTTTTTTTTTTTTTTTTAATGTTTTCAAAATATATCATGTTCAGTCATATAGTTGTTTGAATCTCCACGTACGGTTCATAGTGTAAATAGTAATATAAATTTCTTAAATCATAAAACACTGATCACAAAATAATTAAATAAGTTTTATTTACATTTTTCATCCTTTTTGTATTCCATTACAGAATGATATGAGAAAAATAATATTATATAATAATAACAAATTTGATATGCATAACTATGGCAAAAAGTAATTTGTCAAATTAGTTAGTTCAACATTATTCTTTATTTTCATACAAATATGAAATAGTAAAATTGCAAGTATGTTAACTGATAATAATATTGTAAACAAAAAAAAAAAAAAACAAAAAAAAAAAACAACCATAGTAGTTTGTCATGTATAAAATAATACCACTTATGCTACTAGCCTCTTTCTTTCGCCATTTAAAGTGATAGCAGAGGAAACAAATATGTAGAATAGTTTTTTTAAAAATGATATTATGGTGCCCAATTATGTAAGTTTTCCCTTTTATATTTTATTCTGTTTTGTCTATCTAAGCATGGTTAATTTTAAAGTGGTTTTTGTTAATTTATCTTATTTCCCATTCAATAGGGCTGTGTTTTCATGGGTGCATATAGTATCATCACTTTTCAAAGGCAACAATTTAAATTATATTCTGGCATATTTCGGATCCAACTTTAAAAATTATTTTTCAAAAGTAATGCAAAATTTGAATCAAACGTAATTTTATTTTTCATTGTAACTTTGAGAGAAACATTTCTTTCCAATGACAATGATTTATATTCCCAATGTAATTCATCATCGAAGCTAGCAGAACTTAGCTTGTTCATCCTTTGACATAAGAGAGAAGATTTCATATCCTTAATTATTTGCATCACCCTATGTGCATTTAATCTCGTATGTTCAAAAATTTCTATTGTACTAATAGTTTTATTTGACTAACATATGAGCAGCTCAGATAAAAAGTGGAAATGAGATCATTTCCATTTTGAAAACTAGAAATTTCATTTGGCTAACATGCTCAGAAATAAATATACCAATGGTCATATATCACATAGTTTCGGATTTAGCACTAAATGCGAGAATTTTTGTTTTGAAAATTAGAAATTTCATTTGGCCAACATGATATGAAATGATATACAATTAAAATTACATCACGTAGGTTCAGATTTTGGATCCAACATTAAAAAAAAAAATCTGAAAATTTTATGAGAATCTGTATCAAATGTAATTTATTTGTCATTACAACTATGAGATGAGCATTTTTTTTTCCAATGACGCTAATTTAAATTTTTCCAAACAATGTAGATTTATCATTGTGGACCTTTTTTATTTTTTTCTACATGTAAATTCATCCAAAAAAATCCAAATTTGCAATCATTGTTGGAATAACTTAGTTGGTTAGAGCGTGTGGACGCTAACCACAAGGTCGGAGGGTCAAGCCCTCCTTCTAGCATGCACATATAGTTCATTTATTTATTTATTTTATATGCTTTAAAAATATATCATGCTCAGTCAAAATAGCAGCTAGTTGCAACTCTAACTTATTTTGACATTTCTAACCAAGAATATATCCTTCTAGTGTTCATATATTGTTTCATTTTATTTATTTATTTTTTAATGCTTTACAAATATATCGTGCTCAGTCAAATAGCAGCTAATTGCAACTCTAACTTATTTTGACACTTCTAACCAAGAATATATCCTTTTAGTGTTCATATACATTATTTTTTACTTCTTTTTTGCTTTAAAAATATATCATGTTCCATTCATATATAGTTCATTTTTTTATTTTTTTTATTTTGCTTTAATAATATATCATGCTCAGCCAAATAGAAGCTAGCTGCAACTCTAACTTATCTTGACACTTCTAACCAAGAATATATCCTTCTAGTGTTTATATAGTTCAACAGTTTGCTTTTTTTTTTGCTTTAAAAATATATCATGTTCCATTCATATATAGTTCACTTTTTTATTTATTTTTTATGCTTTAAAAATATATCATGCTCAGTCAAATAGTAGCTAGCTGCAACTCTAACTTATCTTGACACTTCTAACAAATAATATATCCTTCTAGTGTTCACCTAGTTCACTTTTTACTTCTTTTTTTGTTTTAAAAATATATCATGTTCCGTTCATATATAGTTCATTTTATTTATTTTTTATGCTTTAAAAATATATCATGCTCAGTCAAATAGCAGCTTGTTGCAACTCTAACTTATCTAAACACTTCAACCAAGAATATATCCTTTGGGTGTTCATATAGTTCTTTTTTTACTTTTTTTGCTTTAAAAATATATCATGTTCAGTCAAATGGCAGACATTTACAACCCTAAATTAAGCCAGTCTAACTTATTTTGCTACTTCTAACCAAGAATATATTATTCAACAATATTATCGAAGTTAGAAGGATTTGGTGGGTTTATTTTTTGAGATAAGGGAGGAGATGTCAGGTCCTCGATTATTTTGCATAATCTTGTGCATATTTAATTGTACATGTTAAGCTGATTCAATATTTATTAGTAGTTGACGAATAAATGAGCAGCGAAGATTGAAGTGGATATGCGATTACCTATAGCTATATGTTAAAAACGAGAAATTTTGTTTGACCAAAATTGTATTAGATAAATACGCAAGAATAATTGCATCACATAGAGTCCAATTTATGGCCAAACGCAGATTTCCTCTCCTTCAAAGTACGTCGAAAAAACGAAAATAGAATTTTGAATTGAACATATTTTTTGTTTTTTGTTGTGACTGTGGAAGAAACACTTTTTCCAGTCAGGTCCTCCTTGAGTATATTCAAAACGAGTTCAAATCTAGTACTAACTTAGATCATCTTTATTCCTCTCTTTTCAAAAAAGTTTCCCTTTTCAAACCTAAAATTTCAAAATCAAATTGATTGAAAGCTCAATATGACAAAATAGATTTTCATTTAAAATCAAAACTCAATATATCATATGGCGTGCAAGTTGTTTGAATCTCCACGTACAGTGCATAGTATTAATAGTAATATAAATTTCTTAAATCCTAAAACACTGATCATAAAACAATAAAATAAATTTACTTGCATTTTTCAACCTTTTTGTCTTCAATTACAGAATGATATGAGAAAGATATTATTATATAATAATAACAAATTTGATACGCTTGACTATGACAAAAGGTAATTTGTCAAACATTACTATTGATTTTCATAAAAATATGAAATAGTAAAACTGCAAGCTCGTTAACTGATATTAATATTGTAAACATAAAAAAACATTTCAGAGTATTTTATCATGTATAAAATAATTCCATTTATGCTACTTGTCTCTTTCTTTCGCCATTTAAAGTGATAACAGAGAAAATTGAATCAAAGGTATTTTTTTATTTTGTTGTGATTGCAAAAGACACTTCTTCCAATGGCAACAATATAATTTATGTCCTGACATCCTATGTTCACCATTGCGCATTTTTATTTTTATCGTTGAGCATCAAGATTTATCAAAAAATCAAACACTTCAAAATGGTTGGCGGTGCTGGAATAGCTAAGATGGTTAGAGCCTATACCTTGAATATGACGTCAGAGGTTCAAGCCATATTCTCACATGCTCATAAGATTGTTTCCACCTTGGTTTTTTAAATTTCAAAAGTATATTGTGTTCAATCAGCTAGTATGAAACTATAAATTGCACAAGTTCAACTTATTCTCAAACCCCTACAGACAGAGATATATTCAACATTAATGTCGATTGTCGAAGCTAGCAGAATTTAGCTGGTTCATCCTTTGATATAAGAGAGAAGATTTCATATCCTTAATTATTTGCATCACCCTACGTGCATTTAATCTCGTATGTTCAATAATTTCAATTGTACTAATAGTTTTATTTGACTAACGTATGAGCAGCTCATATAAAAAGTGGAAATGAGATCATTTCCATTTTGAAAACTAGAAATTTCATTTGGCTAACATGCTCAGAAATAAATATACCAACGGTCATACATCACATAGCTTATGATTTAGCACTAAATGCGAGATTTTTTTTTTTGAAAAATAGAAATTTCGTCTGGCCAACATGATATGTAATAATATACAGTAAACATTACATCACATAGGTTCAAATTTTGGATCCAAAATTTAAAAAAAAAATGAAAATTTTATGAGAATCTATATCAAATGTAATTTATTTGTCATTACAACAATGAGATGAGCATTTTTTTTCAATGATGCTAATTTAAATTCTCCCAAACAATGTAGATTTATCATTGTGCACCTCTTTTATTTTTTTTACATGTAAATTCATCCAAAAAAATCCAAAATTGCAATCATTGCTGGAATAGCTCAGTTGGTTAGAGCGCGTGGCTGTTAGCCATAAGGTCGGAGGTTCCAAGCCCTCCTTGTAGCGTTCACATATAGTCCATTTATTTATTTATTTTATATGCTTTAAAAATATATCATTCTCGTTAGAAATAGCAGCTAGTTGCAACTCTAACTTATTTTGACATTTCTAACCAAGAATGTATCCTTCTAGTGTTCATATATAGTTCATTCTATTTATTTATTTTTAATGCTTCACAAATATATCATGCTCAGTCAAATAGCAGCTAATTGCAACTCTAACTTATTTTGACACTTCTAACCAAGAATATATCCTTTTAGTGTTCATATACACTATTTTTTTACTTTTTTTTTTTTTTTTTGCTTTAAAAAATATATCATGTTCCATTCATATATAGTTCACTTTTTTATTTATTTTTTATGCTTTAATAATATATCATGCTCAGCCAAATAGTAGCTAGCTGCAACTCTAACTTATCTTGAAACTTCTAACCAAGAATATATCCTCCTAGTGTTCATGTAGTAGTTCACTTTTTACTTCTTTTTTTGCTTTAAAAATATATCATGTGTCGTTCATATATAGTTCATTTATTTATTTATTTTATATGCTTTAAAAACATATCATGCTCAGTCAAAATAGCAGCTAGTTGCAACTCTAACTTATTTTGACACTTCTAACCAAGAATATATCCTTCTAGTGTTCATATATAGTTCATTTCATTTATTTATTTTTAATGCTTTACAAATATATCATGCTCAGTCAAATAACAGCTAATTGCAACTCTAACTTATTTTGACAGTTCTAACCAAGAATATATCCTTCTAGTGTTCATATAGTTTAACTTTTTACTTTTTTTTGCTTTAAAAATATATCATGTTCCATTCATATATAGTTCACTTTTTTATTTATTTTTTATGCTTTAAAAATATATCATGCTGAGTCAAATAGTAGCTAGTTGCAACTCTAACTTATCTTGACACTTCTAACCAAGAATATATCCTTCTAGTGTTCACGTAGTTCACTTTTTACTTCTTCTTTTTTGCTTTAAAAATATATCATGTTCCGTTCATATATAGTTCATTTTATTTATTTATTTTTTATGCTTTAAAAATATATCATGCACAGTCAAATAGCAGCTTGTTACAACTCTAACTTATCTTGACACTTCCAACCAAATAATATTTCCTTTTGGTGTTCATATAGTTCATTTTTTACTTTTTTTGCTTTAAAAATATATCATGTTCAGTCAAATGGCAGCTATTTGCAACCCTAAATTGAGCGAGTTTAACTTATTTTGCCACTTCTAACCAAGAATATATTATTCAACAATATTATCGAAGTTAGAAGGATTTGGTGGGTTTATTCTTTGAGATAAGGGAGGAGATGTCAAGTCCTCGATTATTTTGCATAATCTTGTGCATGTTTAATTGTACATGTTAAGCTGATTCCATATTTATTAGTAGTTGACGAACAAATGAGCAGCGAAGATTGAAGTGGATATGCGATTACCTATATCTATATGTTAAAAACGAGAAATTTTGTTTGACCAAAATTGTATTAGATAAATACGCAAGAATAATTGCATCACATAGAGTCCAATTGATGGCCAAACGCATATTTCCTCTCCTTCAAAGTACGTCGAAAAACCGAAAATAGAATTTTGAATTGAACATATTTTTTGTTTTTTGTTGTGATTGTGGAAGAAAAACTTTTTCCGGTCAGGTCCTCCTTGAGTATATTCAAAACGAGTTCAAATCTAGTACTAACTTAGATCATCTTTATTCCTCTCTTTTCAAAAAAGTTTCCCTTTTCAAACCTAAAATTTCAAAATCAAATTGATTGAAAGCCCAATATGAAAAAACAGATTTTCATTTAAAATCAAAACTCAACATATCAAATGGCGTGCAAGTTGTTTGAATCTCCACGTACAGTGCATAGTATTAATAGTAATATAAATTTCTTAAATCCTAAAACACTGATCATAAAACAATAAAATAAATTTACTTGCATTTTTCAACCTTTTTGTCTTCAATTACAGAATGATATGAGAAAAATATTAAATTTGATACGCTTGACTATGGCAAAAGGTAATTTGTCAAACATTACTACTGATTTTCATAAAAATATGAAATAGTAAAACTGCAAGCATGTTAATTGATATTAGTATTGTAAACATAAAAAATCATTTCAGAGTATTTTATCATGTATAAAATAATTCCGCTTGTGCTACTTGTCTCTTTCTTTCGCCATTAAAAGTGATAGCAGAGAAAATTGAATCAAAGACATTTTTATTTATTTTGTTGTGATTGCAAAAGACACTTTTTCCAATGGCAACAATATAATTCATGTCCTGAGTCCCTGACATCCTATGTTCACCGTTGCGCATTTTTATTTTTATCGTTGAGCATCAAGATTTATCAAAAAATCAAACTCTTCTAAATGGTTGGCGGTGCTGGAATAGCTAAGATGGTTAGAGCCAATACCTTGGATATGACGTCAGAGGTTCAAGCCATATTCTCACATGCCCATAAGATTGTTTCCACTTTGGTTTTTTAAATTTCAAAAGTATATTGTGTTCAATCAGCTAGTATGAAACTGTAAATTGCACAAGTTCAACTTATTCTCAAACCTCTACAGACAGAGATATATTCTTCAACATTAATGTCGAAGCTAGCAGAACTTAGTTGGTTCATCCTTTCTTCATTATTTGCATCACCCTATGTGCATTTAATCTCGTATGTTCAAAATTTTCAATTGTACTAATAGTTTTATTTGACTAACATATGAGCAGCTCAGATAAAAAGTGGAAATGAGATCATTTCCATTTTGAAAACTAGAAATTTCATTTGGCTAACATGCTCAGAAATAAATATACCAATGGTCATATATCACATAGTTTCGGATTTAGCACTAAATGCGAGAATTTTTGTTTTGAAAATTATAAATTTCATTTGGACAACATGATATGAAATGATATACAATTAAAATTACAGCACATAGGTTCAGATTTTGGATCCAACATTAAAAAAAAAATCTAAAAATTTTATGAGAATCTATATCAAATGTAATTTATTTGTCATTACAACTATGAGATGAGCATTTTTTTTCACTGACACTAATTTAATTTTTCCCAAACAATGTAGATTTATTATTGTGCACCTTTTTTATTTTTTTCTACATGTAAATTCATCCAAAAATTCCAAAATTGCAATCATTGCTGGAATAGCTCAGTTGGTTAGAGCGTGTGGCTGTTAACCACAAGGTCGGAGGTTCAAGCCCTCCTTCTAGCGTTCACATATAGTTTAATTATTTTTTGTATTTTATATGCTTTAAAATATATCATGCTCAGTCAAAATAGTAGCTAGTTGCAACTCTAACTTATTTTGACATTTTTAACCAAAAATATATCCTTTTAGTGTTCATATATAGTTCATTTTATTTATTTATTTTTAATGCTTTACAAATACATCATGCTCAGTCAAATAGTAGCTAATTGCAACTATAACTTATTTCGACACTTCTAACCAAAGTTTTAAAACGCGAAATGCATATATGAGGCATTTTCAGGTCTACGAGGCGAGCCGTAAGCCTCGAAACGTTGAGGCGTAAGCTTTTCGGGTAAAAATAAAGCGCAAAACAAATAAAGAAATCCTGACACTTTAAATTAACCAATGCAAAAAAATGAAAAACAAATGATTGAAGATCCAACTTTTACCAAGTATATATTTTTATTATAGATTAAAAATAAATAATCAAAACTCATATAATTCAAATTTTGATAAAACTATTTGAAGATTGCATCAAACTCCAATTGTGATATGTTCTATCAACTGAACTCGATTTGCAAAATTTATTTCAAGATTTAACAAAGTTTATTGAAAAACATTCTTTAAATAACAATTAGAAGTTTCATTACATTGCTCACGATCATTATTTCATAAACAATCTTACTTAATTATGCCGATATTGAAATTGACAAGTAAACAATTGCTAACTTTTACCTTTTAAAAATCTTTTTTTATTTTCATTAAATAATTAAAGTTTAACGATGTTTATCTGTGTCAACATCTGCAACTAAAGATCAAAAGGTATTTAAATCATATGCCTCAGTTATTTGAGGCGTGCGAAACATATGCTTTATGTGATTTTTATGCTTCAAGTTGTTAAGGCGTAAGCTTTAGAGATAAAAAGCCTTTTGGAATAAGCCCCACGGCGTTTTATCACTTATTTCCTCGAGGCGGGCCTTGAGGCGAGTATCGAGGCTGGTTTTTTAAAACAATGCTTCTAACCAAGAATATATCCTTCTAGTGTTCATATACTTTATTTTTTTAAGTTTTTTTTTTTTTTTTTTTTTTTTTTGCTTTAAAAATATATCATGTTCCATTCATATATTGTTCACTTTTTTATTTATTTTTTATGCTATAAAAATATATCATGCTCAGCCAAATAATAGCTAGCTGCAACTCTAACTTATCTTTACGCTTCTAACCAAGAATATATCCTTCTAGTATTCATGTAGTTCACTTTTTACTTCTTTTTTTGCTTTAAAAATATATCATGTGTCGTTCATATATAGTTCATTTATTTATTTTATATGCATTAAAAACATATCATGCTCAGTCAAAATAGCAGCTAGTTGCAACTCTAACTTATTTTGACGCTTCTAACCAAGAATATATCCTTCTAGTGTTAATATATAGTTCATTTTATTTATTTATTTTTAATGCTTTACAAATATATCATGCTCGATCAAATAGCAGCTAATTGCAACTCTAACTTATTTTGACACTTCTAACCAAGAATATATCCTTCTAGTGTTCATAAAGTTTAACTTTTTACTTTTTTATTGCTTTAAAAATATATCATGTTCCATTCATATATAGTTCACTTTTTTATTTATTTTTTATGCTTTAAAAATATATCATGCTCAGTCAAATAGTAGCTAGCTGCAACTCTAACTTATCTTGACACTTCTAACCAAGAATATATCCTTCTAGTGTTCACGTAGTTCACTTTTTACTTCTTTTTTTGCTTTAAAAATATATCATGTTCCGTTCATATATAGTTCATTTTATATATTTATTTTTTATGCTTTAAAAATATATCATGCTCAGTCAAATAGTAGCTTGTTGCAACTCTAACTTATCTTGACACTTCTAACCAAATAATATATCCTTTTGGTGTTCATATAGTTCATTTTTTACTTTTTTTGCTTTAAAAATATATCATGTTCAGTCAAATGGCAGCTATTTGCAATCCTAAATTGAGCGAATCTAACTTATTTTGCCACTTCTAACCAAGAATATATTATTCAACAATATTATCGAAGTTAGAAGGATTTGGTGGGTTTATTCTTTGAGATAAGGAGGAGATGTCCAGTCCTCGATTATTTTGCATAATCTTGTGCATATTTAATTGTACATGTTAAGCTGATTCCATATTTATTAGTAGTTGACGAACAAATGTGCAGCGAAGATTGAAGTGGATATGTGATTACCTATATCTATATGTTAAAAACGAGAACTTTTGTTTGACCAAAATTGTATTAGATAAATACGCAAGAATAATTGCATCACATAGAGTCCAATTATGGCCAAACGCATATTTCCTCTCCTTCAAAGTACGTTGAAAAACCAAAAATAGAATTTTGAATTGAACATATTTTTTGTTTTTTGTTATGATTGTGGAAGAAAAACTTTTTCCGGTCAGGTCCTCCTTGAGTATATTCAAAACGAGTTCAAATCTAGTACTAACTGAGATCATCTTTATTCCTCTCTTTTCAAAAAAGTTTCCCTTTTCAAACCTAAAATTTCAAAATCAAATTGATTGAAAGCTCAATATGAAAAAATAGATTTTCATTTAAAATCAAAACTCAACATATCAAATGGCGTGCAAGTTGTTTGAATCTCCACGTACAGTGCATAGTATTAATAGTAATATAAATTTCTTAAATCCTAAAACACTGATCATGAAACAATAAAATAAATTTACTTGCATTTTTCAACCTTTTTGTCTTCAATTACAGAATGATATGAGAAAAATATTAAATTTGATACGCTTGACTATGGCAAAAGGTAATTTGTCAAACATTACTATTGATTTTCATAAAAATATGAAATAGTAAAACTGCAAGCATGTTAATTGATATTAGTATTGTAAACATAAAAAATCATTTCAGAGTATTTTATCATGTATAAAATAATTCCGCTTGTGCTACTTGTCTCTTTCTTTCGCCATTAAAAGTGATAGCAGAGAAAATTGAATCAAAGACATTTTTATTTATTTTGTTGTGATTGCAAAAGACACTTTTTCCAATGACAACAATATAATTCATGTCCTGACATCCTATGTTCACCGTTGCGCATTTTTATTTTTATCGTTGAGCATCAAGATTTATCAAAAAATCAAACTCTTCTAAATGGTTGGCGGTGCTGGAATAGCTAAGATGGTTAGAGCCTATACCTTGGATATGACGTCAGAGGTTCAAGCCATATTCTCACATGCCCATAAGATTGTTTCCACTTTGGTTTTTTAAATTTCAAAAGTATATTGTGTTCAATCAGCTAGTATGAAACTGTAAATTGCACAAATTCAACTTATTCTCAAACCTCTACATACAGAGATATATTCTTCAACATTAATGTCGAAGCTAGTAGAACTTAGTTGGTTCATCCTTTCTTCATTATTTGCATCACCCTATGTGCATTTAATCTCGTATGTTCAAAAATTTCTATTGTACTAATAGTTTTATTTGACTAACATATGAGCAGCTCAGATAAAAAGTGGAAATGAGATCATTTCCATTTTGAAAACTAGAAATTTCATTTGGCTAACATGCTCAGAAATAAATATACCAATGGTCATATATCACATAGTTTCGGATATAGCACTAAATGCGAGAATTTTTGTTTTGAAAATTAGAAATTTCATTTGGTCAACATGATATGAAATGATATACAATTAAAATTACATCACGTAGGTTCAGATTTTGGATCCAGCATTAAAAAAAAAATCTGAAAATTTTATGAGAATCTGTATCAAATGCAATTTATTTGTCATTACAACTATGAGATGAGTATTTTTTTCACTGACGCTAATTTAAATTTTCCCAAACAATGTAGATTTATCATTGTGCACCTTTTTTATTTTTTTCTACATGTAAATTCATCCAAAAATTCCAAAATTGCATTAATTGTTGGAATAGCTCAGTTGGTTAGAGCGTATGGCTGTTAAGTACAAGGTCAAAGGTTCAAGCCCTCCTTCTAGTGTTCACATATAGTTCATTTTTTTATTTATTTTATATGTTTTAAAAATATATCATGCTTCGTCAAAATAGTAACTAGTTGCAACTTTAACTTATTTTGATATTTTTAACCAAGAATATATCCTTTTAGTGTTCATGTATAGTTCATTTTATTTATTTATTGTTAATGCTTTACAAATTCATCATGCTCAGTCAAATAGTAGCTAATTGCAACTCTAACTTATTTCGACACTTCTAACCAAAGTTTTAAAACGCGAAATGCATACATGAGGCGTTTTCAGGTCTACGAGGCGAGGCGTAAGCCTCGAAACGTTGAGGCATAAGCTTTTCGGGTAAAAATAAAGCGCAAAACAAATAAAGAAATTCTGACACTTTAAATTAACCAATGCAAAAAAAATGAAAAACAAATGATATATCATGCTTCGTCAAAATAGTAGCTAGTTGCAACTTTAACTTATTTTGATATTTTTAACCAAGAATATATCCTTTTAGTGTTCATATATAGTTCATTTTATTTATTTATTGTTAATGCTTTACAAATTCATCATGCTCAGTCAAATAGTAGCTAATTGCAACTCTAACTTATTTCGACACTTCTAACCAAAGTTTTAAAACGCGAAATGCATACATGAGGCGTTTTCAGGTCTACGAGGCGAGGCGTAAGCCTCGAAACGTTGAGGCATAAGCTTTTCGGGTAAAAATAAAGCGCAAAACAAATAAAGAAATTTTGGCACTTTAAATTAACCAATGCAAAAAAAATGAAAAACAAATGATTGAAGATCCGACTTTTACCAAGTATATATTTTTATTATAGATTAAAAATAAATAATCAAAACTCATATAATTCAAATTTTGATAAAACTATTTGAAGATTACATCAAACTCCAATTGTGATACGTTCTATCAACTGAACTCGATTTGCAAAATTTATTTCAAGATTTAACAAAGTTTATTGAAAAACATTCTTTAAATAACAATTAGAAATTTCATTACATTGCTCACGATCATTATTTCATAAACAATCTTACTTAATTATGTCGATATTGAAATTGACAAATAAAAAATTGCTAACTTTTACCTTTTAAAATTCTTTTTTTATTTTCATTAAATAATTAAAGTTTAGCGATGTTTATATGTGTCAACATCTACAACTAAAGATCAAAAGGTATTTAAATCATATGCCTCAGTTGTTTGAGGCGTGCGAGACATATGCTTTATGCGCTTTGTATGCTTCAAGTTGTTAAGGCGTAAGCTTTGGAAGTAAAAAGCCTTTTGGAATAAGCCCCAAGGCATTTTATCTCTTATTTCCTCGAGGTGGGCCTTGAGGCGAGTATCGAGGCTGGTTTTTTAAAACAATGCTTCTAACCAAGAATATATCCTTCTAGTGTTCATATACTTTATTTATTTTTTTTACTTTTTTTTCTTTAAAAATATATCATGTTCCATTCATATATAGTTCACTTTTTTATTTATTTTTTATGCTTTAAAAATATATCATGCTTAGTCAAATAGTAGTTAGCTGCAACTCTAACTTATCTTGACACTTCTAACAAAGAATATATCCTTCTAGTGTTCATGTAGTTCACTTTTTACTTCTTTTTTTGCTTTAAAAATATATCATGTGCCGTTCATATATAGTTCACTTATATCATGCTCAGTCAAAATAGTAGCTAGTTGCAACTTTAACTTATTTTAATATTTTTAACCAAGAATATATCCTTTTAGTGTTCATATATAGTTCATTTTATTTATTTATTGTTAATGCTTTACAAATTCATCATGCTCAGTCAAATAGTAGCTAACTGCAACTCTAACTTATTTCGACACTTCTAACCAAAGTTTTAAAACGCGAAATGCATACATGAGGCGTTTTCAGGTCTACGAGGCGAGGCGTAAGCCTCAAAACGTTGAGACATAAGCTTTTCGGGTAAAAATAAAGCGCAAAACAAATAAAGAAATTCTGACACTTTAAATTAACCAATGCAAAAAAAATGAAAAACAAATGATTGAAGATCCGACTTTTACCAAGTATATATTTTTATTATAGATTAAAATAAATAATCAAAACTCATATAATTCAAATTTTGATAAAACTATTTGAAGATTACATCAAACTCCAATTGTGATACGTTCTATCAACTGAACTCGATTTGCAAAATTTATTTCAAGATTTAACAAAGTTTATTGAAAAACATTCTTTAAATAACAATTAGAAATTTCATTACATTGCTCACGATCATTATTTCATAAACAATCTTACTTAATTATGTCGATATTGAAATTGACAAGTAAAAAATTGCTAACTTTTACCTTTTAAAATTCTTTTTTATTTTCATTAAATAATTAAAGTTTAGCGATGTTTATATGTGTCAACATCTACAACTAAAGATCAAAAGGTATTTAAATCATATGCCTCAGTTGTTTGAGGCGTGCGAGACATATGCTTTATGCGCTTTGTATGCTTCAAGTTGTTAAGGCGTAAGCTTTAGAAGTAAAAAGCCTTTTGGAATAAGCCCCACGGCATTTTATCTCTTATTTCCTCGAGGCGGGCCTTGAGGCGAGTATCGAGGCTGGTTTTTTAAAACAATGCTTCTAACCAAGAATATATCCTTCTAGTGTTCATATACTTTATTTTTTTTTTTAACTTTTTTTTCTTTAAAAATATATCATGTTCCATTCATATATAGTTCACTTTTTTATTTATTTTTTATGCTTTGAAAATATATCATGCTTAGTCAAATAGTAGTTAGCTGCAACTCTAACTTATCTTGACACTTCTAACCAAGAATATATCCTTCTAGTGTTCATGTAGTTCACTTTTTACTTCTTTTTTTGCTTTAAAAATATATCATGTGCCGTTCATATATAGTTCACTTATTTATTTTATATGCTTTAAATATATATCATGCGCAGTCAAAATGATAGCTAGTTGCAACGCTAACTTATTTTGACGCTTCTAACCAAGAATATATCCTTCCGGTGTTCATATATAGTTCATTTTATTTATTTTTAATGCTTTACAAATATATCATGCTCAGTCAAATAGCAGCTAATTGCAAATCTAACTTATTTTGACACTTCTAACCAAGAATATATCCTTCTAGTGTTCACAGATTATTATATTTTTACTTTTTTTTGCTTTAAAAATATTACATGTTCCATTCGTATATAGTTCACTTTTTTATTTATTGTTTATGCTTTAAAAATATATCATGCTCAGTCAAATAGTAGCTAGCTGCAACTCTAACTTATCTTGACACTTCTAACCAAGAATATATCCTTCTAGTGTTCACATAGTTCACATTTTACTTCTTTTTTTGCTTTAAAAATATATCATATTCCGTTCATATATAGTTCATTTTATTTATTTTTTATGCTTTAAAAATATATTATGCTCAGTCAAATAGCAGCTTGTTGCAACTCTAACTTATCTCGACACTTCTAACAAGGAATATATCCTTTTGGTGTTCATATAGTTCATTTTTTACTTTTTTGCTTTAAAAATATATCATGTTCAGTCAAATGGCAGCTATTTGCAACCCTAAATTAAGCGAGTCTAACTTATTTTGCCACTTCTAACCAAGAATATATTATTCAACAATATTATTGAAGTTAGAAGGATTTGGTGGGTTTATTTTTTGAAATAAGGGAGATGTCAGGTCCTTGATTATTTTGCATAATCTTGTGCATATTTAATTGTACATGTTAAGCTGATTCCATATTTATTAGTAGTTGACGAACAAATGAGCAGCGAAGATTGAAGTGGATATGCGATTACCTATATTTATAAGTTAAAAACGAGAAATTTTGTTTGACCAAAATTGTATTAGATAAATACACAAGAATAATTGCATCACATATAGTCCAATTTATGGCCAAACGCAAATTTCCTCTCCTTCAAAGTACGTCGAAAAACCGAAAATAGAATTTTGAATTGAACATATTTTTTGTTTTTTGTTGTTATTGTAGAAGAAACACTTTTTCTAGTCAGGTCCTCCCTGAGTATATTCAAAACGAGTTCAAATCAAGTACTAACTGAGATCATCTTTATTCCTCTCTTTTCAAAAAAGATTCCCTTTTCAAACCTAAAATTTCAAAATTAAATTGATTGATAGCTCAATACGACAAAATAGATTTTCATTTAAAATCAAAACTCAATATATCAAATGGAGTGAAAGTTGTTTGAATCTCCACGTACAGTGCATAGTATTAATAGTAATATAAATTTCTTAAATCCTAAAACACTGATCATAAAACAATAAAATAAAATTTACTTGCATTTTTCAACCTTTTTGTCTTTAATTACAGAATGATACGAGAAAGATATTATTATATAATAATAACAAATTTGATACGCTTGACTATGGCAAAAGGTAATTTGTCAAACATTACTATTGATTTTCATAAAAATAAGAAATAGTAAAACTGCAAGCACGTTAATTGATATTAATATTGTAAACATAAAAAAATATTTCAGAGTATCTTATCATGTATAAAATAATTCCACTTATGCTACTTGTCTCTTTCTTTCGCCATTAAAAGTGATAGCACACAAAATTGAATCAAAGATATTTTTATTTATTTTGTTGTGATTGCAAAAGACTCTTTTTCCGATGGCAACAATATAATTCATGTCCAGACATCCTATGTTCAACGTTGCGCATTTTTATTTTTATCGTTGAGCATCAAGATTTATCAAAAAATCAAACTCTTCTAAATGGTTGGCGGTGCTGGAATAGCTAAGATGGTTAGAGCCTATACCTTGAATATGATGTCAGAGGTTCAAGCCATATTCTCACATGCCCATAAGATTGTTTCCACTTTGGTTTATTAAATTTCAGAAGTATATTGTGTTCAATCAGCTAGTATGAAAAAGTAAATTGCACAAGTTCAACTTATTCTCAAACCTCTACAGATAGAGATATATTCAACATTAATATCGAAGCTAGCAGAACTTAGATGGTTCATCGTTTTACATAAGAGAGAAGATTTCATATCACAATAATTTCAATTGTACTAATAGTTTTATTTGACTAACATATGAGCAGCTCAGATAAAAAGTGGAAATGAGATCATTTACATTTTGAAAACTAGAAATTTCATTTGGCTAACATGCTCAGAAATAAATATACCAATGGTCATATATCACATAGTTTCGGATTTAGCACTAAATGCGAGAATTTTTGTTTTGAAAATTAGAAATTTCGTTTGACCAACATGATATGTAATAATATACAGTTAAAATTACATTACATAGGTTCAAATTTTGGATCCCAAATTAAAAATTTTTGAAAATTTTATGAGAATCTATATCAAATGTAATTTATTTGTCATTACAACTATGAGATGAGCATTTTTTTTTCAATGATGCTAATTTAAATTCTCCCAAACAATGTAGATTTATCATTGTGCACCTTTTTTATTTTATTTTTACATGTAAATTCATCCAAAAAATCCAAAATTGCAATCATTGTTGGAATAGCTCAGTTGGTTAGAGCGTGTGGACCTTAACCACAAGATCGGAGGTTCAAGCCCTCCTTCTAGCGTTCACATATAGTCCATTTATTTATTTATTTTATATGCTTTAAAAATATATCATGCTCAGTCAAAATAGCAGCTATTTGCAACTCTAACTTATTTTGACATTTCTAACCAAGAATATATCCTTCTAGTGTTCATATATAGTTCATTTTATTTATTTATTTTTAATGCTTTACAAATATATCATACTCAGCCAAATAGCAGCTAATTGCAACTCTAACTTATTTTGACACTTCTAACCAAGAATATATCCTTCTAGTGTTCATATACTTTTTTTTTGCTTTAAAAATATATCATGTTCCATTCATATATAGTTCACTTTTTCATTTATTTTTTATGCTTTAATAATATATCATGCTCAGCCAAATAGTAGCTAGCTGCAACTCTAACTTATCTTGACACTTCTAACCAAGAATATATCCTTCTAGTGTTCATGTAGTTCACTTTTTACTTCTTCTTTTTTGCTTTAAAAATATATCATGTGCCGTTCATATATAGTTCATTTATTTATTTATTTTATATGCTTTAAAAATATATCATGCTCAGTCAAAATAGCAGCTAGTTGCAACTCTAACTTACTTTGACACTTCTAACCAAGAAGTCACTCACAAATCGTTTGATCTTGTAGTAAACATTTTCACCTTCAAGGTCAAGGAGGGTAATTCGCCTAAGGCATACTTGAATGCCTTTAAAGGCGATAGATTTGAAGATTAATGAAGAATAAAAGACGATGATAATGTTGTGTTCATTGCCAGATCGCTATATGGGATTCTCCAATACGATGATCTATAGTCGGGATACTTTGTCGCTCGATAATGTCAAAGCGGGTCTTCTTAGTGAAGAGTTGAGAGATCACATGAAAGAGTTGAGTGAAGGTAGTAGTGGTGTCAGTAGTGGTCACGGTTTATTTGTGGAGAAAAAGAACATGTAAAGAAGGAAAACCATGGGCATTCTAAATCAAGAAAGCATGATTGAAGAGGAAAATCGCGAAAAAGAAATGACAAATGCTATATTTGCAAGAAACCAGGATATTGGAAAAGAATGTCTGGACAAAGATAGAAAGAAGGAAATAACATCTTCATCCATAGTGGTGGAGAGTGGTGTTAGTGAGGTGGACGAGAATATATTAACGGCGGTAGCATCGGGTGTTCGGATAACGAATGCGTACTTGATTCGGGTGCGTCTTAACATATGACATCAAATAGGAATTGTTTTTCCTTTTATGAAGACAAAGAGGAAAATACAATTATTATTGAAAATGGTGTTATATGCAAATCAATGGGTATTAGCTCCATACAAATAAGGATGTTTGATAGAGTGGTTCACATGCTCACCAATGTACGCTATGTTCCAAAATTTAGGAAGTCGCTTATATCTTTGAGGCAACTGGATTCCCTAGGATGCAAAATCACTATTGAAAGAATTACTTAAGGGTTTCGAAGGAGATGCTTGTGGTTATGAAATGTGCTAGAACTCATGGTGTATATTTGCTTTAAGGTATGACCGTAAAAGGTGAAAACTGTGTGGGAGTTGATAGTTCTCGTGGCTTGGATGCGACACGGTTGTTGCATTTGAGATTGTGTCGTGTCTTGGAGAGAAGTTTGAATATTCTTTGAAAGAGGGAAATGGTCAAAGGTGAGACTTTCAACAAGCTAGAGTTTTGCGAGAATGTGTCATGAAGATGCAAAAAAATTATCATTCGATAAAGAAAAACATGATTTGAGAGGGGTTGTTGAATATGTTCATTTGGATGTTTGGGGACGGGCACCCATTGCTTCTTTAGGTGGATTCATTAATGATTTTTTCTCGAAAGGTATGGGTATGCAATGAAGTGCAAGTCGAAGACATTTGCTAAGTTCAATGTGCGGAGAGCTCTTTTTTAAAATGAGAGTGACAAGTCTTTGAAAGATCTAATGACCAACAATGGCGGAGAGTATGTTCCAAAGAATTCTTGGAGTATTGGAAGCATCATAGCATCCGAAGGAAATTTACCATACTGGGAGATTCACAATCTAATGGAGTAGCGAAAAGAATGAACTGAACTCTACTTGAGAAAGCTCGATGTTTGGGATTGACAACGGGTTTATCTAAAGGATTTTAGGCCAAAGCTTTGTCAACCGCGGTGCATATTGTGAATAGAGTTCCGTGCTTAGCTATAGATAACAAAATTCTGTAGGAAGTGTGGAAGGGGAAGAACGCTGACTTGAGATATCTTTGTGTGTTTGGTTGTCCGATTTACGAGCATGATACAGGAAATGATAAGCTTGAGACTAGAGCTTTCAAGGGGATTTTGCTTGGTACACGAACGGCGTAAAAGGCTATCGAATTTGGAATCCAAAAACAAAGAAGATTGTGAATTCTCATCATGTCACTTTTGATGAGTTGACTTTATTCAAGGAGAATAAAGCTTATCGAATGTTCCGGATTTGGTTCATCGAAAATCAAAGGAGAAGGAAGGCATTTCCACATTTTATCTAAGTAGTAGTAGAATTGAAGAAGAAGCTTGTGAGCTGAAAGCGATTGATGAAACATCACATAGTCCACATGGTTCCTCTAGTAATGTTGGTGATGTACATGGTACTAGAAAAGATTTGGTTCAAGATGGAGCCGAAATTGATTTACGTGATAGTAGTGCAGCTCCGGTTAGTCGACGTGCAATAAGACCATTCGAAAGATGATTGAAACTATCTTAACTTTTGTGATAATTTTGACTATGCTCTTCATGTAGTCCAAGATGAGCCGATAAACCTTGATGATGATAGCTCAAAGTGGATTAGTGTCATGGAGGAAGAGATGCAAACGTTGATGAATAATCAAACTTAGGATTTGTTTTCACTTCCTAAAGGAAACCACACTATAGGGTGTAAATGGATATACAGGATGAAGGACGACGGGTGATATAAAGCTAGGCTAATGGCAAAAGGATTTGCACAAAAGAAGGAAAAGAAGTATGATGAGATTATTGCACCGCCATACTTCGATCCGGATTTTATTAGCAATAGTTGCTACACATGACTTGGAGTTGGAGCAACTTGATGTGAAAACCATCTTCTTGCATGGTGAATTGGATGAAGACATCTACATGGAGCAACCGAAAGAACCTATGGTAAATGGTAAGTCAAATTTGGTTTGCAAGTTAAAGAAATCATCACTATGTGGTTTGAAGCAATCACCTAGACAATGGTACAAATGTCTGATCATTTTATGCTTGAAAAATGTTTTGATAGAAGCATCAAATATGTTTATGTTTATTTCAAGAAGTTGGAAGATGATTGTTGGCCTTATTTCTTGTACGTGGACGACATGTTCATTGCTTCTTAAGACAAGAAGAAAATCGATAAATTAAAGATGCTTTTGAAATCAAAATTCGAAATAAAAGATTTTGGAGAAGCAAAAAAAATCTTGGACATGAAGATTAAGAGGAATTAAAAGCGTTTTGAGTTGAGACAGACTCAAAAAGAGTACATTAAGGAAGTGCTTTGCCAGTTTAGCACGAAGAATGCAAAAGCATTAAATACGCCTTACCTTCCCATATAAAGCTTTTGTGTATCCATATCTTAGAGAAAGACAATGCTTATATGGCAAAGGTGTCATATACAAGTGAGGTTGGAAGTTTGATATATGTCATGGTGTGTACAAGGTTTAATATTGCAAATATCGTCGGGGTGATTAGTCGGTATATGGCTAATCCAGGAGTACTGGTTTCCATCCAAATTCATCTAAAAAATCCAAAGTTGAAGTCGTTGTTAGAATAGGTCAATTGGTTAGAGTGTGTGGCTCTTAGCCACGTGGTTGGAGATTCAAGCCCTCCTTTTGTCGTTCATGTAGTTTTGTCTTTACTTCTTCTAGGCATACACCATGTTCAGTCAAATAGCAGCTAGTTGCAACTCTAAATTATGCAACTTCAACTTATTTTGCGCTCTAACCAACAATACATTATTTAACAATATTATCGAAGTTAGAAGAATTCGATGAGTTTATTTTTTGAGATAAGGGAGGAGATGTCAGGTCCTTGATTATTTTGCATAATCGTGTGCATATTTAATCATACATGTTTAGTTGATTCCAAATTTATTAATAGTCGACAAACTAATGAGCAACTAAGATAGAAGAGGATACACAATCACTTATATTTTGAAAATGGGAAATTTTGTTTGACCAAAATGGTATTAAATAAATAAGCAAGCGAACTTGCATCGCATAGGGTCCACTATTGGGCCAAACAAAATTTCTTCTCCTTCAAAGTACATCAAAAAACCAAAAATAAAATTTATTTCTAGTTTTCTTTACTAACAATATGTGCAACGTAGATATAAGTGGAAATGAGATCATTTATATATTAAAAATTTAAAATTACATTTGGCTAACATGATTTGAAATAAATATACATGTCTTACATCATGTAAGTTCAATTTTAGTACCAGTTCTTGGGTCCTTTTAGAGTATATTCAAAAAAGTTTAAACCGAGTATCCACTGAGATCATTTTTATTCCTCCCTTTTCTAAAAAGTCTCTTTTCAAACCTAAATTTTCAAAATGAAATTGATTGAAAACTCAATATGACAAAATGATTCTCTTTTAAAATTAAAACTCGATATCTCAAAAGAGTGCAAGTTGTTTGAATCTCCATGTACGCTGCATAGTCTAAATATCAATATAAACTTCTTAAATCACAAAACAATAAAATAAGTTTTACTTACATTTTTTTTATTCTTTTTGTCCTCCATTAAAGGATGATATGAGAAAATTATTATTAATATATAAACACAAAAATTAACACGCATAACTATGGAAAGTATAATTTATCAAATTAGTTAATCGTTATTATTGGTTTTCATACAAATATGAAATAGTAGAATTGCAAGCACACTAATTGATATTAATATTGTAACATAAAAAAAAATCATTCCATTATATCTTATCATGTATAAAATAATTCTACTTATGCTATTTGCCTCATTCTTTCGCCATTGAAAGCGATAGCAGAGGAAATCAGTATGTTCCACAGAAAGTTTTTTTTACCAGTATTATGGTGCTCGGTTATGTAAGTTTTTCCTCTTATTTTTAATTTTGTTTTGTCTATATAAGTATGGTTGATTTTTGAAGTAGTTTTTGTTAATTTAATTTATTGTCCATTTAAGTGGGAGAGAGGACTGTGTTTTGATGGATGCATATAGCACCGTTATTTTTCGAATGCAACAATTTAAAACATGTCATTGCAAATTTAGGATCCAATATTAAAAATTATTTTTCGTAAGTACTGCCAAATTTGAATCAAACATAATTTTGTTTTTCATTGTAACTGTGAGGGAACATTTTTTTTTCCAATGACAATGATTTAAATTCGTTTCTTCAATTGTAAATTCATCATTGTGCATTTGTTTTATTGTTCTACATCCAATTTTATCCAAAAGACCAAAAGGAGGTTCAACCCGTCCTTCCAACATTTTGAAAGTACAATTTCCATCTTTTTTTTACATTTCAAAAATACTTCACGTGTAGCTAATTATTTCTTAAAATGAGAATTTATTTCTCTAATTATTTTGCATATTCGTGTGCACATTTCACCATATATGCTAAGTTAATTTAATTTTATTACTAGTTGACTAACAAATAAGCAGCTAAGATAGAAGTGGACATGTTATCGGTTATATTTCGGAAACGAGAAATCCAGTATGGTCTCTTGCAAAGTGCTTTAAAAAACCGAAATTAAAAAATTAAATCAAAAATATTATTATTTATTTTGTTGTGATTGAAAGAAACACTTTTTCCAATGGCAACAATTTAAATCATGTCTTGACGTCATAAAGTCACTAATGTGCATCTTTATTATTGTTAAGCATCAACATTTTTCAAAAAAATCAAATGCTTCTGAATGGTCAATGATGCCGGATAGAGCTTTCAACGGATGCTTTCGGATGCAGATAGTGTCATATCTGTATGCGCATCCAAAATCATTTTCGAATATCGGAAATCTGCATGGACGGATATTGAACAATTATCCTATCAGCTCACGATCAATAAATTAAGACATATAAATGAAAATTTTCAATTTAATATAAACAACTTTCAATTTCAAAGATTATTAAAGTGTTAAAGATAAAAAATATCGTGATAATAAATAGTTTTCAACGATTAATATGCATTACATGAACTTCAAACTTGTTAGAGATTGAGAAGTTGATGAAGATGGTTTTGATAACAACTTTATTTCAATTATTATTGTTATAAAATATATACCGATACTGTTATCTAGAATATATATTTATACAAGAAATCTATGCAGGCATTGATTATTGAAGATTGTACAATTCAGAGAATCAAGATTTCAAAGTAGAAGAGTTCAAGATACAAAACTCATGAGTATCAAGAATTCAAAAGTTCAAGAAATATAGAGTAATAGTGTCTAGATATCTTGTTAAAACTTTGGTTAGCACTGAATTCTGTTTTCAAACTTTTTTCACTATTTTCAAATGATTTCAAAATTACTTTCTTGTTTTTAAATTTATTTTTTAAAATGATTTCAAAATTACTTTGTTGTTTTTAAATTTATTTTTTAAAATGATTTCAAATTTACTTCCTTATTTAAATCTATACCTCTTTTATTAAATTTATTTTAACTTCTGAAATTTATTTTAACTCCTGCTTGAAAATTATACTTAATACATTTTAACTCCTAATTCAAATATTTATTACTTGTAGATTTAATACTAATTTCATAGTTACTTATGTTTTCAAATTTCCTTAGTTATGTTTATAAGTTTTAAATTATTTCTTATATTTATAGTTTTGAATACATATACTTTATATCAATTTATACATAGTTTTTAATCATATTAACATACATTTTAATATATATTTCTACTTGAAATACTATATTTTAATATAAATGAATATAGCTAGTTTTAACTCGGAAAACACCATAATTTATTTAAACATTATTTGCTTTGATTTAAAATTTTATTTTTTGAAATATACCTGTATATGTCAACATATACGTATGTCGTTTTGCTTTTAAATTTTGAAAGGAAAACTATAAACCGGCTTAGATTTCTAATTTTTTAATAATTAATCATCTCCTTCTTCCTTTCTCTCCTTGCCATTACTCTTCTTAATTTCTCAAAATCTATACTTATACTACGCCAATTTTCAAAGAAATTATATCAATCTCTTTCTCTTTAAATCCTACATCAAATTCTCTCTGAAATTCAAGTGTTACTCAAGAGTTATGGATTGTTTGTAATCAAAGATCGCAAGATGAAGTTCTATCGAGTCAATACTTCAAAATTGATACTGAGAAAAGATGTGATTATAGTCCGTAAATTAATTGGGTGTGATTGTAGTCTGTGTAAATCAAGAGAGTGTCATGTGCTCGAAAGCAGCTAGTGGTGGACCTTGTGCCTATTGGAATCGAGGATTGTAATTTGAAGATTATATCGGAAAGAAATCTGCACAACCCAGAATTGTGTGGAACTCGATGTAGGGCAACTTTGAACCAGTATAAAATTTCGGTATGTACTTTCCCTTTACTGCTTTTTATTTTTATTTTCTGCATTTGTGTTTGATTCCGTGATTTGCATAACATTCTGTTTAATCCAAAAGGATTTCAAGAAATTAACAAAATTTATAAAACAATATTCATCCCCCTCCCTCTAGTGTCTAGTTTGCTTTAAGATCCTTAATCCATAACCCCAACAAAACTTGATAAAACAATTAAAAAATATCTTTCAACATACTAAAATACACATATTTTAAGCTACAATCTTGACAAAAACCGAATGGATAATTTTCGAATGCGGATGTCTTCATATTCGCATCCTAATCCGCTTTTCGGATATCAAATATTTATCTGCTTTTCGGATATGGATGCTAACAAATTTCGAATTTTTCTAGTATCCATTGACAGCCCTAGTGTTGGAGTATGTAAGCTGGTTAGAGTGTGGGTCCTGTCTAAGTCAGAGGTTGAAGCCATATTCTAACATGATCCTAAGATAGTTTCCACTTTGGTTTTTTAAGTTTCAAAAATATATCAAGACCGACTTTCCTTTTATCTTGCACTATATCTATTTTGTAGCACTTTGAGTTTTACAAAAACATTTTGTTACATCCATTAGTTCCGTTGCAATACTAAATTTCCCAACTTCACATTATTCTATAAACCTTAGGCTATGAGTAATTGTTTAATGATAATAACAAAGGTAGCAAGTTGATTTTTGATATAAAGATGAAAGTTTAATTCCCTAATTGTTTGTAGAGTAAACAAATGTCTTCAAGGGGACATAATAAGATTGTTGCATTACATACATGTATTATATCCAAATTAAATTAACAACAAAAGAAAGGTAATTTTGTAATCTCTAACTGTATTTTTTTTTTTTGTTAACCTTTATGGCATGTGTTAATGTATATATTTATTATTTGTATTACACGGTGTATTTAGCCACACCCATTCAATTAACTCTAATTGTTTTGTCAATCAAATAAACCCATTCGACCAACTTTAATTGTTTTGTCAATCAAATAAATGTATAGTTGTGATATAAATGACGAGTAGATAACTAATCTGAAATGAGATTTCATTTGGTAAAAGTAGTGTGAAATAACCTAAGAATGAACCAACTTGTCTAGTAAGCCATATCCAAATTTTCCCTTGTTAATGTTATATTCTCAATGCCTCTAGCAATGTCCACTATTCAATTCAAATTACTTGGCATGTAACTTCAAATGAAATTTTAAAAGTGAAACAGACCGAAAATCGTAAGTTACCTGAAAAATTCGCCTTATATGCTACGGCTTTCTCAAGATAAGCACCATTGAATGTTGAACCGCTAAAATCGGACTCCCTCATATCAGCTGACGTGAAGTTAGCCCGCCTGCATCATTTGTGTGTAACATGAGATATTACACATTTCAAATTGACAACATTTACTTGCATCCACTTCATACAACAATTTAAGTACACCTAAAGTATGGTGACAAGTCCAAAATGATTTCAACTTGTATTCTTTTATTGAATGCCCATAAAACCAATTGTCCAAAGACACGCTTTTGCATTTACTGCTTTTGTCATCAGGACAAAATTGAACAATAGACCGAACAAGGTTTATTAAAAAAAAAAAAAAAAAAAAAAAAAATGGCAAATGCTTCACCTTGTGAAAGGCTTGAGTTATCTTAAACATATACACCAGTTTGTACGAAACAATCATACACCAACTGTATCAAAACAAAGTAAGTACAAGTATACCTGAAATTCTCGTTAGAATGTACAGTCTTTCTGTCTCCAACAAAATAAAATTCAGTTAACATAAGCTACTCAAAATTATTGTTATTCAAGAGAACGTATAGAAATTCGAACTTGAGATCAGCAGATCCATATTGAGCAGCAGAACCAATTCCGAATTCACCTCTCATCTCGGCTTCAAATTTATTGAGGTCAGCTAGTGCTGGCAATGGCGCATTCACAGTCAAACTGATAACTGTCGCTGCTGCCACTGCTGCAGAAACCACCACTTTAACCTTCTTGGGTAATTCTGTGATTCAGTGAGGTTTTAATAATGAACTGCAAATTAAATTGTGAAGTAACGATCATTTAAAAATGTTACCGTTTGGGATTGAGCAGAGGATTGTATTTCTCGACTTTATGGAGGATGAATTGACAGTGAAAGTTGTGGAAATAAAAGGCATTGCCATGGCAAAATAAATTATAAGTAAAGTAACTGCAGTGCTAGAAGGCGATAGCAAAGAAAATTTGGAAAAGAACGGAAGATGAAGTGCTCGATGATTGACACGTGTGCTTTGTCTCATTTGAATCTTATCCATTTAGCACAATCGGGTTTGGTTTCGGCTGTTTGGCTGCTACTTGCTGCAAAATGGCTTATAAGTTGTTTCTTTTAAAAATGACTTATAATGTCATAAACAGTTGCTTATGAAATGAGCAAAAAAATTGACTTATAAGACAGACTTTTGGCAAATATATTTTTTATGGTATGGCGGATCGATTTTTAAAATGATCTACAGCATTTTTTATTAAACAAAAAATAAATACATTAAAGTCCAAAAGATGGGCAAAGTATCTATCTACAATAATAACGGTTTTTAAAGTGGACCGACCATTATATAGAACACCAAAAATCATGTAGGGAGCACCCATTACATCAACCTAACGCATTGTCTAAACGCCACACTTGTGTGAATTATATAGTACACTTACACCACATTGGTGTTAAAACTCAAACTAAAACACAATGACTTCAGCAAACTGCAACACTAGCGTAGCAGCTCCAAAACTTAACTTGGATCAGCTTCACATAATTTGTCAAGAATAACACCTCAGGCAAGATCAAACCCTCAACAAAGATTGACATACATACAGCTGTACCAAACATACTCATTGTACATAATGTTGCATTGAAGCATTGCATAGAGAAATCCCCATTTACATCGAAAACATAGCACAACACAACAACAAGTGAACGGTACAACGCCAATAATAGAGCACACAACACCAATAACACGACACACTTTTTTGATGGTGTTAAATATAAGTTAAAATTTTGATTAATAAGTTGTTACAAACAAGGCATTAAGATTTTGTTTTATTAAATAACAAGTTAGACATGTTTAGAAAGTTACTACGCTGATAGGCCACTTTCTGAGGCTTAGACGCTGATTGGATTAAAAGCATGAAGATGGCTTTTGAAAGTTCACTCATTGACAATTTTCAAAAAATGCCTTCATGCTTTTAACTTGAAAATATTTCATTTGTATTTTGGTGACTTTTGAAAAGCTGTCAACTGGCTTTTTTCAAAAATTACCATGAGATTTTTGGGTTACAACAATGAAGATGATTTTTACGAAGGACAAACGAATGACTTTCCAAATATCATCCTCGTGTTTTGATCCAGTCAGCTCCAATCATGATAAAAAGTAGCTTATAAACATGATAACTTCCAAAAAAACGTTTAACTTGTTTCCTTTCTCTAAAAGGCGGCCAAAATTTGTGAAATTTCCAATATATTGCCTAAGTCCACAAAATTTCCAATATAGTGTTGATTTCTAGTTTAAAACCCAAGTTTGAAGTCTGAACTTAGGTTTTGCCATTTATTGTACAGTTCGGTTTACCCGCTTTTTGATCAAAGAAGTTTCAACTGAACGTAGGGAACTCATACGAACTTGGATTGACTTGAAATTTAGATGAAACACATAGAAAACATAAAAAAAGACTCAATAGAAAAATGGGATCATTTGATCATGCCAATTGGGGTACTGATCCATATGCCATGGGTCGGATTAGACCCATCTACATGGGTCCTGTAACCTTTGATCCATAGGTAGGTCCCAAACACCCTCTAGGCTGCATTTGTAAAGTGTTGTGTCAATTTGATAAGTTTGATGAATAGAATCAATCCATTTGGAGTAAGCCCCATGACATTATACCCACAAAAGAGGATCTCTAGCTCATCTACATTGTATGAATGAAATTTGGTACCATTCTGTTAAGCATTGTGCGAGTTACGGATTTCTTCATATGAACTTGGATGATCCAAAATAGTCTTAAGTATTATGTCATTATAACCTTTATCAACCCTTAATCTCTTTTCCAAGTTTGGTTGCATGTTCCAATGTATTTAGCTCAAGTTATTTGGAGGATCATCCAACCTAGAAAGCGGTTTAACATGGCTCGAATATACAGTATAATCAAATAAATTCCAAAAGCCACGAAATTTGGCGGGAAGGCATCATAAGAAGTTAAGAAAGCCAGCAAAAAAAATTACAATATCTATAACCTAAGGTTATGGGCGGGTACCTATCCATCACTATGGATCGACACTGATCCATTAGATCAACTCATATGACCTTCAACTTCTCGAGGGCCTTTCGATATTCAGCAAAAGCCTTCTGGTGTAGTGGTCTAGCCTAACTCATTTTCAGACTTTTATAAATACCAATGCAACTACATCATAAAAAAAACTCGGATTCTCTTTGTCTACATGTTATTGGAGTAAATCTTCAACCTTCTTATTCTCCTACAACACAATAATCACCAAAAAGCCTATTGTGATCTACTCTGATTAAACTTTTGTACTTGCGATTCTTTTTTATTCAGTCAATTACATTGCAAACTACTTGTAATTGGCAGAGGAGGATAAAACCAAACTTATTAAGTGAACGTAGGCTTAATTAACATCCAAACCACTATAAAAATCTATGTCTTCTTTCTTTTTATTTTCCATTTATTTTGTTTATTGTGACTACATCTACATGAATCATGCTCAACTTGTCCATAAGGACTGATGCTTTCAATCAAATTTTGGGTACATTCACATTTCGTGTTTTCAGTTAGAACTCTGAACATAGGAGCAGATCTAAGCTATCGACTAAAGATTCCATATCTAGAAGTTAGATTTATAACTTGAGTTATGAAAAAATCGCTTTCTATTTTCAACTTGGAAAGAAATCTTATTATAAAGAAGAGAACATCTTCTAAGGAACAACAAACATCAAATTGGCATGAAAATTCATAGTTACTCATAGAGAAGCATGAAAATAAAACCTGGAAAATTTGGATACAAAAGGCACCGAGTTTAAGGGTCTTTACCAATCCATACCCCATGGATCAGTACTGATCTATATAGGCACACCTGATGACTTATTTAACTTCATGTCTCGGCTTTCCTATTCCATTATATTGCACGCGAGGAAAATCATGCATAAATATCTATGTAGATGGTTCGATACTGATCTATCTCCTATCGATAGGTACCTATCCATATGGGCACATTGATGACTCATTTGACTTCTTGTTTGTAACGATCCGTATTTTTAGTTACTTTAAATTACAGATTTGAAATATAAATTAAACGGATTTTTCATATATATATATATATATATATATATGATTAATTTAAGAATATATTATTTGATTTCAAAATTAAGTAAATAATGGATTAATGTAATATTGTTTCAAAAATAAATGGTTGATATTGAGAATTTAATGTAGTAAGTAGCTAAATATTTTATTTAGTAACCTTAGGGCCCTTTTGGATAACCAGAAATAAGCTGCTTTTTTAAAAAAAAAAAGCAAAAGGTGTTAAGCCCATATGGATCATATAATTAACTGGGCTTTTACAAGTAGATTTTCACATTATTTCAAAAGTTGTTTTCATTTGCTTCTTGCTTTCAAAAGTCCAAAAAATAGTTCGACTTTATGGCCGTCTTTTTCGAAATTAGGGTTCTTATTGGAGAGGCGATTTTTCTCATTTATTTGTTCTTCAAAATCGCTGAGTTCCATTCAATAACTTTGCCAAAGGTATGTCTTTTCTTCTTTGCTTCATTCATATTGTTTCCCAACCTCGATCGTTCCGCTGTGAGATTTGTGTCTACTCTGATTTTTTATTGTGATCTTCTTTTCTTCTATTCTAACTTTTCTTTCTTTCTATTTCTCACCCTCTAACTTCTTTCTATTAACGTTCAGGTATTTTCTGAACTTGAAGGTTAGCATGTTATACGGTAAATGTATTAATATCGATTTTCGGGGTCGAAAATCTAATGGGCCGTTACAGTGGTATCAAAGCTGAAGGTTGAGTGATAAACTTGGCTCCATGGTGTAACTCAATAAAGATGGGGTTAGTAATACCCTAGATTGAGTTTGAGTGTGTGTATATATGGGAGAGCGTACTTGTTAGTGTTATTAAAAATGTTTTATATTGTGTTGATTGGTTTGTTGAGTGATACATGAATTCCACATTGACGCGTTTAGCTGACGTGGTTAATGGGGATTTATAAACACTTGGGCCAGGCAAATCGACATTATATTGTTTTACAGAGTTAGTAAATGAAATAATTTTACCAGGATATTATATTGTATATAAAGCATTTTTCAAACTAAATATAGTTTGTTGGGTGTTTGGTTGATTGGTGGTTGTACCAGTATAGTTATGGGTATTAGTTGCCTGGTTGGATAAGATAATCTTATCTTATCTTTTATATGATTTGGTTAGGAGATTTAACCTAAGTAAAATTATTTAATATGAATTTCAACCATGAAGAATCCATGTGAAGTAAACTTATTTATAACTAGAATTATATAAGTGAAATTTATTAACAAGGTTTATAAATGGAAAATGGATTCGAGCTGAAAATCAAGGATTATAATATTCGGTGGATTTGGAAATGGTTTTCCAAAAGTTTCAGAAAAAGGAATGTTTTGATTATTTTAAGGAGTTCATGAAAATAAATGGATTTAAAGGATTTTGTAAGCATAATTCTTACTTGGTTCGCTGGGAAATAATACTGCGATGGTCATGAACGTCAACGGTGTTCATTTTCGAGTTTCTAAGTAAGACTTACTGTAACGTCCTGCCTTTTTGACCATTTCAAATTGGTAACTAAACCAACTTAAAACGTCCAAATAGACGGATTGTTATTTATCTTACAGCATTTAAAATAGATCAACACAAAAAACATAAAATAATAAATTACATAAAATTGAATAGCGAAACAAACTTTTATATATCAGTCAGATTTTTTTACAAGATTCTCTATACAACAGAATTTAAAAACAATTTGAATACAAGAAAATATTTACTGTTTAAATCTTCAGAGTGTGCACGTCTTCGAAAATCCTAGCTTATCCAATCTTCAAATCCTAAGCTGTAATTTATAATTCTGTAACACTCGGGTCTGACTCGAGCGTTCCATGCAAAAACATAAACACTCGAGTTATATTAATCATTGTTCAAGTAAATCAACTTTAAAAGAAACAAAAATATAATAGTTAGTTCTAACTACAAATATGCGTCTTAGGAAAAATATAATATATTCCCTATATCAGTGTTTGTTCAAGTGATCCCAGAAGCTTGGATGTACACACTTGTACATGTACCCGTGTGTACTGCCCCAGCGTTCTAGGAACCCAAAATCCAAGAAATAATAAGTGCAAACCGTGATAATAAGACAAGTGGTAGGATATATATAGACAGCAAAATGCCAACAAAATGTACCACGTCAACATCGTACGCAGCTGCCTTGCGGTAAGGGCATATGGGTGAGCAATTTACACTGAAACAAGAAGATTAAAACCAACAATAAGCACTATGTGATAGTTCAAAATGGTCAAGTACATAAGTAAAGTAATACTCATGCGCACAGCAGGGTTTAAACCATAAATTGATGCATTGTATATAGGAACAGAGAACATATAAGTTCTAGAAGTATGATAACAGAGATTGGCACATATGTAAAAATAAATGTATATGCTCAGGTGCTAAGTAACTGCAGAAGTATGATGGCCAGAAATTTAACAACTTGGAACCAATAAATTAGGGATGTGCAAATATATGTATAGTCCCAAGCATGGCAGACAGCGCATATGTGAAGTGTGAAGACATAATACACGAATGTATGCATCAATTAACTTATAACTTCCAATTCAGGTTGTAACACCCCACGTCCATTAATGTCACTCACATGGGAATGCATTAACTTTCATGGAGTATTATAAATGTACAGAATAGAATATTTGGACAATTAGCTAAAGCGGCGGGCGCTGTAGCGAAACTGATCGCAAAAGAGGGTAAATCAACCACATTAAGATTACCATCCTGGGAGGTCCATTTGATATCCAAAAACTGCTTAGCAACAGTCGGACAAGTGGGTAATGTTAGGGTGAATCAACAAAGTTTGGGTAGAGCCAGGTCGAAGTGTTGGATATGTAAGCATCCTGCAGTAAGAGGAGTAGTTATGAACCCTGTAGACCATCCCTATGGATGTGGGGAAGGGAAAGCCCCAATTGGTAGAAAAAAACCCACAACTCCTTGGGGTTATCCTGCGCTTGGAAGAAGAAGTCGAAAAAGGAAAAAATATAGTGATAGTTTTATTCTTCATCACCATAAATAGGAATATTGAAAATAGAATTTTTTGAATTTGAAATAATGCGATGGGCGAACGACGGGAATTGAACCCGCGCGACAGATATATATAGTAGTACTTTAAAATTTTAAAACAACTTCATTGTAGCGGAAAAATAGTTTGGTTACAACACCAAAACCAACAATAAAACCAAGTACACTTAATATCCATTTTGACAAATTATTTTCTGAGTGCATAAAACAAAAAGCATAACCCCAACATAAATAGCCATAAAAAGAGATAAGCTGAACTTTTACTTTCAGTAATCCAAGCACTTCCAAAAGAGAGAGGAAGAGACCGAAATCATGCTCTACTAGGCCCACCCTGAGAACCTAAGGGGGAAACGGAAAGAAAAGAGGCGAAACAAACGAGGTCAGACATAAAGTCTGGCGAGTCCAGTAACTTTAACAATATAATCATTAAAGTAACAAGATAAGAACATAAACTGGAAAGTAAGAAATGACTGTAAAATAAACGGGCATGACAAGGCAAGCAAGATGAATAAGGTAAACGTTGATTGCGCTTCTAATCACTATAGGATAATTACTACACGGCACCAATGCTAATTACATTGTACCATTACTAGTTCCATACTGAGAGTTAATCCCAAACCCGCAATTGGTAGCCCTCAGGCGTAACATATAGTAAGAGGTATCCACCCCATACAATCCTCGATAGCCTACTTGCCCATAATAGATACTAGATGTCCCCACACTACTCTTAATTTATCGACTCCCTAACTCGCATGTATTTATTACTTGTGTCATTTGGTCCCGCTTGTTTGTAGATACCTGTGCTAGTCCCACCGTGGAGTGTATCAATCCCTATGATGGCAAACCGACACAATTCAAGATGCACACTGTATAACTACTGATGCCCAGTTCCTGATTTTTCCACTCCGGAGCACGTGCATGCCCGTACTCCGTCCGAACCTACGCTGACGCACCACCCGACGCTATTTTGATCGCTTATAATCAGCCCAGTAATTGTGCCCCACCCTGCCTAGTTCACGGGACCATGATACATCTATGTGGGTTATTGCTGAAATGAGTCCCCGTTACTAGGGTTTCCTAATCAACATGTTGTAACGGGTAAGTGTTCTCAATTTAACATAACCCCACCCATTTGTTTAATGAACATGTTGTATTGGTTATGTGTCGCCTATTCATATGTTACTTAACCTCACCATTCTTAGCATGTCTGCTCATTGGCATTAATTGATTTATTTATGCACCAACCTCTCACATTAGAAATGCTGTTTCGGTTGCTAGATGTGCCAGGCGGTTCCTGGCAGAATTCTACCACAAACTCATTCTAACCTCGGGTTTTGGGCTTGATGCGCTAACCTCTCACATTAGACCTGTTGTTTCGGTTGCTGGATGTGCCGGGCGGTTCCGGGCAGTCTTATACTGCAACTCAATCTAACCTCGGGTTAGGCATGTTCATTATCTCATTTTATTATTCAACCCCAATTTGAATTGATATCCCTATTTCAAATTGTCCATAGTTTCCAATTCAAGCTATGTTCATAATTATCCTCCAAATTATGTCCATAATTTCCATATATATAAACTATACCAATTTATGTCTTAAGTTAATTACATGGTTACTAACCAATTTATGCCAATTACATAATATCCACTATTTAATATTTCCCAAACCATTCCCCAACGTTCACACGTCGTTCGTATGTATAATTCACATAATACGTTAGGCTCCCAATTAGCCTAACTCATAAAAAAAAGCATCCAAACTCGCATAACATATAAAATGGATCTAACTAGCATATGAGAATAAACTAGCATAAATCATAAACTTGCATAGGTCTAAATGACCATAACTTGCATAGATCTAATTATAAACTTGCATAGATCTAAACGAACATAACTTGCACGGATCTAATTATAAACTTGCATAGATCTAAACGAACATAACTTGCATAGATCTAATTATGAACTTGCATAGATCTAAATGAACATAACTTGAATAGATTTAATTATGAACTTGCATAGATCTAAATGAACATAACTTGCATAGATTTAATTATAAACTTGCATAGATCTAAATGAACATAACTTGCATAGATCTAATTATAAACTTGCATAGATCTAAATGAACATAACTTGCATAGATCTAATTATGAACTTGCATAGATCTAAATGAACATAACTTGCATAGATCTAATTAAACTTGCATAGATCTAAATGAACATAGCTTGCATAGATCTAATTATGAACTTGCATAGATCTAAATGAGCATAACTTGCATAGATCTAATTATGAAGTTGCATAGATCTAAATGAACATAAATTGCATAGATCTAATTATAAACTTGCATAGATCTAAATGAACATAACTTGCATAGATCTAATTATGAACTTTCATAGATCTAAATGAACATAACTTGCATAGATCTAATTATAAACTTGCATAGACATAAACTTGCTTAGACATAAATAAACATAAGCTTGCATAGATATGATTGAAGCATATGTAATTAAACATATGAACTGCATTACAAAATAGATCCAATTACATACGATAACATAACTGGCATACATCAACAAAACAGATCTAATAGCGTATGCTAACAGACATATTCATACAGTCCAGTTCACAAACTTATCATAATTATTTTAATTAATTATCTTGTGAAAGTAACTGTATTCACTGTGATAGAAGAAAGAATAGATTCGTTCGTTGTTGTTCTAAAATCTCTTTTTACAATTTCTAAGCTTTAATTCGATGAAGAAGAGACTATCTTAGTTAAGGATGCGGCAACATGGAGGCTTATGAATGAATTAAGTTTAGATTAGGGTTTAGGTTTATGGGTCTTTATATAGATGTGTAGGATTAATTAGAACCCTTAGATCCGATTAGGATTCATCAAAACCACACAACTCAAAGACACGTCATCCACCCAATCAGAAGAGGCCACGTGAGCCCTAAAACCCAAAACTCGTCATTAACAAATAAAAATGCGCCATGTGTGCAACATGATGCGCAGCAGCAGGGGTGTTGACACCCACATGTCATATATATATATATATATATATATATATATATATATATATATATATATATCTAACAATCTTTCCAATTAACCCTTTTCACATTAAACCGCTTTTTTATTGAACTGCATTCATACTAAGCCACTTTTTAGCCATTCTCCTAAAACAAAAATATGGTGCTAGCGGGGATTGGATTCAGAACCTCTTGTATACCAGTCACCTGCTTTAACCAAATGAGCCACTAAGTCTTTTGTTTACAAACCTTAGAGCAATGCTAAACATTATTCTTTTCTCATTCCTTTTTTTCATGTTTTGCTGCAATATTTAATTTTTCTCTTAAATATATCTATGTATATAATATATATACATATTTCCACATTTTTAATTTCATTAAAAATGCGGGGTGTTACATTCTCCCCTACTTAAAGGATTTCGTCCCCGAAATCTTCAAGTTAAGAAGAATATATCCTACCATCCATCATCCATCTACTCATCCATTATCCACAAGCATCCATTGTCCTTAAAAGATTTATAATGCTATATGAACATATGCAAAGGTGTGTGTGTGTGTTCCTTATCTAATGCAAAGATCAGACGGTCTACTGATTCAGTTGACCTCCTTAATGCAAATCATGATAGTGCCATGCATCCATTATGTATGCAAAAGAATCCTAATGATACATATTATTTTTACATGAGTGCACAACCCTTTCATTCAAATGCAACAATCATATGATAACACAATCAACATACATCCATTAATTTAAATATGCACACTCATTCATATGCAATATGAAAGTGATTGAGCCGATCTAGTGCCTAATGTGTGTGTAAATGCATCCACGAGCAAACACTTGCATCCACTTGCATCTACAAAACATAACATGTCTCAAACACATGTTTACAACCACAGGATTTTCCTACCTAAAGATCGAAGATGTAATCGAGAGGATATACTAAACGATAGAACAAGTAGAAACAAAGCGGTAGAAAAAGGAATAGTTAAGATCATACCCTGAAAAGGGAAAGGGTATAACGCACGTATCTTGTCTTTTTCATGCTCTCGTCTCGTGAAACGCAAACTCTTTAATGAACTTCCTATAATAGCCCACCAACCCTAGAAAACTTCTTACTTCCATCGCGTTTTCAGGAACCTTCCAATCTTGGATTGCCACTACCTTCGTGGGATCCACTGCTATCCCCTCCTCAGAGACCACGTGTCCTAAGAACCTCACTTCCTTCCTCCAAAAAATGACATTTGGAGAACTTAGCATTGAGTTGATGTGCTCGAAGAGTCTCTAAGACTTCCCTAAGATGTAGGGCATGTTCTTCCTCGCTTCTAGAGAATATCAAAATGTCATCCACAAAGACTACTACGAACTTGTTTAGAAATTCCCTAAACACCCTACTCATCAAGTCTACGAAATATGCGGGTGCATTCGTCAAACCAAAAGGCATGACGAGCCACTCGAAGAAACCATCGGGAGTCCTAAAAGTAGTCTTATCTATACTCTCCTCAGCTATCCTAAGCTGATGAAATCCTATAGCTAAGTCCAACTGCGAGAAAACCGAAGAGCTAACCAACTGATCGAACAAGTCATCTATCCTCGGCAATGGGTGTATGTTCTTCTTCATGAGCTTGTTCAGCTTCCTATAGTCCACGCACAATCTAAGCAAACCATCAGCCTTCGTAGCAAAAACAACTAGAGCACTCCATTTCGAAATACTTCTTCTTATGAACTCTTCCTCAAGTAGCTCCCCTACTTGCTTATTGAGTTCCCTCCTCTCTCTCAGAGCCATGTGGCACACTGGTAATGCGACTGGCTTTGCATTATCTACTAAGTATATACAGAGGTCTATCTCGCGCCTCGGGGGTAAACTCTGAACCATATCAAATACGTCACCATACTCACGGATTACACAAACAGATTCCAAGTCATTGATGGATGCTTCAAGAGATTCTAGGTAGCTAAGCATCACCGGACCTTTAGGGTCACAACAAATATCAAGGGTTCTTCCACAACGAATCAACAATCTAACTATCCTCCTTTCACAGTCTAGGATGGAACCATATCTAGCTAGCCAATCCATCCCTAGAATCAAGCCGTAGCCCATGAAATCAAGAACGTAGGCGTTGCATTCAAACCTAACACCCAAGATAGACACTCTCAAATCCCGACAAAGCATAGATAAATGAGCTGAACCACCAATAGGATTTGAGACTACAATGGGATCCATAATGAAACTAGTATTTAGGTGCAGTGTTTCAACTAACGAAGTGGATATAAACGAATGCTAAGCGCCAGAGTCAAACAAAGTTCGAATAGGATGATCAAAAGGAAAATCAAACTTTCAACAAAAATGCTTCTATCTCTCTCCTGTCTTGGTGCCAACAGAGCATAAACATGTCCTCCAGAAGTAGGTTTTGTCCTCCTCCCTTGCCCTTGTCCTTTCCTCCTTGGCAGTCTTTAATCAGATTTTCTGCCTCACCGCAATGAAAACAACCAGGCTTCTTCTTCTTCCTACAGTCCTTAATTACATGGTCCGCTATACCACAATATAGACACCTTCTTTTGTCATGGGGTTAATTATTCTTTCCACTTTCTCCTTTACCTTCTTTGTGGATTAAAGCCATATCAACAAATTCCTTATCCTTGGGTTGTGCTCCTTAGCCTAAACTCCCTCATCGACCAAGCAGCTACCTGAACCTTCCTTCCATCGTCTATCTCAAAGATACCAAAAGAGTCCTCCACTTCCTTGAGCCAATTCTAGCTTCATCAAACGCCTCAGCCCTATGAAACGGTTTTCCGCCCATCGCACGAAAGTCCTTACATATCTTAGAAAAAGCATCAACACGTGGGGAAAGGGACTCAAGAAAGAAAAGGGGGATATTCGAAACAAAGAATCGAAAGAAAGATATATGGCTTTTGGGAATTATGTTTTTCATAATAAACATTTCTCTTAAAAGTACTTTCTTTAAAACATGTTTTTGAAAATACTTCTTTCTAAAAATGCTTTTGAAACTTTTGAAAATGATTTTCAAAATCTTTTATCTGTTCTGGTAACCTTCAGCTCTGATACCACGTGTAACACCCCACATCCATTAATGTCACTAACAAAGGGAATGCATTAACTTTCATGGAGTATTATAAGTGTATAGAACAAAATATAACGAGACAGATACATATAGTGGTACTTTAAAAATTTAAAACAACTTCATTGCAGCAGAAAAATAGTTTGGTTAGAACACCAAAACCAATAATAAAACCAAGTACACTTAATATCCATCTTGACAAATTATTTTCTGAGTACATAAAACAAAAAGCATAACCAAACATAAATAGCCATAAAAAGAGATAAGCTGAACTTTTACTTTCAGCAATCCAAGCACTTCCAAAAGTGAGAGGAAGAGATCCAAATCAAGCTCCACTAGGCCCACCCTGAAAACCTAAGGGGGAAACGAAAAGAAAAGAGGCGAACAAACGAGGACAGACATAAAGTCTGGCGAGTCCTGTAACTTTAAAAATATAATCATTAAAGTAACAGGATAAGGACATAAACTGGAAAGTAAGAAATTACTGTAAAATAAACAGGCATGACAAGGCAAGCAAGATGAATAAGGTAAACGTTGATTGCGCTTCTAATCACTATTAGATAATTACTACACTGCACCAATGCTAATTACACCTTACCATTACTAGTTCCATACTGAGAGTTGATCCCAACCCAGCAATTGGTAGCCCTCAGGCGTAACATCTAGTAAGAGGTATCCAACCCATACAATCCTCGACAGCCTACTTGCCCATAATAGAAACTAGATGTCCCCACACTACCCCTAATCGATTGGCTCCCTAACTCGCATGTATTTATTACTTGTGTCATTCGACCCTCCGTGTTTGTAGATACCTGTGCTGGTCCTACCATAGGGTGTATCAATCCTTATGATGGAAACCCGACACAATTCAAGATGCATAGTGTATAACTACTGATGCCTAGTGCCTGATTTTTCCACATCGGAGCATGTGCACGCCCGTACTCCGTCGGAGCCTACACTGACGCACCACCCGCCATTATTTTGACCGCTTATAATCAGCCCAGTAATCGTGCCCTACCCTGCCTAGTTCAGGGTACCATGAAGCATCTATGTAGGTTACTGCTGAAATAAGTCCCCGTTACTAGGGTTTCCTAATCAACATGTTATAACGGTTAAGTGTTCTCAATTTAACCTAATCCCACCCATTTCTTTAATTAACATGTTGTATTGGTTAAGTGTCGCCTATTCATATGTTACTTAACATCACCATTCTTAGCATGTCTGTTCATTGGCATTAATTGATTTATTAATGCACCAACCTCTCACATTAGAACTATTGTTTACAGTTGCTGGATGTGCCGGGCGGTTTCGGGCAGACTTCTACCACAAACTCATTCCAACCTCGGGTTTTGGGCTTGATGCGCTAACCTCTCACATTAGACTTGTTGTTGTGGTTACTGGATGTGCCGGGCGGTTCGGGGTAGTCTTACACAGCAGCTCAATCTAACCTCGGGTTAGGCATGTTCATTATCTCGTTTGATTATTCAACCCCAATATGAATTAATATCCCTATTTCAAATTGTCCATAATTTCCAATTCAAGCTATGTTCATAGTTATCCTCCAAATTATGTCCATAATTTCCATGTATATAAACTATACCAATTTATGTCTTAAGTTAATTACATGGTTACTAACCAATTTATGCCAATTACATAATATCCAATATTTAATATTTCCTAAACTATTCCCCAACGTTCCCATGTAGTTCGTATGAATAATTCACATAATACATTAGGCTCGCAATTAGTCTAACTCATAAAAAAAAGCATCCAAACTCGCACAACATATAAAATAGATCTAACTAGCATATGAAAATAAACTAGCATAAATCATAAACTTGCATAGGTCTAAATGACCATACCTTGCATAGATCTAATTATAAACTTGCATATATCTAAATGAACATAACTTGCATAGATCTAATTATAAACTTGCATAGATCTAAATGAACATAACTTGCATAGATCTAATTATGAACTTGCATAAATCTAAATGAATATAACTTGCGTAGATCTAGTTATGAACTTGCATAGATCTAAATGAACATAAATTGCATAGATCTAATTATGAACTTGCATAGATCTAAATGAACATAACTTGCATAGATCTAATTATGAACTTGCATAAATCTAAATGAACATAATTTGCATAGATCTAATTATGAACTTGCATAGATCTAATTATGAACTTGCATAGATCTAAATGAACATAACTTGCATAGATTTAATTATGAACTTGCATAGATCTAAATGAACATAACTTGCATAGATTTAATTATAAACTTGCATAGATCTAAATGAACATAACTTGCATAGATCTAATTATGAACTTGCATAGATCTAAATGAACATAACCTGCATAGATCTAATTAAACTTGCATAGATCTAAATGAACATAACTTGCATAGATCTAATTATGAACTTGCATAGATCTAAATGAACATAACTTGCATAAATCTAATTATGAAGTTGCATAGATCTAAATGAACATAACTTGCATAGATCTAATTAAACTTGCATAGATCTAAATGAACATAACTTGCATAGATCTAATTATGAACTTGCGTAGATCTAAATGAACATAACTTGCATAGATCTAATTATAAACTTACATAGACCTAAATTGCATAGACATAAATAAACATAAGCTTGCATAGATCTGATTAAAGCATATGTAATTAAACATATGAACTGCATCACAAAATAGATCTAATTACATAAGATAACAGAACTGGCATATATCAACAAAACAGATCTAATAGCGTATGATAACAGACATATTCATACAGTCTAGTTCATAAACTTATCATAATTATTTTAATTAATTATCGTGTGAAAGTAACTGTACTCACTGTGATAGAAGAAAGAATAGATTCGTTCGTTGTTGTTCTAGAATCCCTTTTTACAATTTCTAAGCTTTAGTTCGTTGGAGAAGAGACTAGCTTAGTTTAGAATGCAGCAGCATGGCGGCTTATGAATGAATTAAGTTTAGATTTGGGTTTAAGTTTATGAGTGTTTATATAGATGTGTAGGATTAATTAGAACCCTTAGATCCGACTGGGATTCAGAACCACACAGCTCAAAGACACGTCATCCAGCCAATCAGAAGAGGCCATGTCAGCCCTAAAACCCAAAAATCATCATTAACAAATAAAAATGCGCCATGTGTACAACATGATGCGCAACAGCAGGGATGTTGACACCCACATGTCATATATATATATATATTATATTATATAGATATATTTGTTTTTCTTTTTAACTATCTTTCCAATTAACCTTTTCATACTAAACCACTTTTTTTAAACTACGTTCACACAAAGCCACTTTTTAGCCATTCCCCTAAAAATAAAATATGGCGCTGGCAGAGATTGAACTCAGTTCCTCTTGTATACAAGTCATGTGCTTTAACCAAATGACCACTAAGTCTTTTGTTTACAAACCTTAGAACAATGTTAAACATTATTCTTTTCTCATTCCTCTTTTTTATGTTTTGCTGCAATATTTAATTTTTCTCCTAAATATATCTATGTATATAATATATATATACATATATCCACTTTTTTAATTTCATTAAAAATGCGGGGTGTTAAACAGGTTACCCAATTTCTTCAAGCATCATGGTATGTATAACCAAGTAATATTCCAGGTTGATATCAATTAATAATTCCAAATTTGCAAGAGATGGTAGCAAGTGAACCATTAAAGGTCCAAGCGCAGAAAACAAGGGATGTTGTAACGTCCAAGATTTTTAGCGATTAAATAATTAATTTAATTATTTGAGTAGTGATTTGGAATATTTAAATGATTTGAACTAAATAATTTTTGAATATTTAACTAATATAAATAGTGGGATAATAAATATAGTTCCGAAATAGTCGGAATAATTTGAATTTGCAATATTGTGCAAATTGGGTAGTTTAAGATATTTAATTAAGTGTGTATTCGAATTATAATAACGAATTTATTTCTAAAACGAAGTTTGAATGTATAATTTATAATACAATTTAAATCAAGCTCGCAGCGGAACGGGAGTTCGTAATATTGTGTTTTGAACTTCAAATGTATGTACAGGATCCAATATAAATCAGATTTCTTCGAAATAAGAAACGTTCGAATCTATTGAATTATTATTTTCTAGTGAAAGAGAAAATTCAAGATTTTGTCTTGTAGATTGCTAGTTATGTCTAAATCAAAATTTTAGAAAGTCGCTATGGAATCGTTTATAAATAATAACGATTTATTTTTATAATAAAAGGGATTTTTATATAAACTTAATATCGATTTAACTTGGATTTTGAAATGTCGAGTTATAAATTCAAGTATGTTTATTTTGGAGCTATATGATATTCTATCTGGATATATACGACAATATTTATTTTTTATTATTAAATTTAATTGTTTTTGGAATATATTAATATTTTATTTGGTTATATGGAAGCCTTGAAAATGGCGATTTTTGCAGACAACCTACGTTTTTTAGGAAACAAATTTTATTAGATCCATAATGATTAATTATTGTTAGAATTCAAATTTCGCGTCAATCAGAGTTGTTTTGTGACCGTGCGGAATTTAAATGTGAATCAACTGATAAATTGACTCTAAAAATACGGCGTGCGAGCAAACAGACTTAGTTTTCGATGAAAACAAGTTTTATTGGATCCATATTTTCAAACCATAACTGCATGTTCATTTTCATCAAAATTGGGTATTGTATGTGATTATATGGATTTTCAATCAATGAATGCAAGTAGCGGTACCTAACAAAATAATAAAACAATCGAATATAATATTATTTTCCTACCTATATATATATACCCCTCACTATATCTAAACCCTCATTTCTTCCATTTGACAGTCAACAAACTCCACGCCGCCATCTTCAGAAAATATTTGTGAGGAAATCAACTTTAAAGTTCGATTAAAAATCGAATAAAAATCTATAAAATCTAAAATCAGTTTTTATGTGTTCCTTTAATCTTATATTTCTCTTCCCTTGACTTTGGCATGGTTCGATCCTAAATTCTGGAATTCGTGTGACTACAATGAAAATTAGGGTTTGAATTATCTTGAAGCATAGTCGATTGAGGTTGTTTTCGGTATCGTATTTGAGTATGTAGTGGAAGTAGCATCATATGTGAAATTTTTGGGGAAGGTTTGTTGAAATTTGGTTCGCATTTCTTGCTATGCACACGAAACAAGTCTGAAGTCGAAAATCTTGGAGGAGGCCGCGAGCTTCACTTCATGGCGCTAAGGTTGAAGGGCTTGGGAAGAGAGAGTGAATGGGGGTTGTTTGTGGATAATGCATGGGTTGTAGAGTGAGATAAGTGAAGAATATATCACGTCCATGGCACAAGAATGAAGTCTGGGTTCGTAAAATCTTGGACTGGAAGAAGGAGAACATAGGAGGAGCTGACATGGATTAAAAGTTTAAAAGGGGTATTAATTTATTAATTATTTAATTAGTTAATGCTATTAAAATCTATTGTAACTTGTAATCTAAATAACTTCTTCAAATGGTACCAGAATCTGATGAAACAAGATTCATTGGAACCGTGTGGACGCAGGCTTTACAACAGAACTAGCTTGGAGTGATTTGGAGCACGTTACAATTTATAGAAAAATTAAATGCCTGATCAAATCTATCGACATTTAATTGTTATTCAACGATTAACGACCAACGTGAGTAAACCGACTAACTCTGTCCAGTTTATAATATTATAAATGTTATTTTATAACTGACAAATGATAATCGAATGTTGTGTGATGGTTATTTGGATGAATTGTTGATAATTTGTTGAAATGACATATATAGTTATATATATAAACTGTTGATTGAATATTGATTCTATTTGCTATAAAATTTCATATAGATATGAAATTGATGTTATTTATGTTGTTTAACATCTATGGATGCAGGGAAATAGGTTGGAGGGATCCAACTGGATTCCCCAACTTTTATATTACGATTTTTCATATATTGTGATATATTATCCTTGATTGGATGACATTGGCCCTTTTTATTTAGTATTTTAAATACCACAAGTAATATTGGAATATAAAAAGGAATTTTTGAAGCGAGTATTTGTTAATGGGCCTTTTGGCGAGCCCATCAAGGCTCATTGGCATTACAGATCCATGGAAAGGAAACCTGAATGGAATGGCTATTGTTTAGGGATGGGCCAGTTGGTGGATGATCCAGCTCGAGCTCCCTTAAGCTTGATATAGAAAGTTAGTCTGCAACCCGATTGGGACCCACAATTATCAGATTGAATGAGTCAAGACATACTTAATTCCAAACTGAATATCTGCATAAGGAATAGCTCGTGTTCGGTTTCATCCATTGCACGCCTTCCACATAGATCAGATTATCTACCACCTGTTATCATAAATTCAAATTATATCGATTCCATAGGAGAAGAACGCCTCTTCAGACTCTCCTATTACCTTGGAATACGATGCACGTATTCCAACCAACGTATGCATTGTATCATCTATAAATACCCTTTTTGGACTCATGAGAAGAGACTTTTGGAAAACTGATAGCATTTTTCTGTATATTTCCTAATCTCTTGTTATATTCCCATTGTAGCTATTCCGACTGTAATAGTTGATAAAGTATATAAGAGATTATAAAGTGGACGTAAGCTCTTTAATGCTGAACCACTATAAAAGTGTATGTGATTTCATCTATTTTTAGTTTTATATTTGTTCATTTTCACTTATTCTTTACAAAACTCTTTCTTTGGGTGTTGTGCCAATTTTTGGTGTCAACACTTTGGAGCTTTCACCGAGAATTAATATTCTCAACCTGAGATGGATTTCTGCTCTTCTTTCAGATCACCAAGTCCGAGATGAAATCCTATTTTTTTTCCTATATTGTTGAGTTATGACTGGAAATACAACTCACAATACCAGGAAACAACCGCAAGTTGGGACATCTGCGGACGCTGCCAGTGGATCGGCTGCACCTAAAACCACTTCAGATAAATCTATATTACCCCGCGGTAGATCCGACTTTGTCCTCTGCCTTCGCCACTCGAGATGAATTTAAGACCGTGTTAAATCAGCTCCGGGAAACTACAGATGCCTTAAAAGTACATGCTCGGGAGAATGCTACAATGCGACAGGATATGAATCGCATGTTAATGCAATGAGAGGAGTTCGGGAATCAACAAGCCTGGGAGTTGGGGACTGTCAATACCTCCCTCCTAGTTAGACCATATTTCGGAGAGCTTAACATCATCCAGGGAAGCAGAAATCAACATCAACCTCGGTGTCCGTTGGAGAGAGCAGATAATGTTCGCCAGTTGCATCTCAAAGGACGTTCAGACCAGCTAGAGGCAGGAGAATAGACTCAGGTCGATGTAGAAGCCATCGGCCCCGTAACCCTGCAAAACCGAGAAGCCTCTCCACCTGCCTATTAAAATACTATCTAGGCGGATCGGGCCCCTATTCATCCTCCTGGAATCTTTTGATCGACCGAGATACCTGAGGAGGAGGAAGGACTGCCCGGATGGCAAGTCAGACGACGTTACCTATGGAGAGAGCCAGGAGAGGTCGGTCGGTTGGGGAAACCGATCGAGACACAGTCATTCCTCCGAATTGACCGCCATGGTGCGACAGATCATTAATGATAATAGAGGACACAAGAATGAGGGCTAGGGAGTCAACCGAAGCCATATGCCATTCACTGATGACATCATATGAGCTGAATTCCCCAGAAGATTCAGTATACTCCAGATGAACCACTATAATGGAACCACTGATCCGCAACAACATTTGATGAGATACTCGTGGCATATGGAGGTGGCAGTAGCTTCCGACACCTTCAAATGTAAAGCCTTCCCAATTTTATTGAATGAAGTGGCACTTATGTGGTTCGTACGTCTGCCTCCAAGGTCGGTCTCGAGCTTTAAATACTTGAGTGAGAAATTATTGAATCAATTCTGTCTCCATGCCTCCAAATCGAAGCATGTCATGGCTCTTTCAGTAGTCAAGCAGGAAGAGGCGAATCCCTGAGAAACTATCTTAATCGATTCAACTGGGTTGCCATCGTAGTAATCAACCCTAATCGTGAAACCGTCCTGATGGTCATGGTCGATGACATTGATAAGCGAATAGATTTCAGAAAGTATCTGATCGGGAAGCCACCCACATGAATCGAAACATTATATGAAAAGGCCAACATCCGGCTGAGGTAGGAGGATGCATAGCTAGATGAGGAGGATAGGCCGAAAGACGTATCCACCAAACCCATCTAAAACAATGTCGCGGTCAAACAATCAGGGGATAACTCAGGAAAGGTAGAAGTGAATGTAGGGAACCGTGGAAAACGAAATGGTGAAGGATCGAAAGAAGCTAGCGGAAACCCTGGACAAAGAGGGAATGCCAGAAAACGACTTCGGTTCCAGGTTTTCGAAACCTGTACAGCCTTGAATGACACGCTGGAGAACATTTATCTTGATACTTGTAGTACAGTCCAGTACAGGTAGCCGCCCCCATGTGAAATACTGAGAAGGAGTGGATGACTGGGAAGTCTTGTTTATTTCATGAAATTTACGGATATACGACCAACGAATGTCGACATCTTTGGGACATCATCAAGAAGTTAATTCGAGAAGGAAAACTTGATGAATATAAAATAACCTCAAGAGATAGGGGAAAGGGACTTTAACGCCGAAACAAAGTCAGGCCAAGCCTCGAGCCATCGCTAAGGAGAAGGAAAAGGGATTATGATTAACGCCATTATCGGAGGACTGCATCTTGCAGGTTATAGTATCTGATCCATGAAACGTTATGTAAATTCTGAAAAGCACCTGGACGTTGTAGAAGCAAGTCCCCGTGAAGCGGCAAGTCCCCGTGAAGCTGCAAGTCACTTTAAACAAATGAAGACAATGACCGACGATATCATCTTTCATGATCTCTAGTCGATCGGTATAGAGGCTCCAACCGTCGATCCACTGGTGATAATAGCCATTACCGGATTAGCTACGGTGCGGAAGGTTCTGATTGACAATGGAAGCTCGGTAAACATTTTATTTAAATAAGACTATGACCAAATGAAGCTGGAGCTGAAGGACTTGGAACCGTGTACTGGTGAAATACGTGGTTTCAATGGAGCATCTACCAAACCAGTTAGCCAAGTTAAGCTATCTGTAGAATTTGGAGATGGAGACCAGTGAAAAATTAGAATTTTGCCATTTGTTGTAATAAACATCAACTCCCAGTATAATGCATTTCTAGGACGACCTGCCTTAGCTAAGTTCAGGGCATGTATCGCTCCCTGGTGTTTGTTTGAAATTCTCGACTGATGGTGTAATCAGGACAGTACGAGGAGATCATGTAACTGGACAAGCCTGCTACTTGGCAAAATGGAAAGAGCTACAAAGTAAGAGTAGCAAAGAGTCTGAAGAATCCTCTCCTCCTACGGAGAGGAAATAATCATAGCAACTACATAGAACATCTCAGTAGTGACCGTCCATCTGTGAACTCGAGGATATCGACACAAAAGAGGAAGGTGAACTGGGAAGTAGGAAGGCAGCCCCGAACAAGGCTACCGTAGAGATCACGATCGACATGGATGACCTCACCAGGGTTCTGAAGATCGGATCTCATCTTGATTCCCTCCGGACGAGGGAATTAACTGAGTTTCTCCATTCAAATCTTGACGTGTTTGCATAGACCCACACTAACATGTGTGGGATCGCACCCTTCGTCATAACTCACTCCCTCAACATTAATCCGAAGTATACCTCTATAAAGCAGAAGAGGCGAATTCTCGACGCTGAAAGGTCTGCAGCCCTGAAGGAGGAAGTTGGAAAGCTACAAGAATGGGTTTATCCGAGAATCAACCTATCCTGACTGGATAGCTAACCCGATGCTTGTGAAAAAGGCTAATGGGAAGCGGCAGACTCGCATCGATTTTTCTGACTTGAACAAAGCCTGCCCTAAAGACAGCTTTTCGTTAACTAGGATTGATTAGCAGGTCGATTCAACGGCAGTTCTGAACTCCACTCATTTATGGATGCTTACTCGAGGTACAACTAGATTGCCATGCACATCCCGAACCAAGAGCATACTAGTTTTATAATGGATCCTGGACTATACTATTATGTAGTCATGTCGTTTGGCTTGAAGAATGCTGGGGCCACATACCATCATCTGGTCAATCGGATGTTCCATGATCAGATAGGGTAAACGATGGAGGTATACTTGGATGACATGTTGGTAAAGTCAAGAAAATCATCCGACCATGTAAACAGCTTGTCAAAAATGTTTGGCATCCTCCGGAGGTATGGAATGAAATTAAATCCTTTGAAGTGTTCTTTTAGAGTAGCATCAGGCAATTTTCTAGGTTTCATAGTTAGTTCCCGAGGGATCGAAATCAATCTCAATCAAATTTTGGCCCTTAAAGGAATTTAGGAAACTAGAAGAATCAAGGATGTTCAAAGCTTGGTAGGTAAGGTAGCAGCAATGGGTAGATTTATTTCCAAGGCAACCCATAAATGCCTACCCTTCTTTGAGTTAATTAAAAGAGGAAAATGGAACTTCGCTTGGACACCAAATTGTGTCAAAGCCTTCCAAAACCTACTCGACCATTTGGAGGAACCCTCCATCTTATCTAAACAGATCAATCAGAAGATTTGTTTGTATATCTAACAGTATCCGCACATGCAGTCAGCTTGGTCCTAATCCATGAAGAGGACTGGGTGCAACGACCGGTTTATTATGTCAGAAAAAAATTGACAGGGTTGAACGCAACTACCCGAAGATTGAGAAATTCACATATAGTCTATTAATTGCATCAAGGAAGCTTCAGCATTACTTCCAGGCTTACCCCATTAAAATATTCACTGACCAACCTCTTCGGCAAGTCGTGCAGCGACCAAAGGCAAGCGGAAGGCTGCTTAAATGGAACATCGAATTAAGCCAATTCGATTTGACTTTCGTTCCGTGGACATTCGGGGACAAACCCTAGCTGACTTCATAGCTAAATTTACAACTCCGAAATATGAGAATTCAGAAGATAGTACCGAACCCCTCGATACCGAGCCAAGGTCAGACGTTTGGAAACTATACACGGATGAAGCTCGTAACGACCGATGCTCGGGCGCCGATGTGGTGTTATTATCTCTCGGGGGGCGATCGATTTATGATATTAGAATTTTGGGCAACCAATAATGACTTTGAGTACAAAGCCCTGATTGCCGAGCTCAAGCTCGCAAAGGACGTAAGAATAACATCACTCGAGATTTTTTGTGATTCATAACTTGTGGTATTCCAGGTTCGAAAGGAATATAAAACCAAAGGAGCTCGACTGACTTCTTATCTTAAGCAGTTCGAGGTTTTTTCGTAATTTTGACCGATATAACATCTCTCACATTCCCAAGGAAGAAAATAAAAAAGCGGATAAATTGGCAAAGCATGCTAGTTCAGACAACCTAGGTGAAACAGAGTTGGTTCCCATAGATACTCTTGACATCCCGAGCACCGAGTAGATGGAGATCGACCAAGCTGAAGACGAGCCTGAAAGAGAATCTTGGATGTCTCCCATTAAGAATTTCCTCCAACATGGCATGCATTCTAAGAAAAGAAATGAAAGTCGAGTTATTGTACGGTAGGCGTCCAGGTATGTTGTTCAACAAGATCAGCTCTACAGACGGGGTTTCTCCATGCCCATGTTCCTATGTGTAGCCCATGATGATATTAGAAAGATACCGAAAGAAGTACACGAACGAGAACGCGGTGCGCATACAGTGGGAGAAACACTGACTAGGAAAGTATTGCGATATGGGTATTTCTGGCCGACTCTCTATAAGTATGTACTCTAAATGATATGATAGGTACTTGAGGTTTGCACAGATTCCATGAGACCCACCAACTGAGATCACCCAAATGGTCAGCCCACGGCCATTCGTCTTATGGGGGATAAACATCATTGGAACCTTGCCCATTTCGAAAGAGGGGCAAGGTACGCGATCGTAGCAATAGATTATTTTACAAAGTGGGCCGAAGCTGAACAGATGACCACGACCACAGCAAAGCCGACCATTAACTTCATTGTCAGGATGTCATATGCCAATGTGAGATACATCGGACTATTATTACGGACAATGGGACTTAGTTTGATAGTTAAAAATTTAGAGATTTTTGTATAAAATAGCATCAAGAAGAAATACACCGCGGTTTCCCATCCGCAATCTAATGGACAAGTCAAAGCGGTTAATAAAATCATCAAATCCATCCTGAAAAAGAGACTGGAACGAGCTAAAGGGAAATGAGTTGATGAACTTCCCCTATCTCTTTGGGAATATTGGACCACCCGTAAGACTCCTACTGGACAAACTCCTTTCGCTTTGTCCTAGGATATGAGGCTGTCATCCTTATCGACCTTGAAGTTCCTTCCCACAGAACCACATACTATGACCCCTTATCGAACAAAGGCCTTCTCTTGGACTCGCTTGGTATGACTGATGAAAAGAGAGAAGAGGCCAACTTGCACGCCGAAGCCCACCGACGGAGGGTTGCTTAGTATTACAATAATTAGGTTCGACACAAGACCTTCGATGTTGGTGATCTTGTCCTAAAGCGGGTCATTCCGACTCCCGTACATATGGGACCTAAGTGGGAAGGGCCCTATGTCATTCAACATAAGCTTGATAATGGAAGTTTCAGGCTATCGACTATTGATGGCGAGCCTTTTCAGAGAGCATGGAATGCATAACACTTACAACCTTACCTTTCTTAGGATTCTTAGTTTCTTTACTATTTATCTGTTTTTGTATTGTAATATGTAGTGACTTATCGCTCACAATAATTTTTAAATAAAATGCTCCTTTCTTGCTCTGATTTATCATGGCTAAATGTTGTGATTCGACCGACACTAGGTCAAACATTGACGATTCGACTTGCCGATCTATGACTAAACGGGCCGGTATCATTGGAAAAAAATAAAAACTAGAAAACCTGATCCTACACTTAGACTGATTGACCAACTTTCGAGTCCTTCTTTATTGATTAAAAGTAAGGATGACACCGATACAAACACAATGGTTGATTGTTTGAAAATGTCTCTAATTCCCTCGACATGGGAATAAGTATAAGTAATGGATGAGCATGAAAGGTGTACATCGACAAAAGACTGCTCAATCCTTAGAACTCTAACCCTCACCGACCACAGAATGAGTATAAAAGACTGAAGATACTCCTACTTAAGGACGCTTGGCTCCTAGACTGGGACGAATCGAATCTTAAGTAAAATTGGAGAATTTTACGACCATACCAACTCTCCACTGAGCTGGGGGTAATAAGGTCGACGAATAGCCCTCGAAGGTCGAGACAAGTTGGGAATGTTGCTCCCATTTTAACATATTATAAAAAATACTTAAAAGAAAGAAAGAAAAAGCATAGATTTCGGTCAATATTAACATAAGGTGCTTACAAAATGTTGTTACATGCAGGTACAATCAACTGTCATCCACAAACTACATTACAAGCCTTAATAACAACAAACGCGAGCGCCATACTCGCATAAGATTTCCAAAGGGCCTAAGAACCAATTTCCCATAAAAAGATTTTAAGATTGAGGTGGTTTATCCCCACGCTCGGTCATGTCTTCCAATTCCTTCTGCTTGATCATCTCCAACATCTCCTCGGTGGTGGCCGACCTAGGCTTCGACCCCTTAAGCGTGGAACCAAAAGAAGTAGGGACTGATGCTGCACCTCGTTCTTTTGGTTGGTTGTATCTGTGAAAGGGGGCACATTGATCAAAGAAAGCATTATCGGGACTAGCTCGGAGGGATGGAATGTTCAAAGGTTCATCAGATGGCTTGGGATTCATGGACAAAACATCTTTGTCACTTCTAGCTTTAATCTCATCCATGGAAGCATGATTTCCTCTCTTGCTCTCTCCTACCATCTCGACGTCATCATCTTTTGATGGCTCTCTCTCACCTCTTTTCTACTGCTAGACTTCGACTATCTCCCTAGTGCTATCCTTCTCTGCTACCGCAGTTCCTGCCTTGACATCCTTCTCCGCCAATGAAGAAACTACAACAGAAGACATTAATGGTAACTAAATAAGTGAATTTGGAGCAAAAGATAAGTGAATGAGTTAACCTTCAAGATTGGGACTGGTCGGATGCTCATCTGCAGCCCTGGATGGATCAACAGAAGCCGAACCCGTCTCGATGTTTGTGGAAGAAAACAGAAAGGGCGTCTTAGCCCAGCTACTAGAACATCTCTTTCGAGGACCGACTTCCCCTTCGCTCTACGGCGTTCGTCCTCCGCTGCCTCCTTTTCCTTTCTCTTCCCCTCAGCTAACACTGCTTGTTCATCATCATTCAAAAACCGGTTCATTAATGCCTCCTCATTCACCTATTTTTGTAACGACCCGGATTTCGCCCGACCCGATCGATCGTTAGATCGACCAAGACCGTTCAAAACCCGAGTACGTTAACTCTGGGAATACAACAACATCAGAACAATAACAGCAGACTTTTATAAACATTACAATAATGTTACACCAGAGTACAGACTATATCAGAGTACATCAATTTAAAATACAGTGGAAGATAAATTACAAAAAATTATAATACAATACATTGCAGCGGAAATAAAATAACTAAGGCAGCGGAAGACAACTATACTCTAGACACAGCTTTAAGCTTCAATCCAGAATCCTGGTCGAGATAAGGACCTGTAGACAAATTACTCGATTGCCCGTGTGGAAAAGTGGGCACCCGAGTTTGTAAAGGTGGAAACAAACAATGGGTTAGTCATGGGACTGGTGTGAGAATTCTTAACCAATTTAACTAATAGTAATAAGGCAAATCCAAGGACCACGCCTCTAATGCGGAAGGGGTTTTATTCCAATGGAGTGTCGGTGCATAAAATAAAGTGAATCGTCAAAACAACGCAATGCTTTTAGAAAAATGGAATCATCATAAGACTCAAGTCCCATCACACAATACGACGCAAACCAGAGGATAGAGTTTTACCTTATAACGATTAAACATGCTTGGTACGATAAAAACGAATTTGATATTATTAGTAGTGTATATATGATTTAAAAATATTTCAAAATGTATCAATCCTCGGAAGCATAGCTACCATATACTATGCCTCCATACTAGTAATACAATCAAGTCCGTAGGGTCGTATTGGGAATTTGGGTTTCCATCATGAGTCAAGGCTAGGAACGATCTCCTTACCAATCCGAGACACTTTAGCTAATGTCTCAGGATCCCCCGTAGTGAACCCTTGGAAAGCTGTAGGGCTGGTCCACACATAGGATTTTGCGGATTAGTTATTCCTGAACACACGTTTCCCGGTCCTATAGGACCTAATATCCGAGGCGCCTCATTCCATCATCCACATAAGTAAAATGTCGGGTCGTGTAACCACTTCTAGCTAGAAAGAAACGTGCTTCTCTCCCTGCATTCCCTAGCTCCATTTTAGACTCAACCGGGGTGTGAGACTCGCGAAGTCACGCTATACACAAAGCTACGCCTAAACAGGACGTGCTTTAATCATCAACCACAAGGCCTGCTTTTCAACAAAAGCCTTGATCATTTGCATCTTCGCATGCCACATTGACAATTCACGCCATGCAATCGACAACCATCAATATATAAGAGGGTGTTAAGCAAGAGAATAAATTCTCCGCCACCAAACAATTATATATTAAATAGAAATCAATTTAATTTACATGGAATGAAATTCAATGTCGGACACACGTCCATTTACAAGTCCATTCTGGGTCCAAACGAAATCGGAGGTACCTTATTCCTCGCATATCCAAATAATCAACAAGTACGTCTAGACGGCCACCATTGTAGCCCCTTCAAGGTAGCTACTCCAATCATGGGCGTCAATGGTAACTCATCCCTTCGACGTGAAGTTCGTCGGTCTTGTACCGTCTTCAACTCTTCGACTTAGATCGACGTATAATCATTTGAAATGAGATTGAACTCGGGCTTTTCAAATGATTCTTGCATATATATCATTTCAAATCATTTCTTATCGTTAATATTAATTTATAACGATTAATCTCTATTTTTATTTATATAAAAATAATTGAATTTTATTTAACAACACTTCATGTCAATAGGCGACCTTGGCGCTGTTTTCACCCAAATTTGTTTTACAAATTTCTCTAAATCTAACCATTGGATTATAACACAATTCATATCGTTGGAAAGATCTTCCCAAGGCGAACCTAACGGTTTCAGTTTTGGGAAAATCCGACATTCGAATATTTCAGTATAATCGTTTAAAAGTACAATTCCAAAATGCGAACTACCACTCTCGATTCGTTTACTTTTAATTTTTATATATATAATTATATAAATATAATTCCTTCGTCCATTTCATTATTGTTATTATCACAACAAGTAAAGAACACTTGGTTTCATAACATTTTTTTATATAACATAACACACAATAATGTTTGTTTTATTTTGATTCACATACACATCCTAAACATAACAATGTATATTTTCTTTTACCCTTCAATTCACACAAAAATGTATTTTTCGTGTATCATTCCAATTTAACAAAAATGAAGATTTTTGTGTCGTTTCAATTTTCTAACAAAAATGCAATATATTTTGGTGTCAACCTCAATTCTACAAAAATGAATATATTTTTGTTTGTTTGATTCTAATGTAACAAAAATAATAGCTTTGTTATTCTTTCAACACAAAACAAAAATAATAATTTTGTTTATATCTTTCAATGCAAAACTAAAATGATAATTTTGTGTCAATCCTTTCTATACAAACAAAATGATGATCTTGTGTTTTAATATTTTCACATGAAAATGTAAATTTCATACCTTTACTCTTTTTAATGAAATCAAATTCATTAAAATGTAAATTTCCGTCATCATGACTTTCATTGAAAACCTATTTACATAAAAATGTAAATTCCATATCTTTAATCTTTTTTAATGAAAATCCAATTACATAAAAATGTAATTTTCTTCTTAATTCTGTAAATTTCACTTCTAAATTCTTTTAATTAAAATCTATTTACATTAAAATGTAAATTTCACTTACTTTAAATCTAATTACATGAAAATGTAATTTTCTTCTTTAAGTACTATTTACATGAAAATGTCAATTAATCCTTTAATCTTAATTAAATGAAAATGTAATTTTTCTCCTTAAATTTTAATACAATAAAAATGCAAATTTTCGTCTTAATCTAATACATAAAAACGTAAATTTTCTTTTTAATCTAATTACATTAAAAATGTAACTTTTTTTAATCTAAATTACATTAAAAATGTAACTTTTTTTAAATCTAAATTACATTAAAAATGTAACTTTTTTTTAATCTAAATTACATTAAAAATGTTACTTTTCCCTTTTTAATCTAAATTACATTAAAAATGTCACTTTTCCTTCCATGATGAATTCTACCTTTTATTTCTTTTATTTACATTAGAAAAATGTAAATTCTATTTCAATGTTGAATTCTACTCTTTTAATTACACTGTGAAATTCCTTTTTAATTACAATGTAAATTGTAATTAACATTATAATGTAAAATTCCTATCTTTTAATTACAATGTAAAATCTCCTTTTTAATTACAATGTAAATTGTAATTAACATTACATGTAAAATTTTGTCTTTTAATTTACAATGTAAAATTCTCCCCTTTTAATTACATTAAAATGTAATTAACATTACGGTGAAAAATTCTATCTTTTTAGATTACATTAAAAATGTAATTTTGATTCTTATTTTAATGACCAAACCTTATCTTTTTAACTACATAAAAATGTAATTAATTTTTTATTTATTTGCGGTGTCAATCATGTTCATTTCTAATTTAACACATAATGTCATTTCTAATTTAATACATAACAGTGCAAATAACGTCATTTCTAATCTAATACATAACGGAGCAAATATTCATTTTCTGATTAACACATGATAGTGTAAATATTCATTTTCTAACATGATGTAAATTTCTTTTTATAAACAAACAAATTATCTTCTTACATTTAAAAAAACAAAGACAAAAATGATAACTTTGTACATTTACTAATAATGACAAAATAATGTATTTGTATATTTACAAAATAATGACAAAATGATGTCTTGTATTTTTTTCCTTTCAACTAAAATCGACGAAAAATGTAATTTTTATTATTTCAACTAAAATCAACGTTAATGTCATTACTTTCTTTTTTACAAAAATGATACTTTTGTTCTTATTTTCATTACACATAAAAATGAAACTTTTTTTCTTATTTTCATTATACATAAAAATGAAACTTTTCATTAATAAACAAAAGTGATTTCTATTCATTAATACACAAAGGTAATTTCTTTTCATTATATTTACAAACAAAAATGAATTTCATGTACTTACAAACAAAAGTGAATTTTATGTATTTACAAACAAAAGTGAATTTCATGTATTTACAAACAAAAGTGAATTTCATGTATTTACAAACAAAAGTGAATTTCATGCATTTACAAACAAAAGTGAATTTCATGTATTTACAAACAAATGTCAATTTCTATTTACAAAACAAATGTAAATATTGTCACTTTTCTTTTTTATCTATAAACAATGTAAATAATGTCTGAAATCCTTTGTTTGTGTTCTTGCATTACAACATAATAAAAGATTTTTTTTTTTAAGTTTACACAACAAAGTTATACCCTTTTTATTAACAAAGTTTCAATAAAGTTGCAATCTTTTTACAAATAAAGTTAACATCTTTTTATTTATAAAAATAAAGAAAATGAAAAGTTTTTTATTAGCAAACCAAGTTACAACATTTATTTAACAAAACAAAGTTACAACTTTGAGTTACAAACAAGGTTACAACTTTGTATTACAAAGTTGAAATCTTTGTTCATATAAACAAAAGTAAACTTTTTTTTTAATTTAAACAAAAGTAAAATCTTTTAATTTAACCAAAAGTTAAAATCTTTTATTAAATTTGCAAACAAAGTTTCAATCTTTTTATTAAGTTTACAAACAAAATTTCAATCTTTTTTATTAAGTTTACAAAAAAATTTCAATCTTTTCCTTATATTTACAAACAAAGTTCCTATCTTTCTATTAAGTAACAATAGTAAAAACTTTCTATTTTTTAAACAAAAAAAATGAAAACTTTTTTATTTTAAAAACAAACAAAAAGTAATCTTTATATTATTAAACAAAGGGCGAAATCTTTATATTTAACAAAACAAAAGTGAAATCTTTCTTTTTACAAAACAATGAAATTAATGTTACTTTTTCTTTTAAAAATAATAACTTTTATAATAATCAACAAAATGTTATCTTTTTATGATAATCAACATTACAGTGAAAATTTAATCTTTTATTTTCAACAAGATTAGATATCTGGATTCAATGATTTTGTTTCAAACACCAATATCACAGCATCAACCAATTCACATCACAACATCAATAAATTCAAATTTCCTAACCACAAACAATACAGATTTCATAACGTACATAGATGGAATTCAAATCGCAAGAAATAATTAAACTTTTAATAATTAAATTCAGAAATCTCACATCGTTATTGAGTTCTGCGCTGTTCAAATCCAAAATTTGTCAAAAATTCAACTTGCTCAAAATCAGGTCTAGTCAGTTTCATCGCGAAGATCTCACTCTCACGATTGTGGCGCATCTGAAGTCGTTCGAATCCGAGTTCGTATGAGTAAGATATGGATTAAACAAGATTGAAATTTTTTGAATTAAAATAATTAGTCAACCAAAGTTTGAAAAAGTCAACCCTTCTCTCCATCTTCTCCACCACGTTGCCAAGGCCGTTCCTTTCATCTTTTTGAAACCATTATGCTCAAAATTAGGTATCCATTTATTTCGAAACTGGAGGAGCTTGAAGACGATCGGAGGGTAGCACATCGGAGAGGGAGGAGAGGGCTACGTGCGCCGGGAGTATGGGTGGCCGCAGTGGGACCATGGTGGTGCGGTGGGGGCTGTTTGTGAAGCAACCCGAACTTCCCCCGTCTCCGAAGAGATGAGAAAGAACGAATTACTGTGAGGACAAGACAAAACAGAACGCAGACGGAAGAACATTTCATTGTTATTACAACAATTCCATCAGATACAAGAATATACAGAGTATAAATGAATAAATTACATTCGATAAATTTCAGAGATTACAATAAATTACATAGTAGCGGAAAAATAATACAAAGCACAACTGAAGGTGATATACGGATACAGAGCTTTCCGGATATCATTCCAGCTGTAAACCAGGATCCTGTGAATATAAATCTGCAAAACCAAAACTACTAGCTACCCGTGCGGAAAATAGGGGCACCCAGAGTTTAGGTTAAAACAATAAACTCCAGGTCAGTCATGTGACTGGTGTGAGAACTAAAACAGTTATTTAAAGCTTTACTTTAAAAGAGAGTGATTCAAGGGACCACGCCGTATAACACGGAACGGGTTTCCTCCCAAGAATACCAGTGCATAGGATAAACAACGCAATGCTTTTCCTAAAAATGAAGCTATTATAAGACCCAGGTCCCATCACACAATGCAACGCAAGCCGGAGGATAGGGTTTTCCCTTATAATAGCCAAACATGCTTGGTACGTTTAAAAACAAATCATTTGATACTATAATAAGTGTATAGTGTCAAAACAATTTCAATCATAAATATCAATCATAGGCGGCATGGGTACCATCTATCATGTCGCCATACTAGTTCTACAACTAAAACCGCAATACACGTATTGGAAATTGGATTTCCGTCATGAGTCGAGGCAAGGGGCAAGCTCCTCTCCGCTTCGAGACACTCTAGCAAATGCTTAGGACTACACACTCTGGGCAGCCACTTGGATCGGTTGGGCCGGTCCTCACTTACGTTAGAGGATTGGCAATTCTTGAACACACGTTTCCCGGTCCTTACAGACCTATAATCGAGGCGCCTCATTCCAACAACCACAAAGGTGAAAAATATATAAATGTCAGGGCTGGTAAGTCATTGACACCACCAAAGCTAGAAAGAAACGTCGTGTTCTCCCAACGGCCCGTATCCCGTTTTTAACTCATATCGAGGTGTGAGGCTCGCGAATTCACGTTATACACAAAGCTACGCCACAAAGGCCGTGCTTTGATCATCAACCACAAGACTTTGCTTTTCAACAGAAGCCTTGATCTATACAACTCAGCGTGCCACACAGGCAATTCATGCCATGCGATTGATATCTATCGATATATAACCTCTAAGCTCGTACGTCTCAGAGAAGGGCGTTAAGCAAGAGAATAAATTCTCCGCCGCCAAATAGATATATATTTAACAGAAATCAATCAATACAGAATAAAATCCAATGTCAGACACACAATCCATTTTAAAGTTCGTTCTGGGTCTGAACGAAACCGGAGGCACTTTCCTCGCATATCCATCCGTCTCCAAGTACGTCTGTACGACCACTAACTATTTCCATCCTCTTGGGTGTACAGCCCAATCAGGATCGTCAGTAATTATCCAAACGATGTAAAGACTTCCGGTCTTCGACCACCGTCTTCATCTTCGACATATCGTCGAATCGGTTATTCAGAATGGGTATAAACCCGACCTTTCCGAACAACCCGCGTATATTAAAAACAAATGTTACACAAACACAACATACGCCTCATTCCAATCCATATTCTTAGGGGAAGGTTCCCATTAATTTTATCCAAGATAAATTCTTTAAAATTTATCCTTTAATCTTCCTTTGGATGTCATTTCAAACCAAATTATGGTTTTCCAAACTAGTCGAGACTAGCGAACCACAACGAAGTAATTATTTATTTTATTTCCCAATCCCAACCTATTCATCCCATGAAGCAAAACAGGTAATACTCCATATCTAATACTATGGTGTTATCGGTAAAATTAATTACCATTTCACGTTCAAATCTAATTAAAGATTTAACTATCGCTTTGGAGCAAAACTGGCGATACTCCATTCTCGCTCAATTTCTAATTTTGATAATTTAGATTATCAATTCACATTTCAATTTAATTGCAAATTCATTAAAACTCCATTTACTGGGTTAAAGAACTGATGTTATTTAAAACACAGTTCACGACAAACCCAAATCATATTCTATTTGTTATCGGGTTAAAGAACAAATGTTATTTAAAACACCGTTCACGATAAACCCACAAACCAATTCTGTTTATAACCCATTTCAAATCCAGTTTATTTATTTCAAAAATAAATGGATTTTAATTTTAGTCAAAACTAGTTCATTTCGATAAAAATCTATTTTTATCTTCTCAAATATGGAGTTTTACATCCCAATTTTTCCCAAATCATTTCTTATGATTTTACACAAATTATTACTATTTTTAATAATTTTATCAAGGCCCGTACAATCGATTTCCAACAACGGCCATCGAACTGCACCTATAGCGACCTTTTTCGAATTTGATTTGGACGTATCTCCAAATCCAACCGTTAGATTTCAAATTTCTAATATTCGTTAGAAAGCTCTTTTCGATACGAACCCAACGGTTCCGGTTTTAGGAGAATCCGACGGTCGGATCTCCCGTAATGTCTATTTGAAATAAATGGTCAAAATTCACGAACTGCCGAGGCGTGGCGCGTTCTATTCAGGCCATTATATTATATATATAATATATATAATATATATATCGTCGATTTCTATTTAAAACGAATTTTATAAATAGTTTCAAATTTGTTTCAAAAACAATTTCAACCTTTATTTCAAATTCAAATCAAAATTGAATTTCCTATTATAAATCCTTTTTACTTTCATTTCTATTTGATTTCAATTCAAATCGATTTTAATTCGATTCGAAGTCATTTCGTTTTCTATTCAATTTAAATTCAATTCGTTTTCTATTCAATTTGAATTCAATTCATTTTCTATTCAATTTGAATTCAATTCGTTTTCTATTCAATTCAAATCAAATTTGTTTTCTATTCAATTCAAATCAAATTTGTTTTCTATTCAATTTGATTCGAAATCGTTTTATATTCAATTCATTTCGAAATCGTTTTATATCCAATTCATTTCGAAATCGTTTATTACGAAATCACTTTTCAATATTCAATTTAAAATGAGTAAAATCGATATAAATATCGTTCACGTCAAAATGGCGTCAATCTAATCAACACGGCTTCATATATTTCTATTTTCAAATATTTTATTCAACAAATGAATATTTATTTTTGTCAACACACGACTAATCTCAACGAATGAGTACTGTCCACGTGTGACTATTTTTGTTATTTAAAATATTTTATAAAATTTGGGTATCTATCGTTTGATTTTCAATTAGACTCCACCGTGAAGTAGTTCTAATTTTAAATATGATAAAGATGTATATTTTATTATTAAAATATTTCGTTCAACACATGACTAATCTCTACGGATGAGTACAGTCAACACATGAACCTTTATATCATAATATTATTCTTTATTTTCTAAATTGGAATGAGGCCCAATCAATCACCATATAATGTTAATTATATGGATTTTCATACATCACACGTATATAATAGCATTGAAAAATAATCAACCATCAACCAAAGTGCACTACACTATATAAGCATCAAATATAGATATCTAACGCTTATAACAGCCTGTCAATCAATCGATCGACATATTTAATCAATCAGGATGAGTGAACTTCAAATTTCATCCCAACACCCGGGTGGGGTTTCAAACAATCAAACACAGATTTTAGTTGTGCGGTTGGGCGATGTGTAAAATTTATCGACCCAATCAATGTCTTTCAAATAGGTGTACATAAACAAACCGTCCGGTTTGTAAATTAATATTTTATTTATTCACATTCACTATATTCATATTCACGTTAAAAATTATATTTTTAACGATAAAACATTTTATTTTAACATATGAATTTCTATTCAGTTCATTCTTTAAATAAAATGATATTTTTATTTCCTAACTTATTTTAGAAAATTTCGGCGGCATAACGGCACGATACTAGAAACGGGACGAGGTCTAGCCTTATCCCCGGTCTAGTGAAGGCCCACGCCATTCACACATCAATCAAATCCATTCATTTCACCAAACAATTCAGTTCAAACAAAATAATCTAACTAATTTTTTTTCTATCAAACAAACAAGTCCATGGTCTGTGGACGATTGTGTCGGGTGCTACTAAACACCGTCTGCATCCTAGTGTGTATATATATATAACTAGAAAATAAATTGAAGAGTGAGAAATTCTCACCAATAGCTATCCAATCATCTTGACTCTTCTTTGATAGAAATCTTCATCGTTATCGCATTTTTGTCATCTTCGTTGTCGTAGCCACTACATATGTAAAAATCGAATTTTTACTTTGTTATTCAATATATAAAAATCGAATTTTTACTTTGTTATTCAATATATAAAAATCGAATTTTTACTTTGTTATTCAATATATAAAAATCGAATTTTTACTTTGTTATTCAATATATAAAAATCGAATTTTTACTATCACGGTATATGGATAAAAATTCTATTTTTACACTGCTACTATATAGATAAAAATTATATTTTTACCTCGCTATTCTCTATATAAAGATTTCGCCTTTTCAAATATATCATTATAAAAATCACATTTTTATTTTGCTACACATATAAAGATGCTATTTTTATTTTGCTACACATATAAAGATGCTATTTTTTTAATATCCCTATCATGTAAAAATTATATTTTTAATCCACTACATAAGTAAAAATCATATTTTTACTTCACTACTTATATCAAAATATCGTCTTTTCACTTTTAAAATTAAAAATCCCTCCTTTCTCTACTATGTATATATATTTTAAAACAATACTAATCTCAGTTTTAAAATCACATTAATTTCAGTATTAAAATCATGTAAAAATCATTTTTAATGGCATTAAATAAATAAAACAAAAGAAATATAAAGCTTACAGTGTTCGTTCGAGGCAAAATGAGGGCTCGGGGTGATGCGCGGCTTGCTGGTGGTTCGTCGGAGGTCGGCTGGGCTGTCGGAGGTCGGGGTTTGGGCCAGGGGGTGCGGTTTGCTGTCGACGCAGGGAGGACGTGGGTTGGGGGGGGTTTCATCGATCGAGCGTCGATCTGGGGGGGGGGGGGGTTCGGAGGTGGCGCCCTCCTTTGAGGCGGCGGCGACGATCATCGCGGGGGGGGGGGGGGGGGGGGGTTTCCCCCTCGTCTTCCTCTTTCCCTTTTTTTTTCTTCTGAAATCGGTTTTAACAGTGGACAAGGGAAAAGGGGTGTTGGCCAATATATATTAATATATTTAATTCTATTTTTAATCCCAAAAAGTTGACTTTTTATTTGACCTCTAAACGAGGCCCACTGCCTGTCCTCCATAGCATTTTACCCCCATCCCGAACACAATGGGATATGTATCGCAAGCTTATTCGATCGTTCCGATTAGTTTCCGTTGAAATCAACATATAACTCTATATATTGAATTTGAACACGCATTTCAATTTACCGGGGCCACACACTAACTCGAAAAATTCCAAAAAAATATTTTCTAGCTTCGTATCGACGATACGGTCCTAACAAAACTAGTTTCGTCGAATTCTGAGATCGTTGGAAAAATGGCCATTTTCCAGTCGATTAAAATTGACTGAAACTGGTCAAACACGTTTTCCTTCGCCACGCTCACATATTGATTCGAAAAATTATGAAATTCGAAACCTAGCAATAATTTGACATCACGGACCCAAAAAAAGTGGTTTCGTCGAAATCCGAGGTCGTTTGCAAAATGTCCATTTTTAAGGGCCTGAATTCCATAGCGACTATTCAGAATTTTCAACTGGACATATCTTTTGATTCCCGCTATGAAATTTCAATTTTTCGGATTCGTTGGAAAGATATCATCAATTAGATCCTATTATTTTTGGTTTCACTAAAATCCGGATTGTTTTGCACCCGGTACATTCAATTGAAGTTTGAAATCAAATTATCGAACTACCGCGCCATTTTCAATTCTATTTATAATTATATATAAATATTTATATTCTATTGATGACGTATATAATATATACGTTCGAATTATATTCAAAATAAATTTTTTGTCGATATTATTTAAAATAATTCATTTTAAATATAGAAAATTCGCTAAAATTGCAAAAATAAAAATTTTAAACTGGCCCAGATTTTCGGTTTGTTACAGTTTAGCCACGGGTAGGGTGTGTTTTTCCTCGAAATTTGAGCACTTTTGGTTGATTATAACCGTATGGATGGAAAGCTTATCAAAATCCTTACAAAATTGGCTAAAGAACTGAAGGATTTCATTGAGTGGATTGAGAGATATTGAGGAGGTAAGTTTGGAGCTCTCTTGGCCGTTGAGGAAGAAGATGGCGGCTGGAGCAAATAGATTAGGGTTAGGGGTTTTGTCATTTAGTGAATATTTATATTATTATATTCACTAATTACCCATCAAGGCCCGTTTATCAACTTTGTCCTATTCCAGTCCAATGACTGTCGTTCCTACCTATTAACCCCTATTCCGGACTCATCTAGCTATGCCCCGTAGGCCCAAACGACTGTCTTGACCCAGTTTTCTTTATTTTAAAATATTTTTACTTTTATTTTTAATTCAACCGTACGAATAAATTCATCGGGGCCACAAATTAACTTAGAAAAATACCGAAAAATATATTTAGCTATGTTTTGACACTGCGGACCTAGGAAAATTAATTTCATTCAATTCTGAGCCTATTTGAAAAATGGCCTTTTTCAAGTCGATTAAAATTGACCGAACTGAAATCTTTTTGCCACGATCACAAATTAATTCTAAAAATTATGAAAAATTAAACTTAGCAATAATTTGACATTCCAAATCCAACAAAAGTGGTTATGTCGAAAACCGAGGTCGTTTGAAAAATGGCTATTTTTAATACTAAAAAATATATATAAATCCTACAGCGACTATTCTGAAATTTAAACCGGGCATAACTTTTGATTCCCTTTATAAAATTTCGATTTTTTGGATTCGTTGGAAAGATATTTTTGAAGAGATTCTAATATTTTTTGCTTCACTAACATCCGTTAAGTTTTGCATCCTGTATGGTCAGTCAAAGTTCAAGTTTGACTTTTCAGACTACCGCGCTATTTCTAACTCCTTTTATAATTAAAATTAAATTATTCATCCTAATTTCGATTTAAATAAATTTTTAATCATTTAAATAAATTATTTTAAATATCAAAACCGATTAAAATTAGTTAAAATAAATTTTTATATTTACCCCAAAATTCAGGGTTGTTACAGTCTCCCCCACTTAAAAACTTTTCATCCTTGAAAAGGAACGAAGCTAAAGTTGTTTAATTAACTAACTCATCTTTCATTCTTTAATTCGTTTCTATAATTTTATTAGTTGAACTAATAATTGCACTACACAACCATCAATCAATTAGTTGATTAGCTTTTAAAATATATAACTTTTATATATTCGAAAATCATATTTTCAAAGATTGGACTATATATAATCAAAAATACGTTAATTATAAACTGGGCACTCTCAACTCATTCTAGGGCATTACTAACCCCATCTCTAATGAGTTTTCTCATTCTAGGATACGATTGATCCTATCTGTAATGAGTATTCTTGTTGGATATTACTAATCCAATCTTTGATGAGTCTTTTGTTCTCTTCTAACGAGTTGTACCCCAAAGATTTGAGCTAACCAGAGCTTTGACACCAACTGTAACGGCCCGGATTTCGTCTGACCCGATCGATCGTTAGATTGACCAAGACCATTCAAAACCCGAGTACGTTAACTCTAGGAATACAATAACATCAGAACAATAACAGCAGACTTTTATAAACATTATAATAATGTTACATCAGAGTACAGAATACATCATAGTACATCGATTTAAAATACAACGGAAGATAAATTACAACAAATTATAATACAATACAGTGCAGCGGAAATAAAATAACTAAGGTAGCGGAAGACAGCTATACTCTGGACACAGCTTCAAGCTTCAATCCAGAATCCTGGCCGAGATAAGAACCTGTAGACAAACTACTCGACTGCCCGTGTGGAAAAGAGGGCACCCGGGTTTATAAAGGTGAAAACAAACAACGGGTCAGTCATGGGACTGGTGTGAGAATTCTTAACCAATTTAACTAATAATAATAAAGCAAATCCAAGGACCACGCCGCTAATGCAGAAAGGGTTTTATTCCAATGGAGTGTCGGTGCATAAAATAAAGTGAATCGTCAAAACAACGCAATGCTTTTAGAGAAATGGAATCATCATAAGACTCAAGTTCCATCACACAAAGCAACGCAAATCAGAGGATAGAGTTTTACCTTATAATGATTAAACATGCTTGGTACAATAAAAACGAATTTGATATTATTATTAGTGTATATATGTTTAAAAATAGTTCAAAGTAAATGTATCAATCCTAGGAAGCATAGCTACCATATACTATGCCTCCATACTAGTAATACAATCAAGTCTGCATGGTCGTATTGGGAATTTGGGTTTCCATCGTGAGTCAAGGCTAGGAACGATCTCCTTACTGATTCGAGACACTCTAGCTAATGTCTCAGGATCCCCCGTAGTGAACCCTTGGAAAGCTGCAGGGCCGATCCACACATACGATTTTGCGGATTAGTTATTCCGGAACACACGTTTCCCGGTCCTATAGGACCTAATATCCGAGGCGCCTCATTCCATCATCCACATAAGTAAAATGCCGAGCCGTGTAAAACCCAAACACCACTTCTAGCTAGAAAGAAACGTGCTGCTCTCCCTGCGTTCCCTAGCTCCGTTTATGACTCAACCGGGGTGTGAGGCTCGCGAATTCACGCTATACACAAAGCTATGCCTAAACAGGCCGTGCTTTGATCATCAACCACAAGGCCTGCTTTTCAACAAAAGACTTGATCAATTGCATCCTGGCGTGCCACATTGACAATTCACGCCATGCAATTGAAAACCATCAATATATAAGAGGGTGTTAAGCAAGAGAATAAATTCTCCACCACCAAACTATTATATATTAAATAGAAATCAATTTAATTTACATGGAATGAAATTCAACGTTAGACACACATCCATTTACAAGTCCGTTCTGGGTCTGAACGAAACCAGAGGTACCTTATTCCTCGCATATCCGAATAATCAACAAGTACGTCTGGACGACCGCCATTGTAGCCCCTTCAAGGTAGGTACTCCAATCATGGGCGTCAATGGTAACTCATCCCTTCGACGTGAAGATCGTCGGTCTTGTACCGTCTTCAACTCTTCGACTTAGATCGACGTATAATCATTTGAAATGAGATTGAACTCGGGATTTTCAAATGATTCTCACATATATATCATTTCAAATCATTTCTTATCGTTAATATTAATTTATAACGATTAATCTCTATTTTTATTTATATAAAAATAATTTAATCTTATTTAACAACACTTCATGTCAATAGGCGACCTTGGCGCTGTTTTCACCCAAATTTGTTTTACAAATTTCTCTATATCTAACCGTTGGATTTTAACACAATTCATTTCGTTGGAAAGATCTTCCCAAGGCGAACCTAACGGTTTCAGTTTTCGGAAAATCCGACGGTTGGATATTTCGGTATAATCGTTTAAAAGTACAATTCCAAAATGCGAACTACCACGCCTGATTCGTTTACTTTTATTTTTTATATATATAATTATATAAATATAATTCCTTCGTCCATTTCATTATTGTGATTATCATAACAAGTAGAAAACACTTGGTTTATTAACATTATTTTGTATAACATAACACACAATAATGTTTGTTTTATTTTAATTCACATTACCCATCAATTCACAAGAAAATGTATTTTTCGTGTATCATTCCAATTTAACAAAAATGAAGATTTTGGTGTCGTTTCAATTTTCTAACAAAAATGCAATATATTTTGGTGTCAACCTCAATCCTACAAAAATGAATATATTTTCGTTTGTTTAATTCCAATGTAACAAAAATAATAGCTTTGTATTTCTTTCAACGCAAAACAAAAATAATAATTTTGTTTATATCTTTCAATGCAAACTAAAATGATAATTTTGTGTCAATCTTTTCTATGAAAGCAAAATGATGATCTTGTGTTTTAATCTTTTCACATGAATGTAACGACCCGGAAAATCTGAACCAATTTAAAAAATTTAAATTGGCTAAAATAGTAGATTTTAAATATTTAAAATAAATATTTTAAATAATAAAGATGAAAACTGAGTTTGAATCGATAATTGGAAACGAATATAATTAATTCTAATTACAAACAAGGCCTGAAATGGTGCGGCAGTTTCAAAATTTGAATTCAAACTTTAACAGACTGTACCAGGTGCAAAACAAAAAGGATTTGAGTGAAACCAAAAATATTTAAATCTGTTAGTGAATACCTTTCTAATGAATCTGAAAAATCGAAGTTTCATAGCGGAAAGCCAAAGTTATGGCCAAATGAATTTTCTGAAAGGTCGCTATGGAATTTATATAGCCCGTGAAATTGGCCATTTTGCGATCGACCTCGGAATTCTTCGAAACCACTTTTCTTGGATCCGGGATGTGAAGTTATTGCTAAGTTTCAAATTTCATAATTTTTGAAGCTAGTACGTGAGCGTGGCAAAGAAAAACGTGTTTTGGTCAATTATAGTTAAATTGGATCGACCAGAAATGGGCCATTTTTCAAACGGTCTCAGAATTCGACGAAACTAGTTTTGTTGGGACCATATCGTCAAACCATAGCTGGATTTATTTTTCTGGAATTTTTCGAATTAGTTTGTGGCCTTGGCAAATTGAAATGTACGTTCAAATCAAATATTGAATGTTTTATATTTCAATCTGAATGAAAACTGACTGAAACAGTCGAATGGGCCTACGAAACATATCCCATTGTGTTCGGAATGGGGGTAAAACGCTTGGGACGATAGTCGTTGGGTTTGAATTGGGATTCATGTGTGAAAGGGGGGTATTTTCGAAATTTTAAAATATATAAATTAAAGAAAAACTCTCATTGGTCAGAAAATTCTTTTTCTCTCTCCCCATAGCCGATAACCGAGCGGAACCCCCTTCTTTCCTCCTCTCCTCGATTTCTTCTAATCCGCTCAATAAAAACCCATGTCCCTTCGGAGAATTTTGTAGTGCTCCTCACCACCTTCAAATCCATATATATTTTGGATTTTTTTCATTGTGTATTTTGGGAGGACGGACGCTAGGAAGTTCTCGACTTCCCACCGCCGTCGCCGATGCCTGGGGCCACCGAAGTGGACCCCTTCAGGTGCACATGCGCCGCACGCCCCCCTACAATGCTGCACACTCCGATCGTCCAACCACTACGCGGATTTGCGCGAAAATCCAAACCTAGTTTTGAAGGATTTTGAGAGGTATACGGCTTTGTTTATTTTCAACTGTTTTAACACCTTTAAACCATTGCAAACTTTGAAAAATCATATCTTTTTCGTTTCTTATCGAAATCCAATGAAACAAGAGATAGTGGACTCGTGTGGATGTCTTCTACATTCTAGAAGTGACCGCATATTTTTCTGAGCCTTTTGCTATTTTTGATGGAGTGGAACCTAATGTGAGATTTCTAATTTATAAAAGATATGGAAAACGACGATGTATACATTATATAGTCGATGTATGGGTTATATAAGCGTTGTACACCTCTTGTATAAGCGTTGTACAAGTGGTACGTTCGATATATAAGTTATATATGCGTTGTAAAAATTATATACGTGTTGAAATAGAAGTGAAATGCTATATATATATACGCCCCTCGTCCGCAAACCATGGACGATATTTTTTGGTTGTGATTGGTGTGAAAATTGATTGATAGCGAATGGTTGATTGAAATTGTTTGTGGTTGAAATTGATTGACTGTGGTTGAAAAATACCCGTTTGTGGTTGAGAAATATTTGGTTTAGACCATATAGGATTAGTTTGTGAAAATGAAAAAAATATACATGCCGCCTGCGTGCGAACTAGATGCATGATTCCCCACTGTCAAAAGCTGCGAGGTTTTAAGGTAGAGTGAGGAGCCGTACAAGGGACGGTCCCGGTTTTAACTACCCTGCCGTTATGCTGCCGAAATTTTGAATAATATTCATGTATTAGAATTATTTTCCTGTGTTGAAACTATATTCGTCTGTTGAATAGAAAACCTTCATGTGTTGAATAGAAATTCATTCGTTGAATCATATTCATGTGTTGAGTGGTATTCGTGTTTTAAATAAATTATTTTAAATATAAAAATCACCTTTTTATCTATATATATAAACTATAGAAAACCTTCATGTGTTGAATTGAAATTCATTCGTTGAATAGAAATTCATGTGTTGAATGGTATTCATGTTTAAATATAAAAATCAACTTTTTATCTATATATACAAACTATAGAAGACCTTCATGTGTTGAACAGAAATTCATTCTTTGAATTGAAATTCATGTGTTGAATGGTATTTGTATTTTGAAATAAACTGTTTTATAATAAAAATCATATTTTTATTACCTATATGAACTATATAAAATAATCTCGTTTTGAAATAAATTGTTTTATAATAAAAATCCTATTTTTATCACCTATATTAACTATATAAAATAGTCGGGTTTTGAAATAAATCGTTTTACAATAAAAATCATATTTTTACTATATACATGAATTGTTAAAAATAGTGAAGTGTCGAAGTGAATGTATGTTGGATAAAAATATCATTTTTATCAAATGTATGAAAATCATATAGTTTTGAAATCGAAGAATCGATATATACATATAAATAGAATTGAAATATATCGAATAACGAAGCTGCAGTTTGTATTTTGAAACCGTGATTTCAAACGATTAGTGCGGGAGATCCGACCATCGGATTTTCCCGAAACCGCAACCGTTGGGTTCGCTTTGGAAATATCTTTCCAATGGCACCAACTTTGTAAAAATCCAACGGTTGGATTGTCTGGAATGTTTAATTCAAATATGAAGAAAAACAGCGCCAGAATCGATTATATTTATATATATATAATTATATTAAATCGAATAACGATGCTGCAGTTCGTATTTTGAAATCGAAACTTCAAACGATTATACCGGGAGATCCGACCGTGGGATTTTCCCGAAACTGGAACCTTGTATTCGTTTTGAAAAGATCTTTCTAATGATGTAAATTTTGTGAAGATCCAACGGTTAGATTTTCAGATATGTGTAAATCAAATCTGAAGAAAAACAGCGCCACGGCCGCGTTATGGCCCGAAGCGTCGTTTTGAATAAATTGGCTATTTTAAAATAAATAAAAATAGCGATAAATCGTTATAAAATATTATAAACGATATGATGTGAACTTTAGAAACTAACTGAAGGTTGGCTAAGTCGAATGGTTTCCTAGGTGTTGATCTGATGTTGGTTTCGGCCTTCGGGGTTAATATTTGGGAAATCGTTCTCTTACTGATTGACGGTTAGTGACTAATGAATTGAAATGATGCGTATGTAGTGTTTGTGTAGCACGTTTTTATTATATACACGAGTTGCTCAGAAAGACCGGGTTTATCCCATTCTGAATAACTGAATCGATGATAAGAAATTGAAGATGAAGACGGTGGTTGAAGACCAGAAATCTTCACCTCGTTTGGATGGTAACTAATGTCCTGATTGGGAGGCATCCCGAAATATGGATAATGAGTGGTGGTCATCCAGACGTACGTGGAGATCGAAGGGTTTGCGAGGTATATAGTACCTCCGTTTTCGTTCAGACCCAGAACGGACTGGCAAATGGACAGTGTGTCTTACATTGGAATTTATTCTGTGTGATTGATAGCTATCAGTTGCACGGTGTGAATTGCATGTGTGGCATGCTAAGATGCAGTGATCAGGGCTTCTGTTGAAAACCAAAGTCTTGTGGTGATGATCAAAGCACCGCCTGTGTGGCGTAGCTTTGTGTATAACGTGAAATCGCGAGCCTCACACACCGGTATGAACCAAAAACGGGAGAGGACCTCAGGGGGGACGTGCGTTTTCTTTCTAGCTAGAAGTGACGTCAGTGGTTTTACACGCCCTGACGAGTTTGACTTATGTGGTTGTTACTGTTGCGTGGCGCCTCGGTTATATCGGTCGATCCGGGACCGATGGAGTCATTTGTTGGCTCATTTATGCCCCCAAAGGGCGGAGAGACGCATTGTTCAGGCATTATAATCCACTCCGTGTGGACCGGCCCTGACGATCCAAGGTACGGTTGCGGCTGTGCCTGAGGCTCGGGCTAGAGAGTCTTGAATTCGGTAAAAACTATCTTTTGCCTTGGTTCATGACGGAAATCCAATTTCCAAATACGTGACTGTGCGGTTTTGATTGTGTGTATATATATATATATATATATAGCGACATGATATATGGTACCCATGCCGTCTATGATTGATAGTTATGATTGAAATTGTTTTTGAAACCTATAAACACTAGTAATAATATCAAATGCTTTTGTTTTATTCGTATCAAGCATATTTTGGCCATTATAAGGTAAAACTCTATCCTCCTGTTTGCGTTGCATTGTGTGATGGGAACTGAGTCTTATAATGACTTCATTTTTATAAAAAGCATTGTGATGTTTAAGAGAATTGTTTGTTTTAAAGCACTGGCGATCCAATAGAGTAAACCCGTTCCACGAAAGTGGCTTGGTCTAGTGATTAACCCTATTTCAAAGGTGTTGAGTCGATTTCTCATACCAGCCCCATGACTGACTCGTAGTTTGTTTCACTTTCAAACTTGGGTGCCCCTTTTTCTACACGGGCAGCCTTGTGTTCAGGTTTAGCAGGCTTTTCTGGATAGCTGGAGCTGAAGATGGATTATATCATTTATCTCTTTTTATTCTGTTCAGCTCCTATTGTACATTATGTTTGTTTTCCGCTGTAGACATTTATGTATAGCTGAACTGTATTTGTATTAAGTATGATCCTGTATACTGTGTAACTCTGATGATTACATTTATCCAGTATATTCTATTATGCATTATCTGGTATATTTATTTATTTATGTTCTGCTATTATCTGTTTATGTGTTATATTCCAAAGATTACCCTTGTGACCGTTAGTACGGGGTTTGAGGTCGTCACAACGTGGTATCAGAGCTTTGGTTAAGCTTAGTGCTGGAATATAACATATTAACGAACTCGTCAGGAATAGAACCAGTAGTGTTCTAGGAATAGGATCAGTAATATCCTAGTATGAGTAAAGCAGAATGAAATTACACCTCGATAGACACATTTACATTTGAAGTATGTGTTTCTATATTTTAAATTATCTTTTCTGTGACCTGACACTTGATCTGCTGTTTGCAGAAGTACTAGAAAATGAGTGTCAAAAACAGAAGAAATGCAGAATCAGATCTAGAGGCTCTATTTAAGAGATATCGAAATCTGGGTGGAGCACAATTCTCGGGCAATGAATCTATTATTCAAACTCAAGCTTGGGTGTGCTATGCAGAAAGAATATTTGAGCGTTTCCATCTGAGAGATGACCAGAAAAGGTTAGTAGCATCTTGGGCGCTCATGGAAGAAGCTTTAATCTGGTGGGAAACAATCATCAAAGATAATCCAGAAGGTGATATCACCTGGGATAGATTCAAGGAGATTTTCCTAGAAAGATTTACTCCTCCTGAGGTGACGGAGCAATTATGTGATGAATTCTCTTATCTGATACAAGGAGATATGACCATTCCAAAATATCATAAGAAATTCAACGAACTTTATCACTTTGCTCCTCATCTGATTCAAGATCCAAAGAGGAAGAATCTGAGATTTATTCATGGCCTGCAAAGGAGATATCAGAATAGTGTGATGAGGAATGTGAAGCTCCCTTTTTCAGACATGATTTATATAGCTTTTCAGTAGGAAGATCTCCATAAGGAAGGTACGTTGCATGACGAAGATGAGATCGGTTCTAGTAACAAAGTGGAGTCTGTGACTGATAGTCCTGAGGTCAGTAAGAAGCCCAGTGCCAAGAGGAAAAGGGATAAATCTGAGAAGGAACCAGTAACGACTGTTGTATGCTCTAACTGCAATAAGCAAGGACATTTCTCGATAAGTTGCAGAGCTTTAAAGAAACAGGAGAAGTTTCGAGAAAATAGAAGATGTAATCAATGCCATCGGTTTGGCCATGTAAAGCAAGATTCCCGGCTGTTAAAAACGGTAAAGGAGGCTTAGGTAAATGAAGTAGCAGAAACTTCTGAGCCCTCAGCTATTCAAGAAAGGCCAGTTGTTTTAGAAGGCACGCTTACTGTCAAAGACATTCCTGTTAAAGTACTGTTTGATACAGGCGCGTCATGAAGCTTCATTGCCAGGAATGCGGTGAAGAAACTGGATTTGAATTTGAAGAAGCTCAAAGAACCAATGACTGTCCAAAATCCGGTCGGGGGTTCCATCAATCTCAGTTGGGTTTGTGGAGTGCCGGTTTCTTTTTCTCGTCATCGGTTCCCTACCATCGCGGTCGTCATGAATTTTACAGAGTTTGATCTTATCTTGGGGTTAGACTAGTTGACCAAGTATGAAGCTGAGGTTAAATGCGATGACAGAGTCGTTAAGGCAAAGATAAAATTAGGTGATTATATAAGCATTCCCTGTGAAGGTCAGAATTCTAATAGAATGGACTTCTGGGTAGCTTTGGATGTTTCTCCTGCTCAAATAGAAAATATCCCTTAAGTCACAGAGAATATTCCCGACATAGTGAAAGATATTCCTGTCATCAAGAATTATGCAGATGTGTTTGAAGAAGTTGTTCGCTTACCTCCGCAGAGAGAAATAGATTTCAAGATCGCTTTGATTCCAAATGCAAGGCCGGTAGTTCACGCTATCCGGAAAATGTCCTTGAAAGAGAAAGAGGAATTAGACAATCAAACACGACAGCTCGTATGGAAGGGTCTGATCAGGCCTAGTTTCTCTGATTGGGGAGCAGCAGTGGTGTTTGTCCCAAAATCTGACGATACTCTACGGCTATGTGTGGATTATCGTGATTTGAACAAGCGGACAATAAAGAACAAATATCCATTGCCGCGAATCGATGATTTATTGGATCGTCTGAATGGAGCACAAGTATTCTCAAGGATGGACCTAGCTACAGGCTTCCATCAGCTTCGAATTGCCGAAGAATGTGTTCCTATGACAGCCTTCAGAGGTCCAGACTTATTCTACGAGTGGTTAGTAATGTCGTTTGGCTTATGTAACGCTCCAGCTTACTTCGGCGATCTGATGAATAGAGTGTTCAGAGGGGTTTTGAACAAATTTGTTCTGGTTTTTATTGACGATATTCTAATCTTCTCTAAATCAAAGGCCGAACATGAAAAGCATTTGGAACAGGTTCTGGAAATCCTCAGAAGGAATGTATTAAAAGCCAAACTATCCAAATGTATATTCTGGCAAGATGAAGTGAAATTTCTAGGCTACGTCATATCAAAAGAAGGAATTGCTGTGGATCCAAGTAAAATCACGGCTATTCAAAATTGGAAACAGCCTAGTACTCCTATAGAGGTTCGCAGTTTTCTCGGATTGGCTAGTTATTACCGGAAGTTCGTTAAAAACTTTTCAAAGATATCTGGTCACTTAACGAAGCTTACAAAGAAGCACTCAAAATTCAAATGGACTCCAGAATGTGAGGAGGCTTTCGAAGAGCTAAAGTTAAGATTAACTACTGCTCCAGTGTTAACCATTATAGACGGCAATCAGGATTTAAAAGTCTGGACAGATGCCTCTAGAGAAGGCCTTGGCGCATTGTTAATGCAAAGTGGTCAAGTGATTGCTTATGCTAGCCGTCAGCTGAAGCCGCACGAGAAAAACTACGTCACTTATGATCTTGAGTTATTGGCTATAGTATTCGCTTTGAAAATCTAGAGACATTATCTTCTGGGTGAGAGATTTGAACTGTTTACAGATCACCAGTCGTTAAACTATCTGTTCACCCAGAAGGACTTGAATCTGAGGCAGCAACGTTGGCTAGAATTCCTTGCAGCATATGATTTTGAGATTCTATACACTCCAGGGAAAGCCAATGTCGTGGCCGATGCGTTAAGACGAAAGAATGAAATGATCGCCAGTTTTATTATCACGATTTCATTGATAGATAAAATATCTGCTCTTCAGAAGGATGATCACTTCATTCAGAAGATCAGAGAAATAATTCAGAAAGGCGAACCCTCGAGTTTCCAAGTTGATAAAGAGGGGATTCTAAGGTTGAAAGGTCGAATCTGTGTTCCTAACATTTCTGAGCTTCGAAAGGAAGTACTGGATGAGTGCCACAAGTCAAAACTTAGTATCCATCCGAGAGTAAGCAAAATGTATAATGACATCAAACGCACTTTCTGGTGGAAGTCGATGAAGAGGGACATTTCTTTATATGTTAGCCGATGCCCTACTTGCCAGCTAGTCAAAAGCGACCAACAGAAACTTGCTGGATTGTTACAACCGCTAGACGTTCCAGGTTGGAAGTGGGAACATATTTCCATGGACTTCATTGATGGTTTGCCCGGAACCAGAAAAGGAAATGACAGTATTTGGATGGTCGTAGATCGCTTCACGAAGACCGCCCATTTCTTACCTGTCAGATCAAACAGAACTGCTCAGAGTCTGGCGCAGATATACTTCAGGGAAATTGTTAGGCTACATGGAGTGCTGCTCAGTATAGTCAGTGATAGAGATACAATATTTACTAGCAATAGGAGGCATTTCAAGTAGAGCTGGGAACAAAGCTGAACCTAAGCACCGCCTATCATCCTCAGACAGATGGTCAGACTGAGAGGGTGAATCCTATACTAGAAGATCTATTGCGGGCTTGTGTTCTAGATTTCGGTGGATCATGGGAAGACCATCTGCATTTGGATTAATTCTCATATAACAACAGCTACCAAGCGAGCCTGACAATGTCGCCATTCGAAGCATTGTATGGTAGACCGTGCCGATCCCCTGCTTGTTGGGTCGAACCCGGTGATAGACTTGTGTTAGGGCCTGATATGATCCGAGAAGCTGCCGACAAAGTCGATTTCGTTAAGAAATGATTACTTGCCGCTCAAAGCCGACAGAAGAGCTATGCTGATAGGAGAAGAAGAGATATATCATTTGTTGTTCGCGACTATGTATATTTGAAAGTATCGCCGATGAGAGGAGTTATCCGGTTCGGTAAAACTGGGAAGTTGGCGCCCAAATTCATTGGTCCATTTCCTATTCTTGAACGTATTGGAACTCTCGCTTATAGGGTTAAATTGCCTGATTGGTTGCCTGGAGTGCATGATGTATTTCACATATCTCAACTTCGAAAGCACGTTCATGATCCAGACTTGATCGTGGAAGAAGCTGCTCAACAAGATATTGAAATTACTCCAGAATTAGCTGTGAGAAGAGAGCCGCTAAAGATTATCGGCAAAGAAACCAAAGAGCTGAGGAATAAGAAGGTTCACTTTGTCAAAGTGCAATGGAGTGGGGATCCGCGAGATTGTACCTGGGAAACTGAGGAGAGCATTCAGAAAGCCTATCCTAAGTGTCGAGTAGATATCTCTGATTGACTCCGGTGCAAGGTACATTTACCATACTTTGCATTACCAATTAGTTCTCTACTTTGTTGTTATTTTCTTTCCATGGATATGCACTTTTAATTCTATAGTCTGCTTAATTTAAAAAGAGTATGAATTAATTTGTATGATTTTGAAAAGTTAAAAACAAATTAATTGTGGTTTGTGTTGTGTGATAGTAGATTTGATTAATTAAAATTATTGAAACAATAGTTAATTTAATCAATAAAAGAATAATGGCAGAATTTATTTGATTGAATCATACATTGAACTGATTTAAAAATAGATAGAAATATATACTTGTGCATTATATATGTTTGAACAGGTAATTGGATAGCTGTTGAGTAAAGAATTTATTTGCATGCCCGACAAATAGGTAAACCTTAATGAGTTGGATGCGAAATATTATTATATCTACTCCGGTGAATGCCATTGGATGCGGAGTGCTGGTTGTTCTGTGTGAAATAATAAACATCGCTATAGGATAGTAACAATTAATTTTGAACTACACTGCATGACATACTTCTGAAGATAGGCATACTTCATCATATACCACATAAGCATTTGGAGCTTGTGTGACGAGGTGGAAGATTTACCATACGAGCGAGAGGCTTGTATGGCAATGACTATATTTTACAGGTTGAACTGATGACTGATATGGACTATTTAAAATGTAACGATAAATTGCCAGATTAATAAAAACCCCACACGGGTCTGGATTTGACAATAATAACGTCTCTCTAGTCATTAGATACGGCACATGGATTATTTATTTCCCACATGAGACGAGGTGACGAGGATTTATCCTCTGGAGCAATTAAAATACACACTCCCTCAGGCTTTGACAGGGTGACGAGAATTTATTCTCTGGAGTTATTATCTATACACGCTCCCCTGTAAACACCAAATTATATCACTATAAATATGTGTATGCTTTATAGGATTTATTGGGTACCTAATACGGCCCAATAAATTTCCAAAACCCCTCCCCGTACAAAGGAGGTTATGGCGAAATTTTTTGAAAATTCCGGGTATTAGCCAAATTTTTGAAGAATTTGAAAATTCTCAGAAACTGAAAAGTTGGAGAATGGAAGCCAGATTGAACGTAGAGTTGATTAATCAAACCACTTTCGACTTTGTTCCTTTTCGGGGACGAAAAGTTTTAAGTGGGGGAGATTGTAACGACCCGGAAAATCTCAACCAATTTAAAATTTTTAAATTGGCTAAAATAGTGGATTTTAAATATTTAAAATGAGTATTTTAAATAATAAAGATGAAAACTGAGTTTGAATCGACAATTGGAAACGAATAAAATTAATTCTAATTATAAACAAGGCCTGAAATGGCGCGGTAGTTTCAAAATTTGAATTCAAACTTTGACTGACTGTACCGGCTGCAAAACAAAACATATTTGAGTGAAACCAAAAATATTTAAATCTGTTAATGAATACCTTTCTAACGAATCTGAAAAATCGAAGTTTCATAGTGGAAAGAAAAAGTTATGGCCAAATGAATTTTCAGAAAGGTCGCTATGGAATTTATATAGCCCGTGAAATTGGCCATTTTGCGAACGACCTCAGAATTCGACGAAACCACTTTGTTGGATCCGGGATGTGAAGTTATTGCTAGATTTCAAATTTCATAATTTTTGAAGCTTGTATGTGAGCGTGGCAAAGGAAAACGTGTTTTGGTCAATTACAGTTAAATTGGATCGACCAGAAATGGGCCATTTTTCAAACGGTCTCAGAATTCGACGAAACTAGTTTTGTTGGGACCGTATCGTCAAAACATAGCTGGATTTATTTTTCTGGAATTTTTCGAATCATTTTGTGGCCCTGGCAAATTGAAATGTACGTTCAAATCAAATATTGAATGTTTTATATTTTAATCTGAATGAAAACTGACTAAAACAGTCGAATGAGCCGACGAAACATATTCCATTGTGTTCGGAATGGGGGTAAAACGCTAGGGACGACAGTCCTTGGGTTTGAATTGGGATTCGTGTAAGAAAGGGGGGTATTTTCGAAATTTTAAAATATATAAATTAAAGAAAAAACCTCATTGGTCAGAAAATTCTTTTTCTCTCTCCCCGTAGCCGATAACCGAGTGTAACCCCCTTCTTTCCTTCTCTCCTCGATTTCTTCTAATCCGCTCAATAAAAACCCATGCCCCTTTGGAGAATTTTTTAGTGCTCCTCACCACCTTCAAATCCATATATAGTTTGGATTTTTTCATTGTGTATTTTGGGAGGACGGACGCCAGGAAGTTCTCGACTTCCCAACGCCGCCGTCGACGCCTGGGGCCACCGAAGTGGACCCCCCTTCAGGCGCACGTGCGCCGCACGCCCCCTACAACGCTGCACACTCCGATCGTCCAACCGCTACATGGATTTGCGTGATAATCCAAACCTAGTTTTGAAGGATTTTGAGAGGTATACGGCTTTGTTTATTTTCAACTGTTTTAACACCTTTAAACCGTTGCAAACTTTGAAAAATCATATCTTTTTCGTTTCTTGTCGAAATCCAGTGAAACAAAAGACAGTGGACTCGTGTGGACGTCTTCTACATTCTAGAAGAGACCGCATATTTTTCTGAGCATTCTGCTATTTTTGGTGGAGTGGAACCCAATGTGAGATTTCTAATTTATAAACGATATGGAAAACGACGATGTATAAATTATATAGTCGATGTATGGGTTATATAAGCGTTGTACACCTCTTGTATAAGCATTGTATAAGTTGTACGTTCGATATATAAGTTATATATGCGTTGTAAAAATTATATATGTGTTGAAATAGAAGTGAAATGCTATATATATATATATATATATATATATATATATATATATATATACGCCCCTCGTCCACAAACCATGGACGATATTTATTGGTTGTGATTGGTGTGAAAATTGATTGATAGCGAATGGTTGATTGAAATTGATTGACTGTGGTTGAAAAATAGAAAAATATCCGTTTGTGGTTGAGAAATATTTGGTTGAAACCACATAGGATTAGTTTGTGGAAATGAAAAAAATATACATGCCGCCTGCGTGCGAACTAGATGCATGATTCCCCATTGTCAAAAGCTGCGAGGCTTTTAGGTAGAGCGAGGAGCCATACTAGGGATGGTCCCGGTTTTAACTACCCTGCCGTTATGCTGCCGAAATTTTGAATAATATTCATGTGTTAGAATTATTTTCCTGTGTTGAAACTATATTCGTCTGTTGAATAGAAAACCTTCATGTGTTGAATAGAAATTCATTCGTTAATCATATTCATGTGTTGAGTGGTATTCGTGTTTTAAATAAATTATTTTAAATATAAAAATCACCTTTTTATCTATATATATAAACTATAGAAAACCTTCATGTGTTGAATTGAAATTCATTCGTTGAATAGAAATTCATGTGTTGAATGGTATTCATGTTTTAAATATAAAAATCACCTTTTTATCTATATATACAAACTATAGAAAACCTTCATGTGTTGAATAGAAATTCATTCGTTGAATTGAAATTCATGTGTTGAATGGTATTCGTATTTTGAAATAAATTGTTTTATAATAAAAATCATATTTTTATTACCTATATGAACTATATAAAATAATCTCATTTTGAAATAAATTGTTTATAATAAAAATCCTATTTTTATCACCTATATTAACTGAAACACCCCACCTCCGTTAGGGTCACTCTCAAAGGGAATGCCCTAATTTTGGTGGGGGTTTATAAGTATAAGTCACAGATATACAAGACAGATATAAGAACACATATTTAAACTGCAAAAGTCCCATAGTTGCTGTCCAAAGCCATAGTCCAAAACGAAAAGATCCAAGCAATACATTCTTTCTCTTCAAGCTGGATATGAAGGCTGATCAAGCTGCGGTATTCCCTCCCTGTGGACCTGGGGGTGGGGGGGGGGAACGGAAGAAAAGAAGACGAAAGAAAAGTAGAGTCAGACATAAAGCCTGAGTAAGTCTAGGATTATTCAGTCTATGAATAAAGAACTGGGTATGATAAGTATAAACAAGAAATGGGAAAGCACTATAAACTTAGTTAAGTTGTCTAGGGTCGAATATACTATCGTACCCCATATTAATCTCTGTACCCATATAAACTAGTTCCCAACAGGCACCCCATATTCAGGGTGAAGTGATCCATTTTATGATGATCGGCTCCTACTCGCATAGTTACATGTGTCTTACGGCCCCCGATGTCGTAGTTACCTATGCTGGTCCCACCATGGGGTGTATCAAGTCTCATGGTGGCGGCCCGACACAATCCTAGAATGCACAGGTATGCTACTGGTGCCCAGTGCCTTATTTTTCTGCGCCGGAGTGTGTGCACGCCCGCACCCCGTTAGAACCTACACTGCTGCACCACCGCCGTCGATTTGACCTCTTACAGTCAGCCCAGTAATCGTGCCCCACCCTGCCTAGTTTCAGGGTATCATGATACACCTTATAGGGTTACTGCTGAAAAGGGTCCCCCGCTACTAGGTTTTCTATTTCTAGCCAACATGCTAAGTTGGTTAAGTGTTTTATAAACCTAACCCCCAATCAGTCTGTTTAGTTTAGCATGTTCCATTTTGATTAAGTCTTTAGTTCACTTAATCCTATCAATCCTGACTCAGCCTTAATAGTCTTATTAAAGCCTTGACCTCTCACATTAGACAGGTATTGTTGTGGCTGCCTGTTGCCGGTTGGATCCGGGCAGTCTTACGCCACAACTCAGTCTAACCTCGGGTCCTTATTGGGCTCCATGTTTAACCACCCACATTGGATAGGTATTGTTGTGACTACTGGACAGCCGGACGGTTCCGGGCATGTTTACATCACAACTCAATCCAACCTCGGGTTAAACACATCGTATTTTCTACATTTACTTATTTTGTCTCTTTTCTTTATTTTCTTATATGTAAATATTTGCGGCCCATTATTCAAAATCAATTTAAGCTAATGGTGTAAAGGTTTACACCAATCATGGGCCCAACCCATTCTTGAATTTGGGCCCGTCTACTTTTATATTTTCATTTATTAATTAATTTGGCCCAACGCTATTTCCCCCGTTTAATACGTTCGTTTATTATAATATATGTTGGGCTTAGCCCTTTAAGCCCAACTTAGCCACGTGAAAAAGGGGAGGCTTAAAATGTGATTATATACACAAAAAGGGGAATGTGAACGCATGAACTTGCAACATAACGTTGGAACTACAAAATAGAAACTGGTGTACTTGCATTGTAGTAACATATACTTTGGTCATAAAGCATGAGTGACATGAATCAAACCATGTAAACTTGTAGTCAAGTTAAGAATCTAACTAAATTAGATATCATTATTGACACATAGTCTTAACTACAACATAAACCTATATTTTTACTTAGGCATAATGTCAAACATAAGAAAATCATATTTATAAAATTACTACATGTTTACAAAGGTGCTTACTTTTGTTACTAATACAAATGTATAGTTCAACTAGAATTATTCCAACTTAATCATGATTTTTAATCTATTCACATAATCATGGCACAAATATTCCTAAACATGAAATCATGGTTTTTACTTTATTCATGCAAACTTGCAATTGAAATGTAAATCTAACTTAGCTATGTGTCACATATATTATCATATAATTCTTGTTAACAATATAGGCCTAACATGGTTTTCAATTAGGCATAATACCAAACATAGCCTAGTCATATTCATAAAATCAACATAAGTTCACAAAGGGGTTTACTTTTGTTTCTAATACAAAAGTATGGTTTTATACATAGATCATGATGCCAATTCCAACATAATTTCATATGAATCATAATAACCCAAATTTGATCCAATTACACAAAAAGTGGTTTTGTACAAAAATATACATTATGTTGACATAGTAGCAAAACCACAAACTTGCATAAATCTCAATTAAACAACCACAAACATGTAGCCTCAACATGAATTACATACTTGCGAATATCCAATCGTATACTTGCATGAATCTCAAATAAACTACCGCAAACATGTAGTTTTTATCATGAATTACATACTTGCGAATATCCAATCGTATACTTGCATGAATCTCAAATAAACTACCGCAAACATGTAGTTTTTATCATGAATTACATACTTGCGAATATCCAATCGTTATATCACAACATTCCAAATCGATTAGAATCATAGCAACGCACAAATATGAATTACTATCACCACAAATCAAGTGTAATTCTCATTTTACACAAATCAAACACAGTTATTTATTCACATCGGAATAGTACTCTACTTACAATCGTGTGATGAATTCTTCAATTCAGGAATCTGAATTCTGGATTTAGAGATGCTATTCCTTTGATGTAGGCGTTGATTTGATTTGTTTAAGTTTAACTTGTAGTTGCTTTATGCTTTAGAATTTGCCTCCTAATCGTCTCTCAAATTGGTGGCTACTCCTAGTCGTTCCTCAGCAACATGATGGCCTCATTCTTATTTTTGAATGAATAGATTAGGTAGAGTCTAGGGTCATTTTTATAGAGTTTATGAACTGATTAGGACCATCGATGTAGCTTGGGTTAATCGTAGCCATTCATTCGAAAGAGAGACCAATCAGGGGCTGACACCTAGCCCTAGTGACAAGGCAAGGCTCAGAAAATCGACCAAACATAGACTAGGCCAGCCAGGGTGGGCTGGGTTCGACCTGGCTCTGGGGCCAGGTCGACAGCCCAGTCGACACCGTGTCGACTTGGCAGTCGACACGGGTGTCGACATCTAGCCCAGGTCGACTGCCAAGTCGACCTGGGTGCCTTAGGCGGGAATTTTCCCGCCCTGGCCAATTGGGCCCGATTTTGAATTTTAAACTTGTTTTTCTGAGCTGTTTTCTTCTGTTCGAATTTTAAACTGAATTCTGAAACTTCCGGAGGCCATATCTTCTTCATACGGACTCCGTTTTTCGAAAACTCGGACTCTATTTCGCGTATTTTTCCGAGACGAACACAATGGCGTATCCCGTTTCCCTTAATTCTTTGATTTGAAATTAATTATACTTTAATTTGTGAATTTTACTATTATAGAATACACGGGGTGTTACATTAACTATATAAAATAGTCGGGTTTTGAAATATATCGTTTTACAATAAAAATCATATTTTACTATATACATGAATTGTTAAAAATAGTGAAGTGTCGAAGTGAATGTATGTTGGATAAAAATATCATTTTTATCAAATGTATGAAAATCATATAGTTTGAAATCGAAGAATCGATATATACATATAAATAGAATTGGAATATATCGAATAACGAAGCTGCAGTTTGTATTTTGAAACCGTGATTTCAAACGATTAGTGCGGCAGATCCGACCATCGGATTTTCCCGAAACCGCAACCGTTGGGTTCGCTTTGTTAATATCTTTCCAACGGCACCAACTTTGTAAAAATCCAACGGTTGGATTGTCTGGAATGTTTAATTCAAATCTGAAGAAAAACAGCGCCAGGATCAAATATATATATATATATATATATATATATAATTATATTAAATCGAATAAAGAAGCTGCAGTTCGTATTTTGAGATCGAAACTTCAAACGATTATACCGGGAGATCCGACCGTCGGATTTTCCCGAAACTGGAACCGTTGGATTTGTTTTGAAAAGATCTTTCTAATGATATAAATTTTGTGAAGATCCAACGGTTAGATTTTTAGATATGTGTAAATCAAATCTGAAGAAAAACAGCGCTACGACCGCGTTATGGCCCGAAGCGTCGTTTTGAATAAATTGGCTATTTTAAAATTAATAAAAATAGCGATAAATCGTTATAAAATATTATAAACGATATGATGTGAAATTTAGAAACTAACTGAAGGTTGGCTAAGTTGAATGGTTTCCTGGGTGTTGATCTAATGTTGGTTTCGGCCTTCGGGGTTAATATTTGGGAAATCGTTCTCTTACTGATTGACGGTTAGTGACTAATGAATTGAAATGATGCGTATGTAGTGTTTGTGTAGCACGTGTTTATTATATACGCGAGTTTCTCAGAAAGACCGGGTTTATCCCATTCTGAATAACTGAATCGACGATAAGAAATCGAAGATGAAGACGGTGGTTGAAGACCGGAAATCTTCACCTCGTTTGGATGGTAACTGATGTCCTGATTGGGAGGCATCCCAAAATATGGATAATGAGTGGTGGTCGTCCAGATGTACATGGAGATCGAAGGGTTTGCGAGGTATATAGTGCCTCTGGTTTCGTTCAGACCCAGAAGGACTTGCAAATGGACAGTGTGTCTGACATTGGAATTTATTCTGTGTGATTGATAGCTATCAGTTGCACGGTGTGAATTGCCTGTGTGGCATGCTAAGATGCAGTGATCAGGGCTTCTGTTGAAAAGCAAAGTCCTGTGGTGATGATCAAAGCACCGCTTGTGTGGCGTAGCTTTGTGTATAACATGAAATCGCGAGCCTCACACCCCGGTATGAACCAGAAACGGGAGAGGACCTCAAGGGGGACGTGCGTTTTCTTTCTAGCTAGAAGTGGCGTCAGTGGTTTTACATGCCCTGACGAGTTTGACTTATGTGGTTGTTACTGTTGCGCGGCACCTCGGTTATATCGGTCGATCCGGGACCGATGGAGTCATTTGTTAGCTCATTTACACCCCAAAGGGCGGAGAGACGCATTGTTCAGGCATTATAATCCACTCCGTGTGGACCGGCCCTAACGATCCAAGGTACGGTTGCGGCTGTGCCTGAGGCTCGGGCTAGAGAGTCTCGAATTCGGTAAGGACTATCTTTTGCCTTGGTTCATGACAGAAATCCAATTTCCAAATACGTGACTGTGCGGTTTAGATTGTATATATATATATATATGGTGACATGATATATGGTACCTATGCCGTCTATGATTGATAGTTATGATTGAAATTGTTTTTGAAACCTATAAACACTAGTAATAATATCAAATGCTTTTGTTTTATTCGTATGAAGCATATTTTGGCCATTATAAGGTAAAACTCTATCCTTCGGTTTGCGTTGCATTGTGTGATGGGAACTGAGTCTTATAATGGCTTCATTTTTATAAAAAAGCATTGCGATGTTTAAGAGAATTATTTGTTTTAAAGTACTGGCGATCCAATGGAGTAAACCCATTCCACGAAAGTAGCGTGGTCCAGTGATTAGCCATATTTCAAATGTATTGAGTTGATTTCTCATACCAGTCCCATGACTGACTCATAGTTTGTTTCACTTTCAAACTCGGGTGCCCTTTTTTCTACACGGGCAGCCTTGTGTTCAGGTTTAGCAGGCTTTTCTGGATAACTGGAGCTGAAGATGGATTCTATCATTTATCTCTTTTTATGCTGTTCAGCTCCTATTGTACATTATGTTTGTTTTCCGTTGTAGACATTTATGTATAGCTGAACTGTATTTGTACAAAGTATGATCCTGTATACTGTGTTACTCTGATGATTACGTTTATCTAGTATATTCTATTGTGCATTATCTGGTGTATTTATTTATTTCTGTTCTGCTATTATCTGTTTATGTGTAATATTCCAAAGATTACCCTTGCCACCGTTAGTACGGGGTTTGGGGTCGTCACAATGAAAATATAAATTTCATACCTTTACTCTTTTTAATGAAATCAAATTCATTAAAATGTAAATTTCCATCGTCATGACTTTCATTGAAAGCCTATTTACATAAAAATGTAAATTCCATATCTTTAATCTTTTTAATGAAAATTCAATTACATAAAAATGTAATTTTCTTCTTAATTATGTAAATTTCACTTCTAAATTCTTTTAATGAAAATCTGTTTACATTAAAATGTTAATTTCACTTACTTTAAATCTAATTACATGAAAATGTAATTTTCTTCTTTAAGTACTATTTACATGAAAATGTCAATTAATCCTTTAATCTTAATTACATGAAAATGTATTTTTTCTCCTTAAATCTTAATACAATAAAAATGTAAATTTTCTTCTTAATCTAATACATAAAAATGTAAATTTTCTTTTTAATCTAATTACATTAAAAATGTAACTTTTTTTTTAATCTAAATTACATTAAAAATGTAACTTTTTTTAGTCTAAATTACATTAAAAATGTAACTTTTTTAACCTAAATTACATTAAAAATGTAACTTTTCCCTTTTTAATCTAAATTACATTAAAAATGTAACTTTTCCTTCCATGACGAATTCTTCCTTTTATTTCTTTTATTTACATTAGAAAAATGTAAATTCTATTTCAATGTTGAATTCTACTCTTTTAATTACACTGTAAAATCTCCTTTTCAATTACAATGTAAATTGTAATTAACATTATAATGTAAAATTCCTATCTTTTAATTACAATGCAAAATCTCCTTTTTAATTACAGTGTAAATTGTAATTAACATTACATGTCAAATTTTGTCTTTTAATTTACAATGTAAAATTCTCCCCTTTTAATTACATTAAAAATGTAATTAATGTTACGGTGAAAAATTGTATCTTTTTAAATTACATTAAAAATGTAATTTTGATTTTAACGTCAAATTCTTCTGTTTAATTACAATAAAATGTAATTCTTATTTTAATGACCAAACCTTATCTTTTTAATTACATAAAAATGTAATTAATTTTATTTATTTATTTGTGGTGTCAATCATGTTCATTTCTAATTTAACACATAACGTCATTTCTAATTTAATACATAACAGTGCAAATAATGTCATTTCTAATTTAATACATAACGGAGCAAATATTCATTTTTTGATTAACACATGATGGTGTAAATATTCATTTTCTAACAAGATGTAAATTTCTTTTTATAAACAAACAAATTATCTTTTTACATTTAGCAAAACAAAGACAAAAATGATAACTTTGTACATTTACAAATAATGACAAAATGATGTCTTTGTATATTTACAAAATAATGACAAAATGATGTCTTGTATTTTTTTTCCTTTCAACTAAAATCAACAAAAAAAATGTAATTTCTATTATTTCAACTAAAATCAACGTTAATGACATTACTTTCTTTTTAACAAAAATGATACTTTTGTTCTTATTTTCATTACACACAAAAATTAAAGTTTTTGCCTTATTTTCATTATACACAAAAATGAAACTTTTCATTAATAAACAAAAGTGATTTCTATTCATTAATACACAAAGGTAATTTCTTTTCATTATATTTACAAACAAAAGTGAATTTCATGTACTTACAAACAAAAGTGAATTTCATGTATTTACAAACAAAAGTGAACTTCATGTATTTACAAACAAAAGTGAATTTCATGTATTTACAAACAAAAGTGAATTTCATGCATTTACAAACAAAAGTGAATTTCATGTATTTACAAACAAATGTCAATTTCTATTTACAAAACAAATGTAAATATTGTCACTTTTATTTTTTATCTACAAACAATGTAAATAATGTTTGAAATCTTTTGTTTGTGTTCTTGCATTACAACATAATAAAAGAATATTTTCTTTTAAGTTCACACAACAAAGTCATACCCATTTTATTAACAAAGTTACAATAAAGTTGCAATTTTTTTATTAATAAAGTTAAAAACTTTTTATTTATAAAAACAAAGAAAATGAAAAGTTTTTGATTAACTAACCAAGTTACAACATTTATTTTACAAAACAAAGTTACAACTTTGAGTTACAAACGAGGTTACAACTTTGTATTACAAAGTTGAAATCTTTGTTCATATAAACAAAAGTAAACTTTTTTTTTTAATTTAAACAAAAGTAAAATCTTTTAATTTAACCAAAAGTTAAAATCTTTTATTAAGTTTACAAACAAAGTTTCAATCTTTTTATTAAGTTTACAAACAAAATTTCAATCTTTTTATTAAGTTTACAAACAAAATTCCAATCTTTTCTATATATTTACAAACAAAGTTCCAATCTTTTTATTAAGTAACAAAGGTAAAAACTTTTTATTTTTTAAACAAACAAAAATGAAAACTTTTTTTTATTTTATAAACAAACAAAAAGTAATCTTTATATTATTAAACAAAAGTGAAATCTTTCTTTTTACAAAACAATGAAATTAATGTTACTTTTTCTTTTAAAAATAATAACTTTTTATAATAATCAACAAAATGATATCTTTTTATGATAATCAACATTACAGTGAAAATTTAATCTTTTATTTTCAACAAGATTACATATCTGGATTCAATGATTTTATTTCAAACACCAATATCATAGCATCAACCAATTCACATCACAACATCAATAAATTCAAATTTCCCAACCACAAACAATACAGATTTCATAACGTACATAGATGGAATTCATATCGCAAGAAATAATTAAATTTTTAATAATTAAATTCAGAAATCTCACATCGTTATTGACTTCTGCGCTGTTCAAATCCAAAATTTGTTAAAAATTCAACTTGCTCAGAATCAGATCTAGTCAGTTTCATCGCGAAGATCTCGGTTTCACAATCGTGGCGCCCGAAATCGTTCGAATCCGATTTCGTATGAGTAAGATATGGATTAAACAAGATTGAAAATTTTTGGATTAAAATAATTAGTCAACCTAAGTTTGAAAAATTCAACCCTTCTCTCCATCTTCTCCACCACGTTGCCAAGGCCGTTCCTTTCATCTTTTTGAACCCATTATGCTCAAAATTAGGTATCCATTTATCTCGGAACTGGAGGAGCTTGAAGACGATCGGAGGGTGGCACATCAGGGAGGGAGGAGAGGGGGCGCCAGGAGTATGGGTGGCCGTGGTGGGACCATGGTAGTGCGGTGGGGACTGTTTGGCCGTGGGTGGGGGTGTTTTTCCTCGAAATTCGAGCACTTTTGGTTGATCATAACCGTATGGATGGAAACCTTATCAAAATCCCTACAAAATTGGCTGAAGAACTGAAGGATTTCATTGAGTGGATTGAGAGATATTGAGGAGGGAAGTTTGGAGCTCTCTTGGCCATTGAGGAAGAAGATGGCGGCTGGAGCAAATAGATTAGGGTTAGGGATTTTGTCATTTAGTGAATATTTATATTATTATATTCCCTAATTACCCATTAAGGCCCGTTTATCAACTTTGTCCGATTCCAGCCCAACGACTGTCGATCTTACCCATTAACCCCTATTCCGGACTCATCTAGCTATGTCCCGCAGGCCCAAACGACTGTCTTGACCCAGTTTTCTTTATTTTAAAATATTTTTACTTTTATTTTTAATTCAACCGTACGAATAAATACACCGGGGCCACAAATTAACTACGAAAAATCCCGAAAAATATATTTAGCTATGTTTTGATGCTTCGGACCTAGGAAAATTAATTTCGTTTAATTATGAGCCTATTTGAAAAATGTCCTTTTTCAAGTCGATTAAAATTGACTGAAATTGACCAAACTGAAATCTTTTTGCTACGATCACAAATTAATTCTAAAAATTATGAATAATTAAACTTAGCAATAATTTGACATTCCGAATCCAACAAAAGTGGTTTCATCGAAAACTGAGGTCGTTTGAAAAATAGCTATTTTTAATATTAAAAAAAAAAATCCTACAGCGACTATTCTGAAATTTAAACTGGGCATAATTTTTGATTCCCGCTATAAAATTTCGATTTTTCGGATTCGTTGGAAAGATATTTTAAAAGAGATTCTAATATTTTTGGTTTCACTAAAATCCGTTAAATTTTGCATCCTATACGGTCAGTCAAAGTTCAAGTTTGACTTTTCAAACTACCGCGCTATTTCTAACTCCTTTTATAATTAAAATTAAATTATTCATCCTAACTTCAATTTAAATAAATTTTTAATCATTATTATTTTAAATAAATTATTTTAAATATCAAAACCCATTAAAATTAGTTAAAATAAATTTTTAAATTTACCCCAAAATTCAGGGTTGTTACAGTTTTTTTGCTGCACTCCTCGCCTCTTTCATGAAAACTTTCCAAGTTTCTATTAAAACCTTCTCATAGTCCATTATCCAAGACAGATTCTTATGATGAAGGTCCCTCATAAAGAATGTAAGGGATTGGCCCTCATGTCTCTTCTCCATGTTAGTTATCTCTAGCGCATGCTTGGCTTTGATGGTACAGACATCTATTTCATGTTGAAGTCGAAGGTTATTGGCAGATTCTATTGCAGCAGCAGCATTCTCCTTGGCCCGCTCTCTATCTGACTCAAATAAACTAAGAAGGGCTTCAAGATTTTGCACTTCTAAATTTAATCGACCTCCCTCGCCCTTCAGTTTTTCAACCAATTCCTTTAAAGCATCGCACTTTCGGTTCTTTAACTGAAGATGGGCGTTTAGTTCCTCATAAGCTTTCTTATATACCTCCTTCGTAGTCTCCACTTGCGACTCAAACTCCCCTATCTTTCTTTCAAGCCGACCAAAGGTTTTCTTGTTGCATTCAATTTCCCTCTTCAAACCAGCGTTCTCGGTAAGCTTGCCCTTTAGTATCCCACAAACTTGCTTAGTATAGTCATGAAATACATCATATTGGGATAAAGCATGGCTAAGGTTAGTTCGGAGTTAATGGCAAAAATTTGGTGGGATTAGCTGTAGCATGGGGGCAAGCTTGATTTCGGTGAGAACGAGGTCAGGGAAGGCCTCCTCTAGCTCTTTAATGCATTCAGCGGAAAATGTATCTAGCGAAGGATTGAACAGTGGTATGGAATAATTTAGAACGACCCCAAAAGGTTCGGCCTCATCACCTCCCTTGGAAGCCTTACCTTGGGTATGAGGAGTGGTTCGATGCTCGGGGGACTTATGCTCTTTTCTCTTCTTGGACTTGCTCCCATCTCCTTCTCCCCCCTTGTGTATCCGCTTGTGCTTTTTCAAATCCCTTTCTCTTTGCTTCTCTCGTCCTCTCTCTTCTTTTTCTTCCTCTTGCTGTCGTTGTCTTCATCATCGTTATCTTGCCCAACTTGTTGCAAAGATGGTCCAGCTAGTTTGCTATCAGCCGAAAGGGGAGCAAAGAGATCATCATAATATCCGGTGTTTATTTCCCCTGTGAAAAAACAACAATAACTAGACAATGAATATGACCTAGGTTTGATTTACACAAGAGATAATGGTACTATGACGTATAATACCAGTACTGTGTTACTAAGTTACTTAGGTCCCATAACTTCAATATCTTCGAGCTCCACAGGGACATAAACTTCCCCAAACTGAGTGGTGAAGAAGTTGTTGGGATCCAAATTCTGTGAAGAGATAATATCATTGAGCATCTTCAAGTTTTTTAGAACCCGAGGAGGGGAGGTCATCTCTTCCTCCTACGAGCCGTGAGTGGGAGAAGGAGTTTTCAAATGTTGCTCGATAGGATCTTCCTCGACCAACTCCTCTTGGACCTTCCCCGAAGTTTCCTTGGCGGAGCATTTTTGCTTCTTTGGAAGGTCAGCCTCTTGAGACAATCTTCTTTTGGGAGCAGACATCTTCCTCAACTTGTGAAACTTCTTTTTTTCCCCTCGAGTGGGGGAGGGCGGAAGATTCCCCGATCTGGCACGCCGTCCGTGCATCATCTGATGTTCCCTTCTAGCTAGGAGTGATCGAAGAAGACCCATTTTGCCTAGGTCCCCATGTCATGTTCTTGTTTGGTAGACCGTATCGGTGTAGATGAGCATCAGTCAGACAATTACAAAATTCTTGTTGCTTAAGTGTCACTTCAAACACTCCCTCATCAGGCCTCTTCGGCTTTTCTCCTACAAAAGAATCAATTGATATAAGAAATTTCTCCATGGACATAACGAATAAAATAGGAAACTTACTGCATTGGATCCAACGACGAGTGCATCCCTACTGTTGTTTGACGTATAACCAATCATGTTTTGTATCCCCCACCTTGCTCGGAATTTCTTTAACAACTTTGCGAGAAGCTTTGAAATAAAGATGGGATGGGGAATTATTTTCATTGTGCTTGATAGCAAAAAAGAAAGCTATGTCATCAAAAATGGGGGGGTATCCCAAATGCCTCATGAAAAGATAACATAGTGATAGCAAATTGCCATAGCGGATCGGATGAAACTATATCGGAGCTAAATTCATTCTGCGTAGGAAGTCAACAATAGATGAAGGAAAGAGGGGAATAGCCCCAACTGTATACATGGGACAAGGTAGTGCCATAAACCCTTTCGAGGGATTATGAGGGCGGTTCCATTCCGTAGGAAGAGAGACACTCTTTCAGGTGATGTTGTGCTTAGCGGAAATATTTTGTAAATGCTTGACGGTCATCTTGCTCTGATGAATGTCCAAAGGATTATCTAAGACCAACACATTTGGAAGTGTGTCGGGTGCTGCTAAAGTGGTTGTTGTTTTGCTCGACTCGGCTATTGTCTAGGGGAGAGTGGATGATTGTGTTGACCCATCCCGAGTGCCGACTCCCGAATCAGATTCAGAATAGGTCGAAGGCTCGGGGGAACTACCTATTGTAACTGGATGAGACAATTCTTTGCCTTTGCCAGGACCCTATTTGGGGAGATCTAATATGGTGACCATGGTGATTGACCTAAAAAAAGATTGTTTCAGAAGTGGTTAATTCTGCCTTACAATGTTATTTTGGTAAACGACGATCACAAAATCACTTTTGTCCTTATATTCCAGACTGTGTAAAGATCGATATCATTATTTCCACCCTTTCAAATATGGCCACGTGTCCAAGGGTTTGACAAATCCATATGACAATTTGAAAAGGCGGGAAACCTCTCCACCTTCATACCATTTTGGCATGGCAGCCTTATTACCTTCGGGTTTTTGCGACAATGGTATCAGAATCACCACCGTTGTCCACATCGCCTCGGATTCTGGCGATCCGAGCTCAGTGATTCCGACCATGGACTACGTGAAATCCGAGTTATTACAAGGTGGAAAGAAGAGAAATTGTGAACGGAAACTACGTACGAATGTGTTAAAAAGAAATGGGAAGGAAGAATCGGTTCATACCTGAAGAATTAGTGGAAGAAATGATATTGGTTGAAGATGAAGATAATCTCACTATTTCTTCTCTTGAGCAGTAAAACTTCGGAGTAAAAAAGTGATAAATAGAAGAAGTAAAATGAAGTGAGGTGGGTCATCATCTTATAATACTGCAGAGTACCTCTTTGTATTCAAATGAAATGACCGTTGGATCAGATTCGATTGACATGTCAAACCATTAAACAAACCAGTATTTACTGAAAAGACATATGGCAGTAAGGCTTCATTATTGTCTTAGCCGGCACGGAGTTCTGAGGCATTTGATAGGTCAGTTTCGGTCCGTGTGGTTCATGAAGAGACGGTCCGAGCCAACCTTTATGAGACTTTCATATCCATGCAAAGAAAATGTTTCAGATTGAACCGGTTCAAAGCATGCCCCGTTCTCAATGCAATATACTTTGGAGGGCAAAGTGTTGATGGGCCTTTTCGATGAGCCCATCAAGGCTCATTGGCATTACAGATCCGTGCCAAGGAAACCTAAACGGAACGGCTATTTTTTTAGAGATGGGACGGTTGGTGGACGATCTAGCTCAAGCTCATTTAAGCTTGATACAAAAAGTTAGCCTACAACCCGATTGAGACCCGCAATTATCGGATTAAATGAGTCAAGACATACTTAATCCCTAACCGAATATTTGCATATGTAATAGCTCGTGCCTGGTTTCATCTACTCCACGCCTTCCACGTAGATTGGACCAGCTATCACATGTTATCATAAATTCAAATTATATCAATTCCATAGGAGAAGAATGCCTCTTCAGGCTCTCCTATTACCTTGGATAGCGATACACGTATTCCAGCCAATGTATGCATTGCATCATCTATAAATACCCTTTTTGGACATATGAGAAGGGACTTTTGGAAATCTGAAATCATTTTTCTGTATATTTTCTAATCTCTTGTTATATAGCTATTGTAACTATTCCAACTGTAATAGTTGATAAAATATATAAGAGATTATAAAGTGGACGTAGGCTCTTTAACGCCAAACCACTGTAAAAGTGTGTGCGATTCCCTCTATTTTCAGTTTTGTATCCATTCATCTTCACTAATTCTTTACAAAACCCTTTCTTTGGGTATGTGCAAATTTTTTATGTCAACAGTATTGAACGTAAGAATTTTCTAAAATCAATGGACTAAAAAAAGGATATATTGGGAAAATTGATAGAACTATAAAAGGGGAATTGTGATATATAAAAGAATTATGAAAAGACTAATTTAAAGTAGATTTTAAATAAAAATATGTTTTTACAGATAAATTAAGAAGATTAATTTATAAACGATGTTTATAAATTATGTAAAATACTTATCGTTGGATAAATTAAAATATAAGTCTGAATTTATATAGTGAAGTAAAAATCGGTTTGAACACCGGTCTTTTAATGGAATTTGAACTTAACATTTATAAAGGGAATTATAAATGAGATTATAAGTGTTAGAAGTAAAAATGAGATTTATATGAATAAATTCTATAAATAGATATATAAAAAGAATTTGGATTTAAGATATTATTTTAAAATGTGAAATCAAATTGTTTTGATCATATAGAAGAATATTATTCATATTTGATGTGAATAATGGATTAAACTGGATTTTGCGAATGAGAATATTTAGAAGGAAATGTGAGGTTTGGAAATAAGAATTCAAATGGGAATTTGAATGGAAAGGGAAATTTGAAATCGTTCAAAAACGAAATGATGGATTTTGTTCCGATATTTGGAATATAACTAAATTGAGATAAATTCAAAGGATTTATTATTAGAATTCGACTATGTCGAATTTTTAAATAATTTATTCAAATTATTTAGAACTTGGCAAGAAAATTTTATATTTGGTTTCAAACCAATAATGTACAATCGAATATGAATCCAATAGTAAATTATAAACTTGTTAACTAATTAAGTTAATTGTAAATAAGAGTTTTAAATGAAGTAAAATATGAATGAAAATTTATAAAGGGACTCGTAAGCAAGATATGAACCTATAATGCTATTTTGGAGTTATATGATATTTTATATGGATATATATGATAATATCTATTTATTATTATTAAATTTAATTATTTTCAGAATATATTAATATTTTATTTAGTTATATGGAAGCCTTAAAAATAGTGATTTTTGCATATGACCTCTGTTTTCAATAAAGAAAATTTTATTAGATCTATAATGATTAATTATAGTTAGATTTCAAATTTTGCTTCAATCAGAGTTGTTTTGTGACCGTGCGGAATTTGAATGTGAATCGATCAATAAATTGACTTTAAAAATACGATGTACGAGCAAGCAGACTCAGCTTTCGACGAAACAAGTTTTTTTGTGTCTGTAATGTCAAACCATAATTGCATGTCAATTTCCATCAAAATTGGGTATTATATGTGATTGTATGGATTTTTAATGAATGAATGCAAGTAGCGGTACCTAACAGAATAGTTAAACAATCGAATGTAATATTACTTTCCTACCTACATATATACCACTCACTATCCCTAAACCCTCATTTCTTCCATTTGATAGTCAACGAACTCCACACCGCCATATTCACCAATTTTTTTTGAAGAAATTAACTTTAAATTCGATTAAAAATCTATAAAATCTAAAATCAGTTTCTATGTGTTCCATTAAGCTTATACTTTTCTTCCCTTTACTTTGGCATGGTTCGAATCCAAATCCTGGAACGTGTATGACTACAACGAAAATTAGGGTTCAAATTATCTTGAAGCATAGTCGATTGGGGTTGTTTTCAGCATCGTGTTTGAGTATATGGGGGAAAGTAGCATCATATGTGAAATTGTCGGGGAAGATTTGTTGAAATCGCGCTATGCACGCGAAACAAATATGAAGTTGAAACCTTAGCAGAGGCCGCGAGCTTCACTTGGCATTGAGGTTGAAGAGCTTGAGAAGAGAGAGCGAATGAAGGTGGTTCGAGGATAATGCATGGAGTATGGAGTGAGATAAGTGAGGAATATATCATGGCCATGGCAAAAGAGTAAAGTCTGGGTTTGTATAATCCTGGAGTGGAAGAAGGAGAATATAGGAGGAGGTGACGTGGATTAAAAGTTTAAAAGGGTATAAATTTATTAGTTATTTAATTAGTTAATGTATTAAATCTATTGTAACTTGTAATCTAAATAACTTCTTCATACGGTACCAGAATCTGAAGAAACAAGATTCATTGGAACCGCATGAACGCAGGCATTACAATGGAACTAGTTTGGAGTGATTTGGAGCACGTTACAATTTGTAGCAAAATTTAGTGCCTAGTCCGATCTATCGACCATTAATTGTTATTCAACGATTAATGACCAAGGTGAGTAATATACTAACTCTGTCCATTTAATAAATGGTTATTCAACGTTATTTTAGAACTGATAAATGATAATTAAATGTTGTGTGATGGTAGTTTGTATAAATTGTTGATAATTGGTTGAAATGATACATATAGTTGTATATATAAAACGTTGATTGAATATTGATTCTATTTGCTATAAAATTACATATTGATATGAAATTGACGTTCTTTATGTTGTTTAACATCTGTGGACGCAGGGAAATGGGTTGGAGGGATCCAAGTGGATTCCTTAACTTTTGTATTACTGTTTTTCATATATTGTGATATATGATGTGATATATTATCTGTGATTGATTTTATGTGATTGGATGACATTGACCCTTTTTATTTGGTATTTTAAATACCATAAGTAATATTGGAATATAAAAAGGAATTTTGAAGTGGGTATTGAATATAATAATTTTCTAAAATCACTGGATTTATAAAAAAGAAATATTGGGAAAATTGATAGAACTATAAATGGGAAATTGCGAGATATAAAAGAATTATGAGAAGACCGATTTAAAGTAGATTTAAAAAAATATGTTTTTACAAATAAATCGAGAAGATTAATTTATAAACAATGTTATAAATTAAGTAAAATATTTATCATTGGATAGATTAAAATATAAGCCTGAATTTATATAGAGAAGTAAAATTCGGTTTTAACACCGATATTTTTAATGGAATTTGAACTTAGCGTTTATAAAGGGAATTATGAATGAGATTATAAATCTTAGAAGTAAAAATGAGATATATATGAATAAATTCTATATATAGATGTATAAAAAGAATTTTGATTTAAGATATTATTTTTAAATGCGAAATCAAACTGTTTTGATGATACAGAAGAAATATTATTCATATTTGTTGTGAATAACGGATTGAAGTGAATATATTTTCGCAGATGAGAATATTTAAAAGGAAATGTGAGGTTTGTAAATAATAATTCAAATGGAAATTTGATTGGAAAAGGGAAATTTGAAATCGTTCGTAAGTGAAATGATGGATTTTGTTACGATTTTGGAATATAACCAAATTGAGATAAATTCCAAAGATTTATTATTAGAATTCGACTATGTTGAATTTTTAAATAATTTATTCAAATTCTTTAGAAGGGAGTGTTTTTTAAAGGTTCCTGTTAAGGTTATAAATTAGGCTTAGGTCCGGCCATAAACTTATTATAAAATACATCGCTATTTTTCGAAAATTCACAAAAAATATTAAAAAATCACGTAAATTCATATTTAAATAAAAATAGTAAATGCCAAAAAATTCAGGTGGAAAGACAATCAAAAACCACGTTAAAATTAAAAACAAAAAAAAAGCGAAAATGTAGTAAAATGCATCGAAAGATGCACTTATTTCAATTTAGTTGCATGCAAGTATGCGTTTATTTCAGATTCTGCATCAAAACTGCGTATAAGTGCATACAAATATGCATATTTCATGAAATACATACATCTTTTGATGCAACAATTCAATTTCGGCACGTAAAACATGCGACAACGAATACCTTCATACTTACATGTAGTTAGACACAAAAACTGTTTAAGTATGCAAATATCTCTGTAAATCGATTCTTCCCTCATTCTTGCATACAAGTATGTTGTTATTTCTGAATAATTTCATATTTGTATGCAGTTATTCAGTAGTCGTGCACATTTGAGTACATGTGTATTCAGATAGTTGCATATATGTATGCCACTATTGACAAAAGTTGTATACATATATGCAACTTTTTTTTACTAATTTCGTGGACTTTTGGGATTATTTTCAGATTTTAGAATTTTTCTTTTTTTACTCAATGTCGCATTTTTTTGGGAACATAATGAAGGAGGTGGAACTTTTAAAATAGAGGACTGGTTTGTATTTAAAACTTGGGAAGGATGTGAGCCTAATTAAGTTTGCTTTTTAGGGATGTGTGCCTAATTAACTTGGTGAGAAAAATTTATATTGGTTTCGAACCAATAATGTATAATCGAATATGAATTCGATAGTAAGTTATAAATTTGTTAATTAATTAACATGAAGTGAATTGTAAACGAGATTTTTAAATGAAGTACAATATGAACAAAAATTTATAAAGGGACTCGTTAAGCAAGATTTGAACCTATAATGCTATTTTTTGGTGAAATCAAAACTTATTTGACACAACGAGTCCATATTCCTATAAAAGGAAAAATATTCACTTTTAAAGTGAATAACATTTTGGAAAGCAACAATGTTGCAAATGGAAATGAGGATAAAGAAAATGGAGCTTACCTGAATGGTGAGATATTTCCGAAGTTCGGAATAGAGGATTATTCCGAAGTTCAAAATATTAAACGAATGTGAGATTATTTCGAAGTTCAGAATATAAATCAAATGAGGTTATTCCGATGTTCGAAATATGAGTCAAATAAAGATTTATCGAAAGAAATTTTACATCGGAATTCGACTACATCGGATTCGGGGAAGTATTATTTTCTTTTCGCTTTTAATAAAAATTAAAATGACTTACTGGTTTATATTATATAACGACTATCTATTCAAGTTAATAAATTAAAGTTATATTTAAGTTTATTATATTTCGGAAGCATGGATTATAACACTATTGTTAAAATTAATGATTTCTGTGAAATAAGTGGATTCGTAAATTGAATCCGTAAGTTGCATAAGCAATGTTTGTTAAAGGTTGAGTTGTGAACTTTGACTATTTCGAAGTCAATAATTTTGTTCAATTAAGTTCTGAGAGTTAATTATACCCCAACTTGATTGACTTCATTGTTAACTAAGGAATGGCTAAGGTTCGATAGCGATGTTTGATTAAGTGAAGTAAATTAACTAGTGTTAATGGTTTGAGTTAGCATAGCGATGTTTTATTTAACATCTGTTTAACCCAATAAAGGAGTTTTGGAAACAGTTTCCAAATAAAATCAAAAATGTTTTCTAATATAAGAATAAGAAATGGGAATAAATATGTAAATGTTTTTCGATGTTAATAACGTATAGTTTCTAAATATAGGAGTTGTGAATATATATGAGAATGTTTTCCGATGATTATAGAGAAATATTTTCTAGAATATAGAAAGTAAATAGTTTATAATAGATGGAAATGTTTTCCAAGAACCGTGAGAGGCTAAATGAGTTGAAGAAATATTTGGGTAAAGATATGGAGGAGAAAATGGAAAATGAATAATTAAATGATAGATTAATTTAAAGGCCTCAATGTTGATTAATGATTGATCGATAGAAATTCCATTTGGGAAAAGGATCATTGTTTGTATGGATGTTTTCCTTTGATAGTTAAATAACCGGCCATCAAAGTTTTGACCATTTTTCCGTTGTTAATACGGAGAGATCGAGGTCAAATTTATTATCTAAAAACCACTTCGTATTAGCATAAGCGTTGCAAATCAAATATGCCGAAGACAATTGAAGATGGAATTTATTTAAGGGTTGTTCTGGAAATCCTAGGTAGAAATTGCCTAAGATGGATGGACGAAATGGTGCCTTCGGTTTGTCTAGTCCTAAGAAAACTTGTATGGACGCATGTATGACAGAGTATGCCTAACAGATCATATACATTGATCTCTTCAAATGTATTACATCTGGTAGTCGAGGAATTTGTTTCTCCTAGCTTTAACCCATGATATTGTTGGGAAATCGATAAATGGTTTGGCAGGTTTGACGATGTGGCATCCAAAGTGAATGAAGACGCGACATGTCAAAAGATAAGTGTGGCCTCAAGCCTCACAACCAGGAAATGGTATAAAATCGGGTAGGTTGCATGGCTAAGTGGGTAGCTCCCAATTAGGATGTATTGTCACCTGATCTAGAGAAAATCCATTTGCTTCTTTAATCTATTTCGATGATGTCCCTTTTGGGAATGGTTACAGATCCCAACCGTTGGTGATAATACATTTGGTACACTCAAGCGAAATAAGTGACCGGTCATGTTTAGCCTGAGTTGTAAGGTGTTCTTGTTGAACCAAGTGTATTCCTCTCTAGAGATACACTGTTAGAAGTCGTCCCATACCTTTTCAGTTGGAATCCACTCTCCAATAAGAGCCCGCGGTTTTGATTGTATATTGTATATGTGGAGCTTGAGTTGCAGGCATTCTGCTAGATTGCTAATTAGTTGATTTAGACACCATTATAATATCAGAATAATATTAATTTCAAAGTATGTTTTGGGTTATCATAAGGTAAAAACCATCCGTGTTTATGTGTGGATCAGTCTTACGATTATTCTTTCTTTTAAAATGATTTTTAAAACTTAAACAAAATGGTTGGATTTTACCCATGACCGACCTAGAGTTTATTTTGTTCTATTTTACCCTAAACTTTTGGGTGTCCAAATTTGTACAGGCCGTCAAGTAGTCGGGATTTCACAGATATACTTGGAAGAACTTGGAGCAAGCGGCTTTAGCACTTAATAGCTATTATTTATTTCTGTTGTGTTGTATATGTTATACTCTAATAATGGTATGTATATACAAGCACAAAAATTGTATTTCGAAGTTAAGTTATATAATATATTTATTCGTTCCGCTATGTGATTCGTGTTTACTCTGATGTTGTTGTATTTATGTTATTCTTCTTCTTCTATTCTAACTTTCTTTCTTTCTATTTCCCACCATCTAACTTTTTTCTATTAATGATCCAGTAAATTCCTGTGTTTGGTTAGTTGATATGTTATTTGTATCGATAATCAAGACCGGGAATTTGACAGTTCGTTACAGTGGTATCAAAGCTGAAGGTTTAGCAATAACCTTGGCTCTGTGGTGTATGTAACATCCTGGAATTTTAGCGATTTAAAAATTAGTTTATTTAATTATTTTAATATATTGGTTTGGTAACTTAAATAATTTTAATTCAAATATTTCAAATATTTAATTAATATAAATAATGATGTAATAAAATTAAATTTTCGAATATAGTCGGAAGCAATTGAATCGACAATATTTTGCAATTGAATTTAGATTCAAGTTATACCAACGAATATATTTATAAATGACAGTTGAACGTATTGATTATAATATAAATTATAATCGAGCTCGCAATGTAGCGGCAATCCGTAATATTGGGTTTTGAACTTCAATTGAGTGTACAAGATTCGTTATAAGTCGGATTTTTGTGAAACAAGAAATGTTCGAATCTTATTAACTGTATTTTTCTAATGGAGGTGAAAAATCAAGATTTCGGCTTACAAATTACAAGTTATGGCCAAATCAAATTTTCAGATAGTTGCTATGGAATAGTTTATAAACCATAACGGGTTATATATTATAATTAAATATTGGCTTTGAATTTGGATAAGATTTTCGAGACGTATAGTTAATTTAATTTATAGAAATTTAATGTAATTTTTAATTTAGAAAATAAGTAACTTTTTACTTGAAGTATTTTGCGGCCTTAATAAGCGTTTTTGGAACTTCACAGAATAAGTTAACTAGTCTATATTAATATATTTTTAGAGTCATGACACATTGCTCATCACCGTAGTATTTTTTTTTATCGATAGGGGTTCGTAAACAAATGGAGTTTTATGCAACGGGTACATTAAACTGTTAAAGTATAAAATATATAAATTGCATATATTCCTTTTTCTTTAAGCTTTGTCATATCACAATTTCTTAGCTAGGAAGAAAAATGTGTTTCCTTAGCGTAGAAGGAAGACAATCTATAAATATAGGAATCCACACAACCATTCTCTTTTTCAGGACCATTCGTCTCTTCTAATTCCTCTCTCAACTCCCCTCTTCTCTTTACTTTTCTTTTTTACTTTTCTTCAACGATAAATAAATCAATAGAAATAAAATTGATATTAGTGGTTTTGGCACCCTCTTTTTAGTAATTACATTTTGAATGTGGGTAATATTGGAAACACACGCATGAAACAAAGGCTCGTTTCATTCTCTACCGAAGGGAAGAAAGCACGTTTATATGAAGGAGGAGGTATGGAACTAAGATGTGCGGTGTTGGCCAAGGGTAAATAAATTGAGGTGCAGTAAAAAGGAAACCAACGTGATGGAATACATGGAATCGCAAGACAATGGTATGGAGAAGCATGTAATATAGGGAGAGAGAGCTTGAGCTGAAGAGTGTGAAATTTGATGGACTTACTGTTCAAAATATTTACTGGAAATCGGACTTAAAATTTGAAGTGTGAAGTGAAAGTGAGACATGAAGAAGCTCGGCAATGGAGCATGTAAAATACTGGAGGAGCCGCGTTTGATAGTGAGGAGGAAGAAGTTATATTTGAACGGGTCAGTAGTGAAAAGTGGATGCAGGTCTGAAGAGAATGGGGATGGGCTAGTTTTCAAAAAGATGAAGCCTTATAAATAAAATGTCGATACTCCAAAAATTATTTCCAACTAAAATCCGATGATAGTGGGTTTTCTGCGGTGAGACATGCAGCATTGGGAGTTTCACGAGTTGGTGGCAGAGTGGAAGTGGATGAAGAAATCAACAGCAGTTGCTATTTGACGTGAAGATCAAAGGTGAGCTCCATTTCATATTATGCTGTGAAGGGAACATTTGGGTTTTGACTGTAAATGGAAGACGTTGTTCAGTGCAGGGATGTAAGCCGTGGAGGTCAGTTTCTGATGAGGGGAGCCGAAGCCAAGGAAATATGTAGTAGCGAGTTTGGTATATATGGCTGTAGGATGGAGAACGCAAGGAAGAATTTGATGTGGCTTTTCTCAAAGAAATAAGAAGGGAGAGTGCGGATGTTTTCTGGAAATGGGTTCCCTAATGGGTGCAAATTACTGGATTTTTTTTGTATGGAGAAAGACTATTGTTGCCTTGAGAACGTATTAAAGGGAGAAGTGTGGCTTGAATACTGAACTGGAAAGGAGCCACAAGGGATTGTTGTTCTTGGTTTTAAATTGGATGGAAGAGGGATAGTATTGGTCATATTTCTTTTCACTGGAAGTTGCATTATGATTGTTTAAGGTTGGAGGAAGATTAACTCCTGTAGCGTACTGTCTAATTGTTGAAGGAGAAGCGGCCAAGTGTTTCCTGTGCAAGGATTGGAGACAAAAGGTATGAACTAGAGAGGAGGATACATCGGTAAACGCGGGTTTGGGTTTTTCGAATATGGTGTTGGGCCGAGTATAATGGTAAAATCCCAAGAGAATTAATAAAACTTAAATAAGTTTCATTTAATTTGTATGTTAATTTATTGATGTGATATTTATCTCATCCGAACTCAGATTGACGAGCCATTCATCATGTTGGAATCACTGGAACACAGGCTACGTACTGGAACCAGGCCAGAGTGATTTAGAGCACGTTACAAAGTCTAGGAAAATTAAAATGTCTGGTATAATCAATCAAACGTTAATCGTATTCAATGGTTAACGACTAAGGTGAGTAATCTCACTAACTCTGTAAAGTTGTATAATTTTATAAATGTTATTTAATATTGATAAAAATGATCAATTCTATGTGTGATGGTTGTTTGGATGATTTGCTAATTAATTGTTTGAAATTTTATATATTGTTATATATATATAAGTTGCTTAAATATTGATTCTATTTATTATAATATTCCATATTGATATGATATTAGTGTTATTTATATTGATTAATATCTGTGGATGTAGGGAAACAGGTTGGAGGAATCCAACTGGATTCCTCAATAATTATATTATTGTTTTTCGTATATTGCATTATACGATGTGACAAATAATCTGTGGTTGATTATTGTGTGTTATGGGATGTCTGAACAACATTGACCTGAAATAATTGGTATTTAAATACTGTAAAATATGTTCAAATATATTGGAAAGGAGTTTGGGGTTTTAAAAGGGGAAATCTATTTTAAAAACAGAAAAGAAATTTCGATTAAGCTAGAATATATAATATCTTGTTTTAATTTTGTTAAAACAAGTGATTTGATTTATAAACGATGTTATGAATAATTATTTTTATTATTATCATTAAATAAGTTGGAAATTATTGAAAAGTAAACGATGAATTTATTTCGATGTTCGAAATATGAAGAAATAAATAAATCCATAAGAATTTTATAATTAGAGTACGACTATGTCGAATGATATAAAATAATTAATTTTTAGGAATTATATATTATATAATTTAGAACAGGTCAAGATAGTTTATATTCAAAATCAATAAATTGAATGTGTATTTGAGATTAAGTTACAGTTGATAAACAAAGTTTATGAAATGATTTTTGAAGTATGAATTGAACAAGAACTAGATAGATGGAATTTTAAACTGAATGGTATTTATTATTTAAATTAAGATTTGACTGACTAAAATGAGTCCATATTTCTGAAAGAAATAATATTCACATTTTAAAATGAAAAATGGTTTAGAAGAAAACGTTCTGCAAATCGGAATGGTGATAAAAGGAAATTGGTAAATGCTAGAAGTGATAAACTCGAAAATGAATTTATAAATTTAGGTTGACGTGAAATGATGAGTTTATTCCAAGGTTCAGAACGTTAATCAATTATAGATTATTCGTAAGGGAGTTATAAGTTGAAATTCAATTATATCAAATCCCGGAAAGTAATATTTACTTTCCACTTCTATATGAAGATTGTTTAATTAATTAATTATTATTTATTTATTCAAAGTAACGAACTAAAGTTATATTTTAAAGTTGAATATTTTGGAAACAAGGATTATAATGCTATCGTTATAATTGAGATTTTTCATAAAAGAAGTGGATTCGTAAACTGAATCCAAGAGTTGCATAAGTAATGATTAGATAAGATATTAAGAAACGGAGTTTAGAACATTAGAAACTGATTGGAAATTATTTATGTTGAATAGTTGTCTGAGAATCGACCTGATGGTTGTTTCGGCCTTCGGGGTTTATACATAGGGAATTGTTCTCTTACTAGTTTACAGTTAAGGACTGATGGTTGTGGAAGGTTAGTGATGCATGAATGAGAAATGGAAGTGTTTTCCAAATGTAATTAGCATATATTTTATAGATATAGAAAACGAGAAATTGTGGATACGGAAGTGTTTTTCCGCGAATCGTGAGAGACTAAATGTGTTTAAGAAATATGGAAAATGGGAGATTAACGAATGAATAAATTAATGATAAATTAATTTAAAGGGGCTGAATGTTGATTAATGATTGATTTGTGTAATTTCCATTTGGAAATACGATCATTGTTTGTATGTATGTTTCCTTTGATAGTTAAATAACTGGCTATCAAAGTTTTGACCCTTTTTCCATTGTTAATAAGGAGAGACCAGGATTAGATTTATTATCTGAAAACCACTCCGTATGGGCAGTAGCATTGCGTATCAAGTATGATGAAGATAATTGAAGACAGAGTTTGTGCAAGGGTTGTTCTTGCGATCCTAGGTAGAAATTGCCTAAGATGGATTTACATAATAGTGCCTTCGATTTGTCCAGTCCCAGGACAACGTGTATGGATGAATGTCTAACAGGGTATATCTAATAGATTGTGTAAGTTGATCGCTTGAAACGTATTTACGTTGGTGGTGGAGAAATTCGTTTCTCCTAGCTTTATACCCGTGATATTTTTGGGGAAATCAATTTGTGATTTAGCAGGTATAACAATGTGGCATTCAAAGTAAATATAGATGTGATCTATATAATAGTACATTATGACCTCTCAACTGGGAAATGACAAAAATCGGGCAGGCAGCATGGCTAAGTGGGTCGCACCTAATCAGGGTATATTGTCACAATCTAGAGAACATTCTTATTTGTTACTTCTTTTATTTCTGTATCTCCCGGGAACGGTTATGTTGGTATATCAACTATAAGGTGACAATATTTGCAGAACATTCAAGCGAAATGAAAGGCCGATCGTGTGTGGCTGAGTTACAAGATGTTCTTGTTGAACTCCAGTGTATCGCTTCTAAAGTACACTGAGCGGAAGGTGATTCCGTACCTTGTCATAGTTGGAAACCAAATCTCCAATAAGAGGACGTGGTTTTTTTTATTGTATATTATATATGTAGAGCACGAGATGAAAACGTTACGCTAGATTGCTATTTACTTGATTAGACACTATTGTAATATCAGATTAGTATTGATTTTAGAAATGTTTTGGGTTATCGCAAGGTAAAAACCATCCGTGTTTATGTGTGGATCGGTCTTACGATTATCATTACTTTTGAAAATTATTTGGAAAAGTTAAACCAAGTGTTTGGAGTTTACACACACCAGTCATATGACTAAGCCAGAGTTATTTTTTTATTTTACCCTAAACTCTTGGGTGCCAAAATTTGTACGGGCAGCCAAGTAGTCAGGATTTTTCAGATATACTTGGAGGAGCTTGGAGTAGGATGCTTTAGAGTTAGATATATAGAGTTATTTCCACTGAGATATACATGTATTGTACTCTGATGATATATGTAAGTACAAATACAGTTTTGTATTTCAAAGTTGTTATATAACATATTTTATTCGTTCCGCTGTGAGATTCATGTTTACTCTGATTCTGTTCAGTTGTGTTCTTTTTTTTATATTCTAACTTTCTTTCTTTCTGCTTTTCACCGTCTAACTTATTTCTATTAATGACCTGGTATTTCCGATGCTTGAATAGTCAACATGGTGTGTTGTGTTGATTTTTAGGGTCGAAAATCCTTGTTCGTTACAGTGTAACTCAATAGAGATGGGGTTAGCAATACCCTAAATTGATTGAATGTATATATGCGAGAGAGCGTATTTGTAGATTATATAAAATGGTTTTATATTGTGGAGATTTATTGGTTGAGTGGTTTATGAATTCTGGTCGATCAGTATGATCAACCGTATTGATAAGGGTTTCTAAACGCTCGAATATGATGAACCGACATAGTATGTTTTAGAAAAAAGGGTAAATGAAATAATTTTACCACAAAGTTTATTTTGATATAAAGATAGTATTTATATTGGAATCATTATAGTACATTGGATGCATTGGTTGTTATTATGATCAAATAAGATTATAACTGAAATGGTTATGTAAATTACCAATCATAATTCATATAAGTGTAATGTATGAAATAAGATGGATTAAATATGAATTTAAATTAGAATTGGAATTAAAATTCTTAAAAAGTTGGAGAAGTGTTTGTAAATGGAATTGAATTAAGTATATGGAAGTGTTAACTTCATGGGAGATTCAGAAATGTTTTCCAAAAACATTGTGAATGATGTTTTGAAATAATTTCAAAACGGATAGGTTCAAAAATGAATTTTGAATGTGATATAGTATTCAACTTACTTCGGTTGCTAAAAAATAACCATGATGATGTTGACCACATCATCTGTGTTCATTTTTGAGTTTCTAAGTAATCGGATTACAACCAAAGATTTTGTTTTTGAATTGTTTTGAGAAACAATTTGTTTTGAAACCCGAAAGGGAATATTTGGTTTTAGAAATAGCTAAGTTGTTTAAACTCCTAGATAGAGAATGTTTAGATTAAAAACAAATTAAATAGAAATTTATGGAAATCACATGCAATTGAATTAAAGCTAGTTAAGTGGAAATTGAATTGAAATATAATAATATCGAGTAAAATTTTACTTTGGAATATAATTGGACTTAGGTGAGTAAATGGTTTGATTCATGAAATAAAAACTAGATTAGAGCTCTGAGATGAAGATAACTGGTTAGAGGAATTAATTGGTTAATAAAATTTGTGGAACGAAACTTAACTGGGTTAAGTATATTGGATTGTGAGATAGGAATATGAAATGGTATTAGGTTGGTAAGTTTAGAGTTTGGAATCAAGGATGGAGCTTGAGCAGGAATTTGGCTTGGGTATAAGTAAATAATTTTTGTTGAGGATGAATTGATTAGGAATGCATCTGTATATGCGGCATGATAGCATATGGAAGAGATAGAGTTGAATGCCTGACAAAAAGGTATAAGTTTATATTTTATATTGAGACTGAGATTTTATGGGCCTATTTGGCAAGCTGCTTGGCCTTTTGATTTTCTTTTGGATTGGAGAAGGGTTAGAGAGGAAATGTAACACCTCGTGTATTCTATAACAGTGAAATTCACAAATTAAAGTATAATTAATTTCAAATCAAAGAATTGAGGGAAACGGGATACGCCATTGCGTTCGTCTCGGAATTCTTCTTGAAATAGAGTCCGAGTTTGCGTAAAACGGACTTTGTATGAAGGAGTTATGGCCTCCGGAAGTTTCAGAATTCAGTTTAAAATTCAAACAGACGAAAACAGATCAGAAAAACAAATTTAAAATTCAAAATCGGGCCCAATTGGCCAGGGCGAGAAAATTTCCGCCCAAGGCACCCAGTGCGACTTGGCAGTCGACCTGGGGCTAGCCAGGTCGACTGGGCAGTCGACCTGGGCAACCCGTGTCGACTGCCAAGTCGGCACGGTGTCGACTGGGGTGTCGACCTGGCCCCTAAGCCAGGTCGAACCGAGCCCACCCTGGCTGGCCTGGTCTGTGTTTGGTCGATTTTCAAAGCCTTGCCTTGTCACTAGGGCTAGGTGTTAGCTCCTGGTTAGTCTCTCCTTCAAATGAATGGCTATTATTAAAACAAGCTCCATCGACGGTCCTAATCAACTCGCAAACACTATAAAAAGACCGTAAGACCTAGCCTAAATAATACTATTTCATTTTAGCCTCATGCCGCCACCATTAAACCTAGAGCTCTAAATTAAAAATACAAAGAACAAAATTATAGAAGACGAAGGACGATTCTTGAAGGCTACAACTAGAAGCTACAACAACTACGACGCTTTAGACAACGAATTTGAGGCTATTTGATTTGGGATTTTTATTTGGATTATTTGCTTCATATTGTAAGTTCTATGTCACTTTTTAGGAAAAAACGCTAAAATAACATGGACATGCCATGAATTGAAACCGAATTTAGGAACTATTATTAATCCATGTTTATATTGTTTAACTTTGAATCATAATTTGGGAATATTTCTATGTCAACGTTGCAAGTTAATCTTATCATGATTTTGATGTTGTTATGAATCACTTGGACTTAATTGTATGGCAAGTTGGTCCAATACATGTCCATGGAATCACTATGTTTATTGAAATCTTTATGTTGATTAAACCATGCCTATGATGCTAATTAAACCATGTCTATGATGTTGATGGAACTATGCCTGTGATGTTAATATACCTATCATGTTAATGACAAATTGGGAATTGCTAGGTTATGATGAAAAGTTGGAATCATTATGTTTATAATGCTAGATGAGAATCATTATGTTAAAAATGCTAAAGTGGAATCCACTATGCCTATTAGAATTACCATGCCTTTAATGTTTCATGTTTGTAATAAAATTATTATTATGCCCGCAATGATTATTATGCCTATGATGAAATCATCATGTCAAACTAAGTTGGAACCATTACTATGCCAAGTTATCATCATGCTAGTATTGAAACCATGTGATATGTTATAGCCTGTTTATTATGCAAGTGATGTTGGAATTGTCACATATGCCTATCACATGTTTGGTGTTATTCCCCTTTTTCTTTTGAATTGTTTATACTTGTGAACGAAGTACGTTTATATACGTTGGGGATACGATTGGGTAGAATTGGCGAAACTTGAATTGATTATAATCATAAACCGTGAAATTTGGCATAAGTAGAACATGAAATATGGCACAAAAACTTGACTTGAACATGCCATAACTTGACTTGAAACATGCCTTAGTTGGGCACGAAGTTGACAAATGAACATGCTATGGAAATAGCACGAAATATGATAAGAACATGGGCATGACTTTAAAAAACAAGAAAGTGGCCAACTCGAGGTTGGGTTGAGTTTGTAGTGTAAATCTGCCCGGAACCGCCCGGCAAATCCAGTTGCTACAAACAATAGGATCCAATGTGGGTAGTTGGTCACATCGCGCTTGAACCCGAGGTTGGGTTGAGTTCGTAGTGTAAACCTGCCCGGAACCGCCCGGCAAATCCAGTGGCTACGAACAACAGGATCCAATGTGAGTGGTTCGGTGCATTAACGAATCAATTAATGCCAATTAGGGTTAAGTCATGAACATGAAAAGACAACTTAACCAACTTGAACACGATTTGTAGGGCTAAGTCATGAACTTGAAACGACAACACTTAGACAACTTGACATGACACGTAGGCGGGTTAAGTCGCGAATTTAAATGACATACTTAACCACCTTGACGTGACTAGACTGGAAAAGGATTAAGTCACGAATTACATGACTTAATCGGTTAGGCGGGTTAGGTCACAAATTACATGACCTAATCTGTTAGGCGAAACCCTAGACACGACCCTTTTCAGCAGTAACCCTCTAGATGTATCAAGGCACCCTGGGGCTAGGCCGGGTGGGGCACGATTACTGGGCTGATTGTAAGAGGTGAACGACGGCAGTGGGGTACGCCAGTGTAGGCTCGGTGGACTACGGTCGTGCACGTATTCCGGGGCAGACACTGGGTATCCGTAGATTTATCTATGCATCTTGAATCGTGTCAGGGGTTGACACCCTAGGGCTGATACACCCAAAGGTGGACCCAGCACAGGTGACTACATTCTTGATTAGCCGTATGACACGGACACTTGACGAGCTAGAACTTGTAGGGAGCCGATCGACTAGATAAGCACTCCGTAGGACCCCGTACTCGGGTCAGACCCTGTTTCAGGGTCATTTCATGATATTGGGCCGTGGGATTTATTTCGTAATTAACTTGTGACTTGGGCTTAGTATACTAGTACAGTCGATGTAACGAATCTTGAACGTTTGATGTTTTATGTGACTTGTCTTGACTTATCATGATCACCTTGGTCTATCTTGTCCACCTTGACTCCATTCTTAAGTTTAGTTCCAGTTCATACATGACATGTTGTTTTAACCGTTTTTACACTGAAAGTCACTAGGACTTACTCAGTCTTTATGACTGACCCTTTTCCTTTCGCCTCTTTTTCTTTCGTCCCCCCCCCCCCCCAGATTCTCAGGGAGGGAATACCGCAGCTTGACCAGTTTTCACATCCAGCTTGAAGAGAAAGAATGTATTGCTTAGATCTTTTCCGTTTTGGACTATGGCTTTGGACAGCAATTAGGGGACTTTTGCAGTTTATTTATGTTTTCTTTATGCTTCTTTAAATAATGTAATCAAGACAGTTATGATTTTTGGAAGTATTGTAAGACAAATAATGACATGGTTTGTGAACACGTATTATGTTGAAATAAAAGTTGTTGTTTTTCCGCTATTCAAAAATATGTGTTCTTATATCTATCTTGTATATCTGTGACTTATGCTTATAAACCTCCACCAAAGTTAGGGCATTCTCTTTGAGAGTGGCCCTAACGGAGGTGGGGTGTTTCACTTGGTATCAGAGCATAGGTTTACCAGATAAGATAAAAAGTTTCGAAAATTTATTTTCAAAAAGGAAATTTAAAGAAGCATTTTTAAAAGATAAAATATTATTTTATTTTAAAAAGGCAAAGTCCCCCAAAGCCATAGGTACTATCTCTTATCCTTCGTTTTGAATATATCCTTTTTGTTTTAGCATGTCCGAAGAACTTAACTTGTCAGAGGGTGTACCAATACCTGGTTTGTTTAGACGGTTCTTAGAAGCAAGTGCCACTCAGCCAGGTCCTACCGTTCCTCCTCCCCCAGCTGCAGGAAATCATCCAGCTGCAGCAGCACCTCTTCCTCCACCTCCTCCGCGGGGAAACACTTTTGCTAAGATATGTAAAGATTTTAAAGCTATGCGAGGAAAAGATTTTCATGGAACTGAGTCCTTCGTGGCAGCTAGAAATTGGCTGAAAGAAACCGAGGACTTATTCGTCATCTTTGAGGTAGAAGATAGGCAGAAAGTACAACTGGCAGTATGGCTACTAAAAGGTGAGGCTTCCTACTGGTGGGAAGTCACCTATGCAGAAAGACCAGTGGAAACATGGGAGGACTTTAGGGCAAGGTTTGAGGCTAAATTTCTCTTAGAAGTTGAAAGGAGTTTGCAGTCGGAAAATTTCTTATTTCTTAAGCAAGGGAATATGACAGTCAAAGAGTATGTTAATCAGTTCGATGAGCTAGCTAGGTTCGGACTGGACCTAGTCGACACCCCGCACAAGAAGGCTCTCCGCTTTGTCAAAGGATTGAATGAGCCATTACACAGTTTAGCCATGACCTATATACCCATGGGAGCTACGTATGAAAGGTTGGTGCAGATGGCATTGCTGAACGAAGAAGATAAGGGCAAGAAGGAGACAAAGGCAGAAAACTCTCAAGAGAAGAAAGAGGTCAAGCCCAACGATTCTCAGAATAAGAAGGGAGACTCCAAGAAAGGAGGCAAGAACGGCAACTCACGTGATAAAAGGAAATGCAATTTCTGTGGTACGGAAGGGCACATAGCCAAGGATTGTAGAAAGAGGAAGCGAAAGCAAGGTGAATGTTTTCATTGTGGGGAGACTGGACACATCAGCAAAGACTGCCCTAAGAAGCAGACCGGACCTTCTGGGGGTACATCGTTAACTTCTTCTAGATGCTTTGTTTTATCTTGTTTCTTTCCTCGATCCTATCTTGAGAACCATAGCTAGAATCTTTTTGGATGTAAACATGTAATTGAAACATGTTATGATTGCGAAATGGTTGCAAGTGGTCGCAAGTGGTTGCTCGTGGATGCATGAATACACATTAGGCACTAGATCGGCTCAGACACATTTTCATGTTGCATATGCATAAATGTATTTATTCGTATATGGATGAAGTTTAGTGTGTTGTCGTATGGATGTTGCATTTATATATGAATGATTGTGCACTCATGTAGAATCATGAATAGGAAAATTTGCATACATAATGGATTCATGGCACTTACATAATTTGCATTAAGGAGGTCAACTGAATCAGTAGACCGCCTGATTTTGCATTAGATAAGTACATGTACACACACACACTTTGCATATGATCATGAAGCATTAGAAATCTTTTAAGGACAATGGATGCTCGTGTTTGATGGATGAGTAGATGGATGTTTGGATGTTAGGATGTACATTCTTCCTGAACTTGAAGATTTCGGGGACGAAATCCTTTTAAGTGGGGGAGAATGTAACACCCCTTGTATTCTATAACAGTGAAATTCACAAATTAAAGTATAATTAATTTCAAATCAAAGAATTGAGGGAAACGGGATACGCCATTGCGTTCGTCTCGGAATTCTTCTTGAAATAGAGTCCGAGTTTGCGTAAAACGGACTCCGTATGAAGGAGTTATGGCCTCCGGAAGTTTCAGAATTCAGTTTAAAATTCAAACAGACGAAAACAGATCAGAAAAACAAATTTAAAATTCAAAATCGGGCCCAATTGGCCAGGGCAGGAAAATTATCGCCCAAGGCACCCAGGTCGACTTGGCAGTCGACCTGGGGCTAGCCAGGTCGACTGGGCAATCGACCTGGGCAACCCGTGTCGACTGCCAAGTCGACACGGTGTCGACTGGGGTGTCGACCTGGCCCCTGAGCCAGGTCGAACCGAGCCCACCCTGGCTGGCCTGGTCTATGTTTGGTCGATTTTCTGAGCCTTGCCTTGTCACTAGGGCTAGGTGTCAGCTCCTGGTTGGTCTCTCCTTCAAATGAACGGCTATTATTAAAACAAGCTCCATCGACGGTCCTAATCAACTCGCAAACACTATAAAAAGACCCTAAGACCTAGCCTAAATCATACTATTTCATTTTAGCCTCATGCCGCCACCATTAAACCTAGAGCTCTAAATTAAAAATACAAAGAACGAAATTATAGAAGACAAAGGACGATTCTTGAAGTCTACAACTAGAAGCTACAACAACTACGACGCTTTAGACAACGAATTTGGGGCTATTTGATTTGGGATTTTTATTTGGATTATTTGCTTCATATTGTAAGTTCTATGTCACTTTTTAGGAAAAAACGCTAAAATAACATGGACATGCCATGAATTGAAACCGGATTTAGGAACTATTATTAATCCATGTTTATATTGTTTAACTTTGAATCATAATTTGGGAATATTGCTATGTCAACGTTGCAAGTTAATCTTATCATGATTTTGATGTTGTTATGAATCACTTGGGCTTAATTGTATGGCAAGTTGGACTAATACATGTCCATGGAATCACTATGTTTATTGAAATCTTTATGTTGATTAAACCATGCCTATGATGCTAATTAAACCATGTCTATGATGTTGATGGAACTATGCCTGTGATGTTAATATACCTATCATGTTAATGACAAATTGGGAATTGCTAGGTTATGATGAAAAGTTGGAATCATTATGTTTATAATGCTAGATGAGAATCATTATGTTAAAAATGCTAAAGTGGAATCCACTATGCTTATTAGAATTAACATGCCTTTAATGTTTCATGTTTGTAATAAAATTATTATTATGACCGCAATGACTATTATGCCTATGATGAAATCATCATGTCAAACTAAGTTGGAACATTACTATGCCAAGTTATCATCATGCTAGTATTGAAACCATGTGATATGTTATAGCCTGTTTATTATGCAAGTGATGTTGGAATTGTCACATATGCCTATCACATGTTTGGTGTTATTCCCCTTTTTCTCTTGAATTGTTTATGCTTGTGAACAAAGTACGTTTATATACGGTGGGGATACGATTGGGTAGAATTGGAGAAACTTGAATTGATTATAATCATAAACCGTGAAATTTGGCATAAGTAGAACATGAAATATGGCACGAAAACTTGACTTGAACATGCCATAACTTGACTTGAAACATGCCTTAGTTGGGCACGAAGTTGACATATGAACATGCTATGGAAATAGCACGAAATCTGATAAGAACATGGGCATGACTTTAGAAAACAAGAAAGTGGCCAACTCGAGGTTGGGTTGAGTTTGTAGTGTAAATCTGCCCGGAACCGCCCGACAAATCCAGTTGCTACAAACAATAGGATCCAATGTGGGTAGTTGGTCACATCGCGCTTGAAACCCGAGGTTGGGTTGAGTTCGTAGCGTAAACCTGCACGGAACCGCCCGGGAAATCCAGTGGTTACGAACAACAGGATCCAATGTGAGTGGTTCGGTGCATTAACGAATCAATTAATGCCAATTAGCGTTAAGTCATGAACATGAAAAGACAACTTAACCAACTTGAACACGATTTGTAGGGCTAAGTCATGAACTTGAAACGACAACACTTAGCCAACTTGACATGACACGTAGGCGGGTTAAGTCGCGAATTTAAATGACATACTTAACCACCTTGACATGACTAGACTGGAAAAGGATTAAGTCATGAATTACATGAATTAATCGGTTAGGCGGGTTAGGTCACGAATTTCATGACCTAATCTGTTAGGCGAAACCCTAGACACGACCCTTTTCAGCAGTAACCCTCTAGATGTATCAAGGCACCCTGGGGCTAGGCAGGGTGGGGCACGATTACTGGGCTGATTGTAAGAGGTGAACGACGGCAGTGGGGTACGCCAGTGTAGGCTCGGTGGACTACGGTCGTGCACGTATTCCGGGGTAGACACTGGGTATCCGTAGATTTATCTGTGCATCTTGAATCGTGTTAGGGGTTGACACCCTAGGGCTGATACACCCGAAGGTGGACCCAAGCACAGGTGACTACATTCGTGATTAGCCGTATGACACGGACACTTGACGAGCTAGAACTTGTAGGGAGCCGATCGACTCGATAAGCGCTCCGTAGGACCCCGTACTTGGGTCAGACCCCATTTCAGGGTCATTTCATGATATTGGGCCGTGGGATTTATTTCGTGATTAACTTGTGACTTGGGCTTAGTATACTAGTACAGTCGATGTAATGAATCTTGAACGTTTGATGTTTTATGTGACTTGTCTTGACTTATCATGATCACCTTGGTCTATCTTGTCCACCTTGACTCCATTCTTAAGTTTAGTTCCAGTTCATACATGACATGTTGTTTTAACCATTTTTACACTGAAAGTCACTAGGACTTACTCAGTCTTTATGACTGACCCTTTTCCTTTCGCCTCTTTTTCTTTCGTTCCCCCCCCCTCCCCAGGTTCTCAGGGAGGGAATACCGCAGCTTGACCAGTTTTCACATCCAGCTTGAAGAGAAAGAATGTATTGCTTGGATCTTTTACGTTTTGGACTTTGTCTTTGGACAGCAATTAGGGGACTTTTGCAGTTTATTTATGTTTTCTCTATGCTTCTTAAAATAATGTAATCAAGACAGTTATGATTTTTGGAAGTATTGTAAGACAAATTATGACATGGTTTGTGAACACGTATTATGTTGAAATAAAAGTTGTTGTTGTTTTTTCGCTGTTCAAAAATATGTGTTCTTATATCTGTCTTGTATATCTGTGACTTATACTTATAAACCTCCACCAAATTTAGGGCATTCCCTTTGAGAGTGACCCTAACGGAGGTGAGGTGTTTCAGGAAAGCTGTCGTTGTACGGATTGAGCCATGCAAAGGAGACGCTGGAGAAATTTTTAGTGAACAAGAATGAATTAATATTTTAATTGAAATAAATTGGTTTGGTTGAGACTGAATTTATGAAGTAAAACAAAAGATTTTAAATTTTGTTAGTAAGGTTTGTATCATTTTTCCTACCTTAGTAATTTCGGGGACAAAATTCTTTTAAGGGGAAGGAATGTAACACCCAGATTTTTAGAGATTAAATAATTTATTTATTTAATTATTTGAATAGTGATTTGGAAATTTTAAATGATTTGAATTAAATAATTTTGAATATTTAATTAATATAAATGGTGGGATAATAAATATAATTCCAAAATAGTCGGAATAAGTTGAATTTGCAATATTGTGTGAATTAGGTAATTTAAGATATTTAATTAAGTGTATATTCAATTATAATAACGAATTTACTTCTAAAACAAAGTTTGAATGTAGAATTTATAATACAATTTAAATCGAGCTCGCAGCGACACGGTAGTTCATAATATTACGTTTTGAACTACTAATGGATGCATATGATCCAATATAAGTCGGATTTCTTCGAAATAGGAACATTCAAATCTATTGAATTATATTTTTCTAATGGAACAGAAAAATCGAGATTTCATCTTGTAGATTGGTAGTTATGTCCAAATCTAAATTTCAAAAAGTCGCTATGGAATCGTTCATAAATAATAACGATTTATTTGTATAGTAAAAAGGATTTTTATATAAATTGAATATCGATTTAACTTGGATTTTGAAATATTGAGTTATGAATTCAACTATGTTTATTTTCGAGCCATATGATATTCTATCTGGATATATATATACGATAATATTTATTTATTATTATTAAATTTAATTGTTTTTGGAATATATTAATATTTTATTTGGATGTATGGATGCCTTAAAAATAGCTATGTTTGCAAATGACCTTCTTTTTTGATGAAACAAATTTTATTAGATCCATAATGATTAATTATTGTTAGATTTCAAATTTTGCATCTATTAGAGTTGTTTTGTGACCGTGCGGAATTTAAATGTGAATCGATCGGTAAATTGACTTTAAAAATATGTTGTGTGTGCAAACAGACTTGGTTTTTGATGAAACAAGTTTTGTTGTGTCCGTTATGTCAAACCATAGCTACATGTCCATTTTCATCAAAATTGGGTATTATATGGATTTTCAGTCAACGAATACAAGTAGCGGTACCTAACAAAATAATAAAACAACCGAATATAATATTATTTTCCTACCTGTATATACACCCCTCACTATCATAAACCCTCATTTCTTCCATTTAATAGTCAACGAACTCCAAGCCGCAATCTTCAACAAGTATTTGTAAGGAAATCCAGTTCAAAATTCGATTAAAAATCTATAAAATCTAAAATCAGTTTCTATGTGTTCCTTTAAGCTTATACTTCTCTTCCTTTGACTTTGGCATGGTTCGATCTTAAATTCTAGAACTCGTATGACTGCAACGAAAATTATGGTTCGAACTATCTTAAAGCATAATCGGCTGGGGTTGTTTTCGTTATCGTATTTGAGTATATGGTGGAAAGTAGCATCATACGTGAAATTTTTGGGGAAGATTTGTTGAAATTCGGTTCGCACATTTCGTGTTATGCACGCGATACAAGTCTGAAGTCAAAATCTTGGAGGAGGCCGCGAGCTTCTCTTCATGGCGTTGAGGTTGAAGAGCTTGGGAATGGAGAGTGAATGGAGGTGGTTTGATGATAATGCGTGGGGTGTGGAGTGAGATAAGTAAGTAATATATCGCGACCAAATTTGTATAGGCAGTCAAGTAGTAGGGATTTTACGGATATACTTGGAAGAGCTTGAAGCAGGAGGCTTTAACACTTAATAATTATTATTTATTTCCGTTGTGTTGTAAATGTTGTACTCTGATAATAGTATGTATATACAAGTACAAATATTGTATTTCAAAGTTATGTTATATAATATATTTATTCGTTCCGCTGTGATATTCATGTTGATGTCATTGTATTTATGTTATTCTTCTTCTTCTATTCTAACTTTCTTTCTTTCTATTTATCACCCTCTAACTTCTTTCTATTAATGATTCAGTAAATTCCTGGTGTTTGGTTAGTCGATATAGTATTTGTTTCGATAATTAGGATCGGGAATTTGATGGTTTGTTACAGGTGTACACAAAGTATTTTGCTACAAGTTTCATATTTACAAATCTGGGTATACACATGACATAAGATAGGGTATATGAATAGAATAATCAACCCAAAAGTTCCAGATTTACAAACTGAATATGCACATGACATGAGTCAGGGTTTATGAATAAGTTAATCAACCCAGATTTACAAACTGAGTATACACATGACAAGGGGCAACAGTTCCAGTTTGCATAACCAGGTACACAAGTAAACATTGTTGGTTATAGGGAAATTTGAGAGTGAAATCACCATGGCCATATAACTATGTATATATGTCAATACACAAATATACATAAATATAAATGCATGTATATAAGTGTCAACTTGACACATATGCATGTTACATGTTACCATTTCGTTAGTCCCAGTGAATGCTATATGTTGGTTAATACATAATCAGGGATGTACCTTGGAAAATACAACTATACGCATACCTCTATAGGTATATACCTGTATATAAAATAAGAATATGGATGTTGCAAGTTTTAAAGCAAATGCAAAATGTAACCGAGGCTATAAAATGCAAGGACAAATCCACCAACTATTATCGATCAGGGTAATATAGACCAAACCAACCAAGATAGGACAAGGTCATTAAAAATTTCACAAATTTCCAGTTTTAGGTACACAAATCAGGTCAAGAGCAAGTAAAAGTATGTCTGATGGGTTATTGCAAACAGGCTAAACAAATTGAAGGAAACAGGTTAGATAAATCCATCAGGTTATGCAAACTTCACATATCAAATCAACTACTAGAAATCGGAACGTATTTCAGCTGAAATACTTGAATCAAAGAAAAATCATGAGTTAGAAACTCACCTGCAACAACGAAGATGATTAGGGATGAAGCTTGGATAGGCGTGGGTGATGGCGGTGCTCTCTTGGCACGATGGTTGATGGCCGCAAAAAGAGGAGGCAACTCGATGACTAGCTTCAAAAAGAAAGGCAACTACTTTTAAGTTGGTGTGATGACCCAAACTTCCGGCACCTTTTGAGCTGACTAGGACAACACAAGTCCAACCCAAAATGTAGTAGAAATCGAGATGCCAATAGAAAGAAGTTAGAGGGTGAGATAAGTAAGAAAGAAATAATAGAATAGAAGAAGAAGAACACAAACACAGAATTAGAGCCTCACATTGCAGCGGAACAAAATATAATAAAGAAATAAATCTGTACTGAGAGCTTTTAAAAGTACTTACAATCATCAGAGTACATCAGATATTTAGATCGTTATAATGACCTGTCCTCATATACCACAACACACAGCGAATCATATATCATACATCTGGACTCTTCTAGCTCGTCTCTTCACTGCATCCGATAACTTAAACCTGTATAGCCCGGTCTAACCCGAGCATTACAAACGCACAGATCAGTCTGGTGAACCAAAGTGAGGAAACACACTAAGTTTATAGGTAACATCCAAATTGAATTTAAAGTTAAAATCTTTTGGAAAGAAAGCATAATAGTAAGACCAAATCCACACATAAATACGGACGATTTTTACCTTACTACAACCCAAAACATTTTTGAAATCAATATATTTTCTGATATTATAATTATGTCTAATATCAAATAAATAGCAATCTAGCAGAATGCTTGCATCTTACTATAGTGTCCCATATTTTACAGTAAAATAATTAATTTATTTAATTATTTAAATAGTGATTTAGATATTTAAATGGTCCGTTAATTAAATAGTATTGAATATTTGATTAATATAAATAATATAATAGTACATTTAATTCTGAAATAATCGGAATTAAGTTGAATTCACAATATTGTGTGAATTGGATTACTTATAAGGTATTATTCAGTTTAGAATTGAATTATATTAACGAATTTATTTATAAATGTTAGCTGAATGTATAATTTATATTATAATTATACTATAATTATAATCGAACACAAAATGGCGTGGCAGTTTGTAATTTTGGTGATCGAACTTTAAACGAATATACATAATCCATTTTAAGTCGGATTTCTATGAAACAAGAAACGTTCGGAGCTGGAGAAGTATATTTTTATAATAGAAGAGAAAAATCGAGATTTCGTCGTGTAGATTGTGAGTTGAGTCCAAATCAAATTTTTGAAAAGTCGCTATGGAATTCCTTTATAATTTATAATGATTTATATATATTATAAATGGATTTTCAATATAAATCGAATATTGTTTTAATCTGGATTTGAAATGTTGAGTTATAAATTCAGATAGGAATATTCTAGAGCCGTATAATATTCTATTGTGAATATATACGGTAATATTAATTTATTAATATTAAATTTAATTTTTTTAAATATATTAGTATTTAAAGGGGTTTATTTAGAGATTTAAAAATAGCCAGTTTTGCAAACGACCTCCATTTTCGATGAAACTAATTTTGTTGGATCTGAAATATTAAATTATTGTTAGATTTCAATTTTTGTGATTTTTGGGGTTAGTATGTGGCCGTACAGAATTTTAATGTGAAAAACAGTCGATAATTTGACTTTAAAAACATGTTGTGTGAGCAAACAGACTCGGAATTCGACGAAACAAGTTTTGTTAGGTCCATAATGTCGAACTATAGCTGCATGTCCATTTTCATCGAAACTGGATATAGTATGTGATCGTAGGAATTTTTAACAACGAATATATACAACATTAAAATATAAATTAACTAAATAATGTATGAAACTTGCCTTAGAAGCTAAAACTATCCTATATATACCCCCCTTAACATTCCTTAAACCTAAACTTTTTCATCCCTCAGTCAAAACTCTGTGCCGCAGTATTCTTCAACATAAACCTAAAATGGTGATCTTCATAAATCCATATCGATTCAAATAAACCCTTAAAAATTCAAAAGCCGATTGATTTGAGATCATGTTTGAAGGGCTTTCATCTACTACCTCCTTTGTATTTTACGCACCCGTTTATTTATCTGGACTGTGGGAGCCGTGGAACTAGGGCTGCGGATTGTGAGAGATTCATGCAGTTTGAGATGAAATGGACATTGTATTGGAGATTAGAAGGAAGTTTAGCACCTCCCTGCGAAGTTTGGTAAAAATCCGTGCGGTTTCTATTCGATGTTATCTAAACTGGGCATGGATGATGGTTGTCGATGCAAGTGAGATGGAAGAACCGACTTGAATGATGAGTGTATGAAGTCGAAGTGGTTTTATAGGAGAAGATAATGGTGGGGTTTGTTTTTGAAATCAGGTTGAAGAAAAGGGTGCGGTGGAAGGTTTGAAATCGCAGCTATGGCCTTGAGCAGCTGTATTGTTTATGACGGGGAAGAAGGGTATATGCTGGAGCGGGTTATATCGTTTGGGCCGGGTTTTGATGGGTAAAGCCCAAACTCGATTTAAATAAAGTTAATCCATTTTAATTAGTATATAAACTTATAAATTATATAACTTTATCATACGGTATCGGAATTGGACAAAACAGGATCCGATGGGATCGTATGGACAACGACTGCACAATGGAACTGACTAGGAGTGAATTGGAGCTCATTACAATTTATAGTGAAATAAATTGTCTGTCTGAATCAACCGACAGTTATCGTTATTTAACGATAATGGTCCAATGTGAGTAAATCTGACTAACTCTGCCCAGTTATATTTTTATAGCATATTTTTAGAACTAATAAATGTTGGTTGATTTCTGTGTGTTGACTATTTGGATGAACTGACAATTAATTGGTTGAAATTATAGATAATATATATATATAGTTAATGAAATATTGATTTTGTTTATCAGAATATTTCGTATTGAAATGAAATTTGATGTTAATTATATTGTTTAACATCTGTGGATGCAGGGAAATAGGTTGGAGGGATCCAACTGGATTCCTCAACATTTATGTTATAGTTTTTCAAATATGGTGATATATGATGTGATATATAATCTGTTAAATGATTATGTGTGTTTGGATAATATTGATCCTTGTTATTTGGTATTTTAAATGCCATATATAATACTGAATTAAAAAGGGAATTTTCAAAGTGTATATTGAAAATAAAATATATTTATAAAATCAAAGGATTTATAAAAGACAAAAGGAATATTTATTTAGAAAATAAATAGAATTATAAAATGAATATTTATTCAGAACATAAATAGAATCATAAAAGGAAATATTTGGGAAATGAATAGAATTTTATAAAAGGAAATAATTATAAAATGAATAGAATTTTATAAAAAGGGAATTTTACATTAGGAAGGCTTAGACCCATGCTTCGCATACGGGTGTAACATGATATGGATTTAAAATAAATATTAAATGGAAATCTGTTTTAACATATAAATGGAAATGATCAATTTAAAGTAGATTTTAAATAGAATCTGTTTTAACAGATAAATTGAGAAGATTAATTTATAAATAATGTTTTTTTATAAATTAAACAAATTATTTATCATTTGATAAATGGAATATATAAGTGTGAACTTATATAAAGAAGTAGAAATTGGTTTTGACGCCGATATGTTAAATAGAATGTGAACTCAGCAGTTATAAAGGGATTATGAATGAGATTTAAGTGTTAGAAATAAAAAGGAGATTTCATATGAATAATTCTATAAATAGAAGTACAAATATAATTATGAAATGAGATATTATTTTAAAATATGAAATCAAACTTAATGGATTATATAAAAGAAATATTTTTCACATTCGATGTGAATAATGGATTAAAATGAATATTTTATAAATTAAATCATTTATAAGGAAAATTGGGTTTTGAAATAGAAATTCAAATGGGAATTTGAATAAGGTAGGAAATAGAGTTAATCAAATTAGAGTTAACCGAATATTGGTTATTCGAATAGAGTTACTCGGATATTAGTTATTCGAAAAAAGTTAATCGAATATTGGTTATTCTAATAGAGTTAATCGAATATTAGTTATTCAAAGAGAGTTAATCGAATACTGACTATTCAAAGAGAGTTAATCGAATATTAGTTATTCGAATAGAGATAATCGAATATTAGTTATTCGAATAGAGTTAATCGAATATTGGTTATTCGAATAGAGTTAATCGAATATTAGTTATCCGAAGAGAGTTAATCGCATATTGGTTATTCGAAGAGAGTTAATCGAATATTAGTTATTCGAATAGAGCTAATCGAATATTAGTTATTCGAATAGAGTTAATCAAATATTAGTTATTCGAATATAGTTAATCGAATATTGGTTATTCGAAGAGAGTTAATCGAATATTAGTTATTCGAATAGAGTTAATCGAATATTGTTTATTCAAATTGAGTTAATCAAATATAGTTCTTCGAAGAAAGATTATCGAATATAGTTTATTCGAAAGAGAGATTATCGAATATAGTTTATCCGAAGAAAAGAGTTATCGAATAGAGTTTATTCGAAAGAGAGTTATCGAATAGAGATTATTCAAGAGAGTATAATACGTTGAAATGTGATTTTATCGAATCTAGGAAAGTACTATTTACTTTCCGTTTTCAATGAAGATTTATTTATTAATAAATTAGTTGTTTGTTTATTTATCCAAATTAATAAATAAAAATTATATTTAAGTTATTATATTTCAAAAGCATGGGATTATAACACCATGGTTATAATAAAATGATTTCTGTAAAAGAAGTGGATTTGTAAACAGAATCCAAGAGTTACATAAGGACGTGTGTTAAAGATTTAAAAAGGTGAACTTTGTATATTTCGAGGTTAGAAATGTTGTTCAGTTAAGGTTTGAGAGGTAGTTATACCGCAACTTGATTGACTTCATTTTTAACTAAGGAATGGTTAAGGTTCGATAGTGAAGGTTGGTTAAGGAAATTTAGTTATTAAGTGTAATGGTTTGAGTTGGCATAGCGATGATTTATTTAAACATCTGTTTAAAACAAATGAAGGAGTTTTGGAAGTGTTTTCAAAATAAGAATTAGAAATGTTTTCTAATATAAAAAATAGAAATGAGAGTAAATATGGAAATGTTTTCCAATGATTAATAACGTATATTTTCTAAATTTAGAAAATAATAATTTACGAATATACGGAAACAGGAATAAGGAAATGTATAATTGAATGACAAATTAAATTAAAGGGGATCAGTGGTGATTGATGATTTGCTCGGTAAGATTTCCATTTGGAAATACGACCATTGTTTGCACACATGTTTTCCTTTGATAGTTAAATAACCAACTATCAAAGTTTTTGACCATTTCCGTTGTCAGTACGGAGATGCCGGGATTAGATATATTATCTGAAAACCACTCCATATGGCATTAGCGTTGCGAATCAAATATGATGAAGATAATTAAAGACGGAGTTATGCAAGGGCTGTTCAGTAAATCTTAGACAGAAATTTCCTAAGATGGATTTACAGAATAGTGCCTTCGGGTTGTCCAGTCCCAGGACAATTTGAATGGACGAATGTATGACAGTGTATATCTGGTAGATCGCATAAGTTGATCGTTTCAAACGTATTTACATTGGTAGCGGAGTAATGCGTTTCTCCTAGCTTATACCCATGGTATTTTTGGGAAAACCGATTTGTGAATTGATGGGTATGACGATGTGGCATTCAAAGTAAATGAAGGAGTGATCTGTTAAAAGATACGTTATGACCTCAAGCCTCATCTGCTGCGAAATGACAGAAATCGGCCAGGCAACATGACTAAGTGGGTTGAACCCAAGTAGGGTATATTGTCACCATCTAGAGAATATTCATATTTGTTACTTCTTTCAATTGTGTATATCTATGGAACGGTTATGTTGGTATACCAAACGTCAGGTGACAATATATTCGGAATATTCAAGCGAAATGGATAGCTGGTTATGTGTGGCTGAGTTACAAGATGTTCTTATTGAACTCCAGTGTATCGCTTCTAGAGTACACTGATCGGAAGGTGGTTCCATACCTTTTCATAGTTGGGAATTCATTATCCAATAAGTGCCTGCGATTTTTGATTGTATATTATATATGTAGAGCGTGAGATGAAAGCGTTCTACTAGATTGCTATTTATTTGATTTGGACATTATTATATAATATCAGAAGAGTATAGATTATAAAAGAATGTTTTGGGTTATCGTAAGGTAAAAACCATCCGTGTTTATGTGTGTCAGTCTTACGATTATTCTTTCTTTTAAAGGGATTATAAAAGTTAAACAATTGGTTGGAGTTTACTCACACCAATCACATGACTGACCCAGAGATTATTTTGTTTTGTTTTCCCTAAAATCTTGGGTGCCCAATTTTGTATGGGCAATCAAGTAGTCGGGGTTTTATAGATATACTTGGAGAGCTATAGCAGGAGGCTTTAGGATTATATAGCTATTGTTTATTTCCGCTGTGCTGTAAGTGTTGTAGTCTAATGAATGTTATTGTACACTTATACTGGTTTTATTTCAAAGTTATGTTATATTTTATTTGTTATATTTTATTCGTTCCGCTGTGAGGTTCGTGTTACTCTGATTCTGTTGTTGTTTTCTTCTTCTTCTTTTGTTCTAATTTTTTAACACCCCAAATTTTTGAACAATCAAATTTATAAATTTAAGAATACTTAATTTCAAATGTGGGAATTAAAGGAAACGGGTTGCGCCATTGCGTTTGTCTCGGAATTCTGCTTGATATAGGGTCCGAGTTTGCGTAAAACGAACACCATATGGTGGAGATATGGACGAACGAAGTTAGGCGGAAAAACCAGAAGAAGAAAAAAATGCACTGGCGCACTTGGGAAGTGCGCCAGTACGAAAATACAATGGCGCACTTCTCAAATGCTCCCAGGCGGAGCAGAAAGCCTGCACAGCTTTCTGGTGTGATCTGATCCACACTATGACTCATTGCTGAGTCCTTTCTGACTCCTTGCTGAGTCATTAGGGCTGAGGTGTCACCCTATCATGACTGAGTGGTCTTGATTAAACATAAGATCATCCGATGTAATTAAATTGAAATTCTATATAAACATGGGTAGACTCAAACCCTAAAATCAAATCAAAATTAGATCAATGGTCGTTATGTTGTCACTCCAAACCCTAGAGTAGCCGCCATCAACTAGAAGCAAATTAAAGACAACACTTCAAATCAAATCAAAGTCTAATCTCAACAACGAAATTGTCTACAACAAGGGAACGCTAATCAATTATAGAATTCAGATCCCAGAACTCAAGACCGTCTTTTTCTGTGAGTTCTAGTCACTTTTAGGTTTAAATAGATAAAAGTGAATTGTGGTAGACTATGATTTGGTTATATATTGTTTGTAGTTATGCAAGTTTATTGTTGTGGTGAATCATGAAATTATGCTAGTGAAATTCATAAACCTATGCAAGTTACCTATTAAAGCTATTATGTTGCGAATTCATGAATCTATGCAAGTTGTTATATAGGATCTATGCAAGTTTATCATGAACCTATGCAAGTTGTTATGAGATCATGCAAGTTACCTATGCAAGTTATTGTGTGATGAATTCATGAACCTATGCTAGTTGTTATGTTGTGAATCATGAACCTATGCAAGTCACCTATGCAAGTTGTTATGTTGTGAATCATGAACCTATGCAAGTCACCTATGCAAGTTGTTATGTTGTGAATCATGAACCTATGCAAGTCACCTATACAAGTTATTATGTTGTGAATCATGAACCTATGTGAGTTTCATGAACCTATGCAAGTTTTTATGTTGAAAATCATGAACCAATGCAAGTTGTTATGTTGCAAAATCATGAATCTATGCAAGTTGTTAATTATGTGGTGAATCATAATTATATGCGAAGTTATCATGTCATTTTCACTAGTCGTCATGCTTATGCCAAAAATTGTACTGAAACAATCACCTTGTCATTCCCTTTATTTTATTGTTGTGGCGAGGCTACTTTGTAGCCTCGACAACGCCAAAATGCACGTGATTACGCTAGTTAAGAAACGGGGGAAAAGGGGAATTTGTAATAGGCATAGTTTACAAAGTGATTATGTAAATTGGGCACATGATTCTAGTCGGAAACATATAAAAAAATACCTATTATGACATAGGTAAAGTTGAGTAAAAATGGTATAATTTGAATATGACCATTTATGGATAGGAAATTCAATTTGTTAATAAAATAGGTATTGAGACCTATAAAAAGGAAAGGATTAATTAATTAACTTAATTAATCAAAAGAGGAATGTTTAAGCAATTAAAGTCTGAGAATTTAATTAACAATTATGACACGAGGTTAGGTTACATTAGTGGTGGAAGTCTTCCCGGATCCGACCGACATATCCAGCAGCCACTAATGTTGAACCTAATGTGAGAGGTCTAAGTGTGTGAATACGACTCGGGCTAAGACACGAGGTTAGATCCAACTGTGGAATAAGACTGCCCGGACCCGACCGGCATATCCAACATCCACATGTTGTAGGCCTAATATGAGAGTTCTAGCCCAATATAACCATAATTGGACATGGTAATAAGAAAAAACTACTTAACCTAACTTAATACGTGTGGACTGTATGATGATAGACATAAGTTAGGGTTAAGTAAAATGAGTTGGATTGTGGGTGGGTTAAGTACAACTAATGGGTAGGTGGGTAATATTAATATATATAGGCCCAAAAACTTAACCATTAAATAAATAAGATTAAATCAGTGGGAGGGTTAAGTTCAACTGAAGGGTAGGTGGGTAATATTAATATATATAGGTCCACAAACTTAACTGGATAAAATGGGTTATGTAATTAAAGACACCTAATGGTATACACAACCGGGGCAAAATAGTAAAGTTATGTATTAAAGACACCCTTAGGGGTACGCATAACTAATGGAAATAGATAGAGTTATGTATTAAAGACACCAATAGGTAAGCATAACCGATAGGTAGATTAAGGGTTATGTATTAAAGACACCTATAGTTACGCATAACTGATTGAGGGCTATGTAATTAAAGACACCTTAGGGTATACATAGTCAGTAGAAACCTAGTGGGGATACAAGACATAGGGGTGATCTTGTATCATGTTGTGTGAGACCCATTTCAGTCAGTAACCCGAAGGGGTATCAAAGTAAAGAACTCCGTACTAGGGAAGGGGCACGCTTACTGATTGATTGTAAGAGAATATTGCCTTCGGGTTGTCCAGTCCTAGGACAACTTGAATGGACGAATGTCTAACAGAGTATATTTGATAAATCGCGTAAGTTGATCGTTTCAAATGTATTTACGTTGGTGGCGGAGGAATTCATTTCTCTTAGCTTATACCCATGGTATTTTTGGGGAAATCAATTTGTGAATTAACGGGTATGACGAAGTGGCATTCAAAGTAAATGAAGGAGTGATTTGTTAAAAGATACGTTATGACCTTAAGCCTCATCAACTAGGAAATGACAGAAATCGGGCAGGAAGCATGGCTAAGTGGGTTGCACCCAAGTAGGGTATATTGTCACTATCCAGAGAATATTCGTATTTGTTACTTGTTTCAATTCTGTATCTCCAAGGAATGGTTATGTTGGTATACCAACTGTAAGGTGACAATATATTTGGAACATTCAAGCGAAATGAATGACTGGTTATGTGTGGCTGAGTTACAAGATGTTCTTGTTGAACTCCAGTGTATCGGTTCTAGAATACCATTATCGGAAGGTGGTTCCATACCTTGTCATAGTTGAGAATTCATTATCCAATAAGAGCCCGCGGTTTTTGATTGTATATTATATATTTAGAGCGTGAGATGAAAGCGTTCTACTAGATTGTTATTTATTTGATTTAGACATTATTATAATATCAGCAGATTATGGATTATAAAAGAATGTTTTGGGTTATCGTAAGGTAAAAACCATCCGTATGTATGTGTGGGTCTGTCTTACGATTATTCTTTCTTTTAAAAGGATTTTTAAAGTTAAAAAAATGGTTGGAGTTTACTCACAGCAGTCACATGACTGACCCAGAGTTTATTTTGTTTTGTTTTCCTAAACTCTTGGATGCCCAATTTTGTATGGGAAGTCAAGTAGTCGGGATTTTCACTCACCCAAAAATATACACGTTGCCTACATTGTACAACACTTGCTTCCTACCCCATAACAAAGTGACTAAAATATATGCACCTGTAAATACTTAAGCGTAAAGGAATGAAACCTACCAGCTAAAAATGTACTGACCTGCTCTGTCAAAAATCAAGTCATGGCTATGAAAAGAAAACACACTGCAGACCTACCCTAATCCCTACCAAACTACTTTCGTGACCACCACAACTTATACGTGTTTGGCAAGGGTCCTCGCATTATATATACAAGGCCAATGCCTTTGTCCTTATTTTCGAAATAATCAAATATAGAGAAGGAAATTAAAATTTTGATAGCTTCTATGATTTTTTAAAAATCATATACATATCCTAAAATCCTGAAATTAACCCCTTTAAACTCATATCGATGCAAGCTTCAACCTCGTATATATGTTGAAGGGATCAGCTACAATGTTTGACGCTGCAAAATTGAACAGTAAAACAAAAGATTTCGATTTCATGGCGTTTGAGGATTCGATGGGAGATTTGGATATCAGATTTGAAGTCGAGGCAGGGAATACCAACGTCCGTTTTTTTTTTTTGACAGTTCGGTGAAGATTTTGATTGTAGAATGTACTCTAGCGGTAAGGAATTATTGAAAAGCCGACGTCGAGGATGTAGCGCGAGCTGAATGGGAATGGGATAGTTGTGTTGTGCTCGCCAATAAAGAGTTGATGATGTTTACGGTTTTAAAATTCATTGAAAAAGGAAGGAGAGAAGGGTGTTGTAGTACACGGCAATGGAGGAAATTTAACCGGAGGAGATGCATTTGTTATGGAAGAAGAAGGACACTGTTCCGAATGGGTTTGGAGAATCATATGGAGGCGTGGGCTCTGTTTTCCAGACTGGGCATTTGGGCTTAAAATAAAAATTATAATAAAAATGTATGGAAGCATTTTCGAAATGCAAGCAGGGTGGTGGAGTTCAAGAAAACTTGTTAGTAAGGGAAGAAAGGACCGTGTTGTGGGTATGCATGTTTATAAGTGACGATGAAAAGTTAGAGGGAGAGAATAAAGCTTGCACCGATGAAGTAAATGGAAGCAAGAATTAGTGAAGCAGGGGAGCAACGTTCCAGTTTTGGGAGTAAACGAAGTAGTAGCGTAGCGTGCGTTCAAAAATGGGAAGCAGGTGAGAATTTAGGAAGGGAATACTTACGTGCCATTTTATTTAATCATTTAATGAACATAAACAAGTCATATTATAGAATAGTATTAACATGGCGTAATCTTGTACTAACACCGTAATATATATACTATAGTGTACTGCCCAACCTTTTACCCATGCAACATATGCTTGATTATAAATTACCATAGTAGCAGTATATAGGCTAGTTAAGTTTTCAAATAGCAAAAGTCAAGTGTACTAATGAAACAATGGGTGATTTAATATGTTTGGGTGAAAAATCCAAGTACGAGACTGATTATAATTATAAAAAAAGGGATTTAATTAAATTTTAACTAAAACCGTAACTATTCAATTTAATTTAAGGTATAATTTATGATTTTAACGTACTCGTGTATTGTTAGATTCGGGCCAACTAGAAAACGTTGGAATCATTCTGGCAAGCGCTTCATTTTGGAATTTTTCTGGATGAAGCTAGAGACTACTGGAGTTTATTTGTTAAATTAAACAATGGTCTAATTTAATGGGAACGGAAACTGAATCGCTTTAGCGACAACAGAAATAAGGTGAGTTTAACTCACTCAGTATCCCACTTATATTTATATAAGTCTAGTTTAAATATTTGTGTGCTTTGTTTGCTATTGGTTGAATGATTTGATAATTTTTCTGCATATACACTGGATATTCTTATATAACTGATTTAAATTAACATTTGTTTAATTTAATCAAAACCAATCGTTATATTTTAATGATTATTTCCAGTGAAAGTAACTTACCTTGCTGGTTACGTTTATAGTAATATAAACATTTAGAATTGAATTAGATGCTTGAATTGTTATTAGTTGACTGTTACCAGTTGAATTAATTATTCATGTTTATTACAAATTGTGGTATCGAATAAATTAACTTATTGGATATAGGGAAGAACAGGTTGGAGGGATCCAATCGGATTCCTCAAATTTATTGTTTATTTTCATGTTACATCACATGCATTGTTTAACCAACCTGATTGGATGATGGATTGATTATTGATTATTGTTGAACCCTTGATATTAACCAATGAGATATATTGGTGGAGAAGTTGGCAGTAGATGGCCTAGATTATAATTGTTTTATAAAGATTGATTTACCGTTAGGTGAATCGTTAGAAATGAAGTTATAAAATATAGTTTATAACTGAATAAAGAATTTTAAATATATTATTTAAAATGAAGCTTGTAAAAAGGAAAATATACCGTGTGCGAAGCACGTGCATATATTGATTGTTTAAGCCATCGATCACCTTTTTTTATCAAAAATATACCGTGTGTGAAGCACATGCATATATTGTTTGTTTTAACCACAAATCATCATTTTTGTATCAAAATATACCGTGTGCGAAGCACATACCTCATCGTAATTGTTAAATGATTTATAAAACTAATTCTTATATCGATAAGATGAATAAGTAGGGGAGCAAAGATAAATGTAACGATTATGAGATGAATTGTTTTTAAATAATAATTAAAATGGGATTATATTAGTCGATTATTATCTACTTAATAATCATCGAAGTAAATGGATAATTTAAATTAATTATATTATTAATTAATTTAAATGAAAGGAAGAGTTTGAATTGATCAACGAGATATTCATGTTTAAAGTTGACCAAGCCAACTTAATGGAAACTAATTTTTAAATTATATTAGTTTATGCTAACTACTCTAATGAAATAATTTAACGAATAGTCATTTAACTTAATAGAATTTTTAAAAGGGAAATGTAACAGTTATTCTAGTTGATGATAAAGTAAATTATAATAAATTAATGAGTTATTTCTTAAATGAAGTTCATTTAAGTAATCGAAGTGGTAAGGAAATATAATTGAATTTCTAAGGAAGTCTATGAACGGTTTATATTTAAGTCGAATTTGGTGACTGAACTTATAAAGTGAATTTAAGCGAATGCGATAAGCTAAAAAAACGTTTGAATTAAGAAAAGGAAATCGAGACAAAAAGGGTTTATATTAAACCAGAGTTGTATAAACGAGCTTATAAAGAGATGTGAATTTAAAGTGTTAATTTTAAATTAACGTTATCAAATGATGACGTTAAGTGAAATGGATGGGATTTGAAATAAGATTTTTCCAAAGGAAATAATTAAAAGGTTTCGGTAAAGCATTGTTGCAATTGAATTTGGCAAAAGTTTTGGTAATAAGAATCTAGATAATAAAATAAATAGTTTAAGAAGTTAAAGTTTGAAGGTAGATGTTATATTTATCATTTACTAAATCAATGAATTTAGTAATGATAGTATATTTATAAGGGAAATTTCAAAAGAAAGAAGGTTTTATAAAACCGTATTTTCAATAAAGTAGTGAATTGATATTGGTCGATATTAGATTGAATATGGGTTTTGAATTACAACTCGTATTTATCTTAAGATAAGAACGTTGTTGATTAAGGTCTGAGAGGTAATTAAAATACCAAAACTTGAACGACTTCAGGATTATCGGAGGATGATATTAGTTGTAATGACGGAAATATTAGAAGTGAATTAATTAGTGAAAATTAGTGTAACATTATTTGAAGAAGATGGGAATATACGTATATCGGAATTCCAAAGTAAAGGAATTTAATAAGGGCTTGAGAATATGAAATGATATTTCTGTAGTAAAGAAATAATAAAAGGAGACTGTGTGAAAATATAATGATATTTTCAAAATAAAGAGATGAGATTTAGAATGAGTTATTCTAAAAGGATAAGTGAAGATTATGGTGCTCAAATAACAAAACGGAAAGGAGATTTCATAATGGTTGTTTAAAGAATGATAATTTGGATCGATTTCCAAATGTTGGATAATAAATAATGTTTTTAGCAATATTTTGAAATGACAGCTGAAGGAAAATTGAATATGATTTAAGATATTTTTCCGAATGATTAAAATAAAGAATTTGAGAATATTAATATATTAAAACTAATATATTATTTTTGGTATTACAACCAATATATTATTTTTAAAGGCCAAGTGACGCTGTGTACTAAACCAATGGATCTATTTGGTTTTATTTTTAATTATTTATTTTGATAGTTAAAGAACCAACTATCAAAATCATACACCACATGTGTTAGTATGGAAAGACCGAGATCGAATTTATATTCGAAAACCATTACGACTCATAAATACAAACATGCGGGAGATGCTAGTCGAGATGGAGCAGCTGAAGACTGTATATCTTCATAAGCGGAGGAACTACAGTTGAATTTCTCTGGCTGATTCCTAGAGATATATATTTTGCAGTGATTCTGTCGTGATTGGAATCTACGGATTCCAAGGACTACACGCTACTGATCTATGGGGTGATTCCTAGGATGTGGTAGGAGGGTGGCTTCGGTTCATCCTATTCCTGGATGACTTGTATGGACGAGTGTCTGACAAAGTATTTCCAAAGGGATCACATATGTTGATTTCTTCAAACGTATTTCTGTTGACGCCGGAGAAGGGCACTTTTCTTAGCTTATTAACTTAAGTATTTTTATGGATGTCAATTAGTGATATTCCGCGGATCTGACGACGTGGAATTCAAAGTGAATGATAGCCAGATTTATAAAAATAATAATAAAGGTAAATGAATAAATAAATAAATTATGACCTCTAGCCTCATCAACCGGGAAACAACATAAAATCAGGTAGGTCGCATAGCTATGTGGGTCGCACTCATCAAAAGGGTATATCATTACCATATCCGGTGAAATCAAATGCCTTCAGTTGTCCCTTCTTATTTATGTACGTATGCTATTGGTTTGGTTGGTTGGCCCCCAACCGTGGTAATGATATATTCAGTACTCTCAAGGGAAAGTGAGGGGCCGGTCATGTTTATCCTGGGTTGCAAGATGTTCTCGTTGAACACCACTGTATTCATATCCAGAGGTACATTGTCGGGAAGGTGGTCTCATACCTTGCCACAGAATCCATTCTCCAATAAGTGCCCGCGGTTTTGATTGTATACTATATATATGGAGCGTGAGATGTAAGCATTCCACTAGATTGATATTTACTTGTATTTAGACAATATCATAATATCAGAATAATATTGTTTTAAAAAATGTTTTGGGTCATCGTAAGGTAAAAACCGTCCATATTTATGTGTGAATTTGGTCTTACGATTATCCTTTTCTTTCGAAAAGATTTTGACATTAAAATCAAGTTGTGTGATGCCTTTAAACTTAGTGTATTTTTCTCACTCTGGTTCACCAGACTGACCCGGTGTTTGTAATGCTCGGGTTAGACCGAGATGTACAGGCCCAGGTTATCGGTTGTTATGAAGAGACGAGATGGAAGAGTCCAGACCAATGATATTATATATTCTGCTGTGCGGTTCTATATGAGGACAGGTTACTATAACTGACCAGATGTGTGATGTACTCTGATGATTGTAAGTTTTATTTCAAGCTCTCAGTAAAGATTTATTTCTATATTATATTTTGTTCGGCTGCAATGTGAGAATTTGTGTGGTGTTGCTCTTCTTTTCATTCTTCTAATCCATTATTTCTTTCTTTCTTATCTCAACATTTAATTTCTTTCTAATAACTATCTGCATTTCCGTACAATTCGGGTTGGACGTGACTTGTGATTGTCAACTCAAAGGGTACGGAAAAGGCGGTATGTTACAAATTCAGACAATATATATGTAAACATTCAGCATACACAAACAATCAGCAATGATAGCACACAAAAAATAAAATAAAAACCCAACTTATATAAAATATAAGTGGGAAAAAATGAGTGAGTAAACTCACTTTGATTTCATTTGTCGACATGGTTCAATTTCAGTTAAATTAAACAATCGTTTTAATTTAATTGAAAACAGTTGTCGCTTTCAGAACTATCCAGACTAGTTCTATAATGTTCTGTTCTTCGCCATGACCGTAACGTAACTCGTTTGATCCAATTCTGTTAAGATTAGCATAAGATATTAACAATTTAAGGTTATACCATTTAAATAAATAAATTATATACTTAATTATAAATTATTCTAAGATAAATACATTTATAAATAATCCGACCCATCCTAATCTTTACTCATCATCTTTTGTATTTCCCCCGGTACCAAAGCAAACCCTCGCTACTTCAAATCACGGATCCACAAGGCACCACTCCTTTAAGCCATTTACGTTTTAAGGTTAAATTCTAATAATTATAATAATATATTAACTTCCTTAATTCATATATTAATTATAATTTACATTGGTTAAGAGAAATAACCGACAATTTTCACCCATTGACCTCGTCCCATTTTCTTTTACTATTGCATTTCAATTGAATGGGCCGCACTAATTTATCCTCCCTTAATTCCTTCCTGACCGCATCATTCAAAATGGAAAGCTCCTTCATGCTTGACTTCCTGAAAGCAGACATGCCAGTTAAACTAACTAACATATTAATTATAATTAACTAATTATTTAATAATTTTTAAAACATTAATTACTTTAGTTAAAAAAAATGAACCTACCGATTACTGTTGCTTTTCCATCCTGTATGCTGCTTCATGTACCCTTCAATTTGAAACCTCCTTCCCTTATTCCATTCCATTGGTCACCGTTACCTTCTGTTTAGTCAAACCTAATTCAGCTATAAAATTTATTATAGATCACGGTTTGGTTAAACTATGCACTTATTTAATTTATAATAATCATATATTTAATCATGTTGCTAAAAGGATATGGCCACTATCACTGTCCCCATTCAAAAATTCTGCACCTCGTGTAAACTACTGTACCTCGTCTCCACTATTCCTTCATCATTCGAATTGCTTCAGGTACCCATCTTCATGTCAGAAAGTGGACTGCAACACCACCTTTTCTCCTCCCACTTTCAGATGAACAGCACCAACACTCCACCACTCAACTACCGTCCATCACCGCCTTAGTACTCCCACTCGAACTCGCTTGGACCGCTCGCAATCCCACTATCTTCGTCCGAATAGCGCCTCCGACACCAGAAAACCATGACCGCCTCTCTGTCGACCTGCGCGCCGCTTCACCGAACTCCGTGCCACCGCTTACTGACATCGAACCCGTGCATTTCATTTTACTGTTTTTAATGAGTTATATATTTGAGTTTTTGTTGTCCATTTAAGCATGGTGCGTTCTCTGAGAGAAGATAAGGGGAAGGCTTTCGTTCGTTATTTATAAGCCAAGAGCCTTGGCATCCAAGCTTTAGATTAATACGTATGCAACATAGTATAGTTGTGAAACGTGTGATGCTTGATGTGAAAATACAGTATGTGAAACTTTGGGGCGAAGGAATAGGAGATATTAGTATAGCTGTGCGTTATACTGTGTGTACCTTCACATAGCCTATGTTTTTATGTCTACACGGTAGAGATATTAGTGTGGACACGTCTTCGCCCTGCATATTTGTTTAGTCATAAAATGTGTTGGTTTTACGTTAGGCACGAAAAATTTGGTCTTAAAACATGCACTGGGCAAAGGTAAAGGGAATGGGAACATTTAATAATATTTTATTATAACGAACTCATGCCATCAACTTTTCGCAAAAGAAATCATCTTATACGACCTTCGTTTAAGATGAAAACTACTAATCCTAACATAAAAAATATTCCGGACCTAGTGGGGTAGGTTTCATCGAATTCCGAGGTCGTCTGTGAAAAGTCCTTTATAAATATCAATGAAAAATCAAGCGTTTGAAATTCCTATAATTACAGAAAAAATCCAAAATATATGAGACCTTGACATTTTACTAGACCTTTTCCTATCGGATCCAAAGAATCTTGTTTCGTTAAATTTGGAGTTTGTTTGACCAGTCGTTTATTTGTTAAAAGTTACCCATGTCTAAATAATCTAAACAATTACATAGAAACAGAGACGTTTTTGGCCATCGAAGTCACATACGATATCTGTTTGCCACGAAATTTGATTTTCTGACAATAATTTAACGATACAGTTCCAATGAAACTAATTTCATCGAAAACTGAGACCGTTTGCAAAAATAGCTATTTTTAACGCTTATATAATATCGGTTAAAATATTATATAAATTCCAAATGAATCATAATAAATTATTTTTATCATATATATCCAAATAGAATATATATATATACAACTTCAAATATAAATTATACAACTCATTATCATCAATTTCGAGTTAAAACCGCATCGAAATAATATCAAAACCCTTTGTAACCGTTATATTTTAATAACGATTTCCATAACGACTATTTTAAAACTTGATTTAACCATAACTAACAATCTATAACACGAAATCTAGATTTTTCTCCTTCATTAGAAAATTATTATCAACAAGATTCAAACGTTTCTTGTTTCATAGAATTCTTACTTGAAACGGATTATGAATATTCAATTAAAATTCAAAACTCCATATTACGGACTGCCGCGCCTTTTTGAGCTCGTTTTATATTATATATAAATTTAACATCTAAACTTTGTTTTAAAAAAATGAATTCAATACTAAAACCCATTAATATTCCAAATATAATATTTAAAATAATAAATTAAATATTTGACTGCCCAAAATACGGGACATTGCAATTTCCCCCCTTAAAAGAATTTCGTCCCCGAAATTACTAAGGTGGAAAGAACGTTACAAACCCATTTATTATTCAAAAATTCAATTTATATTAAATCGAAACCCAATCTGTATAATCAATATAAATTTTCGAAAATATCAAAAAATTTCTAACACATTAAATTCTCGGAAAAATTTGGCAGAGTCTCCCTTGTACAGAGGGACTTCTGCGATATCGCAGGAACAAATAATATATATACATTGACCCACATGATCGGAAAACAAAATTCAAAACGCAAAATTCTATATTTTTGTGTAGACATACCTTCTACTAGTGCTATTTAGCATACTACTCAATTTGCGTGATATCTACGCAACTAAACTTAATTCTCTAGCCTTTTAGCACCACTAGTTAACTCAATTCAACATATGAGTAATAGATATGTGAAATTCTTAAATAACATTTCGTTAACAACTGGTATAATAACCATAATTCCAAAATCAACATATAACACCAATTCATTTGCAGATACAGGATTAAGTCATAAATTTCAATTCATATGCGGTTTCATTCCAAAATTTAATACTGGGATTTATTTTCAATTCATTCAATTCTTTAATTAAGTCATTGATGAATTTTATTCAACCAATCTAACAGACAATCAATAATCAATCAATAACTAATACATAACCAATTTAACCAAATCAGTTAATTTTACATTTAATATTAGTATTTACTTTGGTTTCACATATTTGAACATTAGTTTGTTAATATCCAGTTGATCCCCATTTAATTATTGTTCATTCAATTTCCAAATTCCAAATTGATTTTATCTAATTTCAATATCATTATTAATTTAATTTTACATAACCAAGTTAAGTTCCAATTCAAAATTTTAACTTGATTTGAATTCCATTCAAATCAGTCAAATAAATCAATATCCAAATAATTTGATAAAATTATTTATTTTCTATACAAAAATATAATTTGGGTAAAATTATTTCATTTACCCTCTTTACAAAACAATATTGTATCCATTACCAGTTCAATGCTTCTCAGCACTTGAACTGATAAACAACACAATACAAAACATTTGTATATAAAATCTACAAATACACACTCTCATATATACACACTCAACTCAATCTAGGATCTTACTAACCCCATCTCTACCACATCACAATGCCAAGGTTATTACTAAACCAATAGCTCTAATACCAGCTGTGACGACCAGAACTTCCGGTACCTTTTGAGCTGACCAAGACAACACAAGTCCAACCCAAAATGTACTAGAAACCCATATGCCAATAGAAAGAAGTTAGAGGGTGAGATAAAAAAGAAAGAAATAATAGAATAGAAGAAGAAGAACACAAACACAGAATTAGAGTCTCACATCACAGCAGAACAAAATATAATATAGAAATAAGTCTTTACTAAGATATTTTAAAAATACTTACAATCATCAGAGTATATCACATATTTGGATAGTTATAATGACCTGCCCTCATGTACAATAACACACAGCGGAATAATATATCATACGTCTAGACTCTTCCAACTCGTCACTTCACCGCATCCGATAACTTAAGCCTGTACAGCCCGGTCTAACCTGAGAATTACAAATGCACTGATCAATCTGGTGAACCAGAGTGAGGAAACACACTAAGTTTGTAGGTCACATCCAAATTGACTTTAAAGTTAAAATCTTTTCGAAAGAAAGGATAATAGTAAGACCAAAATCACACATAAACACGGACGGTTTTTACCATACTATAACCCAAAACATTTTTGAAATCAATATATTTTATGATATTATAATAAAGTCTAATATCAAATAAATAGCAATCTAGCAGAACGCTTGCATCTCACGCTCCACATACATAGTATACAATCAAAACTGCGAGCGCTTATTGGAGAATGGATTTCCAACTATAGCAAGGTATGGGAGCACCTTCCAACAATGTACCTCTGGAGATGAATACATTGGGGATTCAACAAGAACATCTTGCAACCCCGGCTAAACATGACCGGCCCCTCACTTCGCTTAAGAGTACCGAATATATCATTACCACGGTTGGGGGCTAGCCAGCCGAACCGATAGCATACAAATAAAATAAAGGGACAACCGAAGGCATTTAATTTCACCAGATCAGGTAATGATATACCCTTTTGATGGGTGCCACCGACATAGCCATGCGACCTACCCGATTTTAAAACATTTCCAGGTTGATGAGGCTTGTGGTCATAATTAATTAATTAATTAATTAATTTGATTATTTATTCTTATTCGTTTAGAACATATGGCCACCATTCACTTTGAATGCCACATCGTCAGATCCGTTAAATCACTAATTGTCGTCCACAAATATACTCTGTGTATTAAAGAAATGCCCCTCTTCGCCACCAACTTGGTATATTTATAAAAATCAACGTACGTGGTTTTTAGCAAATACTCTGTTGGACATTCATCCATATAAGTCATCCAGGAACAGGATGAACTGAATACACCCTCCTACCACATCCAAAGGATCAGTAGCGAGTAGTCCTTGCATACCCGTATATTCTCAACCACGACTGAATCACGTCAGAATACCTCTGGTTGCAATCCAGAGAATATTTGACAAGTAATCCTTCCGCTTATGAAGATCCACGGTCTTCAATTACTCCATCTTCAATGTTCACGTATTTGCTGATTAGAATGGTTTTCGAATATAAATTCGATTCCGGTCTTTCCGTATCAACAAACCTATGGTCAGATTTTGATAGTCGGTGATTTAACTATCAAATAAACAGTGATGAAAATAAAATGAGTTCACTGATTCAGTACTTGGCATTACTTGGCCTTTTTAATTAAAACAATTAATGAATGTTAATTTCGATTTCTTTAAATATTTTGATATTACGAATATAGCTTTTATTTCTTATTTAACACAAGATTATTTCAAACTCTTTTATTTACTTAGAATTAGATCATATATATATGTTCTCACTTTTGTTTATCAAAATTCACATAAGACATCATTACTTGAAACAACATCAATTTTCTGTCCTTTCAGAATAAACTCATTCCAAAAACTTAACCTTTCTATTTCCTTTTACTTTTAGAAATATCACTATGCAAATATATATATATATATATATATATATATATATATATATATATATATATATATATATTCCCATTCCCATTACTTTGGAAATCTCTTTATATATTCTGAAATCTCGCAATTTACGTTGCATTATTGTTTCTCATATGGAATTTTTCTTACCCTCTTTTCCATTACAAACTAAAATCATTCTCAGATAATCCTAAAGTCATTTAAGTTGGGGTATTTGAATTGCCTCTCAGACCTTGATCAACAACATTCTTATCTTAAGATAGATATTGTAACGACCCGCATTCTACGCATCGGAGGATCGTAGAATATTTATTTCATTTTTATACGAAGTCGTATGGTCGTGGAACTTTGGGGAACGACTATTGGGGTCATTTCCAATGTTCACAATTTTTTCCGATTTTTAAATGACCGTTTTGCCCCTAGCGAATCTTGTTTTGCTCATAACTTTTGGTTGGTAAGGAATTTTAACCTGAAACCACTTCCATTTGATTCAGATGATGGTTTACAATTCCGTAGAGTGGTCACAATAGCCAAACGGACTTGCCGTTTGGGAGATATGGCTGAAACAAGGTTTAGAAGGTGAAAAACTGCTTAATCGGGACTAATTAGGATGATTAGCAAGAGGGCCCATAACCCATTTCGGGGTTAGGGTTATGGGGAGGCTGAGAACAGTTAGGAAACGATTTTTATTTCATTTTTCAGCCGCCTAAAATGTAACAACCCGGATTCCGATGGACCGATTTTTTTTTCAAAAATCCAATCCACCGAAACCCGAGTTGATTACTCTGGTATCCTGCAGAAAAAGACAGAGAAAAGAGATATTCAGAGTTCGGAAAACACCTCACAGCGGAAGGAGTAAAATATAATATATTTAAAACATAGCTTTACCTTAATCACAATACTGCTAAATCAGTATTCCCAAAGCTGTAAGTCTCTGTCTAACCTGCGAATGTTATGAGGAGGGGGTTAGAACATAAGTTCTTTGTGAATGAATTTAAACTACACTTCTTGAATAATCCTACATATACCATTCAATTACACTTTCTTATTTATTAGGTTATACGTGTTATTAGCACTTAAATCTTGCACATATGTCACACCCATCTAGTAGATTAACCTAATATAGTGTATATGTAGCTACCCCCAAACTGAGGTACACCCCGTGATACCCCACTCGTACGGTCTCCTCCGTATCGCCATAGTAATATGCGCAGTATCCTATCCTATGCCATAGTAACGTACAACGATACATCCGCATAGAACCACCATCACTGCGCTATGTAAGCGTACTGACTGCCATCCTTGAACTATTCGATTGAGTTTGGTTCCATCACCGAATAATGCCCTCTAGTCTACGATACACCACCCAGAGCAGACATGGTTGTACCTAGACTTTCCCATGTACGTATCATCAATCGTAATCGATGTTTCTACTGCACATAACCTCTACTTGTGCACCCAAGTTCCGTGGCAGGGCTACACAAGAAAACACGAAACTCGGTCGGGAGCTTTTCTATATCTATACGGGCCCGCCTCTAAGAGTGTCCAATGTACAAATATCCCTCGGACCTGATTTTTCTATGGTGGCTATGGCCCCACCTCCGCCCCTCCCTCAACTAGTAAAGACCACACGAGCTAAGCGACCACCCCTAAAAGCAAACAATCTAAACATCCATGTGGGGTCTCCCCGCACTCGTCCCTTGATAACAAAGGTTAACGATCTCTAGGGGTTAGCTCTTGTCTTTTCGCATTCCTTAGGCTGCTGGTGATAGGTGTCCGACGATCTTCCTATCGTTTGGTCTTGACCCTCCGCCTGAGGCGATCACCGAACCACCCTTAATGTCACCGCGTACAACATTCTGACTGCCCCCTACTTGTGCAGTCAAGGCCCACCCACTTGGTAGTTCCACGCAGACCCAACCTCTGTAATCCAAGCCCGAAGCTAAACCACTACAGAGGACTACCAGGAGCACCTTTAAGGTCTCAGGAAGCTGCGTGCTTCCCCTTTGTAACAACCCGTATTTTCAATAACCTGTTATAACATAAATGGAGGCAGAATTAAACTGTAAAATCTGAATCAAGGGAAACGGGCTATGCCATTGCGTTCGTCTCGGAAAAATACGCGAAATAGAGTCCGAGTTTTCGAAAATCGGAGTCCGTATGACCAAGATATGGCCTCGCGAAGTTTCACGAAAAATTCCCAAATTAAAGTATACTTAATTAAGTGAAATGGGTTGCGCAGAGAAATATATATATATTGATATATATATATATAATTGAAAATTAAATAAATAAATATGCAAAAATGTTCAAAACAACGAATTGGGAGAGGGGAATAACCGAACCGGCCGATTTTTGAGGTCGATCCGAGCCCGCTGGGTCGACTAGGGGTTAATCCAGGGTGTTTGGCTGTCAACCCGGGGGCCGATTCGCTCAAATGCAGATTTTGCATTTGGATGGTTCTCATGGTTCATCTTTAATCTAAAGGCCCTAGATGGTTCCTACACTTGACTTCTTCCCCAAGACATGCTTTGATGGCTTGGATTGAATCTAGGTTTAATCCTATGGCCTAAAACACTTGCCTAATCTATAAATAAGACCCTAACCTATCCTAAATCCTCATTATTCATTCATGCAACTAAACTATGGCAAAATTTTACCTCTCATGGCCTCCACTCTCTTCATAAAATTTCTAAATGGTTTCTATGAGAGATTTTCCATGCATACAAGTGTTTTCAAGTTTGTATGAGTGTCATTAGCTTGCATTCAAGTCAAGTTTCTATCTTTGCATCATAAAGCAAGGGTTTTTATCATTTTGGCTCAAGGGTTTTTATGTTAGAGCTTGCATTTTTGGTCTATTTGATTGCATAAGGGCTTTGTCATATCTTTTGTGCCTTCATAGCAATGTAAGCCCTTTCCCTACTCTTAGATATTAACTATGAAGTTAAATGTTCATGTTGCAAGTTTGGGTTTGATCATTGAGTATGATACATGCTATCATGTCATGCAAGTTTATGAAGTCATTATCTTGATCTTGTGAGCTAAAAGCTACAACCTTTATGTTGAAATGTTGCATTAGGCAACATGAGAACCCTCATAACCTTTATGTCAACTTGCATATGAAGTCATAACCCTTATATGATGATATATGCGAGTTACTAGTCATCATTCCATATCTTTTGTCACCATGATTCGCTTATGTGCCAAGTTTGGGTTTATGCATGTTTTGAGGCTTAAGAATGTAACATGCAAGTTAATGAACACATTTGTGCCTCATTTGCCACCATGATTAACTTGTGGCTTAATATCCATTTTTTTCATGCCTTTGCCAAGTCTCTTCTTTTAATCCATTACGTTGTCGCGAACGTATATGCGAGTTTAAAAGCGTTGGGTTATGTTATGGGTAATTTCTAATGACATGAAAATACAACTTGAAAACATGACTTGAAATATAACATGAAAGTTGACATGTAAGTATGCTTAAAAACATAAGCTTGGGAATTTACCTATTAAGTTAGGTCTACCCTTTGGGAATTTACCTATTAAGTTAGGTCTACCCAAATGCTTGAAAACTTGTAACATGTTTTGGGAAACATGATGGACATGACACTTAGATAATATAAGTGTGGCCAACTCGAGGTTGGGCTGAGTTTGCAACGTAAAACTACCCGGAACCGACCGGCCTAACTAGTAGTTGCAAACAATAGGACCCAATGTGAGAAGTTGGTCATGTTGTGCTTGAACCCGAGGTTAGACCAAGTTGTGGTGTAAAGCTACCCGGAACCGACCGGCTTAACTAGTAACCACAACAAAGTCTAATGTGAGAGGTGAAGGTGCATTAAGTAATTAATGCCACATGATAGGGTTAAGTTAATTTGATTAATGACTCTTAACCAAATATGACATGGACAAATGGGTTAAGTAATTTGATTAGGCTAATGATACTTAACAAAACATGACAAGGTTGGGTAGGTTAAGTAACTTGATTTGCCTAATGACACTTAACCATTTTTATATGACTAGTGGATGGGGTTAAGTTAACCAACACTTAATCAATCCAACGCGATAACTTGGTAAGGTTAAGTAAGTTTTCTTAATGACGCTTAACCGAAAAATACGGTTAACGAATGGGGTTAAGATTAGACTCAACTAGTCTAAACATGGAAATCGGATGGGGTTAATTTAGCCTAGACTTAATTAATCCCACTTGGTAGTTTAATGGGGTTAAGTTAAACACTTAACTAATCTAAACATGATGAATTGATGTGGTTAAGTGACCTATACTTATCCAATCTAACTCGTTAATTTATTGTGGTTAAGTTAACCAATACTTAACCAATATAACGTGAAAACATGATAAGGCTAAGTCACGAATCGCTTGAATACACTTGACCGATTTGACTAAGTAAATTGATAGGGTCAAGTTAATATATACTTAACCAATCTAGAATGATAATTGGACGAGGTTAAGTCGTGAATTGCTTAATATACTTAACCAACTTGAGCATGGTTTGTAGGGTTAAGCCTTGAACTTGGATACTTAGCCAATTTTGACAGGATTTGTAGACGGGTTAAGTCATGAACTTAAGTGACACTTAATCCATTATGTAAACCCTAGTTCTGAGGATTAGGTGGATAACCGTAGTTAACAAGGATAACGGGAACAATGCTAAGTGGTAAACCTTAGTTGAAGAATAACTAAGTAATGATTCTTAGTCAAGGAAATTTAGACCAGTTCATAGATAGATGAGTAACCTGATACGGTAGGTCATCGTTTAAGTATACGAGTAGGAGCAAGTATCTGATTTAGATAAAGGCTCCAGCGAACTGGGTAACAAAGCAGCGGCTTCGGGGAACGTGAGGATATTCTTGGTATCCCTCTATGAGCTGCCAGGTGATTATACTAGGCTCATGAGAGGTTAAGGTCTGCGTTAGAAGAACCAAGAGTATGCCTTGGTTGCTATACGAGCGACCTAAAGACGGGGATGGATAGGGGATAGTCGACGATACACGGTCGTACCCTAGATAGCATTTCGTCAGGCTACCTACCATCTTTGGTCAAGCGTGTACGTACGGAAAGGCGGAGAACACCCAAAAGACCATAATTGCTATCTAATTATGGTTGCGGTAAGGCTTGGATGTGGGTTGGCCAGTGTTGTGTTCTCATACAGGATTTATCCTGTCTTGTCTTTCACTAGTTGAGGGAGTGGTCTCGTGGGACCATAGCCACGTATAAGAAAAACAGACCTTAGCATCTGCATCGGCGATAAATCGAAAGCTCCCGACCGAGTCCTGTATTTCTTGATTTGCCCTGTGACAGGACTCGGATGGCACGATGTGATACATGTGCATACAGTCATGGAAAAGCGATTCACGATGAATGCGTGGGAAAAAGGGCGCGGTTGGCGGTTAGCGTAATCCCTAGTGGCCCTAGGTGGTTGAACCCAAACCGAGATACGAAAACGTGCAATAGGTAAGCATAATCCCTAGCAGCCCTAGGTAGCATAAGTCCTAGTTGTACAAACAATAATTCATGTTGGAAGACCCTAGCTAGGTTTAGGGTAACAGTCCAAACCGATCTTAAGGATCATGGAACTATGTTAAAGTAATATAGAATCTCATGGGAAAGCCCGTATGGTCTACGGCAAGGGACTGAACATTTACATGGAATAAAACATACAAGTTGAGTAACCTATATATGCGATATATTAGGTTGACATGGACCATTACACGACTTTTGAGTAAGGGTCATTCTTGGTTAACACATGACACGGTGGGGATACTAGTACGGTAGGTGCAGAGCTAAAATACAGGATAGATATCACGGGGCGTTATACGTGACAGATATTTTGGGGATATTATACTTGATAGAAACCTGACGATGTGATACCTTGTTTTATCTTGACATCGTAATTTATCATGACACCTTAGTTTATCTGAGTTCAGTAGTTCATCCTGTTATTTTGATTTAGCTTATCTATCTTGTTATCATGCTTATGTTCATCTCAGTTTCTCATGTCAGTTAACTTTACTAGTTTTTATGCTAATAGTAGATAGGTCTCACTCAGTCTTTTTGACTGACCCGTTTTGTTTCGCCTCTTTTCTTCCGTTTCCCCCCCAGGTTACAGGGAGGAAATACTGTTGTTTAGTTCGGACTTCTTCTGCTTAAAGGTCATCATGGATGGCTTGGACTTTTCTTGGCTAATGGCTACTTTACTGTTTTTACTTGGGGAATAATTTATGAAAATGTCTTTATGCTTCTTTACTATTGCAAGACAGGTTTTGACGTACTCTGATGTAAAAGGCTTTAGACCTTATTTATTCATGTTATGAAAGTTTGATTTTACTTCCGCTATTTTATATGTTCTGTCTTGTGATATTTCTGTGCATGTTTACCAATAATGCCCCTCTAAAGCTAGTGCATTCCTTTGCGAGTGACCTTAGCGGAGGCGGGGTGTTACACCCTTCCAGTCCGTTGGAGCCGCCAAAATAGCGAACGTGCGCTCTCCTCGTGCCTTATGACACCATCATGATCTTTTTCGTTGGGTTATTCATCCTACAACGTACGGACTGCTTCAAGCGCCTCAGTTTTATATGTCATTAGACCCTAAGTCTAACCATTTATTTCACGCTTGTGCCACCTCGTCAACTTTCTCATTTAACTTGGTTATTCACATTAGCTTCCCCTTTTTTTCCGTATTCACCAAGTTACCCTTGCTTATTAATTCAACTTACACTTAACCCACTTAAGTCCATTAATAAGCCCACAACATGTTATTTTCCAATCTCATAATTTTTTCCCTTTTTGGGTTATAACAACATGTTATACTTAATTCATAGTTAAGTATGCCTTATCCCACATACATACTGATTAGGAGAATAACCCTCTAAACACCATCCCCGAAGACCGAAATCAACATCAGACTGGCACACAGAGAATTACTCAATCCAACCAACATATATGACTCTAATTTACTTCTTCTCCACTCATATAACTTATATCATTTTTAATTTCACATTTCTCCTTTACAAAACACTTAATTTAAGTATATCTTTACATATAAGTTATCTCATCTTCCTTATCGTTTCCTATAACTTATCTTGTCTCATAAGTTATAATTTCCACCTATTATCATTTCTTGCCTTATTTAAGTTTATTCATAATAGGTTATTTATATTCCCCATTTCTTGCCATTAATTTTAGATTAACTTATTTCATAGTATAAGTCGTTCCACCCTTCAAGTCTTGGATTACATCTTAAGTCATAACCTTCCCTTGTCCCTATGACAAGTTTGCCTGTTATTAAATTTTACATCACCGCAACTCAAGTTTATAATAGGTAATTATCATTCCCCCATTACTGTCTCATTAATTTTAGATTTGACTTAACCCTTCCTTTTACTCATCCCATTACTTAAACTTTACCCAATTCAATTAATTTATGATATCGTTACAGGTCCATTTGGTTAAGCATATCTAAATTCTATTTCACATTTGGTTAATTCCAGTCCGTTGGAGCCGCCAAAATAGCGAACGTGCGCTCTCCTCGTGCCTTATGACACCATCATGATATACCTCGTTGGGTTATTCATCCTACAACGTACAGACTGCTTCAAGCGCCTTAGTTTTATATGTCATTAGACCCTAAGTCTAACCATATTATCCAATTATAGCCAAATTCACTAATTCCATGTTATTCATACCCAAACATGTCAATTTCCAGTATCCAATTATACCTAATTTCATATAATCAATATTTTCCCAATATATATCCCAACATTCCCACGTTTATACATATAATCTAATTCACCCTCTAGGCTTACTTTTCAAGTCACAAATAAATTTCACCAATCCATGTTATCCAATTACATGTTGTTAATATTGAATTATACCAATTCCATATCCAATAGTTCCAATTAAATTTACACAATTTCATGTTAATATTATAAATCAAAATTCATAGTTGCGCACTATTCAGCATAGATTATATTCCTCGACTGCATAAAATAGAATATGCCCAATATATGCAATAACAATTGTTATGCCACAAACCCTAAAATTTCAGATGATATTCCAATATCCCTATATTCCAATCGTGCGTATTGTATAATAAGATTTCGTCTAGGTTCGAGATAACCTAGATCCAAAAATAAAAAGGGGAAAGGATAAAAAGGAGAGAACTCAAAAGTAGGCATAAATAAAATAACACATCTTATTAAATTAACATCATATTCATTATGGGGAATGGTAAACGATAGAAGCAACATTATACAACAAATATAGTTCAAATCCACTCACATTGACTGGATTAGAGAAATAAGTGATTTGTCATTGATGTAGAATGCTGATTTAATCTTCTTGTTTGATTATTGGTGAAAAGTGTGAATTGTTGATGAAGAACTTTGCTACTTGATTTGATTAAACTCCAAAGTTGATGAAGAACTTGCAAATTAATTTAGGGTTTTGAGGCGGTGGCCATGTTTGGTTGAAGTTTAGCGGTTTGGAAGCGTCAGAATTAGGTTAGGTCTAGGCACTATTTTATAGGTGTAGAGAGTGTTTTAGAGCCATTAGGTCGCCCTAGAAGCCATCTGGTCCGTCCAGCACATCAAAAATCGTCACTGCCCAGATCTGTAAAAATCAGGGTGGAGGTCGACACTAAGGTCGACACCTAGGTCGAACTCCTGGGTAGGTCGACCTCTTGGTCGACCTCCCTGGGTAGGTCGACCTCCAGGTCGACCCCCAGGTCGACCTGCCTCGGTATTTTCCAATGTAAATTCTGAATTTTTGCTGAATCTTCCGAAGGCCATAACTCTTTCATACAGAGTCCGATTTTTGAAAACTTGGACTCTATTCCAAACAGAATTCCGAGACGAACGCAATGGTGATGTCCATTTTTCATAATTCCTGATATTTAAGTTAAGTATCCTTATTTTATTGTCTTCTTTGTTACATACACTATTATCGAATTAATTTTTCCTTCTCTTCCATATATTAATAATTTTTTCATTAAACATCACCATTATTTACCTATCTATGCATATACACATATTTTTACATACTTTTAACTATATTAAAAATGCGGGGTGTTACATAAAACATTTCCCTAACCCTAGCAATAGCCTCCAATACCCAAATCACCGTCTAATCACCATTTAATCAAGTTTTAGTCTAACCTAATCTAATCAAGGAAAATTAGCATCAAATTGGGAATAGAGCTGCTGTGTTGCATAGAGATTCAACCCAAATTAGAGATGTTTTCAGATCTAAGATTTATATGTGGCTAAGGTGAGTGATTTGCATTGTTTTTCGCTAATTAGGGGTGATTAGTGATAATTAGCGAAATTATGACTCAGAAAAATCTAGAAAAATTTGTAAAAATATAAAATATTATTTTAGGGCTCTGATAAAAAATTGGGTTAATTTGGTTAAATATTGCTAATACTAAGGTTAGTTATGCTTAAACATGATTATGGGGAAAACAAGGGTTTTTGGGCATGTTTGATCTATATTATCATGGTTATTTGTTATTTTAGTGTCTTTGGATAACTATACATGTTGCTATGACTGTTTGGAATGTTTTTTAATTGTTTAGAATAGTTAGAATGGTCGAAAACACCGCCGTGTGCCGTAAAAAAAGCCGTTGGAAGTTGCAGGAAAAATATGTAGGAGCCGGACTGGATCGAATCGCCCGTACCCGAACTGAACCGTTCGTGGAGCACCCCTCCTCCGACCCGAACTGTGGCCCATCCCCCTTTAAACCATGAAGTTGTTGAATTGATGCCTGGACCATGAACCGATGAGAGAGCTCACGAGCCGCTAATGTAATCATGAACGGACCCGATGTTGGAGAGGAGGGCAGAACCGGAGCTTGGCATCATGAACCAAATGAAGGAGCCTGCAATCCGAAGCATGCGACCATGACCGGATCCGGATGACAACATGACTCATGAACCGAACCGAAAAGTGTTCCCACGAGCTATGGACCACGACCCGAACCGGGTGGGTAGCCACGAGCATGAACCGAGAATGCACTAAACTGAACCAAGGATGGATGGAGCATTGATCACGACCGAACCAATCCGGAGAAAACCAAAACATGAGATGCAAAAGTAGCCTAAATGGGAGGTTTGTACTCAGGATCCGGTTGGGAACCAAGGAGTCAACTTCATGAATTGGGCTTTGCTGCGGATGTGTGCTAAGGAGTTATCGACGTCCATGACTTTGATTCACCACCAAGACGGATGTTAGGCTACGGATCAGTGTAGTGAGGTAGTTATTACTCCATGGGGCAGAGTGATCGTAGCATGGCTATGAGCCAGTGCAGTGGAGTCGTCATGACTTCATGGGGCAGAGTGGACATAGCAAGGACTAGTAGTTATGGATCAGTGCAGTGGAGTCGTCAAGACTCCATGGGGCAGAGTGATCATAGCAAGGATTTTGGTGATCAAAGCGGTGGGTATCGTATGCTTTATGCACTGAGTGAGAGATGTGATGATGGTTGCTATGCTTGATTTTTTGACATCACTATGACAAGCACACCCCTCCCCCCATATCTTTACACCATATGTTAGTATCACCTTAGAGTCTTGTACATCCTTTTGTGCTAACTCTTTGGTTGCAGGTCCAGGTTCAGGTATGGTTTAGTATACCTGTTATTGTTCTGTTTTGCTGCTTATCGCTCATACTAGACTTTTGTCTGACCCATAGTTTTATGACTCTTATTATTACTCGGGGTGCTTCTAAACGAGAAGACTAGAGACAAGTTAGCTGGTTATGCACGAGTAGTTGATCCGGTGACGAGCAGGAGGCTCCTACGTATTATCTACACATATTTTCCCTGTGTTGTTGATGATCACTGCTTTAGGCATTAGTAGTGCACCTCTCCTTTCTTTTGCTTTAGAGACACTATTTTGAAGTTGTAATAATGGTTATGGATCAAAAGCTGTATTTTGGATTTCCGCTGCTATGATTATGGTTTAGTTTTCAGCTTATGCACTGTCTCTCCTGTTTTATGTCAAGTATGTTATTATTATATTTTTATTCCATGCGTTGTGAGACATTCTACAGGTTCCTTATTAGTTCAAATTCCTTTCTTTTCCTTTCTTGGACGACCGTCCTGTGCTAGTCGGCACTGGCACAACGCATTTTCATTGGAAATGTCGGCTGGTGCTGGCGAGCTGTCACAATTGGTATCAGAGCTCTAGGTTGTGTAGTTAACCTAGGGAAAGACCCCAGGGAGAGATAGTACGTATATAAGAGCGCATATTTGTGATATTTTGGTTTTCAAAAAATATATATATACACATTATTAGTACATTAAAGGATGGAGTCGCACTGCACTGGCACTACTAAAAAAATGGTTAATCATTTTCTCCTTACAGATTGAATGATGAGCTGACATACGAGGGGTACTGGTAGAGGAGCTAATAATGAGAATGCTCCTGATATGAGGACGATGTTTACTGATTTCATGAGAGAGATGCTTAGAGATGTGCAAGGAGAAGTTCCTAATGCTGCTAATGGTGGTGGTGCAGCGGTGCAGGCGCCTAGGGCCGATTTCGCCAAGCTCTGTAAGGACTACACTAGCCTTGGTGGGAAGTTGTTCCACGGAACGGAATCGGCTACAGAAGTTTAGGATTGGCTCGATAGTTGTGAGCGTATCTTCAAGGATCTGGGAATCAAAGATGCAATGAAGAGAAAGCTAGCATCCCATCAGCTGCAAGGACGGGCTATGAATTGGTGGAATGCTATTAAGGCAGCTACCCCTGAGGATCAAGTTACTTGGGATCAGTTTAAGGCTCGATTCAGTGATAAGTTTATCCCAGCTTCTCAGAAATCACAATTGTTTAGGAAATTACTGGAGCTTAAGAAGAATGGTAGGGCAGTCTCGGAATATATTGCTGAGTTCGATACTTTATCGAAGTATGGATTACCCCTTATCGACACTGCCGAGAAGAAGAATGAGAAGTTCATAACTGTCTTGGATGGGTACTTAGGGGAAAGACTTATTAACCACATCGATGAGACGTTTGAATCAATTGTGGGGAAAGCTTTGAGATCAGAGAGTCTATACCCTAAGTCGAAGACTGAGGTTGCATCTGCAGAAGAGCCAAAGCCGCAAGCAAGCAGTGGAGGCAAGAATGGTTCTCAGAATAAGAGAAAGCAGAATCAGACCAAGGATGTCCAGAAGAAGAAGAATAAGAAAGATGTTGAGTGCTTGAACTGTGGCAAGAAGAGCCATTATGCTGAAGAACGTCGAGCAAAGCTAGCAGACAGGAAGTGCTTCAACTGTGGCCAAGTTAGACATCACAAGGATAAGTGTCCGTAATCCCCTAAAGAGAAACAGATTGTGAAATCATATGCTATCAATGTTGTTCCTTCTTCGTCAAATGCTCCAACCGCGGTGGAGAAAGGAAAGAATGTCGTCATTCAAGGTATGCTTTCCGTTTATGATGTTCCTATTCGAGTACCGTTTGATACTGGGGCTTACCGTTCCTTCATATCTAGTGACCTGGTAGATAGGTTGGGATTGGAACCTGAGATAGTTGATAGACCTTTAGCGGTGACGAACCCGATTGGTGGTTCGAATAGCCTTAGTATGATTTGTCGTAATGTGGTCTTATCGAGTCATGGATGCATGTTTGTTTGTGATTGCTTTGTTTTGGGATTTACTGGGTTTAGCATTATATTGGGAGTCGATGAAAGGGTCGGTTGTGTACGACTTGTGCAGAATCTATAATATGGCTATGCGGAATGTATGTGATAACTTAAGCTATTCAATAGTTATGCGAATAAATATTCGCAAACAATATATATATCACAAATAACTATAAATGCAGTAAAGTAAAGTAAAGTAGAGTAACGACACCAGGATTTTTATATTGGTTCGGACCTCCAGTCCTACGTCCAGTCCCGAAGCTTCTCTTCGGCTTTTCACTAAACAACGCCCTCGCTTCACCCGGAGGAACAGGTTCACAACTACTTTATTTACGGGCTACAAGTTTACCCACTTGATTTCACGGGCTACAAGCTTACCCACTTGATTTACGGTCCACAAGCTTACCCACTTGATTTACGGGCCACAAGCTTACCCACTTGATTTCACGGGCTACAAGCTTACCCACACAGGACAAGTACAAGAGTTTGACTTCTGATTGTGTTCTTCTTTCAACACTGATTTGCCAACCATTGAGTACACCCTTCCTATAATCTTATCCTCAAGTATATGATTTGAATGCAAAGATTTAAGGAAGAAAGATTGCTTGTTGAATCAAATGATATAAAACTGATTCAAGGATTCAACAAGTATTGAATATTTGAGAGAGCTTTTAGAATGCAAGAGAGTATAGAGTTAAGATCAGAAAATAGAAGAAGATTCGGTGATTTGGATGATTGTAAAATCATGTATTTATAGAGAGCGAGAGGTTGCAAATGTTGGTGAAAAGATGCATCTAAAAGGAGTGATTATTCATGAAGAAAAATGGATGCAACTCTTGAAGAAAGAAGATGACTTTTCAATATAACGGTCAAAATTCAAAAACCTGTTGACCTATAGAATTTTATAGGTCGACCTATTTTTGACCGTTACAATTTAAAAACCTGTTGACCTATAAAAAATTGTAGGTCGACATGTTTTCGGTCATATGCATAAAAAATGTCTTCATGAGTAGTATTTTCAACCAATTAGAAGTATGATTATTTGAGGATAGATTTTAACATTTTATAACTCTAAATAATCAACTTCTAACCTATGAAGTCATCTTGTCTTCTTTTTGTCGATGTAGAAGCTTCTTCTTGTCATAAATCAAAATAACCATCGACGCTTCGACTCAACAGTCGATTGGCTCCAAAGGTACAGGGTGGCGGTAGACTGTGAGGGCTTTTCGGTGACAATTAGAGCGGATAATTGGCGGAGGGTAATGTTTGGTGGTCTACCTAGTGATGGGGTAATGACTAGTTTTCTAAATTCCCTCGACATCCCACATGATGAGTTGTCAGATGTGCCCGTGGCTTCCAAGTATCCGGACGTCTTCGAGGAAGTGACAGGACTTCCACTACACCGAGAGATTGAGTTTTGTATTGATTTATTGAAAGATGCCAGAGCTATAGTGATCCCACTTCATCGTATGGCACCAAGGGAGCAGAGAGAGCTCGGGGTGGAAGTAAGCGATCTTTTGAAGAAGGGATTTATCAGAAGAAGTGTCTCCGAGTGGGGAACACCAGTTGTGTTTGCTACCAAGGCAGATGGTTCCCTTTGATTGTGTGTGGACTACCGCGAGTTGAATAAGGTGATGAGAAAGGAGAAGTATCCTCTACCGCGGATAGATGATTTGTTTTATCAGTTGAGTGGCGTGATAGTGTTCTCCCAGTTGGATCTGACGACAGGTTTTCATCAGCTTACGATGGAAGCTGAGAGTATAGCTAAAACAGCCTTTTGGACGCCATCTGGATTCTATGAGTGGTTGGTCATGCCATTCGGGTTGACCAATGCACCAGCATATTTTGTGGATCTTATGAATAGGGTATTTAGGGATCAATTGAATAAGTTTGTTCTTGTGTTCGTGGATGATATACTTGTTTATTCGAGGACCGAGGAAGAATACAGGGAACATTTGAGAGTAGCGACGGAGTGTTAAGAAAACACCAATTGAAAGCGAAGTTTTCTAAGTGTCACTTCTGGAGGAGGGAAGTGAGATTCTTGGGCCATATCATTTCATAGAATGGTATTGCCGTGGACCCTGCAAAGGTGGCTACAGTACAAGACTGGTCTACACCCAATAATGCAACACACGTCAGAAGTTTCTTGGATTTAGCTGGATATTACCGTAAGTTTATCCAAGACTTCTCCAAGATAGTGGCACCGTTGACTCAGTTGACCAAGTAGAATCAAGCTATTGTCTAGGATGAAAAGTGCGAGAATGCATTCAAGAGTCTTAAGGAAAAGTTGACTTGTGCGCCAGTGTTAGTCTTTCCTAAGGGGAATGAAGAGATGACAGTATATACAGATGCATGTGGTACCGGGCTAGGTGTTGTGTTGATGCAAGGAGGTAAGGTTGTAGCTTATGCTAGTTGACAGCTGATACCGCATGAGAAAAGATATCCTACCCATGATTTGGAATTGGCAGCGATCATATTCGCGTTGAAGATATGGAGGCATTATCTCTTGGGAGAAAGATTCGAGTTGTTCACCGATCATAAATCGTTAAAGTATCTCTTCTCTCAGAAGGATTTAAATCTCTGACAGCAAAGATGATTAGAATTCTTAGCTTCCTATGATTTCGATATCGCATATACACCAGGAAAAGGCAATGAGGTAGCTGATGCATTAAGTAGAAGACATGTCAGTTTAGGGGCCATGTTTCTTGAATGGAAGCAACTGGTGTATATCGCAGGGTATGATTTCAGACCGAAGTGCGAATTGGATATAGAAATGTTAGCAAGTTTGATGATCAGACCCACTTTGATTGAGCGGATTGGTTCTAAATAAAGGGACAATCCTAATTTATTGGAAATCATCTCTAAGTTAGAGATGGGTATCGACGAGGAGATGAACAAGTATGTGCTTGATCGAGATGGATGGCTTAGAAAGAATGGGAGACTAGTTGTGCCTAATGTTAATGGATTAAGAGATGAAGTTCTTAAAGAATGTCATCACTCAAAACTGACTATACATCCCGGTGGTAACAAAATGTATCGAGACATGAAGCAGACTTACTACTGGGAAGGATGAAAAGAGACGTTGGGAAGTTTATATCCAAATGCATGAACTGCCAGCTAGTTAAAGCTGAGCAAAAGAAACCTAGTGGTTTGTTGCAACCACTAGAAATAACAGAATGGAAACGGGAACAAGTCTCAATGGATTTCATTGATGGGTTACCAAGGACAAGATCGGGCCATGATAGCATTTGGGTGATTGTGGACCGATTGACAAAGAGTGCAAGGTTTATACACGTCAAGTCGAACAGAACGATATCTAAGTTAGCTGAGCGCCTCGGCTCGGCGCGGCTCGGCTCGGCTCGGCGCGGCTCGGCGCGGAGCGGCTCGGCGCGGAGCGGCTCGGCGCGGAGCGCCGGAAGCCGCGGAGCGCCGGAAGCCGCGGAGCGGCTCGGCGCGGAGCGCCGGAAGCCGCGGAGCGCCGGAAGCCGCGGAGCGGCTCGGCGCGGAGCGCCGGAAGCCGCGGAGCGCCGGAAGCCGCGGAGCGCCGGAAGCCGCGGAGCGGCTCGGCGCGGAGCGCCGGAAGCCGCGGAGCGGCTCGGCGCGGAGCGGCTCGGCGCGGAGCGCCGGAAGCCGCGGAGCGCCGGAAGCCGCGGAGCGCCGGAAGCCGCGGAGCGCCGGAAGCCGCGGAGCGGCTCGGCGCGGAGCGCCTCGGCGCGGAGCGGCTCGGCGCGGAGCGCCTCGGCGCGGAGCGCCTCGGCGCGGAGCGCCTCGGCGCGGAGCGCCGGAAGCCGCGGAGCGGCTCGGCGCGGAGCGGCTCGGCGCGGAGCGGCTCGGCGCGGAGCGCCGGAAGCCGCGGAGCGCCGGAAGCCGCGGAGCGCCGGAAGCCGCGGAGCGGCTCGGCGCGGAGCGCCGGAAGCCGCGGAGCGGCTCGGCGCGGAGCGCCGGAAGCCGCGGAGCGGCTCGGCGCGGAGCGCCGGAAGCCGCGGAGCGGCTCGGCGCGGAGCGCCGGAAGCCGCGGAGCGCCGGAAGCCGCGGAGCGCCGGAAGCCGCGGAGCGGCTCGGCGCGGAGCGCCGGAAGCCGCGGAGCGCCGGAAGCCGCGGAGCGGCTCGGCGCGGCTCGGCGCGGAGCGCCGGAAGCCGCGGAGCGGCTCGGCGCGGCTCGGCGCGGCTCGGCGCGGAGCGCCGGAAGCCGCGGAGCGGCTCGGCGCGGAGCGCCGGAAGCCGCGGAGCGGCTCGGCGCGGAGCGCCGGAAGCCGCGGAGCGGCTCGGCGCGGAGCGCCGGAAGCCGCGGAGCGGCTCGGCGCGGAGCGCCGGAAGCCGCGGAGCGGCTCGGCGCGGAGCGCCGGAAGCCGCGGAGCGGCTCGGCGCGGAGCGCCGGAAGCCGCGGAGCGGCTCGGCGCGGAGCGCCGGAAGCCGCGGAGCGCCGGAAGCCGCGGAGCGGCTCGGCGCGGAGCGCCGGAAGCCGCGGAGCGGCTCGGCGCGGAGCGCCGGAAGCCGCGGAGCGGCTCGGCGCGGAGCGCCGGAAGCCGCGGAGCGGCTCGGCGCGGAGCGCCGGAAGCCGCGGAGCGGCTCGGCGCGGAGCGCCGGAAGCCGCGGAGCGGCTCGGCGCGGAGCGCCGGAAGCCGCGGAGCGGCTCGGCGCGGAGCGCCGGAAGCCGCGGAGCGGCTCGGCGCGGAGCGCCGGAAGCCGCGGAGCGGCTCGGCGCGGAGCGCCGGAAGCCGCGGAGCGGCTCGGCGCGGAGCGCCGGAAGCCGCGGAGCGGCTCGGCGCGGAGCGCCGGAAGCCGCGGAGCGGCTCGGCGCGGAGCGCCGGAAGCCGCGGAGCGGCTCGGCGCGGAGCGCCGGAAGCCGCGGAGCGGCTCGGCGCGGAGCGCCGGAAGCCGCGGAGCGGCTCGGCGCGGAGCGCCGGAAGCCGCGGAGCGCCGGAAGCCGCGGAGCGCCGGAAGCCGCGGAGCGGCTCGGCGCGGAGCGCCGGAAGCCGCGGAGCGCCGGAAGCCGCGGAGCGCCGGAAGCCGCGGAGCGGCTCGGCGCGGAGCGGCTCGGCGCGGAGCGCCGGAAGCCGCGGAGCGCCGGAAGCCGCGGAGCGGCTCGGCGCGGAGCGCCGGAAGCCGCGGAGCGCCGGAAGCCGCGGAGCGGCTCGGCGCGGAGCGCCGGAAGCCGCGGAGCGGCTCGGCGCGGAGCGCCGGAAGCCGCGGAGCGGCTCGGCGCGGAGCGCCGGAAGCCGCGGAGCGGCTCGGCGCGGAGCGCCGGAAGCCGTGGAGCGCCGGAAGCCGCGGAGCGGCTCGGCGCGGAGCGCCGGAAGCCGCGGAGCGGCTCGGCGCGGAGCGCCGGAAGCCGCGGAGCGCCGGAAGCCGCGGAGCGCCGGAAGCCGCGGAGCGCCGGAAGCCGCGGAGCGCCGGAAGCCGCGGAGCGCCGGAAGCCGCGGAGCGCCGGAAGCCGCGGAGCGCCGGAAGCCGCGGAGCGGCTCGGCGCGGAGCGCCGGAAGCCGCGGAGCGGCTCGGCGCGGAGCGCCGGAAGCCGCGGAGCGGCTCGGCGCGGAGCGCCGGAAGCCGCGGAGCGGCTCGGCGCGGAGCGCCGGAAGCCGCGGAGCGGCTCGGCGCGGAGCGCCGGAAGCCGCGGAGCGGCTCGGCGCGGAGCGCCGGAAGCCGCGGAGCGGCTCGGCGCGGAGCGCCGGAAGCCGCGGAGCGCCGGAAGCCGCGGAGCGCCGGAAGCCGCGGGGCGGCTCGGCGCGGAGCGCCGGAAGCCGCGGGGCGGCTCGGCGCGGAGCGCCGGAAGCCGCGGGGCGGCTCGGCGCGGAGCGCCGGAAGCCGCGGGGCGGCTCGGCGCGGGGCGGCTCGGCGCGGAGCGCCGGAAGCCGCGGGGCGGCTCGGCGCGGAGCGCCGGAAGCCGCGGGGCGGCTCGGCGCGGAGCGCCGGAAGCCGCGGGGCGGCTCGGCGCGGAGCGCCGGAAGCCGCGGGGCGGCTCGGCGCGGAGCGCCGGAAGCCGCGGGGCGGCTCGGCGCGGAGCGCCGGAAGCCGCGGGGCGGCTCGGCGCGGAGCGCCGGAAGCCGCGGGGCGGCTCGGCGCGGAGCGCCGGAAGCCGCGGGGCGGCTCGGCGCGGAGCGCCGGAAGCCGCGGGGCGGCTCGGCGCGGAGCGCCGGAAGCCGCGGGGCGGCTCGGCGCGGAGCGCCGGAAGCCGCGGGGCGGCTCGGCGCGGAGCGCCGGAAGCCGCGGGGCGGCTCGGCGCGGAGCGCCGGAAGCCGCGGGGCGGCTCGGCGCGGAGCGCCGGAAGCCGCGGGGCGGCTCGGCGCGGAGCGCCGGAAGCCGCGGGGCGGCTCGGCGCGGAGCGCCGGAAGCCGCGGGGCGGCTCGGCGCGGAGCGCCGGAAGCCGCGGGGCGGCTCGGCGCGGAGCGCCGGAAGCCGCGGGGCGGCTCGGCGCGGGGCGGCTCGGCGCGGAGCGGCTCGGCGCGGAGCGCCGGAAGCCGCGGAGCGGCTCGGCGCGGAGCGCCGGAAGCCGCGGGGCGGCTCGGCGCGGGGCGGCTCGGCGCGGAGCGCCGGAAGCCGCGGGGCGGCTCGGCGCGGGGCGGCTCGGCGCGGAGCGCCGGAAGCCGCGGGGCGGCTCGGCGCGGGGCGGCTCGGCGCGGAGCGCCGGAAGCCGCGGGGCGGCTCGGCGCGGAGCGCCGGAAGCCGCGGGGCGGCTCGGCGCGGAGCGCCGGAAGCCGCGGGGCGGCTCGGCGCGGAGCGCCGGAAGCCGCGGGGCGGCTCGGCGCGGGGCGGCTCGGCGCGGAGCGCCGGAAGCCGCGGGGCGGCTCGGCGCGGAGCGCCGGAAGCCGCGGGGCGGCTCGGCGCGGAGCGCCGGAAGCCACCCATCCTAATAAAGAAGTAGAAATAAACAAAAAATGTTGAAAATTTAAACTGTAAGTTCGAACTGCGGCGGTGGTTGACAAAAAGGGAGGGGGTGCAACACGAGGACTTCCCAGGAGGTCACCCATCCTAGTACTACTCTCGCCCAAGCACGCTTAACTTCGGAGTTCTGATGGGATCCGGTGCTTTAGTGCTGGTATGATCGCACCCGTCAGGAAGTGGATTGGCCAAGCACTAATGCAGTGGCTGTAGAGCGTAGATAAATGCCGCGGTTAACGGCAACAACGTTTGAAATTCTTAGAAATAACATTACATTTGACAAAATAAAAATAAGGGAGAAAGCTAAATTTGCAATTAAAAAGAATCAAGAACGAAATGAAGGAATTGAATCCACAAATTCAAACAACGACGGTGAGAATGGCATACGGAAAGAATTGAAGGAAAGAAACTACGGTCAGCTTTTGAAATTCAACCAGACAACGTAGTGAGAACGTTAAATTTGAAAATAAAAGGAAATGAAATTTTAAAGAAAATAAAAAAAGTGTTCAAGTTCTAATAAAGAAGTAGAAATAAACAAAAAATGTTGAAATTTTAAACTGTAAGTTCGAACTGCGGCGGTGGTTGACAAAAAGGGAGGGGGTGCAACACGAGGACTTCCCAGGAGGTCACCCATCCTAGTACTACTCTCGCCCAAGCACGCTTAACTTCGGAGTTCTGATGGGATCCGGTGCTTTAGTGCTGGTATGATCGCACCCGTCAGGAAGTGGATTGGCCAAGCACTAATGCAGTGGCTGTAGAGCGTAGATAAATGCCGCGGTTAACGGCAACAACGTTTGAAATTCTTAGAAATAACATTACATTTGACAAAATAAAAATAAGGGAGAAAGCTAAATTTGCAATTAAAAAGAATCAAGAACGAAATGAAGGAATTGAATCCACAAATTCAAACAACGACGGTGAGAATGGCATACGGAAAGAATTGAAGGAAAGAAACTACGGTCAGCTTTTGAAATTCAACCAGACAACGTAGTGAGAACGTTAAATTTGAAAATAAAAGGAAATGAAATTTTAAAGAAAATAAAAAAAGTGTTCAAGTTCTAATAAAGAAGTAGAAATAAACAAAAAATGTTGAAAATTTAAACTGTAAGTTCGAACTGCGGCGGTGGTTGACAAAAAGGGAGGGGGTGCAACACGAGGACTTCCCAGGAGGTCACCCATCCTAGTACTACTCTCGCCCAAGCACGCTTAACTTCGGAGTTCTGATGGGATCCGGTGCTTTAGTGCTGGTATGATCGCACCCGTCAGGAAGTGGATTGGCCAAGCACTAATGCAGTGGCTGTAGAGCGTAGATAAATGCCGCGGTTAACGGCAACAACGTTTGAAATTCTTAGAAATAACATTACATTTGACAAAATAAAAATAAGGGAGAAAGCTAAATTTGCAATTAAAAAGAATCAAGAACGAAATGAAGGAATTGAATCCACAAATTCAAACAACGACGGTGAGAATGGCATACGGAAAGAATTGAAGGAAAGAAACTACGGTCAGCTTTTGAAATTCAACCAGACAACGTAGTGAGAACGTTAAATTTGAAAATAAAAGGAAATGAAATTTTAAAGAAAATAAAAAAAGTGTTCAAGTTCTAATAAAGAAGTAGAAATAAACAAAAAATGTTGAAATTTTAAACTGTAAGTTCGAACTGCGGCGGTGGTTGACAAAAAGGGAGGGGGTGCAACACGAGGACTTCCCAGGAGGTCACCCATCCTAGTACTACTCTCGCCCAAGCACGCTTAACTTCGGAGTTCTGATGGGATCCGGTGCTTTAGTGCTGGTATGATCGCACCCGTCAGGAAGTGGATTGGCCAAGCACTAATGCAGTGGCTGTAGAGCGTAGATAAATGCCGCGGTTAACGGCAACAACGTTTGAAATTCTTAGAAATAACATTACATTTGACAAAATAAAAATAAGGGAGAAAGCTAAATTTGCAATTAAAAAGAATCAAGAACGAAATGAAGGAATTGAATCCACAAATTCAAACAACGACGGTGAGAATGGCATACGGAAAGAATTGAAGGAAAGAAACTACGGTCAGCTTTTGAAATTCAACCAGACAACGTAGTGAGAACGTTAAATTTGAAAATAAAAGGAAATGAAATTTTAAAGAAAATAAAAAAAGTGTTCAAGTTCTAATAAAGAAGTAGAAATAAACAAAAAATGTTGAAAATTTAAACTGTAAGTTCGAACTGCGGCGGTGGTTGACAAAAAGGGAGGGGGTGCAACACGAGGACTTCCCAGGAGGTCACCCATCCTAGTACTACTCTCGCCCAAGCACGCTTAACTTCGGAGTTCTGATGGGATCCGGTGCTTTAGTGCTGGTATGATCGCACCCGTCAGGAAGTGGATTGGCCAAGCACTAATGCAGTGGCTGTAGAGCGTAGATAAATGCCGCGGTTAACGGCAACAACGTTTGAAATTCTTAGAAATAACATTACATTTGACAAAATAAAAATAAGGGAGAAAGCTAAATTTGCAATTAAAAAGAATCAAGAACGAAATGAAGGAATTGAATCCACAAATTCAAACAACGACGGTGAGAATGGCATACGGAAAGAATTGAAGGAAAGAAACTACGGTCAGCTTTTGAAATTCAACCAGACAACGTAGTGAGAACGTTAAATTTGAAAATAAAAGGAAATGAAATTTTAAAGAAAATAAAAAAAGTGTTCAAGTTCTAATAAAGAAGTAGAAATAAACAAAAAATGTTGAAATTTTAAACTGTAAGTTCGAACTGCGGCGGTGGTTGACAAAAAGGGAGGGGGTGCAACACGAGGACTTCCCAGGAGGTCACCCATCCTAGTACTACTCTCGCCCAAGCACGCTTAACTTCGGAGTTCTGATGGGATCCGGTGCTTTAGTGCTGGTATGATCGCACCCGTCAGGAAGTGGATTGGCCAAGCACTAATGCAGTGGCTGTAGAGCGTAGATAAATGCCGCGGTTAACGGCAACAACGTTTGAAATTCTTAGAAATAACATTACATTTGACAAAATAAAAATAAGGGAGAAAGCTAAATTTGCAATTAAAAAGAATCAAGAACGAAATGAAGGAATTGAATCCACAAATTCAAACAACGACGGTGAGAATGGCATACGGAAAGAATTGAAGGAAAGAAACTACGGTCAGCTTTTGAAATTCAACCAGACAACGTAGTGAGAACGTTAAATTTGAAAATAAAAGGAAATGAAATTTTAAAGAAAATAAAAAAAGTGTTCAAGTTCTAATAAAGAAGTAGAAATAAACAAAAAATGTTGAAAATTTAAACTGTAAGTTCGAACTGCGGCGGTGGTTGACAAAAAGGGAGGGGGTGCAACACGAGGACTTCCCAGGAGGTCACCCATCCTAGTACTACTCTCGCCCAAGCACGCTTAACTTCGGAGTTCTGATGGGATCCGGTGCTTTAGTGCTGGTATGATCGCACCCGTCAGGAAGTGGATTGGCCAAGCACTAATGCAGTGGCTGTAGAGCGTAGATAAATGCCGCGGTTAACGGCAACAACGTTTGAAATTCTTAGAAATAACATTACATTTGACAAAATAAAAATAAGGGAGAAAGCTAAATTTGCAATTAAAAAGAATCAAGAACGAAATGAAGGAATTGAATCCACAAATTCAAACAACGACGGTGAGAATGGCATACGGAAAGAATTGAAGGAAAGAAACTACGGTCAGCTTTTGAAATTCAACCAGACAACGTAGTGAGAACGTTAAATTTGAAAATAAAAGGAAATTAAATTTTAAAGAAAATAAAAAAAGTGTTCAAGTTCTAATAAAGAAGTAGAAATAAACAAAAAATGTTGAAATTTTAAACTGTAAGTTCGAACTGCGGCGGTGGTTGACAAAAAGGGAGGGGGTGCAACACGAGGACTTCCCAGGAGGTCACCCATCCTAGTACTACTCTCGCCCAAGCACGCTTAACTTCGGAGTTCTGATGGGATCCGGTGCTTTAGTGCTGGTATGATCGCACCCGTCAGGAAGTGGATTGGCCAAGCACTAATGCAGTGGCTGTAGAGCGTAGATAAATGCCGCGGTTAACGGCAACAACGTTTGAAATTCTTAGAAATAACATTACATTTGACAAAATAAAAATAAGGGAGAAAGCTAAATTTGCAATTAAAAAGAATCAAGAACGAAATGAAGGAATTGAATCCACAAATTCAAACAACGACGGTGAGAATGGCATACGGAAAGAATTGAAGGAAAGAAACTACGGTCAGCTTTTGAAATTCAACCAGACAACGTAGTGAGAACGTTAAATTTGAAAATAAAAGGAAATGAAATTTTAAAGAAAATAAAAAAAGTGTTCAAGTTCTAATAAAGAAGTAGAAATAAACAAAAAATGTTGAAAATTTAAACTGTAAGTTCGAACTGCGGCGGTGGTTGACAAAAAGGGAGGGGGTGCAACACGAGGACTTCCCAGGAGGTCACCCATCCTAGTACTACTCTCGCCCAAGCACGCTTAACTTCGGAGTTCTGATGGGATCCGGTGCTTTAGTGCTGGTATGATCGCACCCGTCAGGAAGTGGATTGGCCAAGCACTAATGCAGTGGCTGTAGAGCGTAGATAAATGCCGCGGTTAACGGCAACAACGTTTGAAATTCTTAGAAATAACATTACATTTGACAAAATAAAAATAAGGGAGAAAGCTAAATTTGCAATTAAAAAGAATCAAGAACGAAATGAAGGAATTGAATCCACAAATTCAAACAACGACGGTGAGAATGGCATACGGAAAGAATTGAAGGAAAGAAACTACGGTCAGCTTTTGAAATTCAACCAGACAACGTAGTGAGAACGTTAAATTTGAAAATAAAAGGAAATGAAATTTTAAAGAAAATAAAAAAAGTGTTCAAGTTCTAATAAAGAAGTAGAAATAAACAAAAAATGTTGAAAATTTAAACTGTAAGTTCGAACTGCGGCGGTGGTTGACAAAAAGGGAGGGGGTGCAACACGAGGACTTCCCAGGAGGTCACCCATCCTAGTACTACTCTCGCCCAAGCACGCTTAACTTCGGAGTTCTGATGGGATCCGGTGCTTTAGTGCTGGTATGATCGCACCCGTCAGGAAGTGGATTGGCCAAGCACTAATGCAGTGGCTGTAGAGCGTAGATAAATGCCGCGGTTAACGGCAACAACGTTTGAAATTCTTAGAAATAAAATTACATTTGACAAAATAAAAATAAGGGAGAAAGCTAAATTTGCAATTAAAAAGAATCAAGAACGAAATGAAGGAATTGAATCCACAAATTCAAACAACGACGGTGAGAATGGCATACGGAAAGAATTGAAGGAAAGAAACTACGGTCAGCTTTTGAAATTCAACCAGACAACGTAGTGAGAACGTTAAATTTGAAAATAAAAGGAAATGAAATTTTAAAGAAAATAAAAAAAGTGTTCAAGTTCTAATAAAGAAGTAGAAATAAACAAAAAATGTTGAAAATTTAAACTGTAAGTTCGAACTGCGGCGGTGGTTGACAAAAAGGGAGGGGGTGCAACACGAGGACTTCCCAGGAGGTCACCCATCCTAGTACTACTCTCGCCCAAGCACGCTTAACTTCGGAGTTCTGATGGGATCCGGTGCTTTAGTGCTGGTATGATCGCACCCGTCAGGAAGTGGATTGGCCAAGCACTAATGCAGTGGCTGTAGAGCGTAGATAAATGCCGCGGTTAACGGCAACAACGTTTGAAATTCTTAGAAATAACATTACATTTGACAAAATAAAAATAAGGGAGAAAGCTAAATTTGCAATTAAAAAGAATCAAGAACGAAATGAAGGAATTGAATCCACAAATTCAAACAACGACGGTGAGAATGGCATACGGAAAGAATTGAAGGAAAGAAACTACGGTCAGCTTTTGAAATTCAACCAGACAACGTAGTGAGAACGTTAAATTTGAAAATAAAAGGAAATGAAATTTTAAAGAAAATAAAAAAAGTGTTCAAGTTCTAATAAAGAAGTAGAAATAAACAAAAAATGTTGAAAATTTAAACTGTAAGTTCGAACTGCGGCGGTGGTTGACAAAAAGGGAGGGGGTGCAACACGAGGACTTCCCAGGAGGTCACCCATCCTAGTACTACTCTCGCCCAAGCACGCTTAACTTCGGAGTTCTGATGGGATCCGGTGCTTTAGTGCTGGTATGATCGCACCCGTCAGGAAGTGGATTGGCCAAGCACTAATGCAGTGGCTGTAGAGCGTAGATAAATGCCGCGGTTAACGGCAACAACGTTTGAAATTCTTAGAAATAACATTACATTTGACAAAATAAAAATAAGGGAGAAAGCTAAATTTGCAATTAAAAAGAATCAAGAACGAAATGAAGGAATTGAATCCACAAATTCAAACAACGACGGTGAGAATGGCATACGGAAAGAATTGAAGGAAAGAAACTACGGTCAGCTTTTGAAATTCAACCAGACAACGTAGTGAGAACGTTAAATTTGAAAATAAAAGGAAATGAAATTTTAAAGAAAATAAAAAAAGTGTTCAAGTTCTAATAAAGAAGTAGAAATAAACAAAAAATGTTGAAATTTTAAACTGTAAGTTCGAACTGCGGCGGTGGTTGACAAAAAGGGAGGGGGTGCAACACGAGGACTTCCCAGGAGGTCACCCATCCTAGTACTACTCTCGCCCAAGCACGCTTAACTTCGGAGTTCTGATGGGATCCGGTGCTTTAGTGCTGGTATGATCGCACCCGTCAGGAAGTGGATTGGCCAAGCACTAATGCAGTGGCTGTAGAGCGTAGATAAATGCCGCGGTTAACGGCAACAACGTTTGAAATTCTTAGAAATAACATTACATTTGACAAAATAAAAATAAGGGAGAAAGCTAAATTTGCAATTAAAAAGAATCAAGAACGAAATGAAGGAATTGAATCCACAAATTCAAACAACGACGGTGAGAATGGCATACGGAAAGAATTGAAGGAAAGAAACTACGGTCAGCTTTTGAAATTCAACCAGACAACGTAGTGAGAACGTTAAATTTGAAAATAAAAGGAAATGAAATTTTAAAGAAAATAAAAAAAGTGTTCAAGTTCTAATAAAGAAGTAGAAATAAACAAAAAATGTTGAAATTTTAAACTGTAAGTTCGAACTGCGGCGGTGGTTGACAAAAAGGGAGGGGGTGCAACACGAGGACTTCCCAGGAGGTCACCCATCCTAGTACTACTCTCGCCCAAGCACGCTTAACTTCGGAGTTCTGATGGGATCCGGTGCTTTAGTGCTGGTATGATCGCACCCGTCAGGAAGTGGATTGGCCAAGCACTAATGCAGTGGCTGTAGAGCGTAGATAAATGCCGCGGTTAACGGCAACAACGTTTGAAATTCTTAGAAATAACATTACATTTGACAAAATAAAAATAAGGGAGAAAGCTAAATTTGCAATTAAAAAGAATCAAGAACGAAATGAAGGAATTGAATCCACAAATTCAAACAACGACGGTGAGAATGGCATACGGAAAGAATTGAAGGAAAGAAACTACGGTCAGCTTTTGAAATTCAACCAGACAACGTAGTGAGAACGTTAAATTTGAAAATAAAAGGAAATGAAATTTTAAAGAAAATAAAAAAAGTGTTCAAGTTCTAATAAAGAAGTAGAAATAAACAAAAAATGTTGAAAATTTAAACTGTAAGTTCGAACTGCGGCGGTGGTTGACAAAAAGGGAGGGGGTGCAACACGAGGACTTCCCAGGAGGTCACCCATCCTAGTACTACTCTCGCCCAAGCACGCTTAACTTCGGAGTTCTGATGGGATCCGGTGCTTTAGTGCTGGTATGATCGCACCCGTCAGGAAGTGGATTGGCCAAGCACTAATGCAGTGGCTGTAGAGCGTAGATAAATGCCGCGGTTAACGGCAACAACGTTTGAAATTCTTAGAAATAACATTACATTTGACAAAATAAAAATAAGGGAGAAAGCTAAATTTGCAATTAAAAAGAATCAAGAACGAAATGAAGGAATTGAATCCACAAATTCAAACAACGACGGTGAGAATGGCATACGGAAAGAATTGAAGGAAAGAAACTACGGTCAGCTTTTGAAATTCAACCAGACAACGTAGTGAGAACGTTAAATTTGAAAATAAAAGGAAATGAAATTTTAAAGAAAATAAAAAAAGTGTTCAAGTTCTAATAAAGAAGTAGAAATAAACAAAAAATGTTGAAATTTTAAACTGTAAGTTCGAACTGCGGCGGTGGTTGACAAAAAGGGAGGGGGTGCAACACGAGGACTTCCCAGGAGGTCACCCATCCTAGTACTACTCTCGCCCAAGCACGCTTAACTTCGGAGTTCTGATGGGATCCGGTGCTTTAGTGCTGGTATGATCGCACCCGTCAGGAAGTGGATTGGCCAAGCACTAATGCAGTGGCTGTAGAGCGTAGATAAATGCCGCGGTTAACGGCAACAACGTTTGAAATTCTTAGAAATAACATTACATTTGACAAAATAAAAATAAGGGAGAAAGCTAAATTTGCAATTAAAAAGAATCAAGAACGAAATGAAGGAATTGAATCCACAAATTCAAACAACGACGGTGAGAATGGCATACGGAAAGAATTGAAGGAAAGAAACTACGGTCAGCTTTTGAAATTCAACCAGACAACGTAGTGAGAACGTTAAATTTGAAAATAAAAGGAAATGAAATTTTAAAGAAAATAAAAAAAGTGTTCAAGTTCTAATAAAGAAGTAGAAATAAACAAAAAATGTTGAAAATTTAAACTGTAAGTTCGAACTGCGGCGGTGGTTGACAAAAAGGGAGGGGGTGCAACACGAGGACTTCCCAGGAGGTCACCCATCCTAGTACTACTCTCGCCCAAGCACGCTTAACTTCGGAGTTCTGATGGGATCCGGTGCTTTAGTGCTGGTATGATCGCACCCGTCAGGAAGTGGATTGGCCAAGCACTAATGCAGTGGCTGTAGAGCGTAGATAAATGCCGCGGTTAACGGCAACAACGTTTGAAATTCTTAGAAATAACATTACATTTGACAAAATAAAAATAAGGGAGAAAGCTAAATTTGCAATTAAAAAGAATCAAGAACGAAATGAAGGAATTGAATCCACAAATTCAAACAACGACGGTGAGAATGGCATACGGAAAGAATTGAAGGAAAGAAACTACGGTCAGCTTTTGAAATTCAACCAGACAACGTAGTGAGAACGTTAAATTTGAAAATAAAAGGAAATGAAATTTTAAAGAAAATAAAAAAAGTGTTCAAGTTCTAATAAAGAAGTAGAAATAAACAAAAAATGTTGAAATTTTAAACTGTAAGTTCGAACTGCGGCGGTGGTTGACAAAAAGGGAGGGGGTGCAACACGAGGACTTCCCAGGAGGTCACCCATCCTAGTACTACTCTCGCCCAAGCACGCTTAACTTCGGAGTTCTGATGGGATCCGGTGCTTTAGTGCTGGTATGATCGCACCCGTCAGGAAGTGGATTGGCCAAGCACTAATGCAGTGGCTGTAGAGCGTAGATAAATGCCGCGGTTAACGGCAACAACGTTTGAAATTCTTAGAAATAACATTACATTTGACAAAATAAAAATAAGGGAGAAAGCTAAATTTGCAATTAAAAAGAATCAAGAACGAAATGAAGGAATTGAATCCACAAATTCAAACAACGACGGTGAGAATGGCATACGGAAAGAATTGAAGGAAAGAAACTACGGTCAGCTTTTGAAATTCAACCAGACAACGTAGTGAGAACGTTAAATTTGAAAATAAAAGGAAATGAAATTTTAAAGAAAATAAAAAAAGTGTTCAAGTTCTAATAAAGAAGTAGAAATAAACAAAAAATGTTGAAAATTTAAACTGTAAGTTCGAACTGCGGCGGTGGTTGACAAAAAGGGAGGGGGTGCAACACGAGGACTTCCCAGGAGGTCACCCATCCTAGTACTACTCTCGCCCAAGCACGCTTAACTTCGGAGTTCTGATGGGATCCGGTGCTTTAGTGCTGGTATGATCGCACCCGTCAGGAAGTGGATTGGCCAAGCACTAATGCAGTGGCTGTAGAGCGTAGATAAATGCCGCGGTTAACGGCAACAACGTTTGAAATTCTTAGAAATAACATTACATTTGACAAAATAAAAATAAGGGAGAAAGCTAAATTTGCAATTAAAAAGAATCAAGAACGAAATGAAGGAATTGAATCCACAAATTCAAACAACGACGGTGAGAATGGCATACGGAAAGAATTGAAGGAAAGAAACTACGGTCAGCTTTTGAAATTCAACCAGACAACGTAGTGAGAACGTTAAATTTGAAAATAAAAGGAAATTAAATTTTAAAGAAAATAAAAAAAGTGTTCAAGTTCTAATAAAGAAGTAGAAATAAACAAAAAATGTTGAAATTTTAAACTGTAAGTTCGAACTGCGGCGGTGGTTGACAAAAAGGGAGGGGGTGCAACACGAGGACTTCCCAGGAGGTCACCCATCCTAGTACTACTCTCGCCCAAGCACGCTTAACTTCGGAGTTCTGATGGGATCCGGTGCTTTAGTGCTGGTATGATCGCACCCGTCAGGAAGTGGATTGGCCAAGCACTAATGCAGTGGCTGTAGAGCGTAGATAAATGCCGCGGTTAACGGCAACAACGTTTGAAATTCTTAGAAATAACATTACATTTGACAAAATAAAAATAAGGGAGAAAGCTAAATTTGCAATTAAAAAGAATCAAGAACGAAATGAAGGAATTGAATCCACAAATTCAAACAACGACGGTGAGAATGGCATACGGAAAGAATTGAAGGAAAGAAACTACGGTCAGCTTTTGAAATTCAACCAGACAACGTAGTGAGAACGTTAAATTTGAAAATAAAAGGAAATGAAATTTTAAAGAAAATAAAAAAAGTGTTCAAGTTCTAATAAAGAAGTAGAAATAAACAAAAAATGTTGAAAATTTAAACTGTAAGTTCGAACTGCGGCGGTGGTTGACAAAAAGGGAGGGGGTGCAACACGAGGACTTCCCAGGAGGTCACCCATCCTAGTACTACTCTCGCCCAAGCACGCTTAACTTCGGAGTTCTGATGGGATCCGGTGCTTTAGTGCTGGTATGATCGCACCCGTCAGGAAGTGGATTGGCCAAGCACTAATGCAGTGGCTGTAGAGCGTAGATAAATGCCGCGGTTAACGGCAACAACGTTTGAAATTCTTAGAAATAACATTACATTTGACAAAATAAAAATAAGGGAGAAAGCTAAATTTGCAATTAAAAAGAATCAAGAACGAAATGAAGGAATTGAATCCACAAATTCAAACAACGACGGTGAGAATGGCATACGGAAAGAATTGAAGGAAAGAAACTACGGTCAGCTTTTGAAATTCAACCAGACAACGTAGTGAGAACGTTAAATTTGAAAATAAAAGGAAATGAAATTTTAAAGAAAATAAAAAAAGTGTTCAAGTTCTAATAAAGAAGTAGAAATAAACAAAAAATGTTGAAAATTTAAACTGTAAGTTCGAACTGCGGCGGTGGTTGACAAAAAGGGAGGGGGTGCAACACGAGGACTTCCCAGGAGGTCACCCATCCTAGTACTACTCTCGCCCAAGCACGCTTAACTTCGGAGTTCTGATGGGATCCGGTGCTTTAGTGCTGGTATGATCGCACCCGTCAGGAAGTGGATTGGCCAAGCACTAATGCAGTGGCTGTAGAGCGTAGATAAATGCCGCGGTTAACGGCAACAACGTTTGAAATTCTTAGAAATAAAATTACATTTGACAAAATAAAAATAAGGGAGAAAGCTAAATTTGCAATTAAAAAGAATCAAGAACGAAATGAAGGAATTGAATCCACAAATTCAAACAACGACGGTGAGAATGGCATACGGAAAGAATTGAAGGAAAGAAACTACGGTCAGCTTTTGAAATTCAACCAGACAACGTAGTGAGAACGTTAAATTTGAAAATAAAAGGAAATGAAATTTTAAAGAAAATAAAAAAAGTGTTCAAGTTCTAATAAAGAAGTAGAAATAAACAAAAAATGTTGAAAATTTAAACTGTAAGTTCGAACTGCGGCGGTGGTTGACAAAAAGGGAGGGGGTGCAACACGAGGACTTCCCAGGAGGTCACCCATCCTAGTACTACTCTCGCCCAAGCACGCTTAACTTCGGAGTTCTGATGGGATCCGGTGCTTTAGTGCTGGTATGATCGCACCCGTCAGGAAGTGGATTGGCCAAGCACTAATGCAGTGGCTGTAGAGCGTAGATAAATGCCGCGGTTAACGGCAACAACGTTTGAAATTCTTAGAAATAACATTACATTTGACAAAATAAAAATAAGGGAGAAAGCTAAATTTGCAATTAAAAAGAATCAAGAACGAAATGAAGGAATTGAATCCACAAATTCAAACAACGACGGTGAGAATGGCATACGGAAAGAATTGAAGGAAAGAAACTACGGTCAGCTTTTGAAATTCAACCAGACAACGTAGTGAGAACGTTAAATTTGAAAATAAAAGGAAATGAAATTTTAAAGAAAATAAAAAAAGTGTTCAAGTTCTAATAAAGAAGTAGAAATAAACAAAAAATGTTGAAAATTTAAACTGTAAGTTCGAACTGCGGCGGTGGTTGACAAAAAGGGAGGGGGTGCAACACGAGGACTTCCCAGGAGGTCACCCATCCTAGTACTACTCTCGCCCAAGCACGCTTAACTTCGGAGTTCTGATGGGATCCGGTGCTTTAGTGCTGGTATGATCGCACCCGTCAGGAAGTGGATTGGCCAAGCACTAATGCAGTGGCTGTAGAGCGTAGATAAATGCCGCGGTTAACGGCAACAACGTTTGAAATTCTTAGAAATAACATTACATTTGACAAAATAAAAATAAGGGAGAAAGCTAAATTTGCAATTAAAAAGAATCAAGAACGAAATGAAGGAATTGAATCCACAAATTCAAACAACGACGGTGAGAATGGCATACGGAAAGAATTGAAGGAAAGAAACTACGGTCAGCTTTTGAAATTCAACCAGACAACGTAGTGAGAACGTTAAATTTGAAAATAAAAGGAAATGAAATTTTAAAGAAAATAAAAAAAGTGTTCAAGTTCTAATAAAGAAGTAGAAATAAACAAAAAATGTTGAAATTTTAAACTGTAAGTTCGAACTGCGGCGGTGGTTGACAAAAAGGGAGGGGGTGCAACACGAGGACTTCCCAGGAGGTCACCCATCCTAGTACTACTCTCGCCCAAGCACGCTTAACTTCGGAGTTCTGATGGGATCCGGTGCTTTAGTGCTGGTATGATCGCACCCGTCAGGAAGTGGATTGGCCAAGCACTAATGCAGTGGCTGTAGAGCGTAGATAAATGCCGCGGTTAACGGCAACAACGTTTGAAATTCTTAGAAATAACATTACATTTGACAAAATAAAAATAAGGGAGAAAGCTAAATTTGCAATTAAAAAGAATCAAGAACGAAATGAAGGAATTGAATCCACAAATTCAAACAACGACGGTGAGAATGGCATACGGAAAGAATTGAAGGAAAGAAACTACGGTCAGCTTTTGAAATTCAACCAGACAACGTAGTGAGAACGTTAAATTTGAAAATAAAAGGAAATGAAATTTTAAAGAAAATAAAAAAAGTGTTCAAGTTCTAATAAAGAAGTAGAAATAAACAAAAAATGTTGAAAATTTAAACTGTAAGTTCGAACTGCGGCGGTGGTTGACAAAAAGGGAGGGGGTGCAACACGAGGACTTCCCAGGAGGTCACCCATCCTAGTACTACTCTCGCCCAAGCACGCTTAACTTCGGAGTTCTGATGGGATCCGGTGCTTTAGTGCTGGTATGATCGCACCCGTCAGGAAGTGGATTGGCCAAGCACTAATGCAGTGGCTGTAGAGCGTAGATAAATGCCGCGGTTAACGGCAACAACGTTTGAAATTCTTAGAAATAACATTACATTTGACAAAATAAAAATAAGGGAGAAAGCTAAATTTGCAATTAAAAAGAATCAAGAACGAAATGAAGGAATTGAATCCACAAATTCAAACAACGACGGTGAGAATGGCATACGGAAAGAATTGAAGGAAAGAAACTACGGTCAGCTTTTGAAATTCAACCAGACAACGTAGTGAGAACGTTAAATTTGAAAATAAAAGGAAATTAAATTTTAAAGAAAATAAAAAAAGTGTTCAAGTTCTAATAAAGAAGTAGAAATAAACAAAAAATGTTGAAATTTTAAACTGTAAGTTCGAACTGCGGCGGTGGTTGACAAAAAGGGAGGGGGTGCAACACGAGGACTTCCCAGGAGGTCACCCATCCTAGTACTACTCTCGCCCAAGCACGCTTAACTTCGGAGTTCTGATGGGATCCGGTGCTTTAGTGCTGGTATGATCGCACCCGTCAGGAAGTGGATTGGCCAAGCACTAATGCAGTGGCTGTAGAGCGTAGATAAATGCCGCGGTTAACGGCAACAACGTTTGAAATTCTTAGAAATAACATTACATTTGACAAAATAAAAATAAGGGAGAAAGCTAAATTTGCAATTAAAAAGAATCAAGAACGAAATGAAGGAATTGAATCCACAAATTCAAACAACGACGGTGAGAATGGCATACGGAAAGAATTGAAGGAAAGAAACTACGGTCAGCTTTTGAAATTCAACCAGACAACGTAGTGAGAACGTTAAATTTGAAAATAAAAGGAAATGAAATTTTAAAGAAAATAAAAAAAGTGTTCAAGTTCTAATAAAGAAGTAGAAATAAACAAAAAATGTTGAAAATTTAAACTGTAAGTTCGAACTGCGGCGGTGGTTGACAAAAAGGGAGGGGGTGCAACACGAGGACTTCCCAGGAGGTCACCCATCCTAGTACTACTCTCGCCCAAGCACGCTTAACTTCGGAGTTCTGATGGGATCCGGTGCTTTAGTGCTGGTATGATCGCACCCGTCAGGAAGTGGATTGGCCAAGCACTAATGCAGTGGCTGTAGAGCGTAGATAAATGCCGCGGTTAACGGCAACAACGTTTGAAATTCTTAGAAATAACATTACATTTGACAAAATAAAAATAAGGGAGAAAGCTAAATTTGCAATTAAAAAGAATCAAGAACGAAATGAAGGAATTGAATCCACAAATTCAAACAACGACGGTGAGAATGGCATACGGAAAGAATTGAAGGAAAGAAACTACGGTCAGCTTTTGAAATTCAACCAGACAACGTAGTGAGAACGTTAAATTTGAAAATAAAAGGAAATGAAATTTTAAAGAAAATAAAAAAAGTGTTCAAGTTCTAATAAAGAAGTAGAAATAAACAAAAAATGTTGAAAATTTAAACTGTAAGTTCGAACTGCGGCGGTGGTTGACAAAAAGGGAGGGGGTGCAACACGAGGACTTCCCAGGAGGTCACCCATCCTAGTACTACTCTCGCCCAAGCACGCTTAACTTCGGAGTTCTGATGGGATCCGGTGCTTTAGTGCTGGTATGATCGCACCCGTCAGGAAGTGGATTGGCCAAGCACTAATGCAGTGGCTGTAGAGCGTAGATAAATGCCGCGGTTAACGGCAACAACGTTTGAAATTCTTAGAAATAACATTACATTTGACAAAATAAAAATAAGGGAGAAAGCTAAATTTGCAATTAAAAAGAATCAAGAACGAAATGAAGGAATTGAATCCACAAATTCAAACAACGACGGTGAGAATGGCATACGGAAAGAATTGAAGGAAAGAAACTACGGTCAGCTTTTGAAATTCAACCAGACAACGTAGTGAGAACGTTAAATTTGAAAATAAAAGGAAATGAAATTTTAAAGAAAATAAAAAAAGTGTTCAAGTTCTAATAAAGAAGTAGAAATAAACAAAAAATGTTGAAATTTTAAACTGTAAGTTCGAACTGCGGCGGTGGTTGACAAAAAGGGAGGGGGTGCAACACGAGGACTTCCCAGGAGGTCACCCATCCTAGTACTACTCTCGCCCAAGCACGCTTAACTTCGGAGTTCTGATGGGATCCGGTGCTTTAGTGCTGGTATGATCGCACCCGTCAGGAAGTGGATTGGCCAAGCACTAATGCAGTGGCTGTAGAGCGTAGATAAATGCCGCGGTTAACGGCAACAACGTTTGAAATTCTTAGAAATAACATTACATTTGACAAAATAAAAATAAGGGAGAAAGCTAAATTTGCAATTAAAAAGAATCAAGAACGAAATGAAGGAATTGAATCCACAAATTCAAACAACGACGGTGAGAATGGCATACGGAAAGAATTGAAGGAAAGAAACTACGGTCAGCTTTTGAAATTCAACCAGACAACGTAGTGAGAACGTTAAATTTGAAAATAAAAGGAAATGAAATTTTAAAGAAAATAAAAAAAGTGTTCAAGTTCTAATAAAGAAGTAGAAATAAACAAAAAATGTTGAAAATTTAAACTGTAAGTTCGAACTGCGGCGGTGGTTGACAAAAAGGGAGGGGGTGCAACACGAGGACTTCCCAGGAGGTCACCCATCCTAGTACTACTCTCGCCCAAGCACGCTTAACTTCGGAGTTCTGATGGGATCCGGTGCTTTAGTGCTGGTATGATCGCACCCGTCAGGAAGTGGATTGGCCAAGCACTAATGCAGTGGCTGTAGAGCGTAGATAAATGCCGCGGTTAACGGCAACAACGTTTGAAATTCTTAGAAATAACATTACATTTGACAAAATAAAAATAAGGGAGAAAGCTAAATTTGCAATTAAAAAGAATCAAGAACGAAATGAAGGAATTGAATCCACAAATTCAAACAACGACGGTGAGAATGGCATACGGAAAGAATTGAAGGAAAGAAACTACGGTCAGCTTTTGAAATTCAACCAGACAACGTAGTGAGAACGTTAAATTTGAAAATAAAAGGAAATTAAATTTTAAAGAAAATAAAAAAAGTGTTCAAGTTCTAATAAAGAAGTAGAAATAAACAAAAAATGTTGAAATTTTAAACTGTAAGTTCGAACTGCGGCGGTGGTTGACAAAAAGGGAGGGGGTGCAACACGAGGACTTCCCAGGAGGTCACCCATCCTAGTACTACTCTCGCCCAAGCACGCTTAACTTCGGAGTTCTGATGGGATCCGGTGCTTTAGTGCTGGTATGATCGCACCCGTCAGGAAGTGGATTGGCCAAGCACTAATGCAGTGGCTGTAGAGCGTAGATAAATGCCGCGGTTAACGGCAACAACGTTTGAAATTCTTAGAAATAACATTACATTTGACAAAATAAAAATAAGGGAGAAAGCTAAATTTGCAATTAAAAAGAATCAAGAACGAAATGAAGGAATTGAATCCACAAATTCAAACAACGACGGTGAGAATGGCATACGGAAAGAATTGAAGGAAAGAAACTACGGTCAGCTTTTGAAATTCAACCAGACAACGTAGTGAGAACGTTAAATTTGAAAATAAAAGGAAATGAAATTTTAAAGAAAATAAAAAAAGTGTTCAAGTTCTAATAAAGAAGTAGAAATAAACAAAAAATGTTGAAAATTTAAACTGTAAGTTCGAACTGCGGCGGTGGTTGACAAAAAGGGAGGGGGTGCAACACGAGGACTTCCCAGGAGGTCACCCATCCTAGTACTACTCTCGCCCAAGCACGCTTAACTTCGGAGTTCTGATGGGATCCGGTGCTTTAGTGCTGGTATGATCGCACCCGTCAGGAAGTGGATTGGCCAAGCACTAATGCAGTGGCTGTAGAGCGTAGATAAATGCCGCGGTTAACGGCAACAACGTTTGAAATTCTTAGAAATAACATTACATTTGACAAAATAAAAATAAGGGAGAAAGCTAAATTTGCAATTAAAAAGAATCAAGAACGAAATGAAGGAATTGAATCCACAAATTCAAACAACGACGGTGAGAATGGCATACGGAAAGAATTGAAGGAAAGAAACTACGGTCAGCTTTTGAAATTCAACCAGACAACGTAGTGAGAACGTTAAATTTGAAAATAAAAGGAAATGAAATTTTAAAGAAAATAAAAAAAGTGTTCAAGTTCTAATAAAGAAGTAGAAATAAACAAAAAATGTTGAAAATTTAAACTGTAAGTTCGAACTGCGGCGGTGGTTGACAAAAAGGGAGGGGGTGCAACACGAGGACTTCCCAGGAGGTCACCCATCCTAGTACTACTCTCGCCCAAGCACGCTTAACTTCGGAGTTCTGATGGGATCCGGTGCTTTAGTGCTGGTATGATCGCACCCGTCAGGAAGTGGATTGGCCAAGCACTAATGCAGTGGCTGTAGAGCGTAGATAAATGCCGCGGTTAACGGCAACAACGTTTGAAATTCTTAGAAATAAAATTACATTTGACAAAATAAAAATAAGGGAGAAAGCTAAATTTGCAATTAAAAAGAATCAAGAACGAAATGAAGGAATTGAATCCACAAATTCAAACAACGACGGTGAGAATGGCATACGGAAAGAATTGAAGGAAAGAAACTACGGTCAGCTTTTGAAATTCAACCAGACAACGTAGTGAGAACGTTAAATTTGAAAATAAAAGGAAATGAAATTTTAAAGAAAATAAAAAAAGTGTTCAAGTTCTAATAAAGAAGTAGAAATAAACAAAAAATGTTGAAAATTTAAACTGTAAGTTCGAACTGCGGCGGTGGTTGACAAAAAGGGAGGGGGTGCAACACGAGGACTTCCCAGGAGGTCACCCATCCTAGTACTACTCTCGCCCAAGCACGCTTAACTTCGGAGTTCTGATGGGATCCGGTGCTTTAGTGCTGGTATGATCGCACCCGTCAGGAAGTGGATTGGCCAAGCACTAATGCAGTGGCTGTAGAGCGTAGATAAATGCCGCGGTTAACGGCAACAACGTTTGAAATTCTTAGAAATAACATTACATTTGACAAAATAAAAATAAGGGAGAAAGCTAAATTTGCAATTAAAAAGAATCAAGAACGAAATGAAGGAATTGAATCCACAAATTCAAACAACGACGGTGAGAATGGCATACGGAAAGAATTGAAGGAAAGAAACTACGGTCAGCTTTTGAAATTCAACCAGACAACGTAGTGAGAACGTTAAATTTGAAAATAAAAGGAAATGAAATTTTAAAGAAAATAAAAAAAGTGTTCAAGTTCTAATAAAGAAGTAGAAATAAACAAAAAATGTTGAAAATTTAAACTGTAAGTTCGAACTGCGGCGGTGGTTGACAAAAAGGGAGGGGGTGCAACACGAGGACTTCCCAGGAGGTCACCCATCCTAGTACTACTCTCGCCCAAGCACGCTTAACTTCGGAGTTCTGATGGGATCCGGTGCTTTAGTGCTGGTATGATCGCACCCGTCAGGAAGTGGATTGGCCAAGCACTAATGCAGTGGCTGTAGAGCGTAGATAAATGCCGCGGTTAACGGCAACAACGTTTGAAATTCTTAGAAATAACATTACATTTGACAAAATAAAAATAAGGGAGAAAGCTAAATTTGCAATTAAAAAGAATCAAGAACGAAATGAAGGAATTGAATCCACAAATTCAAACAACGACGGTGAGAATGGCATACGGAAAGAATTGAAGGAAAGAAACTACGGTCAGCTTTTGAAATTCAACCAGACAACGTAGTGAGAACGTTAAATTTGAAAATAAAAGGAAATGAAATTTTAAAGAAAATAAAAAAAGTGTTCAAGTTCTAATAAAGAAGTAGAAATAAACAAAAAATGTTGAAATTTTAAACTGTAAGTTCGAACTGCGGCGGTGGTTGACAAAAAGGGAGGGGGTGCAACACGAGGACTTCCCAGGAGGTCACCCATCCTAGTACTACTCTCGCCCAAGCACGCTTAACTTCGGAGTTCTGATGGGATCCGGTGCTTTAGTGCTGGTATGATCGCACCCGTCAGGAAGTGGATTGGCCAAGCACTAATGCAGTGGCTGTAGAGCGTAGATAAATGCCGCGGTTAACGGCAACAACGTTTGAAATTCTTAGAAATAACATTACATTTGACAAAATAAAAATAAGGGAGAAAGCTAAATTTGCAATTAAAAAGAATCAAGAACGAAATGAAGGAATTGAATCCACAAATTCAAACAACGACGGTGAGAATGGCATACGGAAAGAATTGAAGGAAAGAAACTACGGTCAGCTTTTGAAATTCAACCAGACAACGTAGTGAGAACGTTAAATTTGAAAATAAAAGGAAATGAAATTTTAAAGAAAATAAAAAAAGTGTTCAAGTTCTAATAAAGAAGTAGAAATAAACAAAAAATGTTGAAAATTTAAACTGTAAGTTCGAACTGCGGCGGTGGTTGACAAAAAGGGAGGGGGTGCAACACGAGGACTTCCCAGGAGGTCACCCATCCTAGTACTACTCTCGCCCAAGCACGCTTAACTTCGGAGTTCTGATGGGATCCGGTGCTTTAGTGCTGGTATGATCGCACCCGTCAGGAAGTGGATTGGCCAAGCACTAATGCAGTGGCTGTAGAGCGTAGATAAATGCCGCGGTTAACGGCAACAACGTTTGAAATTCTTAGAAATAACATTACATTTGACAAAATAAAAATAAGGGAGAAAGCTAAATTTGCAATTAAAAAGAATCAAGAACGAAATGAAGGAATTGAATCCACAAATTCAAACAACGACGGTGAGAATGGCATACGGAAAGAATTGAAGGAAAGAAACTACGGTCAGCTTTTGAAATTCAACCAGACAACGTAGTGAGAACGTTAAATTTGAAAATAAAAGGAAATTAAATTTTAAAGAAAATAAAAAAAGTGTTCAAGTTCTAATAAAGAAGTAGAAATAAACAAAAAATGTTGAAATTTTAAACTGTAAGTTCGAACTGCGGCGGTGGTTGACAAAAAGGGAGGGGGTGCAACACGAGGACTTCCCAGGAGGTCACCCATCCTAGTACTACTCTCGCCCAAGCACGCTTAACTTCGGAGTTCTGATGGGATCCGGTGCTTTAGTGCTGGTATGATCGCACCCGTCAGGAAGTGGATTGGCCAAGCACTAATGCAGTGGCTGTAGAGCGTAGATAAATGCCGCGGTTAACGGCAACAACGTTTGAAATTCTTAGAAATAACATTACATTTGACAAAATAAAAATAAGGGAGAAAGCTAAATTTGCAATTAAAAAGAATCAAGAACGAAATGAAGGAATTGAATCCACAAATTCAAACAACGACGGTGAGAATGGCATACGGAAAGAATTGAAGGAAAGAAACTACGGTCAGCTTTTGAAATTCAACCAGACAACGTAGTGAGAACGTTAAATTTGAAAATAAAAGGAAATGAAATTTTAAAGAAAATAAAAAAAGTGTTCAAGTTCTAATAAAGAAGTAGAAATAAACAAAAAATGTTGAAAATTTAAACTGTAAGTTCGAACTGCGGCGGTGGTTGACAAAAAGGGAGGGGGTGCAACACGAGGACTTCCCAGGAGGTCACCCATCCTAGTACTACTCTCGCCCAAGCACGCTTAACTTCGGAGTTCTGATGGGATCCGGTGCTTTAGTGCTGGTATGATCGCACCCGTCAGGAAGTGGATTGGCCAAGCACTAATGCAGTGGCTGTAGAGCGTAGATAAATGCCGCGGTTAACGGCAACAACGTTTGAAATTCTTAGAAATAACATTACATTTGACAAAATAAAAATAAGGGAGAAAGCTAAATTTGCAATTAAAAAGAATCAAGAACGAAATGAAGGAATTGAATCCACAAATTCAAACAACGACGGTGAGAATGGCATACGGAAAGAATTGAAGGAAAGAAACTACGGTCAGCTTTTGAAATTCAACCAGACAACGTAGTGAGAACGTTAAATTTGAAAATAAAAGGAAATGAAATTTTAAAGAAAATAAAAAAAGTGTTCAAGTTCTAATAAAGAAGTAGAAATAAACAAAAAATGTTGAAAATTTAAACTGTAAGTTCGAACTGCGGCGGTGGTTGACAAAAAGGGAGGGGGTGCAACACGAGGACTTCCCAGGAGGTCACCCATCCTAGTACTACTCTCGCCCAAGCACGCTTAACTTCGGAGTTCTGATGGGATCCGGTGCTTTAGTGCTGGTATGATCGCACCCGTCAGGAAGTGGATTGGCCAAGCACTAATGCAGTGGCTGTAGAGCGTAGATAAATGCCGCGGTTAACGGCAACAACGTTTGAAATTCTTAGAAATAACATTACATTTGACAAAATAAAAATAAGGGAGAAAGCTAAATTTGCAATTAAAAAGAATCAAGAACGAAATGAAGGAATTGAATCCACAAATTCAAACAACGACGGTGAGAATGGCATACGGAAAGAATTGAAGGAAAGAAACTACGGTCAGCTTTTGAAATTCAACCAGACAACGTAGTGAGAACGTTAAATTTGAAAATAAAAGGAAATGAAATTTTAAAGAAAATAAAAAAAGTGTTCAAGTTCTAATAAAGAAGTAGAAATAAACAAAAAATGTTGAAAATTTAAACTGTAAGTTCGAACTGCGGCGGTGGTTGACAAAAAGGGAGGGGGTGCAACACGAGGACTTCCCAGGAGGTCACCCATCCTAGTACTACTCTCGCCCAAGCACGCTTAACTTCGGAGTTCTGATGGGATCCGGTGCTTTAGTGCTGGTATGATCGCACCCGTCAGGAAGTGGATTGGCCAAGCACTAATGCAGTGGCTGTAGAGCGTAGATAAATGCCGCGGTTAACGGCAACAACGTTTGAAATTCTTAGAAATAACATTACATTTGACAAAATAAAAATAAGGGAGAAAGCTAAATTTGCAATTAAAAAGAATCAAGAACGAAATGAAGGAATTGAATCCACAAATTCAAACAACGACGGTGAGAATGGCATACGGAAAGAATTGAAGGAAAGAAACTACGGTCAGCTTTTGAAATTCAACCAGACAACGTAGTGAGAACGTTAAATTTGAAAATAAAAGGAAATGAAATTTTAAAGAAAATAAAAAAAGTGTTCAAGTTCTAATAAAGAAGTAGAAATAAACAAAAAATGTTGAAATTTTAAACTGTAAGTTCGAACTGCGGCGGTGGTTGACAAAAAGGGAGGGGGTGCAACACGAGGACTTCCCAGGAGGTCACCCATCCTAGTACTACTCTCGCCCAAGCACGCTTAACTTCGGAGTTCTGATGGGATCCGGTGCTTTAGTGCTGGTATGATCGCACCCGTCAGGAAGTGGATTGGCCAAGCACTAATGCAGTGGCTGTAGAGCGTAGATAAATGCCGCGGTTAACGGCAACAACGTTTGAAATTCTTAGAAATAACATTACATTTGACAAAATAAAAATAAGGGAGAAAGCTAAATTTGCAATTAAAAAGAATCAAGAACGAAATGAAGGAATTGAATCCACAAATTCAAACAACGACGGTGAGAATGGCATACGGAAAGAATTGAAGGAAAGAAACTACGGTCAGCTTTTGAAATTCAACCAGACAACGTAGTGAGAACGTTAAATTTGAAAATAAAAGGAAATGAAATTTTAAAGAAAATAAAAAAAGTGTTCAAGTTCTAATAAAGAAGTAGAAATAAACAAAAAATGTTGAAAATTTAAACTGTAAGTTCGAACTGCGGCGGTGGTTGACAAAAAGGGAGGGGGTGCAACACGAGGACTTCCCAGGAGGTCACCCATCCTAGTACTACTCTCGCCCAAGCACGCTTAACTTCGGAGTTCTGATGGGATCCGGTGCTTTAGTGCTGGTATGATCGCACCCGTCAGGAAGTGGATTGGCCAAGCACTAATGCAGTGGCTGTAGAGCGTAGATAAATGCCGCGGTTAACGGCAACAACGTTTGAAATTCTTAGAAATAACATTACATTTGACAAAATAAAAATAAGGGAGAAAGCTAAATTTGCAATTAAAAAGAATCAAGAACGAAATGAAGGAATTGAATCCACAAATTCAAACAACGACGGTGAGAATGGCATACGGAAAGAATTGAAGGAAAGAAACTACGGTCAGCTTTTGAAATTCAACCAGACAACGTAGTGAGAACGTTAAATTTGAAAATAAAAGGAAATTAAATTTTAAAGAAAATAAAAAAAGTGTTCAAGTTCTAATAAAGAAGTAGAAATAAACAAAAAATGTTGAAATTTTAAACTGTAAGTTCGAACTGCGGCGGTGGTTGACAAAAAGGGAGGGGGTGCAACACGAGGACTTCCCAGGAGGTCACCCATCCTAGTACTACTCTCGCCCAAGCACGCTTAACTTCGGAGTTCTGATGGGATCCGGTGCTTTAGTGCTGGTATGATCGCACCCGTCAGGAAGTGGATTGGCCAAGCACTAATGCAGTGGCTGTAGAGCGTAGATAAATGCCGCGGTTAACGGCAACAACGTTTGAAATTCTTAGAAATAACATTACATTTGACAAAATAAAAATAAGGGAGAAAGCTAAATTTGCAATTAAAAAGAATCAAGAACGAAATGAAGGAATTGAATCCACAAATTCAAACAACGACGGTGAGAATGGCATACGGAAAGAATTGAAGGAAAGAAACTACGGTCAGCTTTTGAAATTCAACCAGACAACGTAGTGAGAACGTTAAATTTGAAAATAAAAGGAAATGAAATTTTAAAGAAAATAAAAAAAGTGTTCAAGTTCTAATAAAGAAGTAGAAATAAACAAAAAATGTTGAAAATTTAAACTGTAAGTTCGAACTGCGGCGGTGGTTGACAAAAAGGGAGGGGGTGCAACACGAGGACTTCCCAGGAGGTCACCCATCCTAGTACTACTCTCGCCCAAGCACGCTTAACTTCGGAGTTCTGATGGGATCCGGTGCTTTAGTGCTGGTATGATCGCACCCGTCAGGAAGTGGATTGGCCAAGCACTAATGCAGTGGCTGTAGAGCGTAGATAAATGCCGCGGTTAACGGCAACAACGTTTGAAATTCTTAGAAATAACATTACATTTGACAAAATAAAAATAAGGGAGAAAGCTAAATTTGCAATTAAAAAGAATCAAGAACGAAATGAAGGAATTGAATCCACAAATTCAAACAACGACGGTGAGAATGGCATACGGAAAGAATTGAAGGAAAGAAACTACGGTCAGCTTTTGAAATTCAACCAGACAACGTAGTGAGAACGTTAAATTTGAAAATAAAAGGAAATGAAATTTTAAAGAAAATAAAAAAAGTGTTCAAGTTCTAATAAAGAAGTAGAAATAAACAAAAAATGTTGAAAATTTAAACTGTAAGTTCGAACTGCGGCGGTGGTTGACAAAAAGGGAGGGGGTGCAACACGAGGACTTCCCAGGAGGTCACCCATCCTAGTACTACTCTCGCCCAAGCACGCTTAACTTCGGAGTTCTGATGGGATCCGGTGCTTTAGTGCTGGTATGATCGCACCCGTCAGGAAGTGGATTGGCCAAGCACTAATGCAGTGGCTGTAGAGCGTAGATAAATGCCGCGGTTAACGGCAACAACGTTTGAAATTCTTAGAAATAACATTACATTTGACAAAATAAAAATAAGGGAGAAAGCTAAATTTGCAATTAAAAAGAATCAAGAACGAAATGAAGGAATTGAATCCACAAATTCAAACAACGACGGTGAGAATGGCATACGGAAAGAATTGAAGGAAAGAAACTACGGTCAGCTTTTGAAATTCAACCAGACAACGTAGTGAGAACGTTAAATTTGAAAATAAAAGGAAATGAAATTTTAAAGAAAATAAAAAAAGTGTTCAAGTTCTAATAAAGAAGTAGAAATAAACAAAAAATGTTGAAAATTTAAACTGTAAGTTCGAACTGCGGCGGTGGTTGACAAAAAGGGAGGGGGTGCAACACGAGGACTTCCCAGGAGGTCACCCATCCTAGTACTACTCTCGCCCAAGCACGCTTAACTTCGGAGTTCTGATGGGATCCGGTGCTTTAGTGCTGGTATGATCGCACCCGTCAGGAAGTGGATTGGCCAAGCACTAATGCAGTGGCTGTAGAGCGTAGATAAATGCCGCGGTTAACGGCAACAACGTTTGAAATTCTTAGAAATAACATTACATTTGACAAAATAAAAATAAGGGAGAAAGCTAAATTTGCAATTAAAAAGAATCAAGAACGAAATGAAGGAATTGAATCCACAAATTCAAACAACGACGGTGAGAATGGCATACGGAAAGAATTGAAGGAAAGAAACTACGGTCAGCTTTTGAAATTCAACCAGACAACGTAGTGAGAACGTTAAATTTGAAAATAAAAGGAAATGAAATTTTAAAGAAAATAAAAAAAGTGTTCAAGTTCTAATAAAGAAGTAGAAATAAACAAAAAATGTTGAAATTTTAAACTGTAAGTTCGAACTGCGGCGGTGGTTGACAAAAAGGGAGGGGGTGCAACACGAGGACTTCCCAGGAGGTCACCCATCCTAGTACTACTCTCGCCCAAGCACGCTTAACTTCGGAGTTCTGATGGGATCCGGTGCTTTAGTGCTGGTATGATCGCACCCGTCAGGAAGTGGATTGGCCAAGCACTAATGCAGTGGCTGTAGAGCGTAGATAAATGCCGCGGTTAACGGCAACAACGTTTGAAATTCTTAGAAATAACATTACATTTGACAAAATAAAAATAAGGGAGAAAGCTAAATTTGCAATTAAAAAGAATCAAGAACGAAATGAAGGAATTGAATCCACAAATTCAAACAACGACGGTGAGAATGGCATACGGAAAGAATTGAAGGAAAGAAACTACGGTCAGCTTTTGAAATTCAACCAGACAACGTAGTGAGAACGTTAAATTTGAAAATAAAAGGAAATGAAATTTTAAAGAAAATAAAAAAAGTGTTCAAGTTCTAATAAAGAAGTAGAAATAAACAAAAAATGTTGAAAATTTAAACTGTAAGTTCGAACTGCGGCGGTGGTTGACAAAAAGGGAGGGGGTGCAACACGAGGACTTCCCAGGAGGTCACCCATCCTAGTACTACTCTCGCCCAAGCACGCTTAACTTCGGAGTTCTGATGGGATCCGGTGCTTTAGTGCTGGTATGATCGCACCCGTCAGGAAGTGGATTGGCCAAGCACTAATGCAGTGGCTGTAGAGCGTAGATAAATGCCGCGGTTAACGGCAACAACGTTTGAAATTCTTAGAAATAACATTACATTTGACAAAATAAAAATAAGGGAGAAAGCTAAATTTGCAATTAAAAAGAATCAAGAACGAAATGAAGGAATTGAATCCACAAATTCAAACAACGACGGTGAGAATGGCATACGGAAAGAATTGAAGGAAAGAAACTACGGTCAGCTTTTGAAATTCAACCAGACAACGTAGTGAGAACGTTAAATTTGAAAATAAAAGGAAATGAAATTTTAAAGAAAATAAAAAAAGTGTTCAAGTTCTAATAAAGAAGTAGAAATAAACAAAAAATGTTGAAAATTTAAACTGTAAGTTCGAACTGCGGCGGTGGTTGACAAAAAGGGAGGGGGTGCAACACGAGGACTTCCCAGGAGGTCACCCATCCTAGTACTACTCTCGCCCAAGCACGCTTAACTTCGGAGTTCTGATGGGATCCGGTGCTTTAGTGCTGGTATGATCGCACCCGTCAGGAAGTGGATTGGCCAAGCACTAATGCAGTGGCTGTAGAGCGTAGATAAATGCCGCGGTTAACGGCAACAACGTTTGAAATTCTTAGAAATAACATTACATTTGACAAAATAAAAATAAGGGAGAAAGCTAAATTTGCAATTAAAAAGAATCAAGAACGAAATGAAGGAATTGAATCCACAAATTCAAACAACGACGGTGAGAATGGCATACGGAAAGAATTGAAGGAAAGAAACTACGGTCAGCTTTTGAAATTCAACCAGACAACGTAGTGAGAACGTTAAATTTGAAAATAAAAGGAAATGAAATTTTAAAGAAAATAAAAAAAGTGTTCAAGTTCTAATAAAGAAGTAGAAATAAACAAAAAATGTTGAAAATTTAAACTGTAAGTTCGAACTGCGGCGGTGGTTGACAAAAAGGGAGGGGGTGCAACACGAGGACTTCCCAGGAGGTCACCCATCCTAGTACTACTCTCGCCCAAGCACGCTTAACTTCGGAGTTCTGATGGGATCCGGTGCTTTAGTGCTGGTATGATCGCACCCGTCAGGAAGTGGATTGGCCAAGCACTAATGCAGTGGCTGTAGAGCGTAGATAAATGCCGCGGTTAACGGCAACAACGTTTGAAATTCTTAGAAATAACATTACATTTGACAAAATAAAAATAAGGGAGAAAGCTAAATTTGCAATTAAAAAGAATCAAGAACGAAATGAAGGAATTGAATCCACAAATTCAAACAACGACGGTGAGAATGGCATACGGAAAGAATTGAAGGAAAGAAACTACGGTCAGCTTTTGAAATTCAACCAGACAACGTAGTGAGAACGTTAAATTTGAAAATAAAAGGAAATGAAATTTTAAAGAAAATAAAAAAAGTGTTCAAGTTCTAATAAAGAAGTAGAAATAAACAAAAAATGTTGAAATTTTAAACTGTAAGTTCGAACTGCGGCGGTGGTTGACAAAAAGGGAGGGGGTGCAACACGAGGACTTCCCAGGAGGTCACCCATCCTAGTACTACTCTCGCCCAAGCACGCTTAACTTCGGAGTTCTGATGGGATCCGGTGCTTTAGTGCTGGTATGATCGCACCCGTCAGGAAGTGGATTGGCCAAGCACTAATGCAGTGGCTGTAGAGCGTAGATAAATGCCGCGGTTAACGGCAACAACGTTTGAAATTCTTAGAAATAACATTACATTTGACAAAATAAAAATAAGGGAGAAAGCTAAATTTGCAATTAAAAAGAATCAAGAACGAAATGAAGGAATTGAATCCACAAATTCAAACAACGACGGTGAGAATGGCATACGGAAAGAATTGAAGGAAAGAAACTACGGTCAGCTTTTGAAATTCAACCAGACAACGTAGTGAGAACGTTAAATTTGAAAATAAAAGGAAATGAAATTTTAAAGAAAATAAAAAAAGTGTTCAAGTTCTAATAAAGAAGTAGAAATAAACAAAAAATGTTGAAATTTTAAACTGTAAGTTCGAACTGCGGCGGTGGTTGACAAAAAGGGAGGGGGTGCAACACGAGGACTTCCCAGGAGGTCACCCATCCTAGTACTACTCTCGCCCAAGCACGCTTAACTTCGGAGTTCTGATGGGATCCGGTGCTTTAGTGCTGGTATGATCGCACCCGTCAGGAAGTGGATTGGCCAAGCACTAATGCAGTGGCTGTAGAGCGTAGATAAATGCCGCGGTTAACGGCAACAACGTTTGAAATTCTTAGAAATAACATTACATTTGACAAAATAAAAATAAGGGAGAAAGCTAAATTTGCAATTAAAAAGAATCAAGAACGAAATGAAGGAATTGAATCCACAAATTCAAACAACGACGGTGAGAATGGCATACGGAAAGAATTGAAGGAAAGAAACTACGGTCAGCTTTTGAAATTCAACCAGACAACGTAGTGAGAACGTTAAATTTGAAAATAAAAGGAAATGAAATTTTAAAGAAAATAAAAAAAGTGTTCAAGTTCTAATAAAGAAGTAGAAATAAACAAAAAATGTTGAAATTTTAAACTGTAAGTTCGAACTGCGGCGGTGGTTGACAAAAAGGGAGGGGGTGCAACACGAGGACTTCCCAGGAGGTCACCCATCCTAGTACTACTCTCGCCCAAGCACGCTTAACTTCGGAGTTCTGATGGGATCCGGTGCTTTAGTGCTGGTATGATCGCACCCGTCAGGAAGTGGATTGGCCAAGCACTAATGCAGTGGCTGTAGAGCGTAGATAAATGCCGCGGTTAACGGCAACAACGTTTGAAATTCTTAGAAATAACATTACATTTGACAAAATAAAAATAAGGGAGAAAGCTAAATTTGCAATTAAAAAGAATCAAGAACGAAATGAAGGAATTGAATCCACAAATTCAAACAACGACGGTGAGAATGGCATACGGAAAGAATTGAAGGAAAGAAACTACGGTCAGCTTTTGAAATTCAACCAGACAACGTAGTGAGAACGTTAAATTTGAAAATAAAAGGAAATGAAATTTTAAAGAAAATAAAAAAAGTGTTCAAGTTCTAATAAAGAAGTAGAAATAAACAAAAAATGTTGAAATTTTAAACTGTAAGTTCGAACTGCGGCGGTGGTTGACAAAAAGGGAGGGGGTGCAACACGAGGACTTCCCAGGAGGTCACCCATCCTAGTACTACTCTCGCCCAAGCACGCTTAACTTCGGAGTTCTGATGGGATCCGGTGCTTTAGTGCTGGTATGATCGCACCCGTCAGGAAGTGGATTGGCCAAGCACTAATGCAGTGGCTGTAGAGCGTAGATAAATGCCGCGGTTAACGGCAACAACGTTTGAAATTCTTAGAAATAACATTACATTTGACAAAATAAAAATAAGGGAGAAAGCTAAATTTGCAATTAAAAAGAATCAAGAACGAAATGAAGGAATTGAATCCACAAATTCAAACAACGACGGTGAGAATGGCATACGGAAAGAATTGAAGGAAAGAAACTACGGTCAGCTTTTGAAATTCAACCAGACAACGTAGTGAGAACGTTAAATTTGAAAATAAAAGGAAATGAAATTTTAAAGAAAATAAAAAAAGTGTTCAAGTTCTAATAAAGAAGTAGAAATAAACAAAAAATGTTGAAAATTTAAACTGTAAGTTCGAACTGCGGCGGTGGTTGACAAAAAGGGAGGGGGTGCAACACGAGGACTTCCCAGGAGGTCACCCATCCTAGTACTACTCTCGCCCAAGCACGCTTAACTTCGGAGTTCTGATGGGATCCGGTGCTTTAGTGCTGGTATGATCGCACCCGTCAGGAAGTGGATTGGCCAAGCACTAATGCAGTGGCTGTAGAGCGTAGATAAATGCCGCGGTTAACGGCAACAACGTTTGAAATTCTTAGAAATAACATTACATTTGACAAAATAAAAATAAGGGAGAAAGCTAAATTTGCAATTAAAAAGAATCAAGAACGAAATGAAGGAATTGAATCCACAAATTCAAACAACGACGGTGAGAATGGCATACGGAAAGAATTGAAGGAAAGAAACTACGGTCAGCTTTTGAAATTCAACCAGACAACGTAGTGAGAACGTTAAATTTGAAAATAAAAGGAAATGAAATTTTAAAGAAAATAAAAAAAGTGTTCAAGTTCTAATAAAGAAGTAGAAATAAACAAAAAATGTTGAAATTTTAAACTGTAAGTTCGAACTGCGGCGGTGGTTGACAAAAAGGGAGGGGGTGCAACACGAGGACTTCCCAGGAGGTCACCCATCCTAGTACTACTCTCGCCCAAGCACGCTTAACTTCGGAGTTCTGATGGGATCCGGTGCTTTAGTGCTGGTATGATCGCACCCGTCAGGAAGTGGATTGGCCAAGCACTAATGCAGTGGCTGTAGAGCGTAGATAAATGCCGCGGTTAACGGCAACAACGTTTGAAATTCTTAGAAATAACATTACATTTGACAAAATAAAAATAAGGGAGAAAGCTAAATTTGCAATTAAAAAGAATCAAGAACGAAATGAAGGAATTGAATCCACAAATTCAAACAACGACGGTGAGAATGGCATACGGAAAGAATTGAAGGAAAGAAACTACGGTCAGCTTTTGAAATTCAACCAGACAACGTAGTGAGAACGTTAAATTTGAAAATAAAAGGAAATGAAATTTTAAAGAAAATAAAAAAAGTGTTCAAGTTCTAATAAAGAAGTAGAAATAAACAAAAAATGTTGAAATTTTAAACTGTAAGTTCGAACTGCGGCGGTGGTTGACAAAAAGGGAGGGGGTGCAACACGAGGACTTCCCAGGAGGTCACCCATCCTAGTACTACTCTCGCCCAAGCACGCTTAACTTCGGAGTTCTGATGGGATCCGGTGCTTTAGTGCTGGTATGATCGCACCCGTCAGGAAGTGGATTGGCCAAGCACTAATGCAGTGGCTGTAGAGCGTAGATAAATGCCGCGGTTAACGGCAACAACGTTTGAAATTCTTAGAAATAACATTACATTTGACAAAATAAAAATAAGGGAGAAAGCTAAATTTGCAATTAAAAAGAATCAAGAACGAAATGAAGGAATTGAATCCACAAATTCAAACAACGACGGTGAGAATGGCATACGGAAAGAATTGAAGGAAAGAAACTACGGTCAGCTTTTGAAATTCAACCAGACAACGTAGTGAGAACGTTAAATTTGAAAATAAAAGGAAATGAAATTTTAAAGAAAATAAAAAAAGTGTTCAAGTTCTAATAAAGAAGTAGAAATAAACAAAAAATGTTGAAATTTTAAACTGTAAGTTCGAACTGCGGCGGTGGTTGACAAAAAGGGAGGGGGTGCAACACGAGGACTTCCCAGGAGGTCACCCATCCTAGTACTACTCTCGCCCAAGCACGCTTAACTTCGGAGTTCTGATGGGATCCGGTGCTTTAGTGCTGGTATGATCGCACCCGTCAGGAAGTGGATTGGCCAAGCACTAATGCAGTGGCTGTAGAGCGTAGATAAATGCCGCGGTTAACGGCAACAACGTTTGAAATTCTTAGAAATAACATTACATTTGACAAAATAAAAATAAGGGAGAAAGCTAAATTTGCAATTAAAAAGAATCAAGAACGAAATGAAGGAATTGAATCCACAAATTCAAACAACGACGGTGAGAATGGCATACGGAAAGAATTGAAGGAAAGAAACTACGGTCAGCTTTTGAAATTCAACCAGACAACGTAGTGAGAACGTTAAATTTGAAAATAAAAGGAAATGAAATTTTAAAGAAAATAAAAAAAGTGTTCAAGTTCTAATAAAGAAGTAGAAATAAACAAAAAATGTTGAAATTTTAAACTGTAAGTTCGAACTGCGGCGGTGGTTGACAAAAAGGGAGGGGGTGCAACACGAGGACTTCCCAGGAGGTCACCCATCCTAGTACTACTCTCGCCCAAGCACGCTTAACTTCGGAGTTCTGATGGGATCCGGTGCTTTAGTGCTGGTATGATCGCACCCGTCAGGAAGTGGATTGGCCAAGCACTAATGCAGTGGCTGTAGAGCGTAGATAAATGCCGCGGTTAACGGCAACAACGTTTGAAATTCTTAGAAATAACATTACATTTGACAAAATAAAAATAAGGGAGAAAGCTAAATTTGCAATTAAAAAGAATCAAGAACGAAATGAAGGAATTGAATCCACAAATTCAAACAACGACGGTGAGAATGGCATACGGAAAGAATTGAAGGAAAGAAACTACGGTCAGCTTTTGAAATTCAACCAGACAACGTAGTGAGAACGTTAAATTTGAAAATAAAAGGAAATGAAATTTTAAAGAAAATAAAAAAAGTGTTCAAGTTCTAATAAAGAAGTAGAAATAAACAAAAAATGTTGAAATTTTAAACTGTAAGTTCGAACTGCGGCGGTGGTTGACAAAAAGGGAGGGGGTGCAACACGAGGACTTCCCAGGAGGTCACCCATCCTAGTACTACTCTCGCCCAAGCACGCTTAACTTCGGAGTTCTGATGGGATCCGGTGCTTTAGTGCTGGTATGATCGCACCCGTCAGGAAGTGGATTGGCCAAGCACTAATGCAGTGGCTGTAGAGCGTAGATAAATGCCGCGGTTAACGGCAACAACGTTTGAAATTCTTAGAAATAACATTACATTTGACAAAATAAAAATAAGGGAGAAAGCTAAATTTGCAATTAAAAAGAATCAAGAACGAAATGAAGGAATTGAATCCACAAATTCAAACAACGACGGTGAGAATGGCATACGGAAAGAATTGAAGGAAAGAAACTACGGTCAGCTTTTGAAATTCAACCAGACAACGTAGTGAGAACGTTAAATTTGAAAATAAAAGGAAATGAAATTTTAAAGAAAATAAAAAAAGTGTTCAAGTTCTAATAAAGAAGTAGAAATAAACAAAAAATGTTGAAATTTTAAACTGTAAGTTCGAACTGCGGCGGTGGTTGACAAAAAGGGAGGGGGTGCAACACGAGGACTTCCCAGGAGGTCACCCATCCTAGTACTACTCTCGCCCAAGCACGCTTAACTTCGGAGTTCTGATGGGATCCGGTGCTTTAGTGCTGGTATGATCGCACCCGTCAGGAAGTGGATTGGCCAAGCACTAATGCAGTGGCTGTAGAGCGTAGATAAATGCCGCGGTTAACGGCAACAACGTTTGAAATTCTTAGAAATAACATTACATTTGACAAAATAAAAATAAGGGAGAAAGCTAAATTTGCAATTAAAAAGAATCAAGAACGAAATGAAGGAATTGAATCCACAAATTCAAACAACGACGGTGAGAATGGCATACGGAAAGAATTGAAGGAAAGAAACTACGGTCAGCTTTTGAAATTCAACCAGACAACGTAGTGAGAACGTTAAATTTGAAAATAAAAGGAAATGAAATTTTAAAGAAAATAAAAAAAGTGTTCAAGTTCTAATAAAGAAGTAGAAATAAACAAAAAATGTTGAAATTTTAAACTGTAAGTTCGAACTGCGGCGGTGGTTGACAAAAAGGGAGGGGGTGCAACACGAGGACTTCCCAGGAGGTCACCCATCCTAGTACTACTCTCGCCCAAGCACGCTTAACTTCGGAGTTCTGATGGGATCCGGTGCTTTAGTGCTGGTATGATCGCACCCGTCAGGAAGTGGATTGGCCAAGCACTAATGCAGTGGCTGTAGAGCGTAGATAAATGCCGCGGTTAACGGCAACAACGTTTGAAATTCTTAGAAATAACATTACATTTGACAAAATAAAAATAAGGGAGAAAGCTAAATTTGCAATTAAAAAGAATCAAGAACGAAATGAAGGAATTGAATCCACAAATTCAAACAACGACGGTGAGAATGGCATACGGAAAGAATTGAAGGAAAGAAACTACGGTCAGCTTTTGAAATTCAACCAGACAACGTAGTGAGAACGTTAAATTTGAAAATAAAAGGAAATGAAATTTTAAAGAAAATAAAAAAAGTGTTCAAGTTCTAATAAAGAAGTAGAAATAAACAAAAAATGTTGAAATTTTAAACTGTAAGTTCGAACTGCGGCGGTGGTTGACAAAAAGGGAGGGGGTGCAACACGAGGACTTCCCAGGAGGTCACCCATCCTAGTACTACTCTCGCCCAAGCACGCTTAACTTCGGAGTTCTGATGGGATCCGGTGCTTTAGTGCTGGTATGATCGCACCCGTCAGGAAGTGGATTGGCCAAGCACTAATGCAGTGGCTGTAGAGCGTAGATAAATGCCGCGGTTAACGGCAACAACGTTTGAAATTCTTAGAAATAACATTACATTTGACAAAATAAAAATAAGGGAGAAAGCTAAATTTGCAATTAAAAAGAATCAAGAACGAAATGAAGGAATTGAATCCACAAATTCAAACAACGACGGTGAGAATGGCATACGGAAAGAATTGAAGGAAAGAAACTACGGTCAGCTTTTGAAATTCAACCAGACAACGTAGTGAGAACGTTAAATTTGAAAATAAAAGGAAATGAAATTTTAAAGAAAATAAAAAAAGTGTTCAAGTTCTAATAAAGAAGTAGAAATAAACAAAAAATGTTGAAATTTTAAACTGTAAGTTCGAACTGCGGCGGTGGTTGACAAAAAGGGAGGGGGTGCAACACGAGGACTTCCCAGGAGGTCACCCATCCTAGTACTACTCTCGCCCAAGCACGCTTAACTTCGGAGTTCTGATGGGATCCGGTGCTTTAGTGCTGGTATGATCGCACCCGTCAGGAAGTGGATTGGCCAAGCACTAATGCAGTGGCTGTAGAGCGTAGATAAATGCCGCGGTTAACGGCAACAACGTTTGAAATTCTTAGAAATAACATTACATTTGACAAAATAAAAATAAGGGAGAAAGCTAAATTTGCAATTAAAAAGAATCAAGAACGAAATGAAGGAATTGAATCCACAAATTCAAACAACGACGGTGAGAATGGCATACGGAAAGAATTGAAGGAAAGAAACTACGGTCAGCTTTTGAAATTCAACCAGACAACGTAGTGAGAACGTTAAATTTGAAAATAAAAGGAAATGAAATTTTAAAGAAAATAAAAAAAGTGTTCAAGTTCTAATAAAGAAGTAGAAATAAACAAAAAATGTTGAAATTTTAAACTGTAAGTTCGAACTGCGGCGGTGGTTGACAAAAAGGGAGGGGGTGCAACACGAGGACTTCCCAGGAGGTCACCCATCCTAGTACTACTCTCGCCCAAGCACGCTTAACTTCGGAGTTCTGATGGGATCCGGTGCTTTAGTGCTGGTATGATCGCACCCGTCAGGAAGTGGATTGGCCAAGCACTAATGCAGTGGCTGTAGAGCGTAGATAAATGCCGCGGTTAACGGCAACAACGTTTGAAATTCTTAGAAATAACATTACATTTGACAAAATAAAAATAAGGGAGAAAGCTAAATTTGCAATTAAAAAGAATCAAGAACGAAATGAAGGAATTGAATCCACAAATTCAAACAACGACGGTGAGAATGGCATACGGAAAGAATTGAAGGAAAGAAACTACGGTCAGCTTTTGAAATTCAACCAGACAACGTAGTGAGAACGTTAAATTCGAAAATAAAAGGAAATGAAATTTTAAAGAAAATAAAAAAAGTGTTCAAGTTCTAATAAAGAAGTAGAAATAAACAAAAAATGTTGAAAATTTAAACTGTAAGTTCGAACTGCGGCGGTGGTTGACAAAAAGGGAGGGGGTGCAACACGAGGACTTCCCAGGAGGTCACCCATCCTAGTACTACTCTCGCCCAAGCACGCTTAACTTCGGAGTTCTGATGGGATCCGGTGCTTTAGTGCTGGTATGATCGCACCCGTCAGGAAGTGGATTGGCCAAGCACTAATGCAGTGGCTGTAGAGCGTAGATAAATGCCGCGGTTAACGGCAACAACGTTTGAAATTCTTAGAAATAACATTACATTTGACAAAATAAAAATAAGGGAGAAAGCTAAATTTGCAATTAAAAAGAATCAAGAACGAAATGAAGGAATTGAATCCACAAATTCAAACAACGACGGTGAGAATGGCATACGGAAAGAATTGAAGGAAAGAAACTACGGTCAGCTTTTGAAATTCAACCAGACAACGTAGTGAGAACGTTAAATTTGAAAATAAAAGGAAATGAAATTTTAAAGAAAATAAAAAAAGTGTTCAAGTTCTAATAAAGAAGTAGAAATAAACAAAAAATGTTGAAAATTTAAACTGTAAGTTCGAACTGCGGCGGTGGTTGACAAAAAGGGAGGGGGTGCAACACGAGGACTTCCCAGGAGGTCACCCATCCTAGTACTACTCTCGCCCAAGCACGCTTAACTTCGGAGTTCTGATGGGATCCGGTGCTTTAGTGCTGGTATGATCGCACCCGTCAGGAAGTGGATTGGCCAAGCACTAATGCAGTGGCTGTAGAGCGTAGATAAATGCCGCGGTTAACGGCAACAACGTTTGAAATTCTTAGAAATAACATTACATTTGACAAAATAAAAATAAGGGAGAAAGCTAAATTTGCAATTAAAAAGAATCAAGAACGAAATGAAGGAATTGAATCCACAAATTCAAACAACGACGGTGAGAATGGCATACGGAAAGAATTGAAGGAAAGAAACTACGGTCAGCTTTTGAAATTCAACCAGACAACGTAGTGAGAACGTTAAATTCGAAAATAAAAGGAAATGAAATTTTAAAGAAAATAAAAAAAGTGTTCAAGTTCTAATAAAGAAGTAGAAATAAACAAAAAATGTTGAAAATTTAAACTGTAAGTTCGAACTGCGGCGGTGGTTGACAAAAAGGGAGGGGGTGCAACACGAGGACTTCCCAGGAGGTCACCCATCCTAGTACTACTCTCGCCCAAGCACGCTTAACTTCGGAGTTCTGATGGGATCCGGTGCTTTAGTGCTGGTATGATCGCACCCGTCAGGAAGTGGATTGGCCAAGCACTAATGCAGTGGCTGTAGAGCGTAGATAAATGCCGCGGTTAACGGCAACAACGTTTGAAATTCTTAGAAATAACATTACATTTGACAAAATAAAAATAAGGGAGAAAGCTAAATTTGCAATTAAAAAGAATCAAGAACGAAATGAAGGAATTGAATCCACAAATTCAAACAACGACGGTGAGAATGGCATACGGAAAGAATTGAAGGAAAGAAACTACGGTCAGCTTTTGAAATTCAACCAGACAACGTAGTGAGAACGTTAAATTTGAAAATAAAAGGAAATGAAATTTTAAAGAAAATAAAAAAAGTGTTCAAGTTCTAATAAAGAAGTAGAAATAAACAAAAAATGTTGAAATTTTAAACTGTAAGTTCGAACTGCGGCGGTGGTTGACAAAAAGGGAGGGGGTGCAACACGAGGACTTCCCAGGAGGTCACCCATCCTAGTACTACTCTCGCCCAAGCACGCTTAACTTCGGAGTTCTGATGGGATCCGGTGCTTTAGTGCTGGTATGATCGCACCCGTCAGGAAGTGGATTGGCCAAGCACTAATGCAGTGGCTGTAGAGCGTAGATAAATGCCGCGGTTAACGGCAACAACGTTTGAAATTCTTAGAAATAACATTACATTTGACAAAATAAAAATAAGGGAGAAAGCTAAATTTGCAATTAAAAAGAATCAAGAACGAAATGAAGGAATTGAATCCACAAATTCAAACAACGACGGTGAGAATGGCATACGGAAAGAATTGAAGGAAAGAAACTACGGTCAGCTTTTGAAATTCAACCAGACAACGTAGTGAGAACGTTAAATTTGAAAATAAAAGGAAATGAAATTTTAAAGAAAATAAAAAAAGTGTTCAAGTTCTAATAAAGAAGTAGAAATAAACAAAAAATGTTGAAATTTTAAACTGTAAGTTCGAACTGCGGCGGTGGTTGACAAAAAGGGAGGGGGTGCAACACGAGGACTTCCCAGGAGGTCACCCATCCTAGTACTACTCTCGCCCAAGCACGCTTAACTTCGGAGTTCTGATGGGATCCGGTGCTTTAGTGCTGGTATGATCGCACCCGTCAGGAAGTGGATTGGCCAAGCACTAATGCAGTGGCTGTAGAGCGTAGATAAATGCCGCGGTTAACGGCAACAACGTTTGAAATTCTTAGAAATAACATTACATTTGACAAAATAAAAATAAGGGAGAAAGCTAAATTTGCAATTAAAAAGAATCAAGAACGAAATGAAGGAATTGAATCCACAAATTCAAACAACGACGGTGAGAATGGCATACGGAAAGAATTGAAGGAAAGAAACTACGGTCAGCTTTTGAAATTCAACCAGACAACGTAGTGAGAACGTTAAATTTGAAAATAAAAGGAAATGAAATTTTAAAGAAAATAAAAAAAGTGTTCAAGTTCTAATAAAGAAGTAGAAATAAACAAAAAATGTTGAAATTTTAAACTGTAAGTTCGAACTGCGGCGGTGGTTGACAAAAAGGGAGGGGGTGCAACACGAGGACTTCCCAGGAGGTCACCCATCCTAGTACTACTCTCGCCCAAGCACGCTTAACTTCGGAGTTCTGATGGGATCCGGTGCTTTAGTGCTGGTATGATCGCACCCGTCAGGAAGTGGATTGGCCAAGCACTAATGCAGTGGCTGTAGAGCGTAGATAAATGCCGCGGTTAACGGCAACAACGTTTGAAATTCTTAGAAATAACATTACATTTGACAAAATAAAAATAAGGGAGAAAGCTAAATTTGCAATTAAAAAGAATCAAGAACGAAATGAAGGAATTGAATCCACAAATTCAAACAACGACGGTGAGAATGGCATACGGAAAGAATTGAAGGAAAGAAACTACGGTCAGCTTTTGAAATTCAACCAGACAACGTAGTGAGAACGTTAAATTTGAAAATAAAAGGAAATGAAATTTTAAAGAAAATAAAAAAAGTGTTCAAGTTCTAATAAAGAAGTAGAAATAAACAAAAAATGTTGAAATTTTAAACTGTAAGTTCGAACTGCGGCGGTGGTTGACAAAAAGGGAGGGGGTGCAACACGAGGACTTCCCAGGAGGTCACCCATCCTAGTACTACTCTCGCCCAAGCACGCTTAACTTCGGAGTTCTGATGGGATCCGGTGCTTTAGTGCTGGTATGATCGCACCCGTCAGGAAGTGGATTGGCCAAGCACTAATGCAGTGGCTGTAGAGCGTAGATAAATGCCGCGGTTAACGGCAACAACGTTTGAAATTCTTAGAAATAACATTACATTTGACAAAATAAAAATAAGGGAGAAAGCTAAATTTGCAATTAAAAAGAATCAAGAACGAAATGAAGGAATTGAATCCACAAATTCAAACAACGACGGTGAGAATGGCATACGGAAAGAATTGAAGGAAAGAAACTACGGTCAGCTTTTGAAATTCAACCAGACAACGTAGTGAGAACGTTAAATTTGAAAATAAAAGGAAATGAAATTTTAAAGAAAATAAAAAAAGTGTTCAAGTTCTAATAAAGAAGTAGAAATAAACAAAAAATGTTGAAATTTTAAACTGTAAGTTCGAACTGCGGCGGTGGTTGACAAAAAGGGAGGGGGTGCAACACGAGGACTTCCCAGGAGGTCACCCATCCTAGTACTACTCTCGCCCAAGCACGCTTAACTTCGGAGTTCTGATGGGATCCGGTGCTTTAGTGCTGGTATGATCGCACCCGTCAGGAAGTGGATTGGCCAAGCACTAATGCAGTGGCTGTAGAGCGTAGATAAATGCCGCGGTTAACGGCAACAACGTTTGAAATTCTTAGAAATAACATTACATTTGACAAAATAAAAATAAGGGAGAAAGCTAAATTTGCAATTAAAAAGAATCAAGAACGAAATGAAGGAATTGAATCCACAAATTCAAACAACGACGGTGAGAATGGCATACGGAAAGAATTGAAGGAAAGAAACTACGGTCAGCTTTTGAAATTCAACCAGACAACGTAGTGAGAACGTTAAATTTGAAAATAAAAGGAAATGAAATTTTAAAGAAAATAAAAAAAGTGTTCAAGTTCTAATAAAGAAGTAGAAATAAACAAAAAATGTTGAAATTTTAAACTGTAAGTTCGAACTGCGGCGGTGGTTGACAAAAAGGGAGGGGGTGCAACACGAGGACTTCCCAGGAGGTCACCCATCCTAGTACTACTCTCGCCCAAGCACGCTTAACTTCGGAGTTCTGATGGGATCCGGTGCTTTAGTGCTGGTATGATCGCACCCGTCAGGAAGTGGATTGGCCAAGCACTAATGCAGTGGCTGTAGAGCGTAGATAAATGCCGCGGTTAACGGCAACAACGTTTGAAATTCTTAGAAATAACATTACATTTGACAAAATAAAAATAAGGGAGAAAGCTAAATTTGCAATTAAAAAGAATCAAGAACGAAATGAAGGAATTGAATCCACAAATTCAAACAACGACGGTGAGAATGGCATACGGAAAGAATTGAAGGAAAGAAACTACGGTCAGCTTTTGAAATTCAACCAGACAACGTAGTGAGAACGTTAAATTTGAAAATAAAAGGAAATGAAATTTTAAAGAAAATAAAAAAAGTGTTCAAGTTCTAATAAAGAAGTAGAAATAAACAAAAAATGTTGAAATTTTAAACTGTAAGTTCGAACTGCGGCGGTGGTTGACAAAAAGGGAGGGGGTGCAACACGAGGACTTCCCAGGAGGTCACCCATCCTAGTACTACTCTCGCCCAAGCACGCTTAACTTCGGAGTTCTGATGGGATCCGGTGCTTTAGTGCTGGTATGATCGCACCCGTCAGGAAGTGGATTGGCCAAGCACTAATGCAGTGGCTGTAGAGCGTAGATAAATGCCGCGGTTAACGGCAACAACGTTTGAAATTCTTAGAAATAACATTACATTTGACAAAATAAAAATAAGGGAGAAAGCTAAATTTGCAATTAAAAAGAATCAAGAACGAAATGAAGGAATTGAATCCACAAATTCAAACAACGACGGTGAGAATGGCATACGGAAAGAATTGAAGGAAAGAAACTACGGTCAGCTTTTGAAATTCAACCAGACAACGTAGTGAGAACGTTAAATTTGAAAATAAAAGGAAATGAAATTTTAAAGAAAATAAAAAAAGTGTTCAAGTTCTAATAAAGAAGTAGAAATAAACAAAAAATGTTGAAATTTTAAACTGTAAGTTCGAACTGCGGCGGTGGTTGACAAAAAGGGAGGGGGTGCAACACGAGGACTTCCCAGGAGGTCACCCATCCTAGTACTACTCTCGCCCAAGCACGCTTAACTTCGGAGTTCTGATGGGATCCGGTGCTTTAGTGCTGGTATGATCGCACCCGTCAGGAAGTGGATTGGCCAAGCACTAATGCAGTGGCTGTAGAGCGTAGATAAATGCCGCGGTTAACGGCAACAACGTTTGAAATTCTTAGAAATAACATTACATTTGACAAAATAAAAATAAGGGAGAAAGCTAAATTTGCAATTAAAAAGAATCAAGAACGAAATGAAGGAATTGAATCCACAAATTCAAACAACGACGGTGAGAATGGCATACGGAAAGAATTGAAGGAAAGAAACTACGGTCAGCTTTTGAAATTCAACCAGACAACGTAGTGAGAACGTTAAATTTGAAAATAAAAGGAAATGAAATTTTAAAGAAAATAAAAAAAGTGTTCAAGTTCTAATAAAGAAGTAGAAATAAACAAAAAATGTTGAAATTTTAAACTGTAAGTTCGAACTGCGGCGGTGGTTGACAAAAAGGGAGGGGGTGCAACACGAGGACTTCCCAGGAGGTCACCCATCCTAGTACTACTCTCGCCCAAGCACGCTTAACTTCGGAGTTCTGATGGGATCCGGTGCTTTAGTGCTGGTATGATCGCACCCGTCAGGAAGTGGATTGGCCAAGCACTAATGCAGTGGCTGTAGAGCGTAGATAAATGCCGCGGTTAACGGCAACAACGTTTGAAATTCTTAGAAATAACATTACATTTGACAAAATAAAAATAAGGGAGAAAGCTAAATTTGCAATTAAAAAGAATCAAGAACGAAATGAAGGAATTGAATCCACAAATTCAAACAACGACGGTGAGAATGGCATACGGAAAGAATTGAAGGAAAGAAACTACGGTCAGCTTTTGAAATTCAACCAGACAACGTAGTGAGAACGTTAAATTTGAAAATAAAAGGAAATGAAATTTTAAAGAAAATAAAAAAAGTGTTCAAGTTCTAATAAAGAAGTAGAAATAAACAAAAAATGTTGAAATTTTAAACTGTAAGTTCGAACTGCGGCGGTGGTTGACAAAAAGGGAGGGGGTGCAACACGAGGACTTCCCAGGAGGTCACCCATCCTAGTACTACTCTCGCCCAAGCACGCTTAACTTCGGAGTTCTGATGGGATCCGGTGCTTTAGTGCTGGTATGATCGCACCCGTCAGGAAGTGGATTGGCCAAGCACTAATGCAGTGGCTGTAGAGCGTAGATAAATGCCGCGGTTAACGGCAACAACGTTTGAAATTCTTAGAAATAACATTACATTTGACAAAATAAAAATAAGGGAGAAAGCTAAATTTGCAATTAAAAAGAATCAAGAACGAAATGAAGGAATTGAATCCACAAATTCAAACAACGACGGTGAGAATGGCATACGGAAAGAATTGAAGGAAAGAAACTACGGTCAGCTTTTGAAATTCAACCAGACAACGTAGTGAGAACGTTAAATTTGAAAATAAAAGGAAATGAAATTTTAAAGAAAATAAAAAAAGTGTTCAAGTTCTAATAAAGAAGTAGAAATAAACAAAAAATGTTGAAATTTTAAACTGTAAGTTCGAACTGCGGCGGTGGTTGACAAAAAGGGAGGGGGTGCAACACGAGGACTTCCCAGGAGGTCACCCATCCTAGTACTACTCTCGCCCAAGCACGCTTAACTTCGGAGTTCTGATGGGATCCGGTGCTTTAGTGCTGGTATGATCGCACCCGTCAGGAAGTGGATTGGCCAAGCACTAATGCAGTGGCTGTAGAGCGTAGATAAATGCCGCGGTTAACGGCAACAACGTTTGAAATTCTTAGAAATAACATTACATTTGACAAAATAAAAATAAGGGAGAAAGCTAAATTTGCAATTAAAAAGAATCAAGAACGAAATGAAGGAATTGAATCCACAAATTCAAACAACGACGGTGAGAATGGCATACGGAAAGAATTGAAGGAAAGAAACTACGGTCAGCTTTTGAAATTCAACCAGACAACGTAGTGAGAACGTTAAATTTGAAAATAAAAGGAAATGAAATTTTAAAGAAAATAAAAAAAGTGTTCAAGTTCTAATAAAGAAGTAGAAATAAACAAAAAATGTTGAAATTTTAAACTGTAAGTTCGAACTGCGGCGGTGGTTGACAAAAAGGGAGGGGGTGCAACACGAGGACTTCCCAGGAGGTCACCCATCCTAGTACTACTCTCGCCCAAGCACGCTTAACTTCGGAGTTCTGATGGGATCCGGTGCTTTAGTGCTGGTATGATCGCACCCGTCAGGAAGTGGATTGGCCAAGCACTAATGCAGTGGCTGTAGAGCGTAGATAAATGCCGCGGTTAACGGCAACAACGTTTGAAATTCTTAGAAATAACATTACATTTGACAAAATAAAAATAAGGGAGAAAGCTAAATTTGCAATTAAAAAGAATCAAGAACGAAATGAAGGAATTGAATCCACAAATTCAAACAACGACGGTGAGAATGGCATACGGAAAGAATTGAAGGAAAGAAACTACGGTCAGCTTTTGAAATTCAACCAGACAACGTAGTGAGAACGTTAAATTTGAAAATAAAAGGAAATGAAATTTTAAAGAAAATAAAAAAAGTGTTCAAGTTCTAATAAAGAAGTAGAAATAAACAAAAAATGTTGAAATTTTAAACTGTAAGTTCGAACTGCGGCGGTGGTTGACAAAAAGGGAGGGGGTGCAACACGAGGACTTCCCAGGAGGTCACCCATCCTAGTACTACTCTCGCCCAAGCACGCTTAACTTCGGAGTTCTGATGGGATCCGGTGCTTTAGTGCTGGTATGATCGCACCCGTCAGGAAGTGGATTGGCCAAGCACTAATGCAGTGGCTGTAGAGCGTAGATAAATGCCGCGGTTAACGGCAACAACGTTTGAAATTCTTAGAAATAACATTACATTTGACAAAATAAAAATAAGGGAGAAAGCTAAATTTGCAATTAAAAAGAATCAAGAACGAAATGAAGGAATTGAATCCACAAATTCAAACAACGACGGTGAGAATGGCATACGGAAAGAATTGAAGGAAAGAAACTACGGTCAGCTTTTGAAATTCAACCAGACAACGTAGTGAGAACGTTAAATTTGAAAATAAAAGGAAATGAAATTTTAAAGAAAATAAAAAAAGTGTTCAAGTTCTAATAAAGAAGTAGAAATAAACAAAAAATGTTGAAATTTTAAACTGTAAGTTCGAACTGCGGCGGTGGTTGACAAAAAGGGAGGGGGTGCAACACGAGGACTTCCCAGGAGGTCACCCATCCTAGTACTACTCTCGCCCAAGCACGCTTAACTTCGGAGTTCTGATGGGATCCGGTGCTTTAGTGCTGGTATGATCGCACCCGTCAGGAAGTGGATTGGCCAAGCACTAATGCAGTGGCTGTAGAGCGTAGATAAATGCCGCGGTTAACGGCAACAACGTTTGAAATTCTTAGAAATAACATTACATTTGACAAAATAAAAATAAGGGAGAAAGCTAAATTTGCAATTAAAAAGAATCAAGAACGAAATGAAGGAATTGAATCCACAAATTCAAACAACGACGGTGAGAATGGCATACGGAAAGAATTGAAGGAAAGAAACTACGGTCAGCTTTTGAAATTCAACCAGACAACGTAGTGAGAACGTTAAATTTGAAAATAAAAGGAAATGAAATTTTAAAGAAAATAAAAAAAGTGTTCAAGTTCTAATAAAGAAGTAGAAATAAACAAAAAATGTTGAAATTTTAAACTGTAAGTTCGAACTGCGGCGGTGGTTGACAAAAAGGGAGGGGGTGCAACACGAGGACTTCCCAGGAGGTCACCCATCCTAGTACTACTCTCGCCCAAGCACGCTTAACTTCGGAGTTCTGATGGGATCCGGTGCTTTAGTGCTGGTATGATCGCACCCGTCAGGAAGTGGATTGGCCAAGCACTAATGCAGTGGCTGTAGAGCGTAGATAAATGCCGCGGTTAACGGCAACAACGTTTGAAATTCTTAGAAATAACATTACATTTGACAAAATAAAAATAAGGGAGAAAGCTAAATTTGCAATTAAAAAGAATCAAGAACGAAATGAAGGAATTGAATCCACAAATTCAAACAACGACGGTGAGAATGGCATACGGAAAGAATTGAAGGAAAGAAACTACGGTCAGCTTTTGAAATTCAACCAGACAACGTAGTGAGAACGTTAAATTTGAAAATAAAAGGAAATGAAATTTTAAAGAAAATAAAAAAAGTGTTCAAGTTCTAATAAAGAAGTAGAAATAAACAAAAAATGTTGAAATTTTAAACTGTAAGTTCGAACTGCGGCGGTGGTTGACAAAAAGGGAGGGGGTGCAACACGAGGACTTCCCAGGAGGTCACCCATCCTAGTACTACTCTCGCCCAAGCACGCTTAACTTCGGAGTTCTGATGGGATCCGGTGCTTTAGTGCTGGTATGATCGCACCCGTCAGGAAGTGGATTGGCCAAGCACTAATGCAGTGGCTGTAGAGCGTAGATAAATGCCGCGGTTAACGGCAACAACGTTTGAAATTCTTAGAAATAACATTACATTTGACAAAATAAAAATAAGGGAGAAAGCTAAATTTGCAATTAAAAAGAATCAAGAACGAAATGAAGGAATTGAATCCACAAATTCAAACAACGACGGTGAGAATGGCATACGGAAAGAATTGAAGGAAAGAAACTACGGTCAGCTTTTGAAATTCAACCAGACAACGTAGTGAGAACGTTAAATTTGAAAATAAAAGGAAATGAAATTTTAAAGAAAATAAAAAAAGTGTTCAAGTTCTAATAAAGAAGTAGAAATAAACAAAAAATGTTGAAATTTTAAACTGTAAGTTCGAACTGCGGCGGTGGTTGACAAAAAGGGAGGGGGTGCAACACGAGGACTTCCCAGGAGGTCACCCATCCTAGTACTACTCTCGCCCAAGCACGCTTAACTTCGGAGTTCTGATGGGATCCGGTGCTTTAGTGCTGGTATGATCGCACCCGTCAGGAAGTGGATTGGCCAAGCACTAATGCAGTGGCTGTAGAGCGTAGATAAATGCCGCGGTTAACGGCAACAACGTTTGAAATTCTTAGAAATAACATTACATTTGACAAAATAAAAATAAGGGAGAAAGCTAAATTTGCAATTAAAAAGAATCAAGAACGAAATGAAGGAATTGAATCCACAAATTCAAACAACGACGGTGAGAATGGCATACGGAAAGAATTGAAGGAAAGAAACTACGGTCAGCTTTTGAAATTCAACCAGACAACGTAGTGAGAACGTTAAATTTGAAAATAAAAGGAAATGAAATTTTAAAGAAAATAAAAAAAGTGTTCAAGTTCTAATAAAGAAGTAGAAATAAACAAAAAATGTTGAAATTTTAAACTGTAAGTTCGAACTGCGGCGGTGGTTGACAAAAAGGGAGGGGGTGCAACACGAGGACTTCCCAGGAGGTCACCCATCCTAGTACTACTCTCGCCCAAGCACGCTTAACTTCGGAGTTCTGATGGGATCCGGTGCTTTAGTGCTGGTATGATCGCACCCGTCAGGAAGTGGATTGGCCAAGCACTAATGCAGTGGCTGTAGAGCGTAGATAAATGCCGCGGTTAACGGCAACAACGTTTGAAATTCTTAGAAATAACATTACATTTGACAAAATAAAAATAAGGGAGAAAGCTAAATTTGCAATTAAAAAGAATCAAGAACGAAATGAAGGAATTGAATCCACAAATTCAAACAACGACGGTGAGAATGGCATACGGAAAGAATTGAAGGAAAGAAACTACGGTCAGCTTTTGAAATTCAACCAGACAACGTAGTGAGAACGTTAAATTTGAAAATAAAAGGAAATGAAATTTTAAAGAAAATAAAAAAAGTGTTCAAGTTCTAATAAAGAAGTAGAAATAAACAAAAAATGTTGAAATTTTAAACTGTAAGTTCGAACTGCGGCGGTGGTTGACAAAAAGGGAGGGGGTGCAACACGAGGACTTCCCAGGAGGTCACCCATCCTAGTACTACTCTCGCCCAAGCACGCTTAACTTCGGAGTTCTGATGGGATCCGGTGCTTTAGTGCTGGTATGATCGCACCCGTCAGGAAGTGGATTGGCCAAGCACTAATGCAGTGGCTGTAGAGCGTAGATAAATGCCGCGGTTAACGGCAACAACGTTTGAAATTCTTAGAAATAACATTACATTTGACAAAATAAAAATAAGGGAGAAAGCTAAATTTGCAATTAAAAAGAATCAAGAACGAAATGAAGGAATTGAATCCACAAATTCAAACAACGACGGTGAGAATGGCATACGGAAAGAATTGAAGGAAAGAAACTACGGTCAGCTTTTGAAATTCAACCAGACAACGTAGTGAGAACGTTAAATTTGAAAATAAAAGGAAATGAAATTTTAAAGAAAATAAAAAAAGTGTTCAAGTTCTAATAAAGAAGTAGAAATAAACAAAAAATGTTGAAATTTTAAACTGTAAGTTCGAACTGCGGCGGTGGTTGACAAAAAGGGAGGGGGTGCAACACGAGGACTTCCCAGGAGGTCACCCATCCTAGTACTACTCTCGCCCAAGCACGCTTAACTTCGGAGTTCTGATGGGATCCGGTGCTTTAGTGCTGGTATGATCGCACCCGTCAGGAAGTGGATTGGCCAAGCACTAATGCAGTGGCTGTAGAGCGTAGATAAATGCCGCGGTTAACGGCAACAACGTTTGAAATTCTTAGAAATAACATTACATTTGACAAAATAAAAATAAGGGAGAAAGCTAAATTTGCAATTAAAAAGAATCAAGAACGAAATGAAGGAATTGAATCCACAAATTCAAACAACGACGGTGAGAATGGCATACGGAAAGAATTGAAGGAAAGAAACTACGGTCAGCTTTTGAAATTCAACCAGACAACGTAGTGAGAACGTTAAATTTGAAAATAAAAGGAAATGAAATTTTAAAGAAAATAAAAAAAGTGTTCAAGTTCTAATAAAGAAGTAGAAATAAACAAAAAATGTTGAAATTTTAAACTGTAAGTTCGAACTGCGGCGGTGGTTGACAAAAAGGGAGGGGGTGCAACACGAGGACTTCCCAGGAGGTCACCCATCCTAGTACTACTCTCGCCCAAGCACGCTTAACTTCGGAGTTCTGATGGGATCCGGTGCTTTAGTGCTGGTATGATCGCACCCGTCAGGAAGTGGATTGGCCAAGCACTAATGCAGTGGCTGTAGAGCGTAGATAAATGCCGCGGTTAACGGCAACAACGTTTGAAATTCTTAGAAATAACATTACATTTGACAAAATAAAAATAAGGGAGAAAGCTAAATTTGCAATTAAAAAGAATCAAGAACGAAATGAAGGAATTGAATCCACAAATTCAAACAACGACGGTGAGAATGGCATACGGAAAGAATTGAAGGAAAGAAACTACGGTCAGCTTTTGAAATTCAACCAGACAACGTAGTGAGAACGTTAAATTTGAAAATAAAAGGAAATGAAATTTTAAAGAAAATAAAAAAAGTGTTCAAGTTCTAATAAAGAAGTAGAAATAAACAAAAAATGTTGAAATTTTAAACTGTAAGTTCGAACTGCGGCGGTGGTTGACAAAAAGGGAGGGGGTGCAACACGAGGACTTCCCAGGAGGTCACCCATCCTAGTACTACTCTCGCCCAAGCACGCTTAACTTCGGAGTTCTGATGGGATCCGGTGCTTTAGTGCTGGTATGATCGCACCCGTCAGGAAGTGGATTGGCCAAGCACTAATGCAGTGGCTGTAGAGCGTAGATAAATGCCGCGGTTAACGGCAACAACGTTTGAAATTCTTAGAAATAACATTACATTTGACAAAATAAAAATAAGGGAGAAAGCTAAATTTGCAATTAAAAAGAATCAAGAACGAAATGAAGGAATTGAATCCACAAATTCAAACAACGACGGTGAGAATGGCATACGGAAAGAATTGAAGGAAAGAAACTACGGTCAGCTTTTGAAATTCAACCAGACAACGTAGTGAGAACGTTAAATTTGAAAATAAAAGGAAATGAAATTTTAAAGAAAATAAAAAAAGTGTTCAAGTTCTAATAAAGAAGTAGAAATAAACAAAAAATGTTGAAATTTTAAACTGTAAGTTCGAACTGCGGCGGTGGTTGACAAAAAGGGAGGGGGTGCAACACGAGGACTTCCCAGGAGGTCACCCATCCTAGTACTACTCTCGCCCAAGCACGCTTAACTTCGGAGTTCTGATGGGATCCGGTGCTTTAGTGCTGGTATGATCGCACCCGTCAGGAAGTGGATTGGCCAAGCACTAATGCAGTGGCTGTAGAGCGTAGATAAATGCCGCGGTTAACGGCAACAACGTTTGAAATTCTTAGAAATAACATTACATTTGACAAAATAAAAATAAGGGAGAAAGCTAAATTTGCAATTAAAAAGAATCAAGAACGAAATGAAGGAATTGAATCCACAAATTCAAACAACGACGGTGAGAATGGCATACGGAAAGAATTGAAGGAAAGAAACTACGGTCAGCTTTTGAAATTCAACCAGACAACGTAGTGAGAACGTTAAATTTGAAAATAAAAGGAAATGAAATTTTAAAGAAAATAAAAAAAGTGTTCAAGTTCTAATAAAGAAGTAGAAATAAACAAAAAATGTTGAAATTTTAAACTGTAAGTTCGAACTGCGGCGGTGGTTGACAAAAAGGGAGGGGGTGCAACACGAGGACTTCCCAGGAGGTCACCCATCCTAGTACTACTCTCGCCCAAGCACGCTTAACTTCGGAGTTCTGATGGGATCCGGTGCTTTAGTGCTGGTATGATCGCACCCGTCAGGAAGTGGATTGGCCAAGCACTAATGCAGTGGCTGTAGAGCGTAGATAAATGCCGCGGTTAACGGCAACAACGTTTGAAATTCTTAGAAATAACATTACATTTGACAAAATAAAAATAAGGGAGAAAGCTAAATTTGCAATTAAAAAGAATCAAGAACGAAATGAAGGAATTGAATCCACAAATTCAAACAACGACGGTGAGAATGGCATACGGAAAGAATTGAAGGAAAGAAACTACGGTCAGCTTTTGAAATTCAACCAGACAACGTAGTGAGAACGTTAAATTTGAAAATAAAAGGAAATGAAATTTTAAAGAAAATAAAAAAAGTGTTCAAGTTCTAATAAAGAAGTAGAAATAAACAAAAAATGTTGAAATTTTAAACTGTAAGTTCGAACTGCGGCGGTGGTTGACAAAAAGGGAGGGGGTGCAACACGAGGACTTCCCAGGAGGTCACCCATCCTAGTACTACTCTCGCCCAAGCACGCTTAACTTCGGAGTTCTGATGGGATCCGGTGCTTTAGTGCTGGTATGATCGCACCCGTCAGGAAGTGGATTGGCCAAGCACTAATGCAGTGGCTGTAGAGCGTAGATAAATGCCGCGGTTAACGGCAACAACGTTTGAAATTCTTAGAAATAACATTACATTTGACAAAATAAAAATAAGGGAGAAAGCTAAATTTGCAATTAAAAAGAATCAAGAACGAAATGAAGGAATTGAATCCACAAATTCAAACAACGACGGTGAGAATGGCATACGGAAAGAATTGAAGGAAAGAAACTACGGTCAGCTTTTGAAATTCAACCAGACAACGTAGTGAGAACGTTAAATTTGAAAATAAAAGGAAATGAAATTTTAAAGAAAATAAAAAAAGTGTTCAAGTTCTAATAAAGAAGTAGAAATAAACAAAAAATGTTGAAATTTTAAACTGTAAGTTCGAACTGCGGCGGTGGTTGACAAAAAGGGAGGGGGTGCAACACGAGGACTTCCCAGGAGGTCACCCATCCTAGTACTACTCTCGCCCAAGCACGCTTAACTTCGGAGTTCTGATGGGATCCGGTGCTTTAGTGCTGGTATGATCGCACCCGTCAGGAAGTGGATTGGCCAAGCACTAATGCAGTGGCTGTAGAGCGTAGATAAATGCCGCGGTTAACGGCAACAACGTTTGAAATTCTTAGAAATAACATTACATTTGACAAAATAAAAATAAGGGAGAAAGCTAAATTTGCAATTAAAAAGAATCAAGAACGAAATGAAGGAATTGAATCCACAAATTCAAACAACGACGGTGGGAATGGCATACGGAAAGAATTGAAGGAAAGAAACTACGGTCAGCTTTTGAAATTCAACCAGACAACGTAGTGAGAACGTTAAATTTGAAAATAAAAGGAAATGAAATTTTAAAGAAAATAAAAAAAGTGTTCAAGTTCTAATAAAGAAGTAGAAATAAACAAAAAATGTTGAAATTTTAAACTGTAAGTTCGAACTGCGGCGGTGGTTGACAAAAAGGGAGGGGGTGCAACACGAGGACTTCCCAGGAGGTCACCCATCCTAGTACTACTCTCGCCCAAGCACGCTTAACTTCGGAGTTCTGATGGGATCCGGTGCTTTAGTGCTGGTATGATCGCACCCGTCAGGAAGTGGATTGGCCAAGCACTAATGCAGTGGCTGTAGAGCGTAGATAAATGCCGCGGTTAACGGCAACAACGTTTGAAATTCTTAGAAATAACATTACATTTGACAAAATAAAAATAAGGGAGAAAGCTAAATTTGCAATTAAAAAGAATCAAGAACGAAATGAAGGAATTGAATCCACAAATTCAAACAACGACGGTGAGAATGGCATACGGAAAGAATTGAAGGAAAGAAACTACGGTCAGCTTTTGAAATTCAACCAGACAACGTAGTGAGAACGTTAAATTTGAAAATAAAAGGAAATGAAATTTTAAAGAAAATAAAAAAAGTGTTCAAGTTCTAATAAAGAAGTAGAAATAAACAAAAAATGTTGAAATTTTAAACTGTAAGTTCGAACTGCGGCGGTGGTTGACAAAAAGGGAGGGGGTGCAACACGAGGACTTCCCAGGAGGTCACCCATCCTAGTACTACTCTCGCCCAAGCACGCTTAACTTCGGAGTTCTGATGGGATCCGGTGCTTTAGTGCTGGTATGATCGCACCCGTCAGGAAGTGGATTGGCCAAGCACTAATGCAGTGGCTGTAGAGCGTAGATAAATGCCGCGGTTAACGGCAACAACGTTTGAAATTCTTAGAAATAACATTACATTTGACAAAATAAAAATAAGGGAGAAAGCTAAATTTGCAATTAAAAAGAATCAAGAACGAAATGAAGGAATTGAATCCACAAATTCAAACAACGACGGTGAGAATGGCATACGGAAAGAATTGAAGGAAAGAAACTACGGTCAGCTTTTGAAATTCAACCAGACAACGTAGTGAGAACGTTAAATTTGAAAATAAAAGGAAATGAAATTTTAAAGAAAATAAAAAAAGTGTTCAAGTTCTAATAAAGAAGTAGAAATAAACAAAAAATGTTGAAATTTTAAACTGTAAGTTCGAACTGCGGCGGTGGTTGACAAAAAGGGAGGGGGTGCAACACGAGGACTTCCCAGGAGGTCACCCATCCTAGTACTACTCTCGCCCAAGCACGCTTAACTTCGTAGTTCTGATGGGATCCGGTGCTTTAGTGCTGGTATGATCGCACCCGTCAGGAAGTGGATTGGCCAAGCACTAATGCAGTGGCTGTAGAGCGTAGATAAATGCCGCGGTTAACGGCAACAACGTTTGAAATTCTTAGAAATAACATTACATTTGACAAAATAAAAATAAGGGAGAAAGCTAAATTTGCAATTAAAAAGAATCAAGAACGAAATGAAGGAATTGAATCCACAAATTCAAACAACGACGGTGAGAATGGCATACGGAAAGAATTGAAGGAAAGAAACTACGGTCAGCTTTTGAAATTCAACCAGACAACGTAGTGAGAACGTTAAATTTGAAAATAAAAGGAAATGAAATTTTAAAGAAAATAAAAAAAGTGTTCAAGTTCTAATAAAGAAGTAGAAATAAACAAAAAATGTTGAAATTTTAAACTGTAAGTTCGAACTGCGGCGGTGGTTGACAAAAAGGGAGGGGGTGCAACACGAGGACTTCCCAGGAGGTCACCCATCCTAGTACTACTCTCGCCCAAGCACGCTTAACTTCGGAGTTCTGATGGGATCCGGTGCTTTAGTGCTGGTATGATCGCACCCGTCAGGAAGTGGATTGGCCAAGCACTAATGCAGTGGCTGTAGAGCGTAGATAAATGCCGCGGTTAACGGCAACAACGTTTGAAATTCTTAGAAATAACATTACATTTGACAAAATAAAAATAAGGGAGAAAGCTAAATTTGCAATTAAAAAGAATCAAGAACGAAATGAAGGAATTGAATCCACAAATTCAAACAACGACGGTGAGAATGGCATACGGAAAGAATTGAAGGAAAGAAACTACGGTCAGCTTTTGAAATTCAACCAGACAACGTAGTGAGAACGTTAAATTTGAAAATAAAAGGAAATGAAATTTTAAAGAAAATAAAAAAAGTGTTCAAGTTCTAATAAAGAAGTAGAAATAAACAAAAAATGTTGAAATTTTAAACTGTAAGTTCGAACTGCGGCGGTGGTTGACAAAAAGGGAGGGGGTGCAACACGAGGACTTCCCAGGAGGTCACCCATCCTAGTACTACTCTCGCCCAAGCACGCTTAACTTCGGAGTTCTGATGGGATCCGGTGCTTTAGTGCTGGTATGATCGCACCCGTCAGGAAGTGGATTGGCCAAGCACTAATGCAGTGGCTGTAGAGCGTAGATAAATGCCGCGGTTAACGGCAACAACGTTTGAAATTCTTAGAAATAACATTACATTTGACAAAATAAAAATAAGGGAGAAAGCTAAATTTGCAATTAAAAAGAATCAAGAACGAAATGAAGGAATTGAATCCACAAATTCAAACAACGACGGTGAGAATGGCATACGGAAAGAATTGAAGGAAAGAAACTACGGTCAGCTTTTGAAATTCAACCAGACAACGTAGTGAGAACGTTAAATTTGAAAATAAAAGGAAATGAAATTTTAAAGAAAATAAAAAAAGTGTTCAAGTTCTAATAAAGAAGTAGAAATAAACAAAAAATGTTGAAATTTTAAACTGTAAGTTCGAACTGCGGCGGTGGTTGACAAAAAGGGAGGGGGTGCAACACGAGGACTTCCCAGGAGGTCACCCATCCTAGTACTACTCTCGCCCAAGCACGCTTAACTTCGGAGTTCTGATGGGATCCGGTGCTTTAGTGCTGGTATGATCGCACCCGTCAGGAAGTGGATTGGCCAAGCACTAATGCAGTGGCTGTAGAGCGTAGATAAATGCCGCGGTTAACGGCAACAACGTTTGAAATTCTTAGAAATAACATTACATTTGACAAAATAAAAATAAGGGAGAAAGCTAAATTTGCAATTAAAAAGAATCAAGAACGAAATGAAGGAATTGAATCCACAAATTCAAACAACGACGGTGAGAATGGCATACGGAAAGAATTGAAGGAAAGAAACTACGGTCAGCTTTTGAAATTCAACCAGACAACGTAGTGAGAACGTTAAATTTGAAAATAAAAGGAAATGAAATTTTAAAGAAAATAAAAAAAGTGTTCAAGTTCTAATAAAGAAGTAGAAATAAACAAAAAATGTTGAAATTTTAAACTGTAAGTTCGAACTGCGGCGGTGGTTGACAAAAAGGGAGGGGGTGCAACACGAGGACTTCCCAGGAGGTCACCCATCCTAGTACTACTCTCGCCCAAGCACGCTTAACTTCGGAGTTCTGATGGGATCCGGTGCTTTAGTGCTGGTATGATCGCACCCGTCAGGAAGTGGATTGGCCAAGCACTAATGCAGTGGCTGTAGAGCGTAGATAAATGCCGCGGTTAACGGCAACAACGTTTGAAATTCTTAGAAATAACATTACATTTGACAAAATAAAAATAAGGGAGAAAGCTAAATTTGCAATTAAAAAGAATCAAGAACGAAATGAAGGAATTGAATCCACAAATTCAAACAACGACGGTGAGAATGGCATACGGAAAGAATTGAAGGAAAGAAACTACGGTCAGCTTTTGAAATTCAACCAGACAACGTAGTGAGAACGTTAAATTTGAAAATAAAAGGAAATGAAATTTTAAAGAAAATAAAAAAAGTGTTCAAGTTCTAATAAAGAAGTAGAAATAAACAAAAAATGTTGAAATTTTAAACTGTAAGTTCGAACTGCGGCGGTGGTTGACAAAAAGGGAGGGGGTGCAACACGAGGACTTCCCAGGAGGTCACCCATCCTAGTACTACTCTCGCCCAAGCACGCTTAACTTCGGAGTTCTGATGGGATCCGGTGCTTTAGTGCTGGTATGATCGCACCCGTCAGGAAGTGGATTGGCCAAGCACTAATGCAGTGGCTGTAGAGCGTAGATAAATGCCGCGGTTAACGGCAACAACGTTTGAAATTCTTAGAAATAACATTACATTTGACAAAATAAAAATAAGGGAGAAAGCTAAATTTGCAATTAAAAAGAATCAAGAACGAAATGAAGGAATTGAATCCACAAATTCAAACAACGACGGTGAGAATGGCATACGGAAAGAATTGAAGGAAAGAAACTACGGTCAGCTTTTGAAATTCAACCAGACAACGTAGTGAGAACGTTAAATTTGAAAATAAAAGGAAATGAAATTTTAAAGAAAATAAAAAAAGTGTTCAAGTTCTAATAAAGAAGTAGAAATAAACAAAAAATGTTGAAATTTTAAACTGTAAGTTCGAACTGCGGCGGTGGTTGACAAAAAGGGAGGGGGTGCAACACGAGGACTTCCCAGGAGGTCACCCATCCTAGTACTACTCTCGCCCAAGCACGCTTAACTTCGGAGTTCTGATGGGATCCGGTGCTTTAGTGCTGGTATGATCGCACCCGTCAGGAAGTGGATTGGCCAAGCACTAATGCAGTGGCTGTAGAGCGTAGATAAATGCCGCGGTTAACGGCAACAACGTTTGAAATTCTTAGAAATAACATTACATTTGACAAAATAAAAATAAGGGAGAAAGCTAAATTTGCAATTAAAAAGAATCAAGAACGAAATGAAGGAATTGAATCCACAAATTCAAACAACGACGGTGAGAATGGCATACGGAAAGAATTGAAGGAAAGAAACTACGGTCAGCTTTTGAAATTCAACCAGACAACGTAGTGAGAACGTTAAATTTGAAAATAAAAGGAAATGAAATTTTAAAGAAAATAAAAAAAGTGTTCAAGTTCTAATAAAGAAGTAGAAATAAACAAAAAATGTTGAAATTTTAAACTGTAAGTTCGAACTGCGGCGGTGGTTGACAAAAAGGGAGGGGGTGCAACACGAGGACTTCCCAGGAGGTCACCCATCCTAGTACTACTCTCGCCCAAGCACGCTTAACTTCGGAGTTCTGATGGGATCCGGTGCTTTAGTGCTGGTATGATCGCACCCGTCAGGAAGTGGATTGGCCAAGCACTAATGCAGTGGCTGTAGAGCGTAGATAAATGCCGCGGTTAACGGCAACAACGTTTGAAATTCTTAGAAATAACATTACATTTGACAAAATAAAAATAAGGGAGAAAGCTAAATTTGCAATTAAAAAGAATCAAGAACGAAATGAAGGAATTGAATCCACAAATTCAAACAACGACGGTGAGAATGGCATACGGAAAGAATTGAAGGAAAGAAACTACGGTCAGCTTTTGAAATTCAACCAGACAACGTAGTGAGAACGTTAAATTTGAAAATAAAAGGAAATGAAATTTTAAAGAAAATAAAAAAAGTGTTCAAGTTCTAATAAAGAAGTAGAAATAAACAAAAAATGTTGAAATTTTAAACTGTAAGTTCGAACTGCGGCGGTGGTTGACAAAAAGGGAGGGGGTGCAACACGAGGACTTCCCAGGAGGTCACCCATCCTAGTACTACTCTCGCCCAAGCACGCTTAACTTCGGAGTTCTGATGGGATCCGGTGCTTTAGTGCTGGTATGATCGCACCCGTCAGGAAGTGGATTGGCCAAGCACTAATGCAGTGGCTGTAGAGCGTAGATAAATGCCGCGGTTAACGGCAACAACGTTTGAAATTCTTAGAAATAACATTACATTTGACAAAATAAAAATAAGGGAGAAAGCTAAATTTGCAATTAAAAAGAATCAAGAACGAAATGAAGGAATTGAATCCACAAATTCAAACAACGACGGTGAGAATGGCATACGGAAAGAATTGAAGGAAAGAAACTACGGTCAGCTTTTGAAATTCAACCAGACAACGTAGTGAGAACGTTAAATTTGAAAATAAAAGGAAATGAAATTTTAAAGAAAATAAAAAAAGTGTTCAAGTTCTAATAAAGAAGTAGAAATAAACAAAAAATGTTGAAATTTTAAACTGTAAGTTCGAACTGCGGCGGTGGTTGACAAAAAGGGAGGGGGTGCAACACGAGGACTTCCCAGGAGGTCACCCATCCTAGTACTACTCTCGCCCAAGCACGCTTAACTTCGGAGTTCTGATGGGATCCGGTGCTTTAGTGCTGGTATGATCGCACCCGTCAGGAAGTGGATTGGCCAAGCACTAATGCAGTGGCTGTAGAGCGTAGATAAATGCCGCGGTTAACGGCAACAACGTTTGAAATTCTTAGAAATAACATTACATTTGACAAAATAAAAATAAGGGAGAAAGCTAAATTTGCAATTAAAAAGAATCAAGAACGAAATGAAGGAATTGAATCCACAAATTCAAACAACGACGGTGAGAATGGCATACGGAAAGAATTGAAGGAAAGAAACTACGGTCAGCTTTTGAAATTCAACCAGACAACGTAGTGAGAACGTTAAATTTGAAAATAAAAGGAAATGAAATTTTAAAGAAAATAAAAAAAGTGTTCAAGTTCTAATAAAGAAGTAGAAATAAACAAAAAATGTTGAAATTTTAAACTGTAAGTTCGAACTGCGGCGGTGGTTGACAAAAAGGGAGGGGGTGCAACACGAGGACTTCCCAGGAGGTCACCCATCCTAGTACTACTCTCGCCCAAGCACGCTTAACTTCGGAGTTCTGATGGGATCCGGTGCTTTAGTGCTGGTATGATCGCACCCGTCAGGAAGTGGATTGGCCAAGCACTAATGCAGTGGCTGTAGAGCGTAGATAAATGCCGCGGTTAACGGCAACAACGTTTGAAATTCTTAGAAATAACATTACATTTGACAAAATAAAAATAAGGGAGAAAGCTAAATTTGCAATTAAAAAGAATCAAGAACGAAATGAAGGAATTGAATCCACAAATTCAAACAACGACGGTGAGAATGGCATACGGAAAGAATTGAAGGAAAGAAACTACGGTCAGCTTTTGAAATTCAACCAGACAACGTAGTGAGAACGTTAAATTTGAAAATAAAAGGAAATGAAATTTTAAAGAAAATAAAAAAAGTGTTCAAGTTCTAATAAAGAAGTAGAAATAAACAAAAAATGTTGAAATTTTAAACTGTAAGTTCGAACTGCGGCGGTGGTTGACAAAAAGGGAGGGGGTGCAACACGAGGACTTCCCAGGAGGTCACCCATCCTAGTACTACTCTCGCCCAAGCACGCTTAACTTCGGAGTTCTGATGGGATCCGGTGCTTTAGTGCTGGTATGATCGCACCCGTCAGGAAGTGGATTGGCCAAGCACTAATGCAGTGGCTGTAGAGCGTAGATAAATGCCGCGGTTAACGGCAACAACGTTTGAAATTCTTAGAAATAACATTACATTTGACAAAATAAAAATAAGGGAGAAAGCTAAATTTGCAATTAAAAAGAATCAAGAACGAAATGAAGGAATTGAATCCACAAATTCAAACAACGACGGTGAGAATGGCATACGGAAAGAATTGAAGGAAAGAAACTACGGTCAGCTTTTGAAATTCAACCAGACAACGTAGTGAGAACGTTAAATTTGAAAATAAAAGGAAATGAAATTTTAAAGAAAATAAAAAAAGTGTTCAAGTTCTAATAAAGAAGTAGAAATAAACAAAAAATGTTGAAATTTTAAACTGTAAGTTCGAACTGCGGCGGTGGTTGACAAAAAGGGAGGGGGTGCAACACGAGGACTTCCCAGGAGGTCACCCATCCTAGTACTACTCTCGCCCAAGCACGCTTAACTTCGGAGTTCTGATGGGATCCGGTGCTTTAGTGCTGGTATGATCGCACCCGTCAGGAAGTGGATTGGCCAAGCACTAATGCAGTGGCTGTAGAGCGTAGATAAATGCCGCGGTTAACGGCAACAACGTTTGAAATTCTTAGAAATAACATTACATTTGACAAAATAAAAATAAGGGAGAAAGCTAAATTTGCAATTAAAAAGAATCAAGAACGAAATGAAGGAATTGAATCCACAAATTCAAACAACGACGGTGAGAATGGCATACGGAAAGAATTGAAGGAAAGAAACTACGGTCAGCTTTTGAAATTCAACCAGACAACGTAGTGAGAACGTTAAATTTGAAAATAAAAGGAAATGAAATTTTAAAGAAAATAAAAAAAGTGTTCAAGTTCTAATAAAGAAGTAGAAATAAACAAAAAATGTTGAAATTTTAAACTGTAAGTTCGAACTGCGGCGGTGGTTGACAAAAAGGGAGGGGGTGCAACACGAGGACTTCCCAGGAGGTCACCCATCCTAGTACTACTCTCGCCCAAGCACGCTTAACTTCGGAGTTCTGATGGGATCCGGTGCTTTAGTGCTGGTATGATCGCACCCGTCAGGAAGTGGATTGGCCAAGCACTAATGCAGTGGCTGTAGAGCGTAGATAAATGCCGCGGTTAACGGCAACAACGTTTGAAATTCTTAGAAATAACATTACATTTGACAAAATAAAAATAAGGGAGAAAGCTAAATTTGCAATTAAAAAGAATCAAGAACGAAATGAAGGAATTGAATCCACAAATTCAAACAACGACGGTGAGAATGGCATACGGAAAGAATTGAAGGAAAGAAACTACGGTCAGCTTTTGAAATTCAACCAGACAACGTAGTGAGAACGTTAAATTTGAAAATAAAAGGAAATGAAATTTTAAAGAAAATAAAAAAAGTGTTCAAGTTCTAATAAAGAAGTAGAAATAAACAAAAAATGTTGAAATTTTAAACTGTAAGTTCGAACTGCGGCGGTGGTTGACAAAAAGGGAGGGGGTGCAACACGAGGACTTCCCAGGAGGTCACCCATCCTAGTACTACTCTCGCCCAAGCACGCTTAACTTCGGAGTTCTGATGGGATCCGGTGCTTTAGTGCTGGTATGATCGCACCCGTCAGGAAGTGGATTGGCCAAGCACTAATGCAGTGGCTGTAGAGCGTAGATAAATGCCGCGGTTAACGGCAACAACGTTTGAAATTCTTAGAAATAACATTACATTTGACAAAATAAAAATAAGGGAGAAAGCTAAATTTGCAATTAAAAAGAATCAAGAACGAAATGAAGGAATTGAATCCACAAATTCAAACAACGACGGTGAGAATGGCATACGGAAAGAATTGAAGGAAAGAAACTACGGTCAGCTTTTGAAATTCAACCAGACAACGTAGTGAGAACGTTAAATTTGAAAATAAAAGGAAATGAAATTTTAAAGAAAATAAAAAAAGTGTTCAAGTTCTAATAAAGAAGTAGAAATAAACAAAAAATGTTGAAATTTTAAACTGTAAGTTCGAACTGCGGCGGTGGTTGACAAAAAGGGAGGGGGTGCAACACGAGGACTTCCCAGGAGGTCACCCATCCTAGTACTACTCTCGCCCAAGCACGCTTAACTTCGGAGTTCTGATGGGATCCGGTGCTTTAGTGCTGGTATGATCGCACCCGTCAGGAAGTGGATTGGCCAAGCACTAATGCAGTGGCTGTAGAGCGTAGATAAATGCCGCGGTTAACGGCAACAACGTTTGAAATTCTTAGAAATAACATTACATTTGACAAAATAAAAATAAGGGAGAAAGCTAAATTTGCAATTAAAAAGAATCAAGAACGAAATGAAGGAATTGAATCCACAAATTCAAACAACGACGGTGAGAATGGCATACGGAAAGAATTGAAGGAAAGAAACTACGGTCAGCTTTTGAAATTCAACCAGACAACGTAGTGAGAACGTTAAATTTGAAAATAAAAGGAAATGAAATTTTAAAGAAAATAAAAAAAGTGTTCAAGTTCTAATAAAGAAGTAGAAATAAACAAAAAATGTTGAAATTTTAAACTGTAAGTTCGAACTGCGGCGGTGGTTGACAAAAAGGGAGGGGGTGCAACACGAGGACTTCCCAGGAGGTCACCCATCCTAGTACTACTCTCGCCCAAGCACGCTTAACTTCGGAGTTCTGATGGGATCCGGTGCTTTAGTGCTGGTATGATCGCACCCGTCAGGAAGTGGATTGGCCAAGCACTAATGCAGTGGCTGTAGAGCGTAGATAAATGCCGCGGTTAACGGCAACAACGTTTGAAATTCTTAGAAATAACATTACATTTGACAAAATAAAAATAAGGGAGAAAGCTAAATTTGCAATTAAAAAGAATCAAGAACGAAATGAAGGAATTGAATCCACAAATTCAAACAACGACGGTGAGAATGGCATACGGAAAGAATTGAAGGAAAGAAACTACGGTCAGCTTTTGAAATTCAACCAGACAACGTAGTGAGAACGTTAAATTTGAAAATAAAAGGAAATGAAATTTTAAAGAAAATAAAAAAAGTGTTCAAGTTCTAATAAAGAAGTAGAAATAAACAAAAAATGTTGAAATTTTAAACTGTAAGTTCGAACTGCGGCGGTGGTTGACAAAAAGGGAGGGGGTGCAACACGAGGACTTCCCAGGAGGTCACCCATCCTAGTACTACTCTCGCCCAAGCACGCTTAACTTCGGAGTTCTGATGGGATCCGGTGCTTTAGTGCTGGTATGATCGCACCCGTCAGGAAGTGGATTGGCCAAGCACTAATGCAGTGGCTGTAGAGCGTAGATAAATGCCGCGGTTAACGGCAACAACGTTTGAAATTCTTAGAAATAACATTACATTTGACAAAATAAAAATAAGGGAGAAAGCTAAATTTGCAATTAAAAAGAATCAAGAACGAAATGAAGGAATTGAATCCACAAATTCAAACAACGACGGTGAGAATGGCATACGGAAAGAATTGAAGGAAAGAAACTACGGTCAGCTTTTGAAATTCAACCAGACAACGTAGTGAGAACGTTAAATTTGAAAATAAAAGGAAATGAAATTTTAAAGAAAATAAAAAAAGTGTTCAAGTTCTAATAAAGAAGTAGAAATAAACAAAAAATGTTGAAATTTTAAACTGTAAGTTCGAACTGCGGCGGTGGTTGACAAAAAGGGAGGGGGTGCAACACGAGGACTTCCCAGGAGGTCACCCATCCTAGTACTACTCTCGCCCAAGCACGCTTAACTTCGGAGTTCTGATGGGATCCGGTGCTTTAGTGCTGGTATGATCGCACCCGTCAGGAAGTGGATTGGCCAAGCACTAATGCAGTGGCTGTAGAGCGTAGATAAATGCCGCGGTTAACGGCAACAACGTTTGAAATTCTTAGAAATAACATTACATTTGACAAAATAAAAATAAGGGAGAAAGCTAAATTTGCAATTAAAAAGAATCAAGAACGAAATGAAGGAATTGAATCCACAAATTCAAACAACGACGGTGAGAATGGCATACGGAAAGAATTGAAGGAAAGAAACTACGGTCAGCTTTTGAAATTCAACCAGACAACGTAGTGAGAACGTTAAATTTGAAAATAAAAGGAAATGAAATTTTAAAGAAAATAAAAAAAGTGTTCAAGTTCTAATAAAGAAGTAGAAATAAACAAAAAATGTTGAAATTTTAAACTGTAAGTTCGAACTGCGGCGGTGGTTGACAAAAAGGGAGGGGGTGCAACACGAGGACTTCCCAGGAGGTCACCCATCCTAGTACTACTCTCGCCCAAGCACGCTTAACTTCGGAGTTCTGATGGGATCCGGTGCTTTAGTGCTGGTATGATCGCACCCGTCAGGAAGTGGATTGGCCAAGCACTAATGCAGTGGCTGTAGAGCGTAGATAAATGTCGCGGTTAACGGCAACAACGTTTGAAATTCTTAGAAATAACATTACATTTGACAAAATAAAAATAAGGGAGAAAGCTAAATTTGCAATTAAAAAGAATCAAGAACGAAATGAAGGAATTGAATCCACAAATTCAAACAACGACGGTGAGAATGGCATACGGAAAGAATTGAAGGAAAGAAACTACGGTCAGCTTTTGAAATTCAACCAGACAACGTAGTGAGAACGTTAAATTTGAAAATAAAAGGAAATGAAATTTTAAAGAAAATAAAAAAAGTGTTCAAGTTCTAATAAAGAAGTAGAAATAAACAAAAAATGTTGAAATTTTAAACTGTAAGTTCGAACTGCGGCGGTGGTTGACAAAAAGGGAGGGGGTGCAACACGAGGACTTCCCAGGAGGTCACCCATCCTAGTACTACTCTCGCCCAAGCACGCTTAACTTCGGAGTTCTGATGGGATCCGGTGCTTTAGTGCTGGTATGATCGCACCCGTCAGGAAGTGGATTGGCCAAGCACTAATGCAGTGGCTGTAGAGCGTAGATAAATGCCGCGGTTAACGGCAACAACGTTTGAAATTCTTAGAAATAACATTACATTTGACAAAATAAAAATAAGGGAGAAAGCTAAATTTGCAATTAAAAAGAATCAAGAACGAAATGAAGGAATTGAATCCACAAATTCAAACAACGACGGTGAGAATGGCATACGGAAAGAATTGAAGGAAAGAAACTACGGTCAGCTTTTGAAATTCAACCAGACAACGTAGTGAGAACGTTAAATTTGAAAATAAAAGGAAATGAAATTTTAAAGAAAATAAAAAAAGTGTTCAAGTTCTAATAAAGAAGTAGAAATAAACAAAAAATGTTGAAATTTTAAACTGTAAGTTCGAACTGCGGCGGTGGTTGACAAAAAGGGAGGGGGTGCAACACGAGGACTTCCCAGGAGGTCACCCATCCTAGTACTACTCTCGCCCAAGCACGCTTAACTTCGGAGTTCTGATGGGATCCGGTGCTTTAGTGCTGGTATGATCGCACCCGTCAGGAAGTGGATTGGCCAAGCACTAATGCAGTGGCTGTAGAGCGTAGATAAATGCCGCGGTTAACGGCAACAACGTTTGAAATTCTTAGAAATAACATTACATTTGACAAAATAAAAATAAGGGAGAAAGCTAAATTTGCAATTAAAAAGAATCAAGAACGAAATGAAGGAATTGAATCCACAAATTCAAACAACGACGGTGAGAATGGCATACGGAAAGAATTGAAGGAAAGAAACTACGGTCAGCTTTTGAAATTCAACCAGACAACGTAGTGAGAACGTTAAATTTGAAAATAAAAGGAAATGAAATTTTAAAGAAAATAAAAAAAGTGTTCAAGTTCTAATAAAGAAGTAGAAATAAACAAAAAATGTTGAAATTTTAAACTGTAAGTTCGAACTGCGGCGGTGGTTGACAAAAAGGGAGGGGGTGCAACACGAGGACTTCCCAGGAGGTCACCCATCCTAGTACTACTCTCGCCCAAGCACGCTTAACTTCGGAGTTCTGATGGGATCCGGTGCTTTAGTGCTGGTATGATCGCACCCGTCAGGAAGTGGATTGGCCAAGCACTAATGCAGTGGCTGTAGAGCGTAGATAAATGCCGCGGTTAACGGCAACAACGTTTGAAATTCTTAGAAATAACATTACATTTGACAAAATAAAAATAAGGGAGAAAGCTAAATTTGCAATTAAAAAGAATCAAGAACGAAATGAAGGAATTGAATCCACAAATTCAAACAACGACGGTGAGAATGGCATACGGAAAGAATTGAAGGAAAGAAACTACGGTCAGCTTTTGAAATTCAACCAGACAACGTAGTGAGAACGTTAAATTTGAAAATAAAAGGAAATGAAATTTTAAAGAAAATAAAAAAAGTGTTCAAGTTCTAATAAAGAAGTAGAAATAAACAAAAAATGTTGAAATTTTAAACTGTAAGTTCGAACTGCGGCGGTGGTTGACAAAAAGGGAGGGGGTGCAACACGAGGACTTCCCAGGAGGTCACCCATCCTAGTACTACTCTCGCCCAAGCACGCTTAACTTCGGAGTTCTGATGGGATCCGGTGCTTTAGTGCTGGTATGATCGCACCCGTCAGGAAGTGGATTGGCCAAGCACTAATGCAGTGGCTGTAGAGCGTAGATAAATGCCGCGGTTAACGGCAACAACGTTTGAAATTCTTAGAAATAACATTACATTTGACAAAATAAAAATAAGGGAGAAAGCTAAATTTGCAATTAAAAAGAATCAAGAACGAAATGAAGGAATTGAATCCACAAATTCAAACAACGACGGTGAGAATGGCATACGGAAAGAATTGAAGGAAAGAAACTACGGTCAGCTTTTGAAATTCAACCAGACAACGTAGTGAGAACGTTAAATTTGAAAATAAAAGGAAATGAAATTTTAAAGAAAATAAAAAAAGTGTTCAAGTTCTAATAAAGAAGTAGAAATAAACAAAAAATGTTGAAATTTTAAACTGTAAGTTCGAACTGCGGCGGTGGTTGACAAAAAGGGAGGGGGTGCAACACGAGGACTTCCCAGGAGGTCACCCATCCTAGTACTACTCTCGCCCAAGCACGCTTAACTTCGGAGTTCTGATGGGATCCGGTGCTTTAGTGCTGGTATGATCGCACCCGTCAGGAAGTGGATTGGCCAAGCACTAATGCAGTGGCTGTAGAGCGTAGATAAATGCCGCGGTTAACGGCAACAACGTTTGAAATTCTTAGAAATAACATTACATTTGACAAAATAAAAATAAGGGAGAAAGCTAAATTTGCAATTAAAAAGAATCAAGAACGAAATGAAGGAATTGAATCCACAAATTCAAACAACGACGGTGAGAATGGCATACGGAAAGAATTGAAGGAAAGAAACTACGGTCAGCTTTTGAAATTCAACCAGACAACGTAGTGAGAACGTTAAATTTGAAAATAAAAGGAAATGAAATTTTAAAGAAAATAAAAAAAGTGTTCAAGTTCTAATAAAGAAGTAGAAATAAACAAAAAATGTTGAAATTTTAAACTGTAAGTTCGAACTGCGGCGGTGGTTGACAAAAAGGGAGGGGGTGCAACACGAGGACTTCCCAGGAGGTCACCCATCCTAGTACTACTCTCGCCCAAGCACGCTTAACTTCGGAGTTCTGATGGGATCCGGTGCTTTAGTGCTGGTATGATCGCACCCGTCAGGAAGTGGATTGGCCAAGCACTAATGCAGTGGCTGTAGAGCGTAGATAAATGCCGCGGTTAACGGCAACAACGTTTGAAATTCTTAGAAATAACATTACATTTGACAAAATAAAAATAAGGGAGAAAGCTAAATTTGCAATTAAAAAGAATCAAGAACGAAATGAAGGAATTGAATCCACAAATTCAAACAACGACGGTGAGAATGGCATACGGAAAGAATTGAAGGAAAGAAACTACGGTCAGCTTTTGAAATTCAACCAGACAACGTAGTGAGAACGTTAAATTTGAAAATAAAAGGAAATGAAATTTTAAAGAAAATAAAAAAAGTGTTCAAGTTCTAATAAAGAAGTAGAAATAAACAAAAAATGTTGAAATTTTAAACTGTAAGTTCGAACTGCGGCGGTGGTTGACAAAAAGGGAGGGGGTGCAACACGAGGACTTCCCAGGAGGTCACCCATCCTAGTACTACTCTCGCCCAAGCACGCTTAACTTCGGAGTTCTGATGGGATCCGGTGCTTTAGTGCTGGTATGATCGCACCCGTCAGGAAGTGGATTGGCCAAGCACTAATGCAGTGGCTGTAGAGCGTAGATAAATGCCGCGGTTAACGGCAACAACGTTTGAAATTCTTAGAAATAACATTACATTTGACAAAATAAAAATAAGGGAGAAAGCTAAATTTGCAATTAAAAAGAATCAAGAACGAAATGAAGGAATTGAATCCACAAATTCAAACAACGACGGTGAGAATGGCATACGGAAAGAATTGAAGGAAAGAAACTACGGTCAGCTTTTGAAATTCAACCAGACAACGTAGTGAGAACGTTAAATTTGAAAATAAAAGGAAATGAAATTTTAAAGAAAATAAAAAAAGTGTTCAAGTTCTAATAAAGAAGTAGAAATAAACAAAAAATGTTGAAATTTTAAACTGTAAGTTCGAACTGCGGCGGTGGTTGACAAAAAGGGAGGGGGTGCAACACGAGGACTTCCCAGGAGGTCACCCATCCTAGTACTACTCTCGCCCAAGCACGCTTAACTTCGGAGTTCTGATGGGATCCGGTGCTTTAGTGCTGGTATGATCGCACCCGTCAGGAAGTGGATTGGCCAAGCACTAATGCAGTGGCTGTAGAGCGTAGATAAATGCCGCGGTTAACGGCAACAACGTTTGAAATTCTTAGAAATAACATTACATTTGACAAAATAAAAATAAGGGAGAAAGCTAAATTTGCAATTAAAAAGAATCAAGAACGAAATGAAGGAATTGAATCCACAAATTCAAACAACGACGGTGAGAATGGCATACGGAAAGAATTGAAGGAAAGAAACTACGGTCAGCTTTTGAAATTCAACCAGACAACGTAGTGAGAACGTTAAATTTGAAAATAAAAGGAAATGAAATTTTAAAGAAAATAAAAAAAGTGTTCAAGTTCTAATAAAGAAGTAGAAATAAACAAAAAATGTTGAAATTTTAAACTGTAAGTTCGAACTGCGGCGGTGGTTGACAAAAAGGGAGGGGGTGCAACACGAGGACTTCCCAGGAGGTCACCCATCCTAGTACTACTCTCGCCCAAGCACGCTTAACTTCGGAGTTCTGATGGGATCCGGTGCTTTAGTGCTGGTATGATCGCACCCGTCAGGAAGTGGATTGGCCAAGCACTAATGCAGTGGCTGTAGAGCGTAGATAAATGCCGCGGTTAACGGCAACAACGTTTGAAATTCTTAGAAATAACATTACATTTGACAAAATAAAAATAAGGGAGAAAGCTAAATTTGCAATTAAAAAGAATCAAGAACGAAATGAAGGAATTGAATCCACAAATTCAAACAACGACGGTGAGAATGGCATACGGAAAGAATTGAAGGAAAGAAACTACGGTCAGCTTTTGAAATTCAACCAGACAACGTAGTGAGAACGTTAAATTTGAAAATAAAAGGAAATGAAATTTTAAAGAAAATAAAAAAAGTGTTCAAGTTCTAATAAAGAAGTAGAAATAAACAAAAAATGTTGAAATTTTAAACTGTAAGTTCGAACTGCGGCGGTGGTTGACAAAAAGGGAGGGGGTGCAACACGAGGACTTCCCAGGAGGTCACCCATCCTAGTACTACTCTCGCCCAAGCACGCTTAACTTCGGAGTTCTGATGGGATCCGGTGCTTTAGTGCTGGTATGATCGCACCCGTCAGGAAGTGGATTGGCCAAGCACTAATGCAGTGGCTGTAGAGCGTAGATAAATGCCGCGGTTAACGGCAACAACGTTTGAAATTCTTAGAAATAACATTACATTTGACAAAATAAAAATAAGGGAGAAAGCTAAATTTGCAATTAAAAAGAATCAAGAACGAAATGAAGGAATTGAATCCACAAATTCAAACAACGACGGTGAGAATGGCATACGGAAAGAATTGAAGGAAAGAAACTACGGTCAGCTTTTGAAATTCAACCAGACAACGTAGTGAGAACGTTAAATTTGAAAATAAAAGGAAATGAAATTTTAAAGAAAATAAAAAAAGTGTTCAAGTTCTAATAAAGAAGTAGAAATAAACAAAAAATGTTGAAATTTTAAACTGTAAGTTCGAACTGCGGCGGTGGTTGACAAAAAGGGAGGGGGTGCAACACGAGGACTTCCCAGGAGGTCACCCATCCTAGTACTACTCTCGCCCAAGCACGCTTAACTTCGGAGTTCTGATGGGATCCGGTGCTTTAGTGCTGGTATGATCGCACCCGTCAGGAAGTGGATTGGCCAAGCACTAATGCAGTGGCTGTAGAGCGTAGATAAATGCCGCGGTTAACGGCAACAACGTTTGAAATTCTTAGAAATAACATTACATTTGACAAAATAAAAATAAGGGAGAAAGCTAAATTTGCAATTAAAAAGAATCAAGAACGAAATGAAGGAATTGAATCCACAAATTCAAACAACGACGGTGAGAATGGCATACGGAAAGAATTGAAGGAAAGAAACTACGGTCAGCTTTTGAAATTCAACCAGACAACGTAGTGAGAACGTTAAATTTGAAAATAAAAGGAAATGAAATTTTAAAGAAAATAAAAAAAGTGTTCAAGTTCTAATAAAGAAGTAGAAATAAACAAAAAATGTTGAAATTTTAAACTGTAAGTTCGAACTGCGGCGGTGGTTGACAAAAAGGGAGGGGGTGCAACACGAGGACTTCCCAGGAGGTCACCCATCCTAGTACTACTCTCGCCCAAGCACGCTTAACTTCGGAGTTCTGATGGGATCCGGTGCTTTAGTGCTGGTATGATCGCACCCGTCAGGAAGTGGATTGGCCAAGCACTAATGCAGTGGCTGTAGAGCGTAGATAAATGCCGCGGTTAACGGCAACAACGTTTGAAATTCTTAGAAATAACATTACATTTGACAAAATAAAAATAAGGGAGAAAGCTAAATTTGCAATTAAAAAGAATCAAGAACGAAATGAAGGAATTGAATCCACAAATTCAAACAACGACGGTGAGAATGGCATACGGAAAGAATTGAAGGAAAGAAACTACGGTCAGCTTTTGAAATTCAACCAGACAACGTAGTGAGAACGTTAAATTTGAAAATAAAAGGAAATGAAATTTTAAAGAAAATAAAAAAAGTGTTCAAGTTCTAATAAAGAAGTAGAAATAAACAAAAAATGTTGAAATTTTAAACTGTAAGTTCGAACTGCGGCGGTGGTTGACAAAAAGGGAGGGGGTGCAACACGAGGACTTCCCAGGAGGTCACCCATCCTAGTACTACTCTCGCCCAAGCACGCTTAACTTCGGAGTTCTGATGGGATCCGGTGCTTTAGTGCTGGTATGATCGCACCCGTCAGGAAGTGGATTGGCCAAGCACTAATGCAGTGGCTGTAGAGCGTAGATAAATGCCGCGGTTAACGGCAACAACGTTTGAAATTCTTAGAAATAACATTACATTTGACAAAATAAAAATAAGGGAGAAAGCTAAATTTGCAATTAAAAAGAATCAAGAACGAAATGAAGGAATTGAATCCACAAATTCAAACAACGACGGTGAGAATGGCATACGGAAAGAATTGAAGGAAAGAAACTACGGTCAGCTTTTGAAATTCAACCAGACAACGTAGTGAGAACGTTAAATTTGAAAATAAAAGGAAATGAAATTTTAAAGAAAATAAAAAAAGTGTTCAAGTTCTAATAAAGAAGTAGAAATAAACAAAAAATGTTGAAATTTTAAACTGTAAGTTCGAACTGCGGCGGTGGTTGACAAAAAGGGAGGGGGTGCAACACGAGGACTTCCCAGGAGGTCACCCATCCTAGTACTACTCTCGCCCAAGCACGCTTAACTTCGGAGTTCTGATGGGATCCGGTGCTTTAGTGCTGGTATGATCGCACCCGTCAGGAAGTGGATTGGCCAAGCACTAATGCAGTGGCTGTAGAGCGTAGATAAATGCCGCGGTTAACGGCAACAACGTTTGAAATTCTTAGAAATAACATTACATTTGACAAAATAAAAATAAGGGAGAAAGCTAAATTTGCAATTAAAAAGAATCAAGAACGAAATGAAGGAATTGAATCCACAAATTCAAACAACGACGGTGAGAATGGCATACGGAAAGAATTGAAGGAAAGAAACTACGGTCAGCTTTTGAAATTCAACCAGACAACGTAGTGAGAACGTTAAATTTGAAAATAAAAGGAAATGAAATTTTAAAGAAAATAAAAAAAGTGTTCAAGTTCTAATAAAGAAGTAGAAATAAACAAAAAATGTTGAAATTTTAAACTGTAAGTTCGAACTGCGGCGGTGGTTGACAAAAAGGGAGGGGGTGCAACACGAGGACTTCCCAGGAGGTCACCCATCCTAGTACTACTCTCGCCCAAGCACGCTTAACTTCGGAGTTCTGATGGGATCCGGTGCTTTAGTGCTGGTATGATCGCACCCGTCAGGAAGTGGATTGGCCAAGCACTAATGCAGTGGCTGTAGAGCGTAGATAAATGCCGCGGTTAACGGCAACAACGTTTGAAATTCTTAGAAATAACATTACATTTGACAAAATAAAAATAAGGGAGAAAGCTAAATTTGCAATTAAAAAGAATCAAGAACGAAATGAAGGAATTGAATCCACAAATTCAAACAACGACGGTGAGAATGGCATACGGAAAGAATTGAAGGAAAGAAACTACGGTCAGCTTTTGAAATTCAACCAGACAACGTAGTGAGAACGTTAAATTTGAAAATAAAAGGAAATGAAATTTTAAAGAAAATAAAAAAAGTGTTCAAGTTCTAATAAAGAAGTAGAAATAAACAAAAAATGTTGAAATTTTAAACTGTAAGTTCGAACTGCGGCGGTGGTTGACAAAAAGGGAGGGGGTGCAACACGAGGACTTCCCAGGAGGTCACCCATCCTAGTACTACTCTCGCCCAAGCACGCTTAACTTCGGAGTTCTGATGGGATCCGGTGCTTTAGTGCTGGTATGATCGCACCCGTCAGGAAGTGGATTGGCCAAGCACTAATGCAGTGGCTGTAGAGCGTAGATAAATGCCGCGGTTAACGGCAACAACGTTTGAAATTCTTAGAAATAACATTACATTTGACAAAATAAAAATAAGGGAGAAAGCTAAATTTGCAATTAAAAAGAATCAAGAACGAAATGAAGGAATTGAATCCACAAATTCAAACAACGACGGTGAGAATGGCATACGGAAAGAATTGAAGGAAAGAAACTACGGTCAGCTTTTGAAATTCAACCAGACAACGTAGTGAGAACGTTAAATTTGAAAATAAAAGGAAATGAAATTTTAAAGAAAATAAAAAAAGTGTTCAAGTTCTAATAAAGAAGTAGAAATAAACAAAAAATGTTGAAATTTTAAACTGTAAGTTCGAACTGCGGCGGTGGTTGACAAAAAGGGAGGGGGTGCAACACGAGGACTTCCCAGGAGGTCACCCATCCTAGTACTACTCTCGCCCAAGCACGCTTAACTTCGGAGTTCTGATGGGATCCGGTGCTTTAGTGCTGGTATGATCGCACCCGTCAGGAAGTGGATTGGCCAAGCACTAATGCAGTGGCTGTAGAGCGTAGATAAATGCCGCGGTTAACGGCAACAACGTTTGAAATTCTTAGAAATAACATTACATTTGACAAAATAAAAATAAGGGAGAAAGCTAAATTTGCAATTAAAAAGAATCAAGAACGAAATGAAGGAATTGAATCCACAAATTCAAACAACGACGGTGAGAATGGCATACGGAAAGAATTGAAGGAAAGAAACTACGGTCAGCTTTGAAATTCAACCAGACAACGTAGTGAGAACGTTAAATTTGAAAATAAAAGGAAATGAAATTTTAAAGAAAATAAAAAAAGTGTTCAAGTTCTAATAAAGAAGTAGAAATAAACAAAAAATGTTGAAATTTTAAACTGTAAGTTCGAACTGCGGCGGTGGTTGACAAAAAGGGAGGGGGTGCAACACGAGGACTTCCCAGGAGGTCACCCATCCTAGTACTACTCTCGCCCAAGCACGCTTAACTTCGGAGTTCTGATGGGATCCGGTGCTTTAGTGCTGGTATGATCGCACCCGTCAGGAAGTGGATTGGCCAAGCACTAATGCAGTGGCTGTAGAGCGTAGATAAATGCCGCGGTTAACGGCAACAACGTTTGAAATTCTTAGAAATAACATTACATTTGACAAAATAAAAATAAGGGAGAAAGCTAAATTTGCAATTAAAAAGAATCAAGAACGAAATGAAGGAATTGAATCCACAAATTCAAACAACGACGGTGAGAATGGCATACGGAAAGAATTGAAGGAAAGAAACTACGGTCAGCTTTTGAAATTCAACCAGACAACGTAGTGAGAACGTTAAATTTGAAAATAAAAGGAAATGAAATTTTAAAGAAAATAAAAAAAGTGTTCAAGTTCTAATAAAGAAGTAGAAATAAACAAAAAATGTTGAAATTTTAAACTGTAAGTTCGAACTGCGGCGGTGGTTGACAAAAAGGGAGGGGGTGCAACACGAGGACTTCCCAGGAGGTCACCCATCCTAGTACTACTCTCGCCCAAGCACGCTTAACTTCGGAGTTCTGATGGGATCCGGTGCTTTAGTGCTGGTATGATCGCACCCGTCAGGAAGTGGATTGGCCAAGCACTAATGCAGTGGCTGTAGAGCGTAGATAAATGCCGCGGTTAACGGCAACAACGTTTGAAATTCTTAGAAATAACATTACATTTGACAAAATAAAAATAAGGGAGAAAGCTAAATTTGCAATTAAAAAGAATCAAGAACGAAATGAAGGAATTGAATCCACAAATTCAAACAACGACGGTGAGAATGGCATACGGAAAGAATTGAAGGAAAGAAACTACGGTCAGCTTTTGAAATTCAACCAGACAACGTAGTGAGAACGTTAAATTTGAAAATAAAAGGAAATGAAATTTTAAAGAAAATAAAAAAAGTGTTCAAGTTCTAATAAAGAAGTAGAAATAAACAAAAAATGTTGAAATTTTAAACTGTAAGTTCGAACTGCGGCGGTGGTTGACAAAAAGGGAGGGGGTGCAACACGAGGACTTCCCAGGAGGTCACCCATCCTAGTACTACTCTCGCCCAAGCACGCTTAACTTCGGAGTTCTGATGGGATCCGGTGCTTTAGTGCTGGTATGATCGCACCCGTCAGGAAGTGGATTGGCCAAGCACTAATGCAGTGGCTGTAGAGCGTAGATAAATGCCGCGGTTAACGGCAACAACGTTTGAAATTCTTAGAAATAACATTACATTTGACAAAATAAAAATAAGGGAGAAAGCTAAATTTGCAATTAAAAAGAATCAAGAACGAAATGAAGGAATTGAATCCACAAATTCAAACAACGACGGTGAGAATGGCATACGGAAAGAATTGAAGGAAAGAAACTACGGTCAGCTTTTGAAATTCAACCAGACAACGTAGTGAGAACGTTAAATTTGAAAATAAAAGGAAATGAAATTTTAAAGAAAATAAAAAAAGTGTTCAAGTTCTAATAAAGAAGTAGAAATAAACAAAAAATGTTGAAATTTTAAACTGTAAGTTCGAACTGCGGCGGTGGTTGACAAAAAGGGAGGGGGTGCAACACGAGGACTTCCCAGGAGGTCACCCATCCTAGTACTACTCTCGCCCAAGCACGCTTAACTTCGGAGTTCTGATGGGATCCGGTGCTTTAGTGCTGGTATGATCGCACCCGTCAGGAAGTGGATTGGCCAAGCACTAATGCAGTGGCTGTAGAGCGTAGATAAATGCCGCGGTTAACGGCAACAACGTTTGAAATTCTTAGAAATAACATTACATTTGACAAAATAAAAATAAGGGAGAAAGCTAAATTTGCAATTAAAAAGAATCAAGAACGAAATGAAGGAATTGAATCCACAAATTCAAACAACGACGGTGAGAATGGCATACGGAAAGAATTGAAGGAAAGAAACTACGGTCAGCTTTTGAAATTCAACCAGACAACGTAGTGAGAACGTTAAATTTGAAAATAAAAGGAAATGAAATTTTAAAGAAAATAAAAAAAGTGTTCAAGTTCTAATAAAGAAGTAGAAATAAACAAAAAATGTTGAAATTTTAAACTGTAAGTTCGAACTGCGGCGGTGGTTGACAAAAAGGGAGGGGGTGCAACACGAGGACTTCCCAGGAGGTCACCCATCCTAGTACTACTCTCGCCCAAGCACGCTTAACTTCGGAGTTCTGATGGGATCCGGTGCTTTAGTGCTGGTATGATCGCACCCGTCAGGAAGTGGATTGGCCAAGCACTAATGCAGTGGCTGTAGAGCGTAGATAAATGCCGCGGTTAACGGCAACAACGTTTGAAATTCTTAGAAATAACATTACATTTGACAAAATAAAAATAAGGGAGAAAGCTAAATTTGCAATTAAAAAGAATCAAGAACGAAATGAAGGAATTGAATCCACAAATTCAAACAACGACGGTGAGAATGGCATACGGAAAGAATTGAAGGAAAGAAACTACGGTCAGCTTTTGAAATTCAACCAGACAACGTAGTGAGAACGTTAAATTTGAAAATAAAAGGAAATGAAATTTTAAAGAAAATAAAAAAAGTGTTCAAGTTCTAATAAAGAAGTAGAAATAAACAAAAAATGTTGAAATTTTAAACTGTAAGTTCGAACTGCGGCGGTGGTTGACAAAAAGGGAGGGGGTGCAACACGAGGACTTCCCAGGAGGTCACCCATCCTAGTACTACTCTCGCCCAAGCACGCTTAACTTCGGAGTTCTGATGGGATCCGGTGCTTTAGTGCTGGTATGATCGCACCCGTCAGGAAGTGGATTGGCCAAGCACTAATGCAGTGGCTGTAGAGCGTAGATAAATGCCGCGGTTAACGGCAACAACGTTTGAAATTCTTAGAAATAACATTACATTTGACAAAATAAAAATAAGGGAGAAAGCTAAATTTGCAATTAAAAAGAATCAAGAACGAAATGAAGGAATTGAATCCACAAATTCAAACAACGACGGTGAGAATGGCATACGGAAAGAATTGAAGGAAAGAAACTACGGTCAGCTTTTGAAATTCAACCAGACAACGTAGTGAGAACGTTAAATTTGAAAATAAAAGGAAATGAAATTTTAAAGAAAATAAAAAAAGTGTTCAAGTTCTAATAAAGAAGTAGAAATAAACAAAAAATGTTGAAATTTTAAACTGTAAGTTCGAACTGCGGCGGTGGTTGACAAAAAGGGAGGGGGTGCAACACGAGGACTTCCCAGGAGGTCACCCATCCTAGTACTACTCTCGCCCAAGCACGCTTAACTTCGGAGTTCTGATGGGATCCGGTGCTTTAGTGCTGGTATGATCGCACCCGTCAGGAAGTGGATTGGCCAAGCACTAATGCAGTGGCTGTAGAGCGTAGATAAATGCCGCGGTTAACGGCAACAACGTTTGAAATTCTTAGAAATAACATTACATTTGACAAAATAAAAATAAGGGAGAAAGCTAAATTTGCAATTAAAAAGAATCAAGAACGAAATGAAGGAATTGAATCCACAAATTCAAACAACGACGGTGAGAATGGCATACGGAAAGAATTGAAGGAAAGAAACTACGGTCAGCTTTTGAAATTCAACCAGACAACGTAGTGAGAACGTTAAATTTGAAAATAAAAGGAAATGAAATTTTAAAGAAAATAAAAAAAGTGTTCAAGTTCTAATAAAGAAGTAGAAATAAACAAAAAATGTTGAAATTTTAAACTGTAAGTTCGAACTGCGGCGGTGGTTGACAAAAAGGGAGGGGGTGCAACACGAGGACTTCCCAGGAGGTCACCCATCCTAGTACTACTCTCGCCCAAGCACGCTTAACTTCGGAGTTCTGATGGGATCCGGTGCTTTAGTGCTGGTATGATCGCACCCGTCAGGAAGTGGATTGGCCAAGCACTAATGCAGTGGCTGTAGAGCGTAGATAAATGCCGCGGTTAACGGCAACAACGTTTGAAATTCTTAGAAATAACATTACATTTGACAAAATAAAAATAAGGGAGAAAGCTAAATTTGCAATTAAAAAGAATCAAGAACGAAATGAAGGAATTGAATCCACAAATTCAAACAACGACGGTGAGAATGGCATACGGAAAGAATTGAAGGAAAGAAACTACGGTCAGCTTTTGAAATTCAACCAGACAACGTAGTGAGAACGTTAAATTTGAAAATAAAAGGAAATGAAATTTTAAAGAAAAATAAAAAA